>OX382261.1:39113967-40313967 GCA_947507595.1 Pyralis farinalis | reverse complement strand
TCTTACTTAGGTCTCGTCCAGTGGCGCCCTCATTGAATAAAAAAACTATTATAGCATAGAAGATAAACATTATGAAATCTTATGTTGCATTTATTACGAAGATAGTAAAGTATTTTTACGTCATTAAACCAACACTCAAAATATTCCACTATCGTTGTTATAAGCAAAAGTGCTAAAAGAGGCCGTTTTTCGGCAATTATGCCTATAACAACGAAAGCAAAACATTTCAATTGTTGGTTTAATGACGTAAAAGTACGTTATTGTATTTGTAACACACGCAACACATGACTTTATAATGTTTATCTTCCACGCTAAGATACGATATTTTATTCCTTGAGGCGCCACTGGACGGCATGTATCCCCCTTAAGAAGAATGAAACACCAGCTACATAATACAACATTGTTTATCGAGAGGCTAAAGCGGGCCATTTGTTGATTCGGACACATATGTTTAGTTAGCAGATACACCATCTAAACTGCAAACACTGGTCACAGCGATGAAAGACGACTGTATGGAGAAAGGCTTACTACTGAATGCGAAGAAAACAAAGATAATGGTATTTGAAAGAGAAGAATCCAGAACTAATGTAAGGATTACGATTGATGATGAAGTGTTGGAACAAGTGGATGAGTTTGTATATCTTGGATGCGCTTTCAGCAGGGATGGAAGGTACACCGCAGATGTGGAAAGACGAGTGAGTGCTGGGAATAGTGTGAATGGAGCGTTGGGAAAACTTCTTGGCAGTAAAATCCTGAGCCAGAAGGCACAACTCGCTATACACAATGCAGTGTTGGTCCCAACGCTAACTTATGGAAGCGAGAGTTGGGTATGGCAGAAAGAGCATGAAAGTAGAATAAACGCGGTTGAAATGGAGCGCTGCGCAAAATTTGTGGCGTAAGGCTTGTAGACCGTATTCGTAATGATGATGTTAGAAATAGAGTTGGTCTGAAAGAGAGCGTCGGTGTTAAAATTAGAAGAGGCATGCTCCGATGGTTCGGGCATGTAGAAAGAATGCAAGATGAAAGAATGACGAAGCAGATATACAATGCAAAAGTTGAAGGATGTAGGAGCCGGGGAAGGCCAAGACTTACCTACCATGACCAAATTGGTCATGTTCTATCAGAAGGTGATGTCAGGAGCCCTAGAAACCGGCGTGCGTGCATGAGAAGAGCAATGAATGTTAAAGAAGCGAGTGAGATATGTAAGGATCGAGTCACGTGGCGCTCGGCTCTCTCTGCCTACCCCGCAAGGGATTTGGCTTGAAGTTATAGATGTTCGAGTGTCATAATGGCTGATAGCGCCGAGTAAACACAGGATTTTTTTATTTCGAATAAATAAGAGAAATAAAATTATCAGATTGAATTAGATTGAAATTGAAATAGAAAATTGGAATTTTTTTGCAACTCCCTCCTGGTGAAGATTCACAAGTTATTTTACACAGTTAGGTATAGCTCTGGTAGGGTCCTAGCTTTTTCCCTAAATATAATACACTCTCGAATGACTAGGTATGCGCTTTCACTAACAGTCAATTTAACTTCGCGAATTTTATAAAAAAGTACAGGAAGAACTTGACGGTTAGACGGTAATTTTGCGCCTATTATTTGAAAATTTACGTCTCCAACTAAGAAAATACTTGATTTATTGCTTCTCAATTCCACTGCCATCTTATAAAAGTTAAAACATTAGGTATTAATCACGAGAATAACTGACATTCAAAATTAATAGACGGTTAGGTAATTATGACGAAGTTAACGATGCTCTCTCTAAAGTTATTCATTGGTTTAGTGTTAATAATCTGCTTTTAAATGATAAAAAGACTAAAGTAATTAAGTTCTCAACACCTAATGTAAGGCAGGTGGCTACCAATGTACATGTTAATGGAACTAATTTAGCCTCTGTGGAGACAACTGTGTTCTTGGGTATAACAATTGACTCCAGACTACAAAGGGGCCCACAAATTGAAAAATTATCAGGAAAACTAAGTTCTGCAGATTATGCAGTGAAAACTATTAGACGGCTCACTGATATTGATACGGCTAGAATAGTTTATTTCAGCTACTTTCATAGTATTATGTCATATGGAATTCTTCTTTGGGGTAACTCCGCGGATATTAACACCATCTTTTTATTGCAAAAGAGAGCCATAAGAGCTATCTACAAACTTGGTCCCCGGGAGAGCCTTAGAGAAAAATTCAAAGAAATAAATATTTTAACAGTCGCATCGCAATATATCTATGAAAATCTTTTGTATGTCCATAAAAACATAGACTCATTTTGTAAAAAGAGTGATACTCATAGCATAAATACTAGATATAAGCATAATCTTGTGTTATATGCAAGCCGTCTCCACAAAACAAGTAATTATTTTATGGGGCAATGTATACGGTTCTATAACAAACTTCCCAGCAATATAAGAGATTTGTCAATAAACAAATTTAAAACTACTATTAAAGCCAAATTGTGTAGCAGGGCATATTATAAAGTATCTGACTATATTAATGATAAAAATGCCTGGGAGTGAGTCGATCCAATTATAATGTAATTAACAAAATATGTAAATTTGTTTGGATACCAAAAGAGGGATGCCTGAGTTTTTTGGCAGTATTTTTATCAGTGCTCATCTAGTCATAAACTGCACGGTAGGGAAAAAAAATGTGACGATTCCAAACAAATGTAGCCATTTTTACGGAATAAAAAGATTTTAACTTTGAATTTGAACAAATGAATACCGCGAGTACGTGCGGCACTGCCGCGCAACTTGTATGAACATGTTTCGATGTAATTCGGCACGGATTATCGTAATCCAAATAAGTTAAAAATTAATTTCCGAGTGTTTTAAAAGCAAATGAACAAAACTAAGACATATGCGTTAGAAAATAAAAACTTTGAAAAATAAGGGACACCCTAATATACATATATACAAATAGATTTTATAATCTATTCATATTTAAAAAAAACATGTGACAAATGATTTTCTTGCTGTTTCATAACTTTAACTTCAGTATAATGACATTTATTGTATTTTACTTATGTATACTCTGTGTTTTGTATTGTTGTACGTTTCCTTGTTATTTATTAAACTCTCAAGAAGAAAGAACCAGGACCATCTCTGATGTTGCAAAATAAATCTAATCCGTACAATAGTTCAATACTAACCACAATGTATAGAATAGATGATTTTTTTGTGTTTTCAGTGTTGGTTCATAGTAAATATTATTTGTTTTCACGAGTACCATGGGTATAAGTATACTATCTATCTATATCTTCACGCTAAATCCCTCGTGAGCGCCACATGACTCGGTACTTACACACCTCGCTCGCTTCTTTAACATGAAACATACCGAGTTTTTTTAAAAACTATCAAAATATACTATTTTACTAGTAATTATTTTAATACAAAAAAAAAAAAAAAAAACCTCCACTGGTTTTCTATCTTCTGATTGGATAAATTTCCAACGTAAACTAACCTTCACCTACGTACAATGTCTAAGTCGGAGTTCGGTGAGCTTATAATGGTTACTATGAGTTTGTCGTCCCGTATGACACTTACGTTAAAGTAGCATATAAATCGAGTAGTGATTCTTCTAGTGGAATATGTTTATTTAGTAAGTTTCTCCTAAAAAACAAAACAGCAAAAATATTCTATTTTATAAGTTTTTATTTTAATACAAAGAAATAAAGAGTCTCCACTGGTTGCTATGTGCTGAGAGCGCGAACCTTATTGGTATAAATTTCCAACGTAACCTGACCTCCACCGACGTACAACTTCTAAGTCGGAGTTCGGTCAGATTATAATGGACATAATAGGAGTTTGACGTCCTATATAGGTACGCGGTCAGGCTGTGGATAATGTATACCAATTATCAAATGTTACTGTTTATTCCTGCAAAAAATAACTCTTATTTAATTAATGCAGTTTTATATAGAGTTATTAAGTAAGCAAAATTAAAAAAAAGTGAATTAAATAGCTTGGGCCAACCATACCTAGGAACTGTTCTAAAAACCAGAAATATGTCTACACAATTTTATTATAATATGTTTAATGAATATAATAATTAAAAAAAATAAATACCTTGTCTTGTTCGCCTCCGCCATTCTACGAACATTTTCTTTGTATTTTTATTCTATATATTTTCTTTTTAGTGTTCCCCATTATTACAACAGTATAATAAATATATATAAACCTATAATATTATTTACTACTTATATCTAATAATAATACACTTACGCTAAATACTATAATATTGAATATTTACAACTATTAATTATAAAAACTTCGGTGTCGCGATGTAAATGGAGCGAGCTCGAGCAGACAGTCGACATAGGTCTTACCTCGAAGCGGGCTGCAGCCGGACTGGCTGGATGTAGTTAGTCAACGCGTTTATAATCCTCATTACCGCACAATAAGGTCGAAAACACGTAGCACCCAAGACGAATGTGATCGCTTAGAAATTGTCAGAAACTTAAAATATTTTTAAAAAATTTCATGTTTCACTTATCAAAATATGCAGCAACCATATTATAAACATAGATATTACTAATAGATTTAAGTAATTTTGAAGCGTATAAACAGAACAACTTCGTTGTAATTTCAAAAATAATGAATTTCAAGAGGTGTTTTCGAAAGTAATTATTATCGAATCAATTTTACACAATCGCGTATTTGAGCAAGCAAATTCAAGATAAAGAAATGAAGTTATTTATATTAAAATCTTAGATCCGTCAGTTTAGTCATTAGCCTATACTATTCGATGAAAGTTGGTCTAATTTTTCGATGTGTCGCCTTAATACAGCTGTTTTCTTCTTACGTGACTCAGCCAGTAATGTTTCAGTCTCAATTCTATAGTAACCTTTATTTTCATGGTGCTAATGTAGTATCCATCGCTATTGCAGGCCCGGGGTAATCGGTCTGGAAAATAGAAAAATTTTAATTTCGTAATGCATTATTACCATGTAATATCGATAACCTAGTAAATAATTTAATTGAGAAAATGCTTGAACATTTTGTGGTATAAATAATCGGTGTAAACTTCCCTCCGTATTTTTCAAGTAAGGATTTGGCGATAATATTGATTGTTATATAGAGCGACTGCTGTAGGAACTCCACGACTCTGGGTCGTGGAGTTCCTTGTCCCGTGGAGGGAGAATCAGACCTTTCTTAGATTAGATCACACGTCTTTTGAAACTTAATGTCTTGGACGTTTGGACGTCTTAGGTAAACATGGCGAGGAAACACCAACGCGAAGGTTTCTTGCCAGGCAAGCTTATAAATACATGCCCCAATTTAAATGTGGTAACTCTATCTATAACTTCACGCCAAATCCCTTGCGGGAAAGGCAGAGAGAAACGACCGCCACGTGACTCGATCCTTATACACCTCACTCGCTTCTTTAATATTAATTGCTCTGCGTGTACGCTCGCCGGTTTCTAGGGCTCCTGACATCACCTTCATATAGAACACGACCAATTTGGTAATGATAGGTAGGCCTTGGCCATCCTCGGCTCCTACATCCTTCCACTTTTGCAGTAACTCTAGTGGAGGTATTAAGTGTTTCTATAATCGTACCAAATTTACCTTTCCAAGTATACTGGCTGTGACATCAAGACAGAGGGTTGTATATCTGTATTTCGTAGTAATTTTACTTAGAAAGTATTTTAATTTCAAATTATTTGTGGAGAGTCAGCTACGAGTATGTTATTTATAGTAAACACTAAGATCCCCACACCAGGGTTAATAGGCATGTTCACTATCCACTGCGCTATCTCTGCTTCGAGTTACGATCAACTTACAATGGACATTGTATATAACAACATAGATATGTACGTAACATATTTAAAACTATTTTGTTTTTTTGTTTTCAGGTAAGAATCGTGAGTGATATCCATACGTTTTCTATATTATGTAAGTAGATATATTTAAGAGATGTAGGTCGCATCAAAGCAGCCCGTCTGGGGAAGTAGCTCCACCTCACAGAAAACCGCAGCCAAATAACAACTGCCTAGAGGGTTGTTGTGTTCCTGCCTGTGAGAGAGGTCACCAGCAAGCTCCTAAGGAGTTGTTGTGTAAGCAGCAGAGGAGCCATTGCGCGAGTGATACTTAATATATTACAAGCGTTAATAGACTACGGTAGCTTATATGCCTCCGGACATTGTATAAATATATATATGTAAGAATTTTGTCATGTAAATTGTATAGTGTTGGTTGACTTGAAAAAAATCACAGGAATTAGTTCATTAATTCTAAAATTCAATTTGACAACGTATTGATTATCGCTGAATATTTAACAATTTTTTTTATTCATTTGTTTCAGTAGTAATTCGTGTATCCATAATAAAGAGATCCTCTTAAAATCTATATATATAAAAATAAATGTTTGTCTGTATGTCCTCTATGGGCTCAAAAACGGCTGGGCAGATTTTGATGAAATTTTCCGGAAATCTTCAGGTTAGCCCAGCAGGTGATCCTGTGAAGTTTGGTAGCGATCAGATCACTCGTACGAAGCCAGAGCGAGTAGCTAGTTAGATATAAATGTTAAACACAAATCTTTTTTAATAGAAATCTTTTTTAACATGAACAAAGCATTTTTGACGAGCTCCGTGGCGGAGTTACCAATGCTACTTTAACACCATCTTTTTAGCGGCTTACTTCTCTCGCTCGCAGGAACACAACATCCCTGCAGTGAGTTGTTATTTGGCTATGGTTTTCTGTTAGTTCGAAGTACTTCCCCAGACGAGCAGCTTTGATGTGCCCTACCTCTCTTAAAATAAGACTTTGCTACAATTTAATCATAAATTGAAATATATGACATTACCAAAGGTGAGTAAGCGCTGCTCAATGTCACAACCTTCTGTTCTCCTGATTTGGCTGAAATGAGCTCTACATTGTTTGCTAACGAATAAAAATCTTTATTTTTCTCGATATCAAATGGAGCAAGGAGAACAAACTACCTTGTTGTACAGACGAGATTGCGCACGCCAAACGAATGTAAACCTTATGTCTACATATCTAATGTAGAATTAGTTGAATTGAGTATGTTGAGTATTACTCATATAGTCCATTTGGTGTGCGTAGGTTAAAAAATCGGCCAAGTGCGAGTCGGACTCGCGCACAAAGGGTTCCGTACCATTATCTATAAAAACGGCAAAAAAATCACGTTTGTTGTATGGGAGCCCCCCCTAAAATATTTGTTTTCTTTTAATTTAATTATTTATTCTGAAAGTGAATATATAACTAAATATTCTGTGAATATTTCAAGCGTCTACCTGTTGCCGTTATTAATATCGAGCAAAAATGAGCAAAAATCATCACGTTTGTTGTATGGGAGCCCCCTTAAATATTTATTTTATTCTATTTTTTAGTATTTGTTGTTATAGCGGCAACAGAAATACATCATCTGTGAAAATTTCAACTGTCTAACTATCACGGACGGACGGACGGACGGACGGACAGCGGAGTCTCAGTAATAGGGTTCCGTTTTACCCTTTGGGTACGGAACCCTAAAAACAATCATCAAATAAACTAGGTTCATACACAAAACAGCTAGACCACATCTAATTTTTATGTACAGTCTAACTAGTACAGTACCTCCAAAGAGCGCTGACTGAGCGCTGAGACGCTGACCGGGAAATACCTCCACCTCACAGAAAATCGCAGCTAAATAACAACTAGTTAATAGATTCAGGCGTTATTTTGCGAAAGTCAAATTTACATGCAATTTGATCTAACCTGCTTTGTGTGCTTCCGCCACCAATTAGTTCATGCGGCCTTGCACGTACTAACAGTGGTGGGTGGGTGCCGGCCGGCGCTAGCACACAAAGCAGGTTAGATCAAATTGCATGTAAATAACAACTCTCTGGAGGGTTGTCGTATTCCTGCGAGTGAGTGAGTTCACCGGTAAGCTCTTAAAGAGCTGCTGTGTTAGCTGCAGAGGTGGCATCGCGCATAGGCTACAGTAACTGATCTTTAGACGTTGCGTAAACAAAAAAAATATCTTGTGCTTTAATTCTATTTTTGTATACGACATGCAAGCATACGGTCCACCTGATGTCCAGCGATAGACCTGCAGTTCTGGAAATTTATTCCTGAACGACTAAAGTGACAAATGTAAAATGTACAGTTGCGGCCTTTTAGTACAATTGGCCAAAGAATTTCTTCGTCTCCTTCTGCTATTGACTGTACCGATATCCATCTTGGGATGGAGACAAAATAAAAATCGCACATACATCAGATAATGCGCTTCGTCACTCAGGTCGGTGCCGGGTTCAAGCCTTGCTAAAGCTACTTATAGTTCATTGAAATTGCCAAGGGAATATCGACCATATCCATCATGAATTATGAATGTACAAATATGCATCTAGTGGGAGTATTACGTGGTCATTGGCACCAAATAAGGCGCGTTGGCGACATACCGCCTTGTATGATAAAACCTTATTAGTATTCGCGAAGCTTCATTGCCCATTGTAAACGTATTGAACTATCGGAGCCATTCTTCTGTATCATTAAGATGACAAACAAGCATACATCCCTCCTAATAGTAAGCAGTTATAGTAATCTCCGAAAACTTACACTGCTAGGAGCATTAAATGTGTTTTGCCCACTATAATAACCGCTTCGCTCTGTTTATGAAGAACCTCATACTGTGATCTCTTGCTAATGCCTCTCGTAAACGGTTCTCGGAAGTTAACCTCCAGAATTGTACAGTACGTGACCATTGTGATTCCAGTGTGTCAGGATGAATTTCATGCCGGTGGAGAGCAACGTGATTGCAGAAGAAGCTGTCAGCGGCGTTTCGAACAACTTTGGGAGTACGTTGTAACTCATTAACCTTAATGGTTCTGTACTATGTTGAGGCTCACGATCATCGACAATTCTCACAGCCTGTCTCCGAACTGAATCACAAGGTCTCGATTGTATCCTGATGCTCCCGGCCTGTTGTGTAGTTACCATAGGGCAATGTATACATTGACTTGAGTCAGGTGTATCATACATTTTCTGTCTCACGAATACACCAAGTCTATTGGATGCTAGCTTGACTTTCTCCTCCAACTGACTTTGGAACGTACAATAGACATACCTACTATATAATATAGATAAATGAAATACTATATATTCGACGGATATATCAAAAAATCGGCCAAGTGCGAGTCGGACTCGCACACGAAGGGTTCCGTACCGTTATCTATAAAAACGGCAAAAAAAATCACGTTTGTTGTATGGGAGCCCCCCTTAAATATTTGTTTTATTTTAATTTAATTATTTGTTCTTAAAGTGAATATATAACTAAATATTCTGTGAATATTTCAAGCGTCTACCTGTTGCCGTTATCAATATCGAGCAAAAATGAGCAAAAAAATCAGGTTTGTTGTATGGGAGCCCCCTTAAATATTTATTTTATTATATTTTTTAGTATTTGTTGTTATAGCGGCAACAGAAATACATCATCTGTGAAAAATTCAACTGTCTAACTATCACGGTTCATGAGATACAGCCTGGTGACAGACGGACGGACGGACGGACGGACGGACAGCGGAGCCTCAGTAATAAGGTTCCGTTTTACCCTTTGGGTACGGAACCCTAAAAAGGAGAAACTAAGCCATAGATATCAAGAACCTAGAGGTAGATAGGTTATATGCACATCGAAAGAGATGTTTTAAG
The DNA here is from genome assembly GCA_947507595.1 of Pyralis farinalis. Taxonomy (NCBI): domain Eukaryota; kingdom Metazoa; phylum Arthropoda; class Insecta; order Lepidoptera; family Pyralidae; genus Pyralis; species Pyralis farinalis. The sequence continues at coordinate 40,304,311 of OX382261.1, read as the reverse complement.
CGTTGGAATAGAGTTGAATTTAATGGTATACTTATGAACGTAATTATGACAGTGAGTAAGATGTCTTAAATAGATACATACATACATAGTTAAAAAAAGATTTATTTGTACCAGATTTACATATGTGTATATGAAAAATGAAAGTGCGTACGTAGAGTGCTCGACGCACTCTACAAAAGTAACGCTCGAGTTATCACTGCCGTTAACACCACAACTTTTTAAATATTTACTACATAGTAACCTCACTCACTCGCAGGAACACAACAATTCTTCAGGTACTTATTTAAAAGCTGCTGGCTGCTCATGACTGTTACCATACGATTCACTATACTGTTCACCACGCGCATGTGAGTTTGGCTTTGTTAGGGTTCCGTACCCAAAGGGTAAAACGGAACCCTATTACTGAGGCTCCGCTGTCCGTCCGTCCGTCCGTCCGTCCGTCCGTCCGTCTGTCACCAGGCTGTATCTCATGAACCGTGATAGTTAGACAGTTGAAATTTTCACAGATGATGTATTTCTGTTGCCGCTATAACAACAAATACTAAAAAATAGAATAAATTAAATATTTAAGGGGGCTCCCATACAACAAACTTTTTTTTTTACCGTTTTTATAGATAATGGTACGGAACCCTTCGTGCGCGAGTCCGACTCGCACTTGGCCGATTTTTTTTTAATTATGATAATGTGCCACTCATATTCTAATATCGGTTACATTGTATTGTTCTGTCGCTATAAGAAAGCATAAAAGCATATCTATCTACGTACCTTCTTCGCGTCAGGGTACCGCTCTGTACTTGCCATCGTCCGCCGAGGGAAGAACGGGCAGCAGCCAAGTTCACTGTCCAAACTCCGACGAAGGTATTCCAATCGGCCGTAATGTGTTTACAATCGGTAAACATAACCACGACGCGAGTTTGTTTACTTTGTTAACGTATAAACATAGAGTAATTTTCTTGATAGTCCGTGATAAAATATCTATATATTTCTCCCGCAGTTCAAATGAAAACTGTACTTTAATGTTCCATTAAGTTTCAAATCTTTATGTATATAGCTTTACCTTATCTATCCTCTGATAGAAATGTATTAACTTATGTATCGGACATCCACATCAACCCTTACTCATCCCACTGCAGGGATACGGGCCTCCCTTCAGCCGAAGGGATTTAGGCCATACTCCACCACGCTACTCAAATGCGGATTGGCGGAGGCCAGCGTTTTCAAGCCGCCCGAGGGCCACTGACTTAGCTTAACGACTGTCATCTATCGACAACAGCCGGGACCGACGGGTTAACGTGCCCACCGAAGCATGGAAAAACTCGAGATAGATACACCCTTCCATACACAGGCTGCGGTCGACGTTGTTTAACCTACGTATTTGGTCAGAATGACACGAGAAACGACGCCATCGAGCTCACGTATCGTACATCGTAGTAGGTTAAATTAACTAACCATAAGTTTAGGTTAATTCTAGGAGCAAAAGTTAGCATAGTTATAGATTTATTCAATTCAATTCAATTTAATTTATTTCTTGCTTAATATGGGTAACAAAGATCTTATATAAAGTTTGTATATATGAACAAGCCAAATTTTACCTGTAGTATAGGCATGCAAGCTTTTTAACATAAAATATATATATATCGTTACAGTTAACAAAATATTTAAATAAAATATGTCCAATCGTAGTTATAAACTTACATTAGTTAATTAACACATAACAAATTTTGCCTAAAATATTGTCACTTAATTAATATTGACAACAAATTTATCATTTACAAATTCGACAACAAAATAATAAGCCCTTTCTATTAGTAAGTCTTTTAGCTTTTTCTTAAAACCTTGTATACTTTCTTCAGCCTTGACATATTGGACATTATAACCTCAGATACAGTCAATTATTAATTTTTTCAAGTTTTGTTGTGTTGTGTATAGTTTACAAAATCTGTGATTGACTAAAACTGATTTCATCTATAACTTCACGCCAAATCCATTGCAGGATAGGCAGAGAGAACCAAGCGCCACGTCACTCGGTCATTAGACACCACGCTGGCGTCTATAAAATTCATAACTCTTCTCATGCACGCTCGCCGGTTTCTAGGCCCCCTGATCACCTTCCGATAAAACACAATCAATTTGGCCATAGCATGTAAGTCTTAGCCTTCCTCGCCCCCTACATCCTTATACTTTCGCGTTGTGTATCTGTTTCTGATTTCACAATAGATAAATAACATATTTTAATTAGAGATATTCAATTCATGTTTAACTTCTTTCTACTTGTTAAGAATTAATTAAATATACAACGCGAAAGTTGAAGATTAGATAGGCGTGCGCGGGGATATGGATCCAACGCGTTGAGGCACCTTTTAGATCGATGTAGTGTTGTACACCCGCCGCCGTGACCCGCTCGATGAAACAATATTATATATTCATGAGCAGATCTCGGCAGGTATTTTTTTTTATACAACGTCGAAGCATACAAGCATACGGCCCACCTGATGTAAAGCAGTTACCGTAGTAGCCTATTACCGCTTGTAGTACATTAAGTATCACTCGTGCGATGCGTCCTCTGCTGTTTATAACACCTTAGGAGCTTACAGGCGACCTCACTGACACGCAGGTACACAACAACCCTCTAGGAGCCACCTCTGCTGCTAACACAGCAACTCCTTAGAAACAACCCTCTAAAGAGTTGTTATTTGGTAGCGGTTTTCTTTGAGGTGGAGATACTCCCCAGCCGGGCTGCTTCGATGTACCCTACTGCACATAAAAAAACCCCGGATCAAAACAAATAGATATGTGCATGCACACAAATCCGGTGTGGGAATCGAAATCACGAGCGTTGATGTCAAAATAAGGTAACAGCGAATTTCACCACTGCGCCACCGAGCTCGTCAAAGTTACATGATCTGCAACGCACGAGTGACACCACTGGTGTTGCTATTATCCGTAGGTTATGGTAACTGCTTACCATCAGGCAGGACGCATGCTTAGTTTCCAGTTTAGTGGTATAAAAATAGTCAAGAACATAAAATTGATAGATTTCCTGTCAACCATTGAGGAGACCAAAGGAGAATGGAATTCTTTTCAAATATCATCATCGGACCAGCTGGAGATTCCACATTATTGTCTCGTCATTTGTAGCATGTTATTCTAACGACTAACATCTACAGCATCTGAGGATGCCTCCTGGAGAGGAGAAACACGTGTCGCGGAGACGACCGGAGCAGCCAGGGCAGCAACAGTGGAGGGGGCATGCGGTTTATATTTCAGATGGCGAACACTCGCAGAGACGACCGGAGAAGCGGCGGCATGTATTTACTAGCGGTAGTGGGTTGGTACCGGCCGGCAGTAGTTCGCATGAACTAAGTTTAGAGCAAATTGCCATTATTGTCTCGTCATTAGCACTACCCTCAACTCCCGAGTTCTTTCGTGATACAACAATTAGGAATGGTTACGAACAGTTTGACCTAATAAAAACTTATTAAGAATTGAAACCGATCTCATTGAAGTCAAGGCCAGTGCTGAAGAACGTTATGGATGGACAAGTCTAACTCTGTTCGGGAACAACGTTCCTATATGAAATCTATATGTTCTCCTGTGTGTTTGTTGGTCTGTGTGTGCGTTTTTATGAATATTCGAATTTTGACTTCAGATTCGGATTCAGCATAAAAAAGTAGAGTTGGAATGTCTGGAAAACCAAACGCCTATCTCTTAAGGAACATGGCCAAAATGGTCGACAAATATAAAAAAAAAAATTGAATTGTTATATAATTGACGAGCCAGGTGTTCCTCTGGCAATGCAAGCTTGCGCGTTCGCAACTGGTTTTTATATAAAGTCGGAAGCTGTACATTACGGCTCACCTGATTGTACAGTATTTGCCACAAGAAGTGTTGCTAGCGCGTTATCACCCCTGCTGCTAACACGGCAACTCGTTCAGAGCTCGCTGGTAACCCTACTCACTAGCAGGAAAACAAGCGCCATCTATTGACCTTTACGGGAGGCAACGTATATTTATTTTATTTATATTACATAAAAAATGCGCAGTTATTTTATGTCACAAAAAATACGTATTCTGTGAAAATAATAAAAATAAAATTGCAAAGTCCCCCGAAGGGGAAGAAATTTCCCCCTAATTTTAACAGTTTTTCATTTCTTACGCAGGAACCCTAAATATTTATGGGATAAAAAGTACCCTATATTCTGCTCTGAACAGTCTTTCTACCTACCAGTGAAAGTCCCGTCAAAATCGGTTCAGCCATTTTGAAGATTAGCCCGGACAAACAAACAGACAGACAGACAAAAAAGTTATAAATGTGTATTTAGGCTTTGGTAACGTGAAAATAATAATATGAGCCTAAGATCCTTTATCTTAAGCTCATATTATTATTTTATATTACTTTATTTTGAAATCACAGACAGACACTTCAATTTTATTTATATGTATAGATGTAGATACAAGAATTACTCGTTTCAAGCAATATAGTTAGAAAAAATGTGGCCACAGCTCTAAGAAATTGATGAACGCCATCAATTACAAAATAATAAAGCGATATTTCCCCGAGTAGTTGCTATTAAGGAGAAGTCCACCCTCACCCTTCCGTCATAGAACCACACGTGCGGGCTTGCGATGTCATAGTTCCACGGTTGAGAATATCTCTTCGCGTACCAAAAAGTTCGGCAACTCCTATCTTTGTCGTACCATTAAAAAGTGGAACGCCTTGCCTGCACATGTGTTCCCTCCTTCCTACAATATGGGATCCTTCAAACGAAGCGTGAAGAAGCATTTTGCGGGTCAGCATGGCAGCGTCAACTGACAGGATACGGGATGTAGTATGTTGTCAGTTGCAGTTGTGATTTGGGCTCCTCTTTCGCTTAACATCAGGCAAAGAGGGCCCACTATGCTGAACTAATATAAAAAAAAAAAAGAATATTGGCTTGAATGCTTTGCTAAGGATGATTTAAACCTTACGACCAACCTTGCCTGTCGACACTTCCTCCTTCCTCGACGAGTTCATTAAACATCTCTGGCACGACAACGTGCGGTCACTCTTACAATAAATTAAAATCTTATATATGGTATATAATTGCCGTTGAAATGTTTCGGCCGAATTGCTGAAAAAGCAGCCCGTCTGGGAAAGTACCTCCACCTCACAGAAAACCGCAGCCAAATAACAACTACATAGAGAGTTGTTGTGTTCCTGTGTGTGAGTGAGGTCACCAGTAAGCTCCCAAGGAGTTGCTGTGTAAGCAGCAGAGGAGGCATCGCGCGAGTGATACTTAATATATCGCAAGCGTTAATAGGCTACGGTATCCGCTTTACATCAGGTGGGATGTATGCTTGTATGCCTCCCGACGTAGTATAAAAAAAAGAATTGAATAATTTTATTGACATGTTCAACATATTACCAGGAAGGTTCAGAAAGAAAAAAACTCAGTAGATGTTGCGGGCATCAGCTAGTATGAAATAAACACTTATTTGTAGGACGAATTACGATTACTGTTTTGTGGAGTTCATATAATATGTATAATGTGATGTACGGATAAGGCTGAACTTTTGGAAATTTATCCCTTAGCCTTTAAGATAATTGACGAGCTTGGTGGCTAATCTGACACCAACGCTCGTAGATTCGATTCCCGCACAGGATAAACATTTGTGTGCATGAACATCTGTTTGTTTTTAAGGAAGGTTAGGTTGTATTAAAGCAGCCCGTCTGGGGAAGTACCTTCACCTCACAGAAAACCGGAGCGATATAACAACTCCCTGGCGGGTTGTGGTATTCCCGCGAGTAAGTCAGACCACTAGTTTTGTATTGGAAGTATATAATATTGCAAACGCTAGAAACGATTAAAAGGGGTTTTTAGGAGCGGTTGAACAATGTATGAAATGGAAACACCTGTAAACATACATAATATTTGTATGATCCAACCCCCGTTTTGGGATTCCCGTTATGATGTAGGCAAGATGACATACGGGTTGTTGATATTTCAGCGGGAGAGCGCAGGATCTACTACTCGTAGTAATCTAAAAACATGTTTCCACGAGTATACTCATTCTTGGTCGCAAATCACAAGACAATGCTTTGGACAACCCTAAGACTATAGAACATCAGCCAATAGAAACCAATTATTTAGACAAAATAATACTTTTTCCTAACAAAAGTGGTAAATCAAATTACTTAGTTGCGTAATGAGAAAACAATGAGAGGAAACTGCGGATATTGTTCGTAACCTAAAGGCATCTCCACACTGGATTTAGAAACGCGAGGCGAAAACGCGTGAAAAACGCTCGATTTTAATTTTTATTGCGAATAGTTAGCAAATTTTGAAATAGACCTCAATGCTGACTTCTATGGAATAAAAGCTGCGTAACCTATATTCCACAGCAGTGTATGATTTAGGACAAATGCGTTTAAAAATGTAATGCCATTATTTCGCAGGATTGTTTCGTCATATTTCAGAATTTTTCTGTAAAATTTCATAGTGATAATACTCCATTATTAGCCTAATTTGTTATAAAAATTACGTGTAAATATATATAGCGCAAACAAATTCTGCTAATGTTTAAGTTTAAGAATTATTGGGGCAGGGCAGGGCAGGGGCAGGGAGTAGTACAGAATCGTGAAGTTTATTGATCTGGATTAGGCTATGAGTTAACATAGTGTTTCTCTTTTTATTTTGCTTTATTTGTGAAACTATCAGATAGACAGGGTTCTTGCATTCACCGGAGGTTTTTAGATAGGTGGATGTGATTGCAATGGAACCCGGAGGGGCTGGACACGCAAAGCGGAAGTTGATATTATAAAAAAGTTTAAGAAAACTCCATATTCATCAGTGGGCGAAGACACAACGAATTGAATTTCTAATTTTTACAGTCGTGAGTTAAGCTGCCGTGTTCTGTGTCGTGTATAAAGTACATTACTTGCGCAATCGTCGTTCGGTGATGTAACTTTGAGACAATTTTTATGCACAGTAATATGAATGATTACTTAAGTACTTATGTGAAAGTACTTTAGTACTTAACTTATGTATATAATGGGGAACGTAAATAGACAGTACCCGTTTAAAAATAACGTAACTTTTGTAATTGTGCTGTGAACATCAGTAGAGTGTACATGTGCATTATGTAATGGTGATTTACATTTAGATTTTAGACGCCTTTTGAATCCTTTACGTACACGTACAAAGGTTCGTCAATGTTCTTAAAAACGTGCCGGATTAGAACCTTTTGAAATTTCTACTAATAAACAGTACGAATAGAATTCTAAGGACTTCAAAATGCACGATTGCAATTCTTTTTTATACAATGTCGGGAGACATACAAGCATACGGCCCACGAGATGTGAAGTGATAACCGTAGCCTATGAATGCTTGCATCATATAAGTATCATTGGCGCTACTATTTTTCTCGGTCAGCGTGCTCAGTCAGTGGGCTCTACCTCACCTACAACCATCATGAGAAATGGACATGTTCATCATACACACGTTTGTCTTGTGTGAGAATCGATCGATCGTGTCCAGTACCAATGCTTGTGGGATCTGGGATCTGTGGGATGAAGATATTTTACCTATTCCTTATGGAAATAATTGCGAGGATATATTTCATTTAATTATTATGTACTAGTGTACTAGAACTGACAAAAATGTTTGCGCCATGCTTTGTTACCGATCGGCAACAACTCATTGCTGTACTACATTGAATGGAACGCGTAAGTGCCATGAAAATCACGGCTCTTTTGACCTTTTGGTCGCGAGAAAAATATGCCTTAGAAGCGTTTTATTGCTGTATCTTCGAATCTTTAGGATAGACATCTAAATTATTTCAGCGCTGCAGCGGACATTAGTTTTAATTATTACCAAAATGGAGCAAGACTTTTACTTAGGATAGCTCCTCTAGTACATAATAACTCAATTATATATTTAAGTTTTTGTGTTATTACCTAGGCTTGCATATTCTTATCATAAGATTGTAATACAAAAATAATACGTCTCTTAACAGATAGTTAAACATATAAAGAAGGATCATTAATTGAATTAACAATGTGGTCAGACCGGTTCAATGATTGATTTGAGCACGTGTATACAATGTGGCAGATTGTTTTTGATTGCTCAGACGTCCACTGTGAGTAATTATAGTGGAACCTGACTCACTGAGCCCACCGTCACGAATAGAGTGCCAATAAAGGCATATTTTAGGGTTCCCTCGCCAAAATGTGCCAACGGGACCTAAGTTTCAGCTATCCGTCAGTGCGACTCTCCGTGAGCGAACTGTATGTCGTAAACTGTAATTGGTGGACAGAATATATTTTTAGGAACACCGTTCCTATATGAAATCTATGTGTTTGTCTGCGCTTTTGTCTGTGCGTTTGTCTGTCGCTTTTTTTTTCGAATATTCGAATTTTGAGTTCAGATTCGGATTCAGCATAAAAGAATAGAATAGGAATGTTAAGGAACACCGTTCCTATTTCTTAAGGAACATGGTCAAAATGGCCGACAAATTAAAAAAAAAATGAATTGTTTTATAATTGACGAGCCAGGTGTTCCTCTGGCAATGCAAGCTTGTGCATTCTCAACTGGTTATTGTTGTTATAACAATTTTTTTTTATTCAATTATCGGGAGGCATTCAAGCAAACAACCCACCTGTAATGCAGTTGACGTAACCTATGGACGCTAGCAACATATTAAGATGCCACCTCTGCTACTAACACAGCGTTGATAGACTACGGTAACCGCTCAGATCATGTGGGCCGAGTGCTTGTATGCCTCCCGACGTTGTATTAAAGAAACCCTCGATTCAGTGCCCACCTAGTATGACAAATTATTCGTCATTAGCCGTCCGTCCGTCCGAGCGAGCAGGAAGGTATTGTGATTAGTTGTAATATTTAATTGTGTAGGTTTATATGCTTCCGCATTACATTTACGGCCATAACAACAATGCGAAATACTAATCAGCGGGATTCTAAACGGAATTAAATATAAATGGTTGAGGAAATGTACACAATTATTATTATGAAATATATACATTTATACACAAAAACATGTTTCATGATTTTGTGACTTCTAAGGCGTACCGCTTGCCATTGCATGAAGGCACACCGCGCTCACTAAAACGTTGTGCTATAGCACCTAAATATCAGCGATTCGAGCTTGCTGACCAATGGGGGAATATTTTAACCAATAAGCCGATATCGCCGTGATATTGTTCCGCAAACTAGCCAATAAGGGCTGCGCGTTCTACTTCCCCTCCCTACTTTTACTTCGGGTAACTTGGTAGTCACTTGGTAGTCATTTAATTTGAAAATGGCTGAAAAAAATCCTTTGAAAGCTCTTCGACATTGTATAAAGTCGTAAATTAAATAATGTCTTCAAATGACAAATTACTATTTCGTAAACTGCTAAACTGGCTTTCCATTTTTCTAAAAAATGTAAGTACGCAAATATGTTCAAGACAGTAGCCATATTTCAATAGTCGGAAAAAGTATTAAGAGTAGATCATAAAAATAGGCCTTAAGTTCAACGAGCATTAATGTACGAAGTCAATACTAATGGCGCATTGTTAGAAGTGGGAATGAGGCGAACGAATGGCTTCAACTCTCAACCACGGGTCATCGCGAACTAAACTACATGCAAACTTTACATTACCGCTTTAATTCCACATCTCGAAATGAAGGGCCTTGAGGATATTCCATTGAATACAAAACTAAGTGGGAACTGCAATTTGTGGTCTATTGTGACACTAAATTTATTAACTGTCGCATCACTATTGTTTCGACTAACATATTTCGCGCCCTATGATTTGCTTCGTCTAATTTCGGATTCATGTAATTAACGTTATCTCCTTCTTACCACAACCATTAAATGTATTTCCATCTCGCTCTTTGGCACGAAAAGTTGTTAAATTAGATTTATAGAGCAGCTCGTGACTTGAAAGTACAGTTAAAATTTACTTTTGTATATCTGTTTGTAACTTTATGTTTTATTTTATGCGTAAATTACTTGCCTTTAATGTCACTATTTAAAAAAAGACGTTAACAAATAGTATGTTTACTAAAATTAAGTTTGTTTTTGAGGTTTCATATTAAAAGGAAGTAAACATATTTTGATGTTATGGTTACACAGATAATGTGTGATGACAAATTATTGTTATATGAAACATAGTAGATTTAAGTACACGTACTGAGAGTTACTGTATAATTTGGCCAATTTTTTTATTCCGGTTCAGCTTTGCACCTAGATATTATATTTTGTATGCTACTAAGGCGAAATACATGGTTACGCCTGGTGGTAAGTAGTAACTGTAATCTGGAGCACCAGGAGCATCATTCTTGTGTTGGTCACACTGTGGACACCTCTTCGCTCCTTTTTTGCCGAATCTCATGCTGCAGACACTTAGAAAAGGCTCGGTGGGGAGTTTAATCAACAACTTAAAAAGTCTCTGATGAAATCTTCACATGAACTGCACAATACGCTACTATTGCGGTGTGAGAGGATGAACAACATATATATACAGCATACAAACAACTTTATTAATGAATAAAACGTGTCAGACAAATGACACAGCGCCATCTAGCCCCAAAGTAAGCGAAGCTTGTGTTATGGGTACTAGACAACTGATAAACATACGTAAATACATTTATTTTTTTGTAAATTCATACTTATTATACATATAATTACCCAGACCAAGACAAACAGACATGTTTTTCAATTAATAGGTACTACTAACTTGAACATGTTTAGCAAACATTCGCTTCACTCGCTTCTTTAACATCTCTTCTCATGCACGTTCGCCAGCTTCTAGGGCTCTTGACCTCACCTTCTGATAAAACATGACCAAGTTGGTCATGGTAGTCGTAGTAAATAAGTAAGTAGGAAGGTAAGTCTTGGTCAGTACAGAAGTAACTTGTGTTGATACGAGTATTAACGTAGACAAACAACCGGTAGCATATAAATATAAAGAACACCGTTAGAAACAACTCCTCAGGAACTTAGAAATTACCCGAATCATGATTTAGGTAAAACGTATAAAAGAGGTAGGGCGTATCAAAGCTGTGCAACTCGGGAAGTACTTCCACCTCACAAAAAGCCGCAGCCAAATAATAAATCTGTAGGAGGTTATTGTATTCATACAAATGAGTTATCCTTAAAACTAAGATACTTCTAAGTAGTTGGTGTGTCAGCAGCAGCCAACAGTAGAGTGATACTTCCTGTACTATAAGAGTTAGGCTACGGTAAGACATCAGGTGGGCTGTAGCGTGTATGCCTTCCGACGTTATCAGGTTGATTTGCAACTAATAGATTTAAAACAATTCCATTATTGTCTAATTAACCGAGTCTTAGCCACGGTTCTGCTAAGTATGATTGATCAGTCAGCAGCCATGGTGACTTCCTGCACGGTAACGCAGTACTAATTGACGAACGCTGTACAGGAAGAGTGGCCACTGGTGTTGTCATCGCGTGACCATTCAAGGAAACTGGTGTTGGTGTCACCAACTCGTCCAAGGGTATGTTGACCTGTGGGCTCCCTGCTCCTTTTTATACTACTTTTCTGATGGTGTTTTTATACCACTAAATTGGAAAACAAACATACGCCCCGCCTGATGTTAATCACTGTAGCCTATGGCCACTTACAACATCAGAGGTGTCACTATCTACTTGATATACATACACTTCTTTTTGATTAAAATAAAATGTTAAATCTCATGTCGAAACCTAACTACGGTTCCCATTTTTTTCTTATTAGCGGTATGCTGTTTCAGAATCTATAAAATATTAGAAAATCAATTTTTCTTTTACTAGAATAAGATATATTCTATTCTATAACTTCACGCCAAATCCCTTGCGGGGTAGGCAGAGAGAGCCGAGCGCCACATGACTCTATCCTTGCATTAAGAGTGCGCTTAAAGCTAAATGGCGCCCTCAAAAATACAAAATATGTTTCAAAAAACATAAACATTTTTCTACAGTGCCAGTATTGAACGTTTTTTGGAATTGATCTTAAATTTATCGTTGTTAATACAAACAATGAGGGCGACTTAGCTTTATACGCCCTTTTAAATGATCACTAAACTAGTGCAGTAATATCGCTCACTGTCGTGAGAGTGAGCCTGAATGCTCTATATTCGTCTGAGTATCGACCGCTGCTGGCCAGTTCTTATCGCCTCCCTGGCCGCCGTCGCAATTATGACATTCCATATGAGAGGTAGTTTGGGCCCCAGACCGGTTCCCTCTAACGCTCTCCTCGGAAACGGCTCGCTGGGTATTGGTATTATTATAAACGCTTTTTTCGAGTACACAGGGATGTGTTAGGGTTGGTATTAGTGGTATACTATACTATATTACCTTGAATTGTTAATCAAAACATTTTTATTTCAACCACTGAACCCTGCCCCGAGTTCCAGTGGTAGATTTTGTACTTTAAAATTGTTCCCAGTAATATGACAAACAGACAACAGCAAATTAATGATTGCACATGGAATGAGAAAACCGACAGAAGGATGTGTTAGCGGTATCTTTAACAGAACAATGCAAGTAACTGGGCTATAGCCATTCTATTCTGTATTACAACACACATAGCTATGTGTATTTTTTTATACTACGTCGGGAAGCATACAAGCATATGGCCCACCTGATGTAAAGCAGGTACGATAGCCTATTAACGCTTGCGATATATTAAGTATCACTCGCGCGATGCCTTTTCCGCTGCTTACACAGCAACTCCTTGGTTAGCTTACTGGTGACCTCACTCACACACACGAACACAACAACCCTCTAGAGAGTTGTTATTTGGCTGCGGTTTTCTGTGAGGTGGAGGTACTTCCTCAGACGGGTTGCTTTGACGCGCCCTACCTCTCCTAAAACATCCAGACCAAGACAAACAGACATGTTCATGAATATAAATGTTTGCCTCGTGTGGGAATCAAACCCACGAGCGTTGTTGTCAAAGTCGCGTCATTCACGACTGAGCCACCGAGCTCGTCAAATTGCCAAATTTTTATGTGTATGGAGATATAGAAAAGTAATCTATCTATTATACTTTTTATATTTCGTATATATGTTACGAGTGTGTTTACATGCCTGTTTTCCAATTTGCTGCGAGCGCAGCCCGTAAGTGGCGCGCTGTTTGCAGATTCTCCGAGAGAAAGCGCTGCATCGCCTACTTGTCCCTTCGCGGACATGTCCGAGGGAGGTTTCTCTTCATTCAATTCACTCATTTACATTTATCCCGCTATTATGCTCTCGTCTAACAGATAAGGAAACGTATTGGCACAGAATGTGAAAACAAAGTTACCAACGCAAACATGGGATAGAATAACAATGCACTGCACGGTAGGGAAAAAAAATTGTGACGATTCCAAACAAATGTAGCCATTATTACGGAATAAAAAGATTTTGACTTTGACTTTGAAAATATATTAGTTCATGTCCAGCTGTCGTAATTATACATTCCGAGATGGCTTTTTTTATACTACGTCGGAAGGCATACAAATATACGGCCCACCATATTAATCTCTCTCTGCTGCTTACACAGCAACTCCTTAGGAGCTTACTGGTACCCTCACACGCAGGAACACAACAACCCTCTAAGTAGTTGTTATTCGACTGCGGTTTTCTGTGAGGTGGAGGTACTTCCGCAGACGGGCTGCTTTGATGCGCCCTACCTCTCTTAAAACATTCAGACCAAGACAAACAGACATGTTCACGCACATAAATGTTTGTCATGTGTGGGAATCGAACCCACGAGCGTTGGTGTCAAAGTCGCGTCATTCACGACTGCGCCACCGAACTCGTCAGTAAGATCAAAGATAAATTTCCAATGATATTGTATTTAAAGATGACGTATATTCATACTGCGCGTCGTTTTGTTATTGTTCCACTACGACATTATAGTACTTACTTACTAAGGCGTATAAAGATTACAACAATGAAGGGGATAGATAATACAGAACGCATGATATAGAGAGAGATAGCTATCTGTCAAGAGTTGCGCTTGAAAATACGTCAGCGCATCAAAGAATAGCGCATATTAGACCAATTGGGTTAATTTTATTGCCTCGGTTTTTGCGCGCTAGTGCGACATCTACCTCTTTTTAATACAATATCATTGTAAATTTCGGGACTGGGGCAGCCAGTGTTTATCTTTGTGACAACCCTTACTTACCATTAAGACGTGCTTGAAGCCTTGAGGGTTATGTGAGTGATTGATATCTCATAATCTGACATGTCAATGTTTACGCAGGCATAGTGAAAACAAATACGTAGGTATACAAACGTGGTCATAAACGAAGGTGGGATACAGTTCGGAATGTGACAGTACAATTGTCTGCTAGCTTCTTTGTACGAGGAGTTACTTTATATAAGTTACTCATGATTAAAATATATGAATATAAATAAATATGTCTAACATGAGAGCTCGATGGCGTCGATGTGCGTGTCATTCTAACCAAACACACAGGTTAAGCAACGTCGACTGCAGCCTGCCTATGGATGGGTTTTCCTATCTCGAGTTTCTCTTCTGAGGGCACGTTAAGCCGTCGGTCCCGGCTGTTGTCAATAGATGACAGTCGTTAAGCTAAGTCAGTGGCCCTCGGGCGGCTTGAAAACACTGGCCTCTGTCAATCCGCTTTTCAGCAGCTGGTGGAGTATGCTCTAAACCTCTTCGGTTGAAGGGAGACCCGTATCTCTGCAGTGGGATGAGTACGGGTTGATGTAATGTGGTAATGTCTAACCTACCTGAGTCTGGTTTACTGCGGGGTGCATCACGTATAATTGAGATAAGCTTGGGTTTAAAAGAATGAACCGTTTAATCACAGTTTTTTAGTTGCGCTCATGTACCAACAGTTCCAAGTAATTCGGGCACGAAAATGACAAAAGTTGACAGAGATGTTTGAAAATGATTCAGCACATGTATTAATACACACATCAAAAGTGTCTAGGGATCAACATATATTTTTGCAATAACTTTTCTCCTGATTGATATTAATTAAAATTTTCTTTAAGGATTCATCAAATAAAGTGTTTTCGTTTGTCTACAGTAACGATAAACCAAGTCACCTTTGCATTAATAAAGAAATTTGCCATTTTCATAATAAAGGGATTTTTGACATTTGAACCACTAACATTAAAGTTCGAAAAAAAGACTGAAATAACAGTTTTCTTTAAAATTTTATTGGGTAACTTAAACAATTAATAATCCGTGTTTCTACCGCGAACACTAACAACACAAGAACATCGGTTTGGCATACTCAAAATGAGTTCATCCAAATCACGCTGTGGAATGGCCGCCCATGTTCGTTACAACAACAAAAAAAGGTCTTCTTGCGACTGGATACCCTCCATATTCGGCAGAGCTCTTCTCTGTAGCATATCCCATGCATGCTCAATCGGGTTCAAGTCTGGCGACTGAGCAGGCCAGGGCATGACATTGATGTTAGCTGCGGCGAGAGTCTGTCTTACAACTCTTGCGGTGTGCGGTCGTGCATTATCATGCATTAACTGAAATAAGGGACCGATTTGCACTTGTAGAGGAACGATGACGTCTGATACAATCGTCTCAGCATAAATTTGAGCGTTGAGGTTGCCTCTGATCCAAATCAACTCAGTTCTTCCGCCGATCCAAACACCCGCCCATACCATGATGGTTCCACCACTATAAGGATGGACTTCCTGGCAGGATTTTAATCGCTGTTGGCGTCCAGGGGTTCTCCAGTGTCGTATACGTCTTGTATCCGGTCTCATACCAAAACGAGACTCATCAGAAAAGCACACGAAACGCCATTGTTCTTCTGCCCAATTTCTGTGTTCAAGAGCCCATTGATATCGAATCCTACGATTGTGCATTGCTATAGGTGGTACCCTTAGCGGTCTTCGGGAATGAAGGTTCACTTCATGCAAGCGGTTTCTGACTGTTTGGTCGCTAATTAAGTTCCCTGAAGAGTGATGAAGCGTCACGGCTAACATCATGGCGGTTATTGTTGGAGCTCTTCGAGTTGTGATTTGAATGTATCGGTCTTGTCTCCGTGTCCATGCATGGGATATGCTACAGAGAAGAGCTCTGCCGAATATGGAGGGTATCCAGTCGCAAGAAGACCTTTTTTTGTTGTTGCAACGAACATGGGCGGCCATTCCACAGCGTGATTTGGATGAACTCATTTTGAGTATGCCAAACCGATGTTCTTGTGTTGTTAGTGTTCGCGGTAGAAACACGGATTATTAATTGTTTAAGTTACCCAATAAAATTTTAAAGAAAACTGTTATTTCAGTCTTTTTTTCGAACTTTAATGTTAGTGGTTCAAATGTCAAAAATCCCTTTATTATGAAAATGGCAAATTTCTTTATTAATGCAAAGGTGACTTGGTTTATCGTTACTGTAGACAAACGAAAACACTTTATTTGATGAATCCTTAAAGAAAATTTTAATTAATATCAATCAGGAGAAAAGTTATTGCAAAAATATATGTTGATCCCTAGACACTTTTGATGTGTGTATATCTTTAATTGTACCACTTGATTTCACTATATGTACACTCACATATATTTATTGTAATATATTTTGACGATGAAAAAAAGACCTATATTGGCAAGTTTCTTTTGGCATTTCTTCTTCGCCAATGGTCATTTTCGAAATGCTGGTAGATTAAAAAAGAGAGATTAAAACTAAAAAAAAGCCATGGAAAATTATTAAGATACAATATGATCTAATTTAAAGAATGTACGACGTGTCTAAGTGCTCGCAAAGGCCTAACGGCAAATAAATGCTTTTTATATTTATAATGAAAAAGGTATCACGAAATATTATCCATGCCTTTAGTTTTAGCATTGGATAAATCGTATCTACCAATATAAAATACTTATCCACTCTGTGTTAAAAGTATATCCTTTTATACAACCTCGGGAGGCGTGCAAGCATACGATACACCTCATCGAAAGCGTTTACCGTAATCTATAAAAGCTTGCAAAACATTGAGTATCATTCGCGCGATGCCACCAACTCCTGGTGACCTCACTCTCACGCAGGAACGCAACAACTACTACTACCACTTCCCAAGACGGGCTGCGTTGATGCGCTTTACCTCTCTTAAATACAGTACAAGACAAACAACCATGTTCATGCACACAAATGTTTATCCTGTGTGGGAACCGAACCCACGAGCGTTGGTGTCAAAGTAACGTCACAGCGCGTTTCACCACCCCGCCAACGAGTAAGAAACGACATAACACTTGAAAGAAGACAAAAGTACATTGTCAATTGAAATATTAAGGGCATTACTCATACGTTAGTACCCAAACCCTGACTTTTGACCCTGTAAAAACCTCTGTTTTGAAGAAACTCATTCAGAGAAAACCTCGGCACAGAGTTCAGTCCACAGATATAGAGTAATCTGAAGAAACTTCTCTGAACCCGTACACTACGTGACTAATACGGTTCCAGTATGTAAGGATGAACACACTGTCAACAGAAGGAAGCCATTGTCTCATGGCGTGGACAGCCGTGTAAAACTGTACCGTGTTTACATGTCATTGTAAACAAATTCGTTTGTACACACATCGTCAATCAATATGTCCGGAGTTGACAATGTTTTCCCCAGAATTAATGATAATATTTGTTTTACTTATCAACTGACGAGAGGCGCTGGTAAACAAAGTACGAGTACATAGATGAACTGCCAGATAATCTGATAACGTAATAAACATGACCGTGACTCTATGTAATGCGTAATATTAAAGGCTAGTCAAGCGCGAGTTGTCCTCTTGCATTGAGGGTTGCTTCACGCGGAATACCAGACTCCTGTTGAGCGATCTCTGCTGGGTGATAACACTGTTTCCTGTGGCAAACTTGTTCTATATCGAATTGTAAGTACAACCTCAGAAAAGCTGCCGCCTTGCCTTGAAGATCCATGGCCTATATGGAACACTCTAAACAGCCTCAAGTTTAGTACTGTAAGCAGAACATGAGCAGACGGTGACCAGAGGCAGACTTTGTACAGAAATCGTCTGCATGGGTACCTCTGTCTCACCTATTTCTACCGCCAAGCAGCTATGTTTATATAGCTGTGTTCCGGTTTGAAGGGTGATATATGGCAGAGAAATTACTGGGTACTGTGACGAAACATCCTTAGGTCCCAACATTGGCAGCGCGCGAGTAACATCCCCGTGGTAAACGCTTACCGTCTGATGCGGATCGCAGGCTTGTTTGTCAATCTAGTTGTATAAAAAATACGTGTCAGTTTATGATACGTGTACCTTGTTTTCTACATTAGCCCATGTCTAACCTTACAAAATAAATCTCTAAAACGAGGTTAAGTTAACCCTCGCACGCCTGAAATGCCCCTAGGGATTCTAGCTGCGTGTCTCTTGCCGGGTTAAATATCTTGCAAACGGATCCCGGTGTCACATGAACATTCACAGGACCCAAAGGACATTCCCCGCTAGTTCGCTCTATAAATATCTTATCTATAATATGATAATGTTGCAAATAAAAGCTTTATTTATACTACGTGGGTACGGGTATTGTCCATATTTATATATTATGTGAATCAGTTACCACATCCGTACAGCGAGCGCATTGCCACATCTGCTTGTGACGCGGCAACTTCTGCTTACTTTTAACCTCATTTATTAAAAAGTCTCTCTTAAGAGCTGCCGCAGACAAATGACTTGTTACCAGAGGAAGACTTTGTACAAAAGTCGTCTGCGTGGGTACCTCTGTCCTATCTATTTCTACCGTCAAGCAGCTATATTTATATAGCTGTGTTCCAGTTTGAAGGGCGAAATATAGCAGAGAAATTACTGGGTACCGTGATGAAACAGCCTTAGGTCACAAGATTGGCAGCGTGCGAGTAACATCCCCGTGGTGTTGCGAGCGTCAATAGGCTGCGGTGACCGCTTGCCATCTGATGCAGACCACATGCTTGTTTACCAATCTAGTTGTATAAAAAAAACGATAACTCAAAGGTTGTTTTGTTTCCGCGAGTGATGTATTAGCGAGTGGAGCTGCTGTAGCGAGCGATACTCACAAGCTATGGTAATCATTCTACATCAGCCGGGCCGTATGCCTTATAATTTTTTTATACAACGTTGGGAGGCATACAAGCATACGGCCTATCTGAGTGAAGCGGTTACCGTAGCCTATAAAAGCTTGCAATACCTTATCACTTGCATGATGCCACCCCTGCTGCTAATACAGCAACTCCTTAGGAGCTTACTGGTGACCTCACTGACGCGCAGGAACACAGGCAGATGTTATTTGGTTGCGGTTTTCTGTGAGGTGGAGGTACTTTCCCAGACGGGCTGCTTTGATGCGCCCTTTTTTTTTCAAGTATTATAATCTATACAGATAAATAAAATTGGAGTGTCTGTTTGTAATATTAAAATAACCGCTTTTTACTAAATGCATATGGATGTATACACTATATATACCAAAATTAATATTTTTACAATTTTTGTCTGTCTGTCTGTCAGTTTATTCCGGCTAATCTCGGAAACGGCGGGATCGATTTTGAGGGTACTTTCACTGGCAGATAGCTGATGTAATAAGGAGTAACTTAGGCTACTTTTATTTTAGACATTTTATTTAATTTTATTAATATAAATAAATATTAAAAAAATAACTATTGCGCGCGGACGAAGTCGCGGGCACAGCTAGTGTAGTATAAAAATAGTTTCAAAGAAAAATAGCTAAATTGCCATTTTGTAGTTCCGTGATGTGATGATGATTGGTGAATGGGATGTAACCAAAACCTATAGTGTACCAAAACCTTCCGGTTATTCAGGTACCTTAACAGTTGGTACAAAGGATATAACAAATCTAAGAATTAATAATACATTTCTTAATTTGTTTCTGAACTTCAAATTTATATCTCAACTTGCAACACTCCGGAACTAATCACAAAGAGTCTATTATTCTTCATAGCGTTATTCTGTTTCCTAATCCATTAGGATTGACAGATCGATTAGGCAATGATTTCTACACGGAGCGACTGCCGTCAGACCCTCACAACCCAGGGAGGAAATCGGACGTTTCTTAGGTTAGATCGCACGTGCTTCGAAACATAATTTCTTGGACATGTGCCTTTCCACACGATGTTTCCCTTCACCGCTGAGTAAGTGATAATTACAAATTACAAATATATACATAAATGACACACGGAGACACGAAAAACACGAAGTTAGTGGTGCATGCCAGTATACGAACCGGGTACCTGTTGGTCAATAGATCAGTTCTTTATCCAGTAGGCTATCCTCCTCAAAGAGTCTATGATTATTTATTTAAAACACAGCTATATAAAGGTTATAGGGTTTTGTCGTACACCAAGACGAAACTAATTTTTAAATGAAATAAAACAGGATTTTTTTTGAAGTGAAAACTTTTTAGCATCGTTGTTAGTTGAAAAAGCAACAGTAGAAAGAGACAACCACATACATATACAGGATTTAACGTGCGAGAGAATGAGATAGAAGGTGAACAGTGTTTATTACAGGGTCCGAGCGTTGTATGGGTGTCAGCACGTGTGCGTGCGCGACTGTGTGTTACGCAGCTTGGAATAAGGCGTCATAACAGCCGGAGTGTATTGTTTACATAAATATTTTATTATTTCAATAAAAAAAGCCGTCAAATGCTAGTCCGCCTCGGGCTCAGAGGGTTCCGTAAAAAATATTTTCATAACTTATTGTCGCGAACAAAGTATTTTTTTTTTTGTGATGGAACTACAAATTTACGGTTTTCTTTTACTTGTGCTACATGACCTTGCATCTTATTAAATTTCATGATTCTAGGTCAACGGGAAGTACCCTATTGGTTTTAATTCCCGTGCGAATGTCAAAATAAGCGCATAATCGAGGTATAAACAGCCGTATCTTTTGATTGCGTTAATTTAGAAGTTCGATTTTTTCACTACTCGGAGGGATTACAGACTTGAGTATTTGATATTAACTTCAGCTTGATAGCTACACCCGTTTCTGAGTAAAAGGGTCTTGACAGACAGACTGACAACAAAGTGATCCTATAAGGATTCCGTTTTTCCTTTTAAGGCATGGAACCCTAAAAATAAGTATGATCAATATCCCCATACCCTATAATTATCCTACTCCTGAAACTCTACATTCGTCTCATTATCATGAAGTTTATATATTTGAAGGTTACACTGCACACTATTTTTTTTAATTGATGTGAAACACTAAAATGATACTTCAAATTTAAAATTACTTTAACCTCGGAAGAATACCGTACTAGTAGTTTCGAATTCGGAACTAGAGTCATGTTCGACAACCAAATATGATATCGAAGCTGTCGACCTTAACAGCACGCAGCACAGTTTGCGGCACGCTTGCAAATAACTAGGAAACACTCGTGAATTCCGGGTAGAAGATTAGCATTTGTCCAAAATATCTCTCATATAATAAATAATAAATATTGTCGGACAAATTACACAGCGCTATCTAGCCCCTAAGTAAGCAAAGCTTGTGTTATGGGTACTAGACAACCGATAAACATACGTAAATGCATTTTTTTTTAAATACATACTTATTATACATAGAAAATACCCAGATCAAGACAAACAGACATGTTCATGCACACAAATGTTTATACTGTGTGGGAATCGAGCCCACGAGCGTTGGTGTCAAAGTCGCGTCATTCACGACTGAGCCGCCGAACTCTTTGTCGCACTTTAACATTTTGAACAGTAATTTCAATCCCTTTAGCAAAAAATAAAATTGTTTTTCCACTGATTTCTTTGCAACAAGTTTAAATAAGCAATACCAAAAGCTATTCCAAATTTCAAATCTAGTTAGTAGTTGCTGAAATATGCCACTTTAAACCTTGTATAAAAACACATCGTCAAGCATCAAAAGGAGTACGGTCAAGGACAAAAGCCTTCGAACATTATTGTTGTATGTGAATTGACTGGCCTGGACTGTGCAGCGAACTTTATACACGTGTGCCTTCCTCTCCTGTTTGGTATTCAAGAGCGGTGCAGTCGGTCGCTCTCTTAGCAACAGGAAGTAGAGATCTCTCCGCGGAACCGGCGCGCTCGCACACGAATACGCGAATCTAGGCCACAAATCTAGGCATCCGAGTAACTGACGGTTATTGTGGGAAAGTGTCTTTACAAACCGGCCCTTAGAAGATAATTGTTGTTCGGTTTTTATCTGCCGGTTGAACCAAAAACGATGATTTAATTTATTTAAACAAAGTGGTTTTTCTATTAATATGTATAAATCTACAAAGAAGCTCGATGTCGTTTATGCGTCAGTCTAATCGAATACGAAAGCATCTTCGACCGTAGCCTGTCTATGGATGGGTCGTGTTGAATTCTATCGCCGGAGGGCACGTTAAGCTGGTTTCAGTTATTTTAGATAGACGACTGAGTTAATAACTAAGTTTATCTACAACAGCTGACACCGACGGTTTACCGTGCCTTCCGAGCTCGGAGAAGCTCGCTATATAAACATCCATCCGTGATGACCGGCTACGACTGCCTTGAACTGCCCAACTATGTGTGAGGCTATGAAACTGGAACGTAGGACCACTTCAAAAAACTAACATTCGTGTTCTCCCGTATTGTGTAGAGTACTTCCGGTTTTCGCACAAACAACCAGGTTTGCCAAACATACCGAATCTGAGAATTCCAAGGTAATCCGTAAGGGTGTGTACACAATAAGCGTTTTTCAATAATAGATTGGGATTATATGTAAATGAGATCTCCAATAAGTCTGTACATAGGCTATCACTGAACGGAGGTAGGAGTTATCAAAGCCGCGCGGTCGTCGACCTGCCGTTGAAAGATCGAGTGAGCCGGATGAAAGTGAAAGCGGTAGTTACACTTACATACCGCGCAGGTCACTTGTTTGGGTTGTACAATCGTAAACAAGTGATCGTTGTTTACATGCGTATCAACCAACTTTGAAGAGTAGAGAGAGTCACAACTGCATTGTTGGTGTTCTAAGATTTAGCTTTGTTCACTACTACATCCTTGTGACATGGTTTTAATAGAGTTAGGGCACATCGAAGCAGCCCGTCTGGGGAAGTACCTCCACGTCACAGAAATCCGCGGCCAAATAACAACTCAATCTTTTGTTACTTTACATAATTTTTATTCGAGAATCGAACAACACTCGTCAGCATAAATATTGATGATGATGACATAAATATGATGCGGCCATAATTCTATTACTTGTTGTTAGCTGAAACAAGGCAGTATTACATACACTACAAGGCCCAGTATCCATGTAACGCACGGTTATGTAACCCACCTTATGTTGCGTGCAAACTAGACGGTACAGCGTCTGACATATTACAAAATGACCACAGCTTGCTGCTAACCTCTCGACTACAGGAGTTATATACCGTTGATATTATATATGGATCTTCAAGGGAATTTCTTTCCCATCACAAA
Organism: Pyralis farinalis; assembly: GCA_947507595.1. NCBI lineage: Eukaryota > Metazoa > Arthropoda > Insecta > Lepidoptera > Pyralidae > Pyralis > Pyralis farinalis. The sequence continues at coordinate 40,280,922 of OX382261.1, read as the reverse complement.
ACTTTTCCAGTGTATTAAATACGGTTTCTCCTTTTGTGTCTGTCTCTAAATTTCTAGCAAATAATAGTTCTTACGAGTAACATATTTTTTCATCTTTAATAAACCTCTCATAAGACAACAACAATACTTCATTAGTTGGCAAAGTGGACTAAATTGAAAATTGACTAGTCTTCATATGATTGCACAACGGCTCTTCAATGTTTTCAGCTATTTCCTCAATTCGTCTTTGCACAGAACTATTTCTCAAAGGAATTTTTCGAATAATATCTGCCGCCGGTTTATGGAGCATAATAGTAACTTCTTTTATTGCCGGTAAAATTAACATTTCTCCGAAGGTGTGTGGTTTACCTGTTTGAGCTATTAACAAAGATATATTGTATGAAGCTCGAAATCCGTCATAGTCTTGTTTAGCAGCCGTCCAAAAAAGTTTTGATACACTTGGCTGAGCTTTATGCTTCTTCTCCAGGTCTCGAAAATAGGCTACATTTTTGCCTTCTTATCTGGATGCATTTTATTCAAAGATCTTGAAGGCTTCACCGCTTCGTTTGAAACAAAGAAAGCACAAAGACAAAGATTAATTTGTGGAATTTTCTACGAATCCATATTTAAAATTTATCTTTATCTGTACAATTCTTCTCTCCGTGTGTAAGTAACTGAACTATTCCTAAACAGCTGGACCTATTTAAATGTAATTTTTTGTAAGTTTTACAGTTGGTAGGTATCTTAATGGTCTAGACTAGGTGCTGCAATCGGGTTATACTTTTTATTTTACTTCCATATAATAAAGCTGTCACAAAGCCCAGTTTAAACTAATTAAAAAATACAGTCGTGGAGACTACCGACAGAAGAGAAAACTTCAAAGCAATACTCATACCTACACATATATTCTTAACATTAGCATGTCGGTGACGCGAACCCGTAAGATTGTCCCCACCAAAAAATAGCTCAACTCGAGATGTTTTCACTTCAATAATAGCCCTGAAAATACAATTATTACGATAAATAATAATGTATCGATGATTCAGAATATTAATTATTGAAATAGAAATAACCCAAATAGACTTTACATCATTTTACATGATAACGTGAGACAAAATATTGTTTCCTTCCATTCATTACAATGAAATAAACCATAACAACAACCAGTTAGATGTTATCAAACTTCACCGGTTAGGATGTGCAACTGACTGTTTCATAACAAGGACGGAGCGCGGGCGATTATGTGTGAAACGGCACTTAGCGCGAACTTTGATCTATATCAAGATAAAGCGTGTTCCCAATTTGTTTAACTATTAAGATAGAAAACAAGCGGACGACCTTATGATCGCTTGAAACACCAGACTCGTTATTCGTGCGTTCCTGTGATAACCTCTTCACGCGTTTTTCAGGAACACCGTTCCTATATGAATTCTATATGTTTGTCTGTGCGTTTGTCCGTGCGTTTGTCTGTACGTTTGTTTGTCGTTTTTTTTTCGAATATTCGAATTTTGACTTCAGATTCGGATTCAGCATAAAAAAGTAGAATAGGAATGTTCAGGAATGACGCGACTTTGACAACAACGCTCGTGGGTTCGATTCCCACACAAGGCAAACATTTGTGTGCATGAACATGTCTGTTTGTCTTGGTCTGGATGTTGAAATAGAGGTAGGACGCATCAAAGCAACCCGTCTGGGGAAGTACCTCCACCTCACAGAAAACCGCAGCCAAATAACAACTCCCTAGAGGGTTGTTGTGTTTAGTTTTGCGTGTGAGTGAGGTCACCAGTAAGCTCCTAAGAAGTTGCTGTGTAGGCAGCAGAGGAGGTATCGCGGGAGTGTTACTTATTATATTCCAAGCGTTAATAGGCTATGGTAACTGCTTTTGTGGGCCGTATGCTTGTATGCCTCCCGAAGATGTATAAAAAAAGAACATTCTCGGGACGCCCGACAGAAGTGATAACTTAAACTAATCCGCTGCCGTATGCGTGAGAGAAAGGGATTCCAGACAGACTGGCGCCGTAACGCGTTACGTAACAAAGCTGTTTACCCTCCCATAAGAAGTTATCACTTCAAGAAAGATAAGTTAAATTTATTTAGGTTTCAACTATTCAGTTCTGATCTGATAAAATAGATAGTGGTTTGTGTCCCGACGTAACACAATCCACACGGGAGAAGCAAGGGGCAGAAGCTAGTATTGCCATAAATCAATTTATGACACATAAAGTCACACAACCATGGTTTATAATACAAGCGTTCGCCGGTTTATGGCCTCTTTTATTCGTGCGAGGGTCGAGGGGAGGCCGGGGACACTCGCCGACATTTATTACCGATATGATACTGGTGTTCGATAACGATCGTGTTGCGGCCGCCCGGCGCCGGTACATCATCTTTTTAGGATTCCGTACACTTCGAATAAAAACCCTATTACTAATCATATGTGTTCTATTTGAGTTGAGAGCTCGATGGCGTCGTTGAGCGTGCCATTCTAATCGAACACGCAGGCTAAGCGACGTCGACCGCAGGCTGTCTATGGATAGGTTTATCTGTTTCGAGTTTCTCCGTGCTTCGGAGGGCACGTTAAGCCGTCGGTCCCGGTTGTTGTCGATATATGACAGCCGTTAAGCTAAGTCAGTGGCTCTCGGGCGGCTTGCAAACACTGGCCAATCCGCATTTGAGCAGCGTGGCGGAGTATGCTCTAAACCCCTTCGGTTGAAGGGAGACCCGTATCCCTGCAGTAGGATGAGTAAGGGTTGATGTGGGTGTGTTCTATCCGTCTGTAAATGTCATACTGTGCTCCTATCCTAGAAATGGTGATCTCCGAAGTGATATGATGAATGGGATTGCGTGCCAAAGAACGGATACGATATACTAAAGAACTTGTGTCGTCGGCGGCAAATTATTTATAGTTCGGCCACGCTTGGCACGGGAAAAGAAGTGCTGAGGAACAGGTAGTGGAAGCTGATTAATCGCTAAGTTGAATACAGTACGCTTCTGGGTGGTGACAAAGCTGTAAGCATCCCAGAATGAAGAGAAAGTAGATGAAGAGACTTCGGAGTAGAGTAAATCATTGGTATGAAAAGAAATATTCCATGCAAAATACAGGCCGAAACAGATATACAACGATAAAGTGGAAGGATGTAGGAGCCAAGGAAGGCCAAAACTACTACCTTGACCAAAAAAAAAAGAAAGAATATGTCAGGAGATTAAAGGTTAAGAAGCGAGCGAGGTGTTGATGTTTCATGTGTAGCCCGGTTTTCTCTCCCTACCACGCGGAGGACCCGGCATGATGATATAGATAGATAGAAGCCACGTGCATTTCCCGCAATTTGGTTCAAATGACCGCGAGGTCGGTAGAGCCATGGGCAAGTGGCGGTCCGTCTGTTCTTGATTTAATGCCTTTAAAGGACTGAATCTTTTAAACCCGCAGACGTAGTAGGTTAAAATTTTGTCAGAACTTGCTTTTTTTGGAGCTAATTTCATTACAAGTATTAACCACATCTTTAAAAATATAAGCGACATCCGTGTACAGATAACGTGCCTTTTATTTCTTTATACCACTAAGGTGCACGGCAAAGTGTGCGGGCCGCCTGCTTTTATTTCTCTTTAACAAAAACGGTAACACTCAGTAAATTCGACATGAATATAATGAAAAAATATAAGTGAAACAATAAATAATAAATTCTGTACAAGTGTGAGTGAGTCCGCTTGAGAATTGTGTGACAGTACGGTACCTTCGGTCTACGAGCCCCACACGTTGTTAACCGGTCTTATTTATATAGGTATTACATCTTGTGGAGCACAAGCATATAGTCAATAATGTGGTAATCATTGCCAACGGCTACTGGCGACACAAACTATAAGCCCCACAAGTCGCAACTCTCGTTAAACTGACTGTCAATGAAGAAATGAACCATTGTTTCAAACGGTTATTATTTGGATGTGTTATTTAAAATGTCGGTAGTTTTACTATTCGAGCTGCTAAAATATATCGCTGTGCTCTTTCTCTATGACCAAAGATTTCCAGCGAGTCGGCAGACCAAACTACGAGCGGATGAAAAAATGCTTTAACTTTGAAGATGATCGGGAGTTAGGTACGCACATGCCATCGAAGGCCAAAGCCTTGGCTCACAACAAAGAACACAATCCAAGACGAAACGACTGCAAACACCTGCGCTTACCTTTTGATCTGCCATCAAACAGCCTCACAAACATCAGGTGTCACATTTGATCAAGATCAGTGTACAGTCCAAGGTTTGTGTAACTGCACTAATACTGGGAGAATTTTGACGTCAAATGATAATATTAACTTATATGAATGGGTTCACAATAAAAGATGTAAACTGAAGTATGTATTTCATGATTAGAAACAAATATTAACATGTTTTACGTACCTTTTATATATTTCGAACAGATTTATAACACACACACTTTTCACTTGTTGAAAACCTCGAAACGAAAAGAGCGCTAATCTTTCGAATAGTTTTTTGACAGCTACCAGTTTTTTTTTTGGATCTTTTTATCCCCGAGGGGAAAGGCAAAGGGATCTAGCTCATACAACCAAGTCTTCAGTTCAGAACCAGTTCAAAATCTTGTGAAGAACTGTGCTGAAAAAATACTTGGGAAGGGTACCCAGACTCAATCAACGCAGTTTAAATACGCACCCGTATAACGATAGTGATTTTTACAAGGTTTCTTGATGAACACATTCACGTCTTCCAAAGGGTATATAAAAGTGTTATATTTGAGTTTTTCATTACTGTATAATTTTACTGCACTTATGTTACAAAATACTATCGAAATAGTCACATAGAACTAATTTTACACTGAATTGTAAAAATTTCAACAACAATGTCACTCGTCAAAAGCGCGGGAAGAAGTTTGACAGCTACCAGTTTGATGACACTTTAGACAACTAGAATAATTTGTCTTTCCGCTTCACGCAGATATCATTAAGAGGTATGTAGGACTTTTGAGGAAAAAATCTTGAAACCAATTTTATTCAAATTAACAAGGAAATTCAAAGATACCAAACTTACAATACAAAAAATTCTTTTTACAATACAATAACTTGACTGTATTGAATATCCCATGAGCTTTTTCCTAGGGATATCCTGTTTCCGAATTATGATTATTTATTCCATTAAGATTGGCGCAGTCCGCTACCTGACCTTAAGAATTTGGTAAAGATACAGATTGTGACATGGAAAGACTGCCGTACGACGGTCTGACCCATAACTCCACGACCAGAGAGAAAACCAAACCTTTCTCACACTTGACTTGAGATCTACATGTCTTTTGAATTATAATTTCTTGCGAGCTTTAGACCGTCTGGGGAAATACCTCCACCTCACAGAAAACCGCAGCCAAATAACAACTCCCTAGAGGATCATTGTGTTCCTGCGTGTGAGTGAGGTCACCAGTAAGCTCCCAAGGAGTTGTAGTAAGCAGCAGAGGAGGCATCGCACGAGTGATACTTAATATATCGCAAGCGTTAATAGGCTACGGTACCCGCTTTACATCAGGTGGGCCGTATGCTTGCGTGCCTCAAAAAAAAGCTTCCTCAAGATGCTTTCTTTCAAGACCAAGCGGTAATTACATATATGTATGTATGTAAATCTATAAACACGAATTTAGTGGTACACACGCACTCTAGGATTCGAACCAGAGACCATAGATTATTAGTGAGGTTCTTTATCTACTGAGCTATCATCGCTCTTTATTGAATATTCCATATGTGACATTATATACCCCAGTTAATATCTTTCACAATTATCCATTTGCTAATTAATTGTAATAGAGCTCTCGCGGCGCTTTGACTGAAATCTCATCAAGGAAGTTCACAAATACGCTCGTGTGCAGAAATTAGCGAACACTTTACCATCTCCTTGATGTACACGACAATTTGGCAAACGCATTAGTACCTCATGGCTTCTGCTCCGAGAAATACATATACGATCACACTTAACACTCGTTGTCTGTCTGTTTGTTTGTTATAATGACGTATCTATACCTGTTCCGGAATTCCGTCTGTTGCATTGTAACAGTATTGACACGGAAATTCCTGGCGGAGGTCAATTAACACTACTCGATGAGCCCGATGGCCGAGTGGTTGGTCATGGCTACTTTTAATAACGGGACTTTGACGCCAACGCTCATTGGTTCAATTCCCGCACAGGACAAACATTCGTAGGCACGAACGTATCTGTTTGTCTTGGTCTGGGTGTTTTTAAGAGAGGTAGGGTGCATCAAAGCAGTCCGTTTGGGGAAGTACCTCCACCTCACAGAAAACTCCAGACAAATAACAACTCTGGAGGGTTGTTGTGTTCCTGCGTGTGTGTGAGATCAGAAAGCTCCTAAAGACTGCTGAGTTAGCAGCAGAGGTGGCAACGCGCGAACAATACTCAATGTATTATACGCGTTCATAGGCTACGGTAACTGCTTTACTTCCTCCCTACAAACGTATGTAAGCATGAATACTGTTTGTATGGGTCTGATTGTTTCTAAGAAAGGTAGTGTGAATTAAAACAGCTTCTCTGAGAAAGTACCTCCATCTCAACCACAGCTAATTAACAACTCTATGGAGCTTTATTGTGTTGCTGCGAATAAGAGAGGTTAATAGTAGAGATACTTCCTGTATTACAAGCGTTCATAGGTGTCCACTTGCAGGTCAGGCCTTATGTTTGTATGCCTGCAGACGTTGCGTAAAAAAAAATTGGTTGTCTGTAAAGTCGGTTTACGGACGATAATTTTACGTGATAACGTCATAAGAAAACATTCAACAGTTGACAAAACAGTTAACGTGTAGGTTGTGTGCTGTCGCTGTCTCTCTTCTACTCGGACGTTTCGGCCGATGGAGTGGAAGAGAGATAGATGCGTCACAAGCCGAACGCTTAGGCAGATCGTGCCTCTCTATCGCTTGTTCCGCGCTCTCGCTTGCACGCTCGGCTCAGGCGGAACGTGACAATGAATCATGCTTTTTCATGCGTACAACCGGCGTTCATTGATTTATAAGACGTTATCACGTCAAAACTAGTTTTAGTGTATCAATCTGATAACTAATGTTTAATTTAATTTGAAATTAGAGAAAGAGCTTTTATTTCAATTTCTTTCAATGGGATTAACATAAAATTTGATGAATAGGAAACGGAATTGTCCCGGCACAGTTTTATTTCCAAGCGTCCGTTACCAGTGTTAAAACCTAAGCCTAAGCTTTCTTTGTCCGTCAGTCTTTCTTAAACTGATGTGTCTAGTTTGGCGAACCATTCTAAATATTGGATTGACATTTCGTTTCATAACAGTCAAGTTAATAATAATGGCTCACTCGCCGTAAAGCAAACGGAATTTCAGCAGGTGTGTTGGTAATGTTAGATGCGACAGACGGAAAGCGTTTCTACTTTACTATATCGATTCATGCGACAGGGTTACCACGTTTAGAGATTTACCGCTAAGATATTTTTATAGTTATAGATACGTCGTCCATGCTCTAGAATGGCAATACGAAAGTAAGGTAACTGTCCAACTCGCATTCAGTTGACCACGCTCTCGCATCGCGTCTATACGTACTTCGTCACAAAGCATAAATGTCTTAAAATATATATTCATCTCTTTCTAACGACAGGTATGCCCTATCATTTGTCTCTTTGTTAGAGCAAAGTGTCATAATAAATAAATGTACGTGGATATAGTACTACTTGCGCCATTTAAAAACACTATAATGTTGGTGTATAACGTGTTTACCTTTTCATATGTCGCTGGTTTACCGCGTACGAGCGATGCTTTAGTTGTTAACGGTCAATGAGCTACAAATATATACTTTTTACGCTCTAAGTTGGAAATCAAATGGTTTGCTTAATGACGAGCAATTACCGTAGCTTACAGATGCTTGTAACATTAGGGGTGTCGCTCGGAAGTTGCCAACCGTGTACCTCTTCGAGCCTTATTGAAGAACCTCATAGTGTAGTGGCCATTAACTTAAGATTGCGAGAGAAAATCACTTATTGTATGTGACCATTTGGTTGCAATAGGAAGGTTACCCATATAAAAACCGACCAACTGCGACTCGGAAGCTACGTACAAAGTTAGGGGGAGAGAATCTATGGCAGACGGACGAATTCCAACGAAGGGGTTCTTATTACCTTTTTGGTATATAACTATGCATTTAATTTTGTTTTATGTAACGCCTATCTTTAACCCCTCCGTACAAACAAGTTACAACCTGTGTATACACCTTTATATACTTTTTGTATGAAACAAAAACTAGAAATTTCACATAAATCTGCAGAGCAATATGTTAGAAACATATGTTTATACTAGACGGAGAATTCAACCAACTCGTAGAGATTACGTATTAAATTTTATAAGGTATAACAGACATTAAAATCAATGTTTCCTCATTCCAGGTGAAAGCTGTATCGAGAAGCCGCTGGCAACACTCTGGAGGAACTACCAGCAGTCGACTAAACCAGATGTGGTGATGAAGCTGTCCGTCACCAACTCCGGCCTTAAAGGGTTCACCAAAGAGCATGGCCTCACGGAGTACTGGTCCCACCGCGTCACCTACTGCGCCAGCCCGCCGCACTACCCCAAGCTGTTCTGCTGGGTCTATCGACACGAGGGCAAGAAACTGAAGCATGAACTCCGATGCCACGCCGTTCTCTGCACCAAAGAAACTATATCAAAGAAGATAACTGAAGAATTACAAATCAAACTGAAGCAAGCGTTAGTGGAATTCAAGAAAGACAGAATTTCCAAACAAAACGCCAGGTTAAGTCTCGCGAACAGCGTATACGATAATCCGAGCATGCCGCGTAGGAAGATACTCCTCAGCGTAGGAGCGATGAACTACCGACCGCCGCTTGAGAGATCCAAATCTGCGCCAAAACTGGGCGCCATTGAAGAACTATGTTCTGAAGAAGACGAAGAGGAAGCTGAAATGAACGCTAAACAGAACATTGATTCCTGGACAAGGAAACTAAATGATAATATGACGGATGACGAATTCTATACCACACACACTCTTGACAGACGAAGGCCAGAGATGAAGTCTCCGCGCAAGCTGTCGTGTCCAGAAGGAGTCATGAGTCGAACGCGAACAGACTCCGAAAGCAGTTCAGAAGCTGTTTCGGACAAACTGATCGAACTTCTCGTCAAAGAGAGCGAAAGAACAGGACTTGAACATAACGATAACGAAACTAGTCATAGCGAAGAGAATCTGGAATCAAGATTGCAAACGTTGGAGGCCATCGCTGAGTCCAACGAACTGACTGAGAATGCGACGGATGGCGAGGCCAAGAGCTTGCAACTGATATCTCAAAGTAACTTCCTCGTCACGGACAGCGACGATGGATCCGTTTCTTCAGGCTGCGAGACGGCGAGCACTGTCACTTCCGATACCGAACCATCGTCACTACCATCTAACTTCCCGCAGGAAGAATTGCATAAAGAGAATTCTGAGAGCGAAGATGAAATAGTGCCAGTTTTTGAAAGGATAAAAAGTTTTGAGCGCACTGCGATGAGAGTCAGCAACAGAAGCTGCTCAAATGTAATCACAATGATGCACGCAGAGAACAATACGTCTTCTGACATTAATCCTGCTGAGGAAGTGAATCACGTACCTATCGGAGAGAAAAACACCTTCCGTCGACGATCGACATACCCACCTTTGCGGGCTGATTCCAGCATTCTCACTAACTTCGAACCTCTTATCGACAACTTGATTGACGTGGACAGCTTGAACTCGAGTACGGAGACAGAGGTGTTCAAGGGAACGGGCGACAACGACAGCGCCTGCAGCGACGAGTCGGGCTATTCTGAACTTCTGGACAGTGGAAAGGAGAGTATCATCGGGAACACGATTATGGTTTAGATAGTAGACGCAACTGCTGCTGTAGATATCAATTGATAACATAATATATTAAATAGCACAGGCACAGTATGTAGCTTAACATATAAGTGCATATTTTAGTATATGGGAAAGATAAATGTAAATAACAGGGTACAAGACGAACTTGATCCAGTTAACGTATTACTATATTTAGGTATTTGTACATATGGTAGCGTAAGAAAGGTAAACGAGAAATTTATTAGAGATTTTATTTTGACATGTATATTTTTGTTCGCTGTTGTTTCCTCGTATTTATTGTTAGCGAAGACGTCCCGCGCTGGTCTATGGTCACATTCCGTTGACGGCCGTACATCAATGTTGTAGTGAGGAATATTTTGGAAGAAAATAAAATGTAGAATCGTAACCTTGTAGTCTTTTTTGTACAATTCCTAGAAATTGAATTATGTATTATCAAAATTAACTTCAAAGTTAGATTTGGTGTATACTCAAGCCTCGTCTGGGTCAAATATGGGCTCTTGTACAAAGAGACCCTGATAGAGATTGAATGTGAACAGCGGCCCTTTTACAGCTGCTGTCATGTTTATCTTGTTTACATGTAAATAAGGCAAACAATTGTCGTTTTGTCCAGAGATATCTGACTGCTATACATATCCTTCACGAGCTCTTCACAATAAATCTTCAGTAGGTGGTTGTTAAATTCCGAGCGGACAAAGTCGCGGGCACCGTGAGTAGAATATATTAAGCTAATAAGTATATAGTGCCAGAATTTTTATCTTAAAATTAATAAATTACAAGGTACCTTAACCCCTTGAGCACCAACATAGGTCATATATGACCAGGCTTATGGCGGTATGCGTGTAAAAAACCTTAATACCTTAATACAAATAAATATACGTATATACTTTTTTTATACAACGTCGGAGGCATACAAGCATACGGCCCACCTGATGTAGAGTAGTTAGCGTAGCCTATTAGCGCTTGTAATATATTAAGTATCACTCGCGCGATGCCTCCACTGCTGCTTACACGGCAATTTCTTGGGAGCTTACTGGTGACCTCACTCACACGCAGGAACACAACAACCCTCTAAGGAATTGTTATTTGGCTGCGGTTTTCTGTGAGGTGGAGGTACTTCCCCAGACGGGCTGCTTTGATGCGCCTTACCTCTCTTAAAACATCCATACAAAGATAAACTGGCATATTCATGCACACAAAAGTTTGTCTTGTGTGGGAATCGAACCCTCGAGAGTTGGTGTCAAAGTAGCATCATTCACAACTGAGCCACTGAGCTTGTCTTTTTATCTAATACTTATGTACAACCTAGTGTAATTTCCGTGTTACATGTTTTAAAGTGAAAACTTCTTCAGCAATCATTGTGATTTAAAACTCGATGAAACGAAAAAGCAACAGTAAAAGAGACAACCGCATTCATCTATAGGATTTAACGTGCGAGGGAATGAGATAGAAGGCATTGTACAGTGTTTATTGCAGGCTCCGAGCGTTGTACGTGTGTTACGAAGCTTCGGATAAGGCGTCATAACAACTGTGGTGTATTGTACACGTGTATTGTTTACATAAATATTTCACTATTTTAATAAAAACATTTTTAAAGTATGCCGAAAACGAATGCAGATTATTGGCGCGATTAATAAGTTCACATTTATTAAGGTTGCACTTCTATCGAGTGTGAACTGCACACGTATTTTCAGGAACACGGTTCCTATATGAATTCTATATGTTTGTCTGTGCGTTTGTCCATGCGTTTGTCTGTTGCTTTTTTTCGAATATTCGAATTTTGACTTCAGATTCGGATTCAGCATAAAAAAGTAGAATAGGAATGTTCAGGAACACCGTTCCTATCTCTTAAGGAACATGGTCAAAATGGACGACAAATTAAAAAAAAAAATATAATTGACGAGCCAAGTGTTCCTCTGGCAATGCAAGCTTGCGCATTATCAACTGGTTTTTTATACAACGTCGAGAGTGGAAATATAGTGGAAAGAGTACTTTAGCTGACGGGCTGCTTTGATGAGCCCTACCTCTCTTAAAAATACCCAGACACTCGCATTCACTCACTATTTTACAATAAGTAGAGTACATTAGTTGCGAGCCTAATAACTAAGTTATTTATATTCCAATGCAAAGCTGTCCAAACTGCCCCGCTGTCATTCGGCGAAGCACCCTCGTCGAGCCCTCACTCCAGGTGCAGGCAGTCACGCTTGGCCGCCGACATACGGCGTTTCGGTTGGCATTCTGGAGAATTGGATCATCTGTAAAGGGTATACGATATTTTCACGAGAAACGCAGTGGTTAGTAACGCTATCTTGACACCAGCGCTCGTGAGTTCGATTTCCACACAGGACACGCATTTGTGTGCATGAACAAATCTATTTTTCTTGGTCTGGTAAAGTACCCGACGCGCACCGCACAGAAAACCGCGGCCAAATACCCTGGAGGGTTGTTATGTTCCTACGAGTGAGTGCGGTCACCAGTATACTTCTAAAAGAGTAGTTGGGTTAGCAGCAAAGGTGGCAGCACACAAGTGGTTCTTAAGTGTTGCAAGCGATTACAAGCTATGATAACTGCTTTGCATCAGGTGGGCTGAAATCAGGTACGCTTCCCGATGTTGTTTAAAAAACAAAACAAGCAGTTGTCATTAGGCAGTAGTAGGCAAAGAGACATCAGCGACATCAAGGCAGCCTTACTTCAACATCCGTAGACTTAGTTTTATACTAGACGAGCTCGGTGGCGCAGTAGCGAAACGCGCTGTTACGCTAATTTAGCACCAACGCTCGTGGGTTCGATTCCCACACAAGACAAACATTTGTGTGCATGGACATGGCTGTTTGTCTTAGTCTGGGTACTTTTAAGAATAAGAAGAGCTTTGTTCACCAGAAGGAGACTTTGTACAAGTCATCTGTGTGGGTGCCTCTGTCTTTTTAGGGTTCCGTACCCAAAGGGTAAAACGGAACCCTATTACTGAGGCTCCGCTGTCCGTCCGTCCGTCCGTCCGTCCGTCCGTCCGTCTGTCACCAGGCTGTATCTCATGAACCGTGATAGTTAGACAGTTGAAATTTTCACAGATTATGCATTTCTGTTGCCGCTATAACAACAAATACTAAAAAATAGAATAAAATAAATATTTAAGGGGGCTCCCATACAACAAACGTGATTTTTTTGCCGTTTTTATAGATAATGGTACGGAACCCTTCGTGCGCGAGTCCGACTCGCACTTGGCCGATTTTTTTAGGGTTCCGTACCCAAAGGGTAAAACGGAACCCTATTACTGAGGCTTCGCTGTCCGTCCGTCCGTCCGTCTGTCACCAGGCTATATCTCATGAACCGTGATAGTTAGACAGTTGAAATTTTCACAGATGATGTACTTCTGTTGCCGCTATAACAACAAATACTAAAACATAGAATAACATAAATATTTAAGGGGGCTCCCATACAACATACGTGATTTTTTTGTTCGTTTTTTCTCGATATTGATAACGGCAACGGTTATATATTCACTTTAAGAATAAATAATTAAATTAAAATAAAACAAATATTTAAGGGGTGCTCCCATACAACAAACGTGATTTTTTTGCCGTTTTTATAGATAGTGGTACGGAACCCTTCGTGCGCGAGTCCGACTCGTACTTAGCCGTTTTTTAGGGTTCCGTACCGAAAGGGTAAAACGGAACCCTATTACTGAGACTCCGCTGTCCGCCTGTCTGTCCGTCCGTCCGTCTGTCACCAGGCTGTTGCTTTTAGACCACACGGCTGAGATACAGACAATAGACCTACACTATGTCTTAGATTTACGAAACTTAACTATCTATGAGAGAAAGAGAGAAAGAAAATGTGTGCAAGAGAGAGAGGTGCGACTCTCTCTCTCTTGACCCTACAGTAATAAACGAAACGTAACTCTCTCTCTTTCTACCTTCAGTAACTTATCTCTCCCTCTCAACTTCCGTTCGCCTCGCCCGATCACACTTTTCGTAACGCTCTCGTCGCGCATTCATCAGCTTACTCCCCAAGTCAAGCGTGCGTAAAGAAGTTATACCAAAAATATTAAGCTCACAGATAAATTATGTTGATAAGTCTTCAGTTTATAGTACTTTATAGAGAAAGTTCAAGCTACTCATAAAGAAGCATGTTTCTCAAAGTAATATCCACAACAGAGAAGTCTCGAGCGGCTGCCTTCAGTGCACACGGCCTGTTTCACTTTCATTGAATCATATTACATAGCTAGTCCCTTTTATCTTACAGTTTATTTCATTACTTCTTACATCTCCCGACGACTGCTATTCTCTCGTAAAGAGAATGTTCACGAGTCTGAAAACAAATAAAATTAAAGTCCAAAACAAATCAAAGTTCAAAGGCCTCCTCCTAGAAAAATCAAAGAAGAACAGATACAAAAACAATAAACATAAACAGTAAGTAAACATCATACACATAGAGATCGATGCATTGTTGGTGTAAATTAGTAGGTATTATTTATTTTATAACGTCGAGAGATATATAAACTTATGGTCCACATCGTGTAAAGTAATTACGGTAGTTTATAAACTGCTTATGGTGTAGAGTATAAAACGAGTAGCCGTATTATACTCTCTAAATGAAGTGTATTCCTAACTCTACTTCATTCTGGGTTAGACTTTGTTTAGCAACTGTCATCTAACAGCAGCACCGGGACATCTCGACATCCAGAATTATCCATACAGAAGCTACGGTTGGCATTATTTGACTTGCGTATTAACGCCATTGAGCTCCACGACGGGTGGTATCTGACGAGAAAAGAAGGACGTAAAGGAAAAAGTGAGGTACATTACGATAAAAATATGAAGAAAAAGAAAACGGACTTCATTGAGGTTTGTATACAATATTGTTGAGGAGTGAACCTTAGTTAGAAGCCGCAACATTCACTGAACCTTCCATCCTTCCACACACCACGCGAATAACTGCATATATACGTAGGTAATTCACAAAGACATTAGAACGCTGCTCGAACCCGTTACATGAGATATCGGGTAGTCACACAAATCGGTTACAAAGATTTCGCAAGTTTATTTTATACTACGTCGGGAGGCATACAAGTATACGGCCCACCTGATGTAAAGCGGGTACCGTAGCTTATTCACACGCAGGAACACAGCAACCCTCTAGGAAGTAGTTATTTGGCTGTGGTTTTCTGTGAGGTGGAGGTACTTCCCCAGACGGGCTGCTTTGATGCGCCCTACCTCTTAACTCTTATTCAAAACAGGTTAAATATTACAAAGTATGTTAAATAACTCAAAAGTAAAATACTCATTTCGAATCGGGTATTACAGATTAGTTTAGATACTGCTTACCTATTGTATAAATATCTGCTGAGATCATCGAAAAGTATTACGATAGAAAAATATACGATAGATGAGAGGTCAGACCCTGAGTTCAATTCCCTCATTTGACATTGAGATACACCGTAGACTAGTTGATATGATTGGATAACCTAGCCTTCATTACACAAAAGTCAATTCTTTTTTTTCGTTTAGAAAATTGGGCAGAAGAAATAAAACTATCCTTTTGTAGAAAACTACTTACTGAAGAGTTGTTGTGTTCCTGCGAGTTAGTTGACTTTTAAGCCGGTGAGAAATTCCTGTGTTGGCAGCGTTCATAGATTACAGTAAACACTTTACATGAAGTGGGTATGCTTGTTTAACTGCCGACATAATAAAACAGACGATGTCATGTCAATCTATACAAAACCATGCAAATCTCATATTTATTTCTACGACGTAAGATGCATGGGTGTACAGAATATTTTGATATATTTTTATACATGTAATGTTAATACGTACAAAATAAAAAATCAAGAGAAAATTAAAAAAAATAACTAACGTTGTTTTAATAGGGTATTCAACAATTTTATTTTAAATGGCTGAAGTTAAGATAGGGGTGGCAACACGCGAGCAATATTACCTATACTTCAAGCGTTTGTAGACTACGGTTGCGGCAGGCAGATCGTTTGTTTGTTGGCAACCCGATGTGTGTCGATTAGTAGAAAGTGGTAAATGTAAATTTATAATAATATGAATAAGTGAGGTTGTGGGTGGATGCTTAGATTTTCCACACACTGACCGGTCGATTTGACCACCGATTCTCCTTCTCCTCCTGAATCCCTTCGTCCACGTCCGCTTCGTATATGCCAGCACACGCACCAGGTCGCACAGGAATCGTTTCATGGCAGTCGTACCAACGCGGAGAGCTCATTAGCAGTTCACTGTGGGTGCAGGATGTAAGCCCGCAGGGTGTTGCTCAGAGGCCGCTAGTGACCCCATAGGTATTACCCAATATGGGATGGTACATTTTGTTCATAAATTCTTGTTTTTCTTTGTTACAAAATGTAGCTTATTATAACATGGAACACTAGTGTTCGTGTACGTTGATCGAAAGCAACTGCGTGAACTAGCATTCTAATGAATGGGAAACTAAAAAACACGTGTTCGCTCCACCTAGCTGCTCCGATTAACTATATAGAATTAATTTTAAGCCTGAGACGAGTTTGTTTGTTTATTGAAAGATTTGTAAGTCTTTAGGGCAAGTAGTAAAGTAAGTTCTTCGTATCACGTTAACAATTTTGTTGTTCGACATAGCCGTTGCAACCGACAAAACCCACATGACAAGCTGAAGTGGCAGCAAGGCGACCTGATAGTTCGTAGAACCGACAACCGCTGTGGAAGAAAGGTTCTCGAATGTCGTCCCCGTACTGGTGCACGCAGTGTGGAACGACCTCAAGAGTATTGTAGGCAGTCGATGGATGCAGGTGGCACAGGATCGGGACGAGTGGCACTCTAGAGGGGAGGGCTATGTTCAGCAGTGGACGAATACAAATGATGGTGACATATAATTCAGTTTGTAAGTTAAAATCTCGTCTCCTCACATCAGCGATGTACCATGCCTGCTAAAGGTGCATCCAAGATGAAAAATTCACTTCAACACCACATCATTAACTTCGTTCTGATTGCGTTTCCTCGTTGTGCACATGTCTCTCCTCAAACACACACGTATAATGCGTAGACTTTGTACTAAACCTTTTTTTTATACACATAAATAAGATAAGCAAATACGCTTTAGAAAAAAACCATCAGGAAACGGTGTGCGTCCCTGATGCGCAGGCTCAGGGCTAGCCCCAACATCCTAAATGCATTTGCAAACAGGTTTGATTGTCAGTACATGAACCATTGTTGTATGGTACATGTACGGACAAACAAACAAACAACTATCTGCAATCAAAATTATTAACCTTGAATATTAATAATATAATACAAAATTTAATCATATGTTATAATTTAATGATAATTTTGAAATTTTATTTAACTTTAAATTTTTTTTTATTAGAAATTTTAAAAAACTGTATAATTTATGTGACTGCTATGGCTATAACTGCTGAAATAAATTAATTTGAATTTGAAAGTAATCAAAAATATTTTTGAATTTCATTATATACATAAACAGCAATGTAGTGAATATATCTAGCGTATAAGTATCTGCCCACATGCGTCCCCCGCGACTTGGCTCGCGTAGTTGGAATATGTTCACAAAATCCCGGGGTTTATTTTTATACGCGTAACCCTAATTCTTTTTCTCAAATAACAGTAGCCTAAGTTAATCCCATCGACATCAGCTATCTGCCTGTAAAAGTCCCGTCAAAATCGGTCCAACAGACAGACAGGCGCGAATTTTAGAAAATATTTTTTTGGTATAACTACCGTGTATACATACACATGCATTTTGTAAAACGCGCATATTATGCCAATACAAACAGACACTTCTACTTTATCTATCAATCTTCACGCCAAATCCCTTGCGGGATAGGTAGAGAGAACCGAGCGCCACGTGACTCGATCCTACCTCACTCGCTTCTTTAACATTAATTCCTCTTCTCATGCACGCTCGCTGGTTTCTAAGGCTCCTGACGTCACCTTCTGATAAAACACGATCAATTTGATCATGGTAGGTAAGTCTTGGCCTCACCGCTCGCCATCACCGGTGAATTCATCCTTACACGCCGGAACTGTGATGTGGGAGAGTTTCTTCTGGAAAGTCAGTTGTGTAACGAACTCCCTGCCGAGGAATCTCCAACGTTTCATCAAAAAACAGCGAGAGGTTCATCAAAAATATCATTTTCCATTTCGGTACAATGAATAAGAGACAGTATCTATTATACTGTGCTAGTATGTGTGTGGTATGTGTATGTGAGGATACCTTGTATCCTTAGTGTAGTAATAAAAAATATAAAATAAAATAAAATTTGCTAACGACAACCTTGTCTAACAAACGTGAATAAATTATTATAAATAAGATAATATGTTCAGAAGCATTCTCTGCTATCAGGATACACCACGTGTACGTCAAGTTTTAGTTTGACTACATCCTTCATAATATTTAGCCTACAAATAAAACCTATAATCCAAAACTGTTTCCTCGGTATAGTTTGTTGAATCAAGTAGGAATGATCCATTCATAATTGAGCAACCTCGTGTTGGGCGTCTGTCGCCATGACTACGACCCGGTGCGCGGTGAAGGGTTCCCCCTTTGTGGGTCGTATTGCCGATATATGGAATTGACTACTTATGATATTGACCTAAGCAAAAACTGATACATAGTTAATAGAACAACGATTGCAAAGGTTAAGTATACAAAGAAAGTATATTGAACCACACTTTTTTCAAAACTTACTGACTAAAGAACGAACTCCCGTGCGGAGAGACGAGATATTGTGGCACAACGTAAAAATTCACACACTGTTCCGCAAACTGTCGCGGCCAAGTGTTGCGAACGTGGTATACCTTCCATTCTATGTGTAGAGGCGAGTAGACACATGAATGGCAGGCAGGGAATATGAATGAAGCTTTGGGAAAACTACTTGGCAACTTGGTAGAAGACAGAGCTTCACACAGCGCGGTGCTGGCCCCAATTCTGCTGTATGGAAGCGATAGCTGGGTTTGATAGAGAGAACATGGAAGTAGAATAAACGCCGATGAAATGTGCGCATCGCCTAAACCTTGTGACGTTCTTCCTAACACTCAGCATATGTTAGAACAGTAGAGTGTTAATAGTGGATACAATATCTGAATTAAAAACACTGGTCACGATTGTACGGAGAAAGGCTTCCAACTGAAAACGAAGATAACAAACATATATGGTATTTGAAAGAGAAAAAACCAGAACGAAAGCAAAAAAATATGCTTAATGATTGTAATGTTGGAACAAATGGATGATATTGTATATTTTGGAGGCACTTTCAGCAGGAATGGAAATCCTCCGAGTTCTAGACCGTGATCTGGGAAGACGAGTGAGTGATAGGAATAGTGCGAATAGAGCATTGGGATTTTGGCAGAAAAACTTGAAACAGAAGGAATAACTAGCTGTACGATCCCTACCATAATGTCTGAATACCAGAGCTGGCTTAAACCTGGAAAAGAGTGGAATAAACACGGTCAAGATGCGAGCGTTGTGACAAATCTGAGACGTTTCGTTGCGCGTGTCATTCTAATCGAACACTGCGTCTATGGATGGGTTTATCTATCTCGAGTTTCTCCGTGCTTCGGTGGGCACGTTAAGCGGTCGATCCCGGCTGTTGTCGATATATGACAGTCGTTAAGCTAAGTCAGTGGCTCTCGGGCGGCTTAAAAACACTGGCCAATCCGCATTTGAGCAGCGTGGCGGAGTATGCTCTAAACCCCTTCGGTTGAAAGGAGACCCGTATCCCTGCAGTGGGATGAGTAAGAGTTGATGTGGATGGATGGATGGAAGACTCTTCTGCCATAATATATTTTATAAATTGGTTGTTTGTTATCCCAAAGAGATGTTAGGGACCCTGGAAGAGCTATGAATGCAAAACAGCGGTTGAGGTGTTTAAGGACCGAATTATGTTTAAAATTTGAGATGCGTGGAGAATCAAGTTGGTCTTATCAATTAGATTTACTTAGAACTGCGCTTGTTTGACCGGCAGTGTTAACTCTGTTAACTCCGAGACTCGTGAAGTACAGTTAGCTAGCGTTATGTGTGAAGACAGGAAGTAAAAGTACCGAGGTGGAACCGCTGGTTATTTTAGACAGGTAATTTCATAGTAGTGTAGGTCGGATTCACTTACGTAACTCATCTCCCATTAAATAATTACGAGTATAATGAACTGCTTGTCTTGGTTACGCAGTACAGCTTTTTTAGGGTTATGTACCGTAGAAATATTACAAATGGGAATCCATATGGCCTTCTGTTTTCATTAAAACGATAGTTATATATATAAAGATAAAAAAGATAAAAAATCTTTATTTGCCATTGGGCCCTCGCGGGCACTTAGACACGTCTTACATTTTTTGAAATATAATCTTATTGTATCTTATTTAATTGTCTTATTTTATTTTTTTTCGTTTTTTTATCTACTAGCATTTCGGAAATGACCATTGGCGAATAAGAAATGCCGAAAGAAACTTGCCAATATAGGTAGATATACACAAAAACAGAGCAGTGACAGCCTAGTCGTTAAAAAGACGGCCTTTTAACGACTGGTCCCGGTTCGAAACCTGCTGTGGACATATAACACTAGCTTTTCGAATTTATGTACATACATCGACAACTCAAGCTGGATTGTTTCGTTCGTTCTTATGACGCATTCAATGAGAGTAAAAATGGTGGCGCAAGTGTCTAACATCACTTGTCGCAGTGTGTACGTATTCATCACCTGCTCGGCGGTGAAGGAAAACATCGTGAGCAAATCCGCACGACCAAGAAATTATATATCGAATAACGTATGTAACCCAAAAAAGATCTGGTCTTCTCTGTGGCTGTGGGTTATAGAGGTCTAACGGTCGCTCCATGTCAAAATAAATGTTTTCGTCCAATCCTTGGGCTTATTACATACTTATTGCATCTTCTTCAATTGTCTCGTGTTTATATTTTTCTTTTTTAATATGCCAGCATTTCGGAATTGGCAATTGGCGAGAAGAAAATGCTAAAAAAAACTGGCCAATATAGGTCTCTTTTCAAATTGTCAATTACATTTACAATAAATTAGTGATATGACAAAATAATATTGTCGGGAGGCATACAAGCATACGGCCCACCTGATGTAAAGCGGGTACCGTAGCCTATATACCGCCATAAGCGTGGTCATATATGACCAGTCATGGTGCTCAAGGGGTTAACGCTTGAGATATATTAAGTATCACTCGCGCGAAGTGTCCTCCGCTGCTTACACAGCAACTCCTTGAGAGCTTACTGGTGACCTCACTCACACGCAGGAACACAACAACCCTCTAGGGAGTTGTCATTTGGCTGCGGTTTTCTGTGAGGTGGAGGTACTTTCCCAGATGGGCTGCTTTGAAGCTTCTTATCTCAAATCTCTTAAAATTAAAGAATATTAATAAAAGGTTGGCTGTGCTGAATTATTTCCAGGCATCTTTTACTTACAGCAGTCTAGCTACAAAGAATGTCGGAAATCCTGCACATACCCATTATCGATTCCGTTTATTTGACCTCGATTTAATATCACTTCATAGTCTACTTTCGGCATACATTTTCAAAGGTTAGTAAGCAAGTAGTTAATTTAATGGTAAGGTGAAAAAGTGTTAATCAATACCTACTTTTACACCAAGCGTTGTGACTTCGATTCCCACACACGACAAACATTTGTGTGCATGAATATATCTTTCGACTTGATCCGTTGTTTTTAAGAGAGGTAGGGCGTATCAAAACAGCCCGATAAGAGAAGCACCTCCACCACACAAGAAAACCGCAACCAAATAACAACTCTCGCGAGGTTCGTAGTATTCCTACGAATGAGTGTGGTTACCAATAAACTCCTAAGGTGTTACTGTCTTAGTATTTAGGCGCTAAAACACACGACAAATACAGGTTTTTGTGAATACAGGCAGACTTCATGGCCAGTCAACTTATACTTATAATGACACTCTAAATAAAATATTTGGTTGTTTTCTTTTCCTTCAAAATGTTATATATGTATAAACTCGGCCCCATTACGCGAATATATATATATACACAAGATCGGTAAGTATCTCTGTCAGTCAACGGGCCACCATCAAGCCACCTTTCATTTTGTCAATATAACCCACATTTGTAAACGAGTTTTGTAAAAAGCCGCAACGAATTATATATGTACATTATATATAGGAACACGTATGTACTTAAATACTATGTTATTGCATAGTACGTATACCATTTTGAGGCAATGACATATATTTAGACTCCATGTTACTTTCGAATTTTGTCATTGCGAAAAGGAACATAAATTACTGTTGAAGTTAAAGCGCATACCAAACTTTTTTACAACGTCGGGAGGCATTCACGCATATGACCCACCTGATGTAAAACTTGCAATATACTCGTAGGAAGTATCGTGTGATCACCCCTGCTGCTAACGGCAACTCCTAGAAACCCCTAACCAATAACCGAATTTGTTATTTGACTAAGGTTTTGTTTTAATCATTCTACGGTTTTGTTTCAATCAATCCTATCCTAAGATAAATAAAATAAATAAATAAATATTGTCGGACAAATTACACAGCGCCATCTAGCCCAAAGTAAGCGAAGCTTGTGTTATGGGTACTAGACAACTGATAAACATACGTAAATACATTTTTTTTTTGTAAATACATTCTTATTATACATAGAAAATACCCAGACCAAGACAAACAGATATGTTCATGCACACAAATGTTTGCCTTGTGTGGGAATCGAACCCACGAGCGTCGGTGTCAAAGTCGCGTCATTCACGACTGAGCCACCGAGCTCGTCAAATAGACATGTGCATGCACACACAAATGTTTATCCTGTGTGGGAATCCAACCCACGAGCTTAGGTGTTCAAGTAACATTGCTACTCACTCCACCACAGGGTTCATCAAAAACCTGCGCCTACGAATAACCTCATATTTTCTTAACGATTATAAAAATTTAAATAAAAACATTATACACATATTCATATATTATATCACTTACTCAATATCTAAAATATAATTTAAGTATATTATGTCACTTATATTATATATGTATATCTAAAATGATATACAGCAAAAAATGTAGAAAAAAATGAAAAAAAAAAATTTGTTCATGAATTATGGATGGAATCCGAATCTGAAGTCAAAACTCGAATATTCGAAAAAAAAGCGACAGACACACAGACAAACATATAGATTTCATATAGGAACGGTGTTCCTGATAACAAAGGAATATGTACAAAATTAAACGCAGTAATAATAATAAATAATGACCAAAATAATTATAATTTTGGGCGACGGAAGCACGCTGTGGTTCGCCACAATGGGCCCGGTCAACGCGCCGTGCGGCCGACGGGATCTGATACCTTTGTGGTAATTGCCAAAACGTAGTCCATAGATCGTTATCATGGCAATTGACATAATGCGCAATTATGTAGCAAAACATTTTTTTTCCTACTACGTCGAGTTGCGACCAACTATACAGCTCGCTTGATGTGGAGGTTACCGCTGCGTATGGAAACGTTTTGGCGATACAATCAACATTTTAGTAACTCTTGAGCCCTATTGGGGAAATAACTCCACCTGACAGAAAACCGCGGCAGAAAACTCCATGCAAATTGAAATTAAACTATTTTTAACGGAAGTATCGCGTGTTTTATTTATTTTGTTGAAACCTGACGTACAGGAAAGACTGTCTTTCCTGCGACCACGGACGCTGCAAAGCGTTCGAAACGTCAGGTTTCAACAAAATAAATAAAACACGCGATACTTCCGTTAAAAATAGTTTAATTTCAATGTGTAACAATCGCGAAAACCTAAGACAATACTACTCCATGCAAATGTTGTGTTTCTGCGAGTGAATAAGGTAAGTAAACTCCTAAGGCGCTCGCGTTGCCACTCCTGTTGCCAATCCTGCACAGCAAATGTGTTAACAACATCGGCAACGTATACCCAATGCTTTCTTTATAGCAAGCGTTAATAGGCTCTGGTAACCAGTTTATATCAGGTGCGCGGTACAATTCAGGTATGACGTCGACGTTATATAAAAAAGTGGCAAATGCGAATCGGACTCGCGCACTGAGTGTTCCGTACAAACTTGGACATTCACCAAAATAATTACGTAATATTACTAAAGTTTATAAACTAAGATAGCACCGAACATGTAGGCAGTAGTGTGACTACCTAATTACATATCCAGCTTATCCCCTTCCCCGGCCTTCTGTTACGCGCTTACTTCCCTTTTCACGAAATCATTCCGACAGATTGCAAGAAAACAAGAGAAAAGATGTTAATACTTATTATTTATGTTTCATCAAAAACGCGGACGATGTCATTTACAAAGTATCAGCTATAAAATATATACGGAAATCTAGGCACACGTACTCTGTACTTCTACCTCAGAGAAAGTACAATATACCTTCCTCTGAGACTTCTACGGATGTTAAGCGCCCTCTATTAGCAAAATTTCAATTTATGAATTAACATTAGCGCCATCTAGTAATACGGCACGGAATTAACTTGAGTGCGCTTATTTCTACAGCAAGCGGCGGATTTCCACAAAGTACGTGTGGTGTATTAGTAGTTAGCGCATTGTATCATAGATGTCGCTACATTTATGTTGTTACTGTAAAATGTTTTACCACTTAAAAAAAAGGGAGACGTTTTTAAATCATATTTTTTCCGCATAACCATGTAGCGAAAGATGATATTTGAATACTCAATATATAGGTACTTATTGTCGGAATCTTCTCCTTACATAGTTAGCTACACTACACCGGCCAAAATTGTTACCTACTACAGTTCAAAATATCTTAATATACTTTTTTAGGGTTCCGTACCCAAAGAGTAAAACGGACCCTATTACTGAGACGTGCTGACCGTCCGTCCGTCTGTCACCAGGCTGTATCTCATGAACCGTGATAGTTAGACAGTTGAAATTTTCACAGATGATGTATTTCTGTTGCCGCTATAACAACAAATACTAAAAAATAGAATAAAATAAATATTTAAGGGGGCTCCCATACAACAAGCGTGATTTTTTTGCTAATTTTTGCTCGATATTGATAACGGCAACAGGTAGAAGCTTGAAATATTCACAGAATATTTATTTATATATTCACTTTAAGAATAAATAATTAAATTAAAATAAAACAAATATTTAAGGGGGGCTCCCATATAACAAACGTGATTTTTTTTGCCGTTTTTATCGATAATGGTACGGAACCCTTCGTGTGCGAGTCCGACTCGCACTTGGCCGATTTTTATAGATAATGTTACGGAACCATTCGTGCGGCGAGGCAGCCTCGCACTTGGCCGGTTTTTATATTAGATTGGGGCAAACGAGCATGTGGGTCACCTGATGGTAAGTGGTCACCACCGCCCATAGACATCAGCAACACCAAAGGGTCACTGATCCGTCGTCAGCCTTTTAAGGTAAACATACGTTCTTTTCTTAAAAGCACCCGTAACGTGTTTGTTCAGGAACACCGCTGAGGAAATTTTATTCCACAATTTCTCCGTACGTTGTAGAAAATGGCTTGTAATATAAGAGGAATCTCTTGCGCGTTGCTATCCCCGCCTGCCAACGCACCAACTCCTCAGGAGTGAACTATTATACTTATTCACTCGCGAAAATACAACAACCCTTCAGGGATTAGTAATTTGTGTGCTTTGATATGTCCTACTTATATTTTAGCAAAGCCTCGTTTGTTAGTTGCAGAAGAATCGCGCTTGCGATGCAAGGAGTATCGCACGGACGTTGCTACCCCACCTGCTAATACAGCAACCGAACTCAGGAATCAGTATGCTCCTGACAGGTTTTAGTAAATGTAGGTAATGAGTATTAATTCATTCACCTCGTAGTGTATAGCAGATAAGTACGCTGTATAGTCGTCTTTGAACACCGCTTTGCCTTTAAAGTTGGCGGGTTCTTTATACTACGTCGCATTACAAACACTCACGCGGCCTGCATGATGTTAAGCAGTCACACAAGAAAATTCCATCTACCACCACTGCGAACGCAATTCCTCATTAACCTTCTAGTGATCTACCTTTTTCACATACAACGACGGAAATTATACAAGTATACGGCCCACTTAATGTGAAGTGAGTACCGCAGCCTATCGACGCTTGCAATACAGGAAGTCTTGCGCGCGCGATGCCACTCCTGCTGCTAGCAGTGCAACTCTTATTGCTAACCTCATTCATTCGCAGGAGCTTAATAAGTCTACATAGGTGATATTATATGGCTACGGTTTTCCATGAGTTGGAAGTAACTTACACTTAGAAACACTAAAACAATTCAGGGAGCCGTTATTTAGCTTCATTCGTCAAAACCACGTTCGTCAGGGAGCGAGACGCACCTTGGGCAATCGAGGTTTGTTGTCTAAAATTGATGATGTGCCTTTAACACGTAAAGTGACAAACAAGGTAAGAGAGGTAGGGCGCATCAAAGCAGCCCGTCTGGGGAAGTACTTCCACCTCACAGAAAACCGTAGTCAAATAACAACCGCCTAGGGGGTTGTTGTGTTCCTGCGTGTGAGTGAGGTCACCAGTAAGCTCCCAAGGAGTTCCTGTGTAAACAGCAAGCAGCCTCCCAACGTATTATATAAAAAAAACAAGCGTTTTTGCCTAGTGGTAAGCAGTTACCCAATGGACACTTGCAACAACCCTAAAAGTTGGTTTAATTACATCCACATCAACGAGACACAGGTCTCCCTTCAATCGAAGGGGTTTAGAGCATACTCCACCACGCTGCTCAAATGCGCATGGGCGGAGGCCAGCGTTTTCAAACCGCCCGAGCGCCACTGACTTAGCTTAACGACTGTCATCTATCAACAACATTCGGGACCGATGGCTTAACGTGCCCTCCGAGCACGTAGAAATTCGAGATAGATAAACCCATCCATATACAGGCTGCGGTCGTCGTTGCTTGACCTGCGTGTTAGAATGACGCGCAACGACGCCATCGAGCTCTCTTAATTACATCAGAATGTGATTTTATTATTAGCCTCCTCTAACGAAGGACAGCCGTATGTTCTATGTTCGTACGATTCACAATGGTCGCTACATTTAAATGGCCTTCCATCATGGAATTGAAACGAAAATGAAATACAAGAAAAAATCTTTTTACAACACACGACAATATCGTCGTCCGTCCTTTGTTTCTTGCACTCGCGTATTCTTCTCAGAAGCAGTAAGGTGCTACTGAATTGAGTTTAATTCTTCACGTATACGACAAAACAGTCGTAAATCTAGCAGGTGCGGCATTGTGCTGGAGAGGACGGCGTCAGTAGCACTGAGGTAAATATTTTGGGCAATCATTGTTTGGAAGGCATTGATGGTGAGCGGGGTGTCCTTGTTAGACTGTGAATAGGTGCAAGGTTACCTGGCTATGGGGCCTTCGCATTGTAAGCTTTTTATACTATGTCGAGTGCAAACAAGCATACAGCCCTCCTGATGTGAGGACAAGGGACGCGGCTGCTGAATGACTTAGGAACGTCGTTTCCTTTTCGCCAACTATTCCATCAAATCTCATGTACGATATTGTATGACATGTTATTCAACACCGAAACTTGAATGTGAATGAATGAAATTGGAAACGCTATAACGCTATAAAAAATATGTTTATTATTAATTGATAAGGATTGGCGGGGTCCGCTAATTAAACCTATATAGGATTTGGCGAAGATACAGATTGTTTTACATGGAGCGACTGCCTTCAGACCTCGACAACCAAGTGGAAAAACCAAACCTTTCTTGCATTAGGTCACACGTATAAAGACAATTTGCTGCACTTGAGCGTTTTCTCACAATGTTGCGAACACACACACGGTCCACTACCTCACTCGCAGGAACACAAAATCGGTTCATATTTGATGTGATAGTTTCTGAGATGGAAGTATTTCCACTACCACGCTGGTCGTGTATGAACTGAGCAGTAGACTCAATCGCAGAAATACAAAAACCCTCCAGGGAAACGTTATTTGGCTACAGTTCTTTGCGAGGTGGAGGTAACTTCCACAATAATCGCTTTAATGGGCCGTACTCTTTCTTTTCTACGTCTTTTGAAAACCGAATTAAAGTCGTGCTGGCACGCTTGTTGCGTGAGTGCGTCGATTTAGGAAGTTTGTTTGAAATTAAGAGGGCGCATAGGGCTAGCGTAATTTCAAATTTCACCCGCGCGTCCCGCCCGCCCCTTTAGTGTTCCCGGTTGATCACGACCGCGGCGCCACAGACAGCGCACCGAACGAGTGACGTCACACGGATGAGCCTTCGTAGTATATGCGTAAGAAGGAGATAAAATATCTAAATGTGTTATTGTATGTCGTCGTCTGCAACGAGATCACGTACTTGTCGTGTATTTTATCTTGAAGAATATTAGAAACAATACACTAAGGTATGTAGGTAATCGATTTTATTCTTCACAATATGTTATTTTATTGTAGGTATGTTTTTTTTTTACCACTATAAATACGAGTATATAAGTAGAGTATTTTTTTATACTCCACATAGTATTGATAATAATTGACTAATTTTTCCATAAGGAAAATATAATTAGCTGTTTTTGGGCTATATGCACAACACCATCACATTTAAAGTCAAAGCCAATCTCAAACTCATTTGCATATGGGCGCATGTTTTTTTTATACGACGTCGGGAGGTATACAAGCATGCGACGCATCTGATGTAAAGCGGGTACCGTAGCCTATTAACGCTTGTAATATATTAAGTATCACTCGCGCGATGCCTCCTCTGCTGCTTACACAGCTACTCCTTTGGAGCTTACTGGTGACCTCACTCACATGCAGGAATACAACAATCCTCTAGGAAGTGGTTATTTGGCTGCGGTTTTCTGCGAGGTGGAGGTACTTCCCCAGACGGGCTGAGTTGCCCCAGAGTTTCAAACAAAAGAGATATAGTGCACAGCGATAGCCGGATTGGCGAAGTACAACAACTACGAGAGATATTATGTCAGGTAGGGGACCTGACATAAGACATCTCCCGTAGAAGTAGTTGTGTGAGCGAGTTCAATAGGAAGGAGTTGTTGCATTACGAGAGGGGTCGCAACGCGCTGGCGATACGCCTAGCTTTCGTAATGTAACCGGTAATATCAAAAAGGCCGTATTGTTGTTTCCCATCAGACGTATTAGTAGAAAGTTATTTATAATTTTGTACTAGAAACCATTCCAATTTTATATGAATCAAGTTACATTTTTTAAGATTTCTAAACATATGTTTATGATTATTTCATAATACATGTATTACGAGAGTTTGGGCAGCACACTATCGCTGTTATTTAAAAAATCATGTCCTCAGCAGTGACATGATAATAAGTTATGCTCTTATCTTTTCATTATCACTCAAAAAGACTAAAGTATTTTACGTCATTTGACACCTTGAGGCCCATTATATACTTGGCGTCGTAACGCGCATGGCGGATCTAAGCCACGCGGGCCTCAACGGGTTAATCAAAATTTTAAGTGTTGTAGGTTAGTTTTATCAATCATGGTTGTCATAAATGGTAATTTTGACAATACGTTATTTCCTTCTTGAGGATCGATAAAAAAAATATATAATCTTGAATCCGATCACGAGCTATAATTATTTATAATGGCGGCGCTAGTGTGCAACCTAAAGGTCGTATAAGAGCATTTATACTTGAAATTGAAAGTTAACATTAGGCGTTAGTAGACTATAATATGACCCTATGGTAGTCTATTAACGCCGATATTAACTTACTACATAGCTAGCCTAAAACAGGAAACAGCAATAATGTTTTTTTTTTATAAATAAATATGGTTTACGAAGACGGCCTTATCTCTAACACTTGACAATTTTATTTTGTCAGTTCAAGAAAAGCGCTATGCTGTTTGTCGTAAGTAAGATAACAGACAATAAAAATACTATATAATTAAAGAATTTAACATCTTTATAGATTTACACATAATACAACTTATATAATACAATTTATATTATGTTTTCGTAGAGTCGAGAAATGCGCTGTGCTATATGTGACAAATATGGTTAGAAAGAATTTTGGTGAAGAATTTTATTATAATCCTACCCAGAATATTGATGTACACATCAAGCTTGATATTGTAGTTCAAAATTAGCTCAACATGAACAACTATACAAACGTCAAAATGACAAGTTTGAAGTGGTATTAACTGTAGTCATATATTTGTGGCACTTCATTAATATTCTGTCAAGGAAAAACTTTTTCCAACTGTATCAGGGGCGTTGTAACCGTTCATGAAAAGATTTTTCATTATCACAATTGCCATCCATGCGGAATGCTAATGCTGAGGACTCAGCCTCTGTTGGATCAGTAAGTCGACGTTTCTTGGGTGTTATTTGCTACCTCAGTTTCATGTCTCTTGTTTGGCATGAGTCGATCAATTCCGGCAATATGTGTTCCATATAAAATTCCGTAAGCTTTCCAACCATTTTCATTTCCCAAAATTCATCATCACGAAAGATTTCTTCAACTGTAATACCATGATTTTCACCACACCATACTGCAAAAAGACATATCTTTCTTTCACTTATGTGAAGTTGTCCTTGGTGTTGATAATAAAAAAGTACAGTTATGTATGATGTGTAACTGTAGGCCACATCCCTAGCGGGGTAGGCAGAGAGAGCCGAACGCTACATGACTCAATCCTTAGATATCTCACTCGCTTCTTTAACATTTATTGCTTTTCTCATGCACGCTCGCTAGTTTCTAAGACTTCTGATATCAACTTCTCATAGAACACTGTTATGACTGTTATATAATTTATTTAATGCAAGTATGAGAAAAACATTAACTCAAAAAAATCTAAACACCGCAGCAACGCTTGCAGAATGCAGCTAAATAACAATTTCTTGGAGGGCTGTTCTGTTCATGCGAGTTGGTGATATGCTGTGTAACCATTTCACGTCAGACAGATCGTATGCATGTTTGCCAAGTCATTTTTATAATGCGCAGGGTCTTATTGTAAAAATGACTTAGGATCATTTCAGATAATATAAGTTTTTTTCTGAGACATTAAAAAAAGATTGGTCACATAATTTCAAGTACACGAATATGGAGGAAAATGCATAAAATGTACATATGAGAAGTAATTATACTTTAAATTTATATAATGCAAGGGTTTTCTGTTCAATTAAAATAAATATCGAACTTGTTTATTATGAAATCAAAAAAAAAATGAACTCGAACAACTCTTAAATAGGTTTTAATCAGGTCTACTATAAATATTTCAGTACCTATTATATGATACAGCAACTACCCGTTAGGTCGTTATAAAGATTATTGATTTTTAAGAATTTTACTCGCTCGAGAATACTTACAAAATCAAACTGGGAGTCTCGTGAACGGAGTTTACTCTATGGCCCGATTTTATTTTCGCAGCAAATCTGAAATAACACATGAATTGTGAAATGAAATTAAATGCAAATACTAGAAATTCTAGCGACGAAAGAGAAGCAGTCAAAGTAAAACATCTGTGTTTTGCATATACTACGACTACGACTTTGACGAGCTCGGTGGCGCAGTGGTGAAACGCGCTGTTACGCTACTTTGACACCAACGCTCGTGGATTCGATTCCCACACAGTACACACATTTGTGTGCATGAACATGTCTGTTTGTCTTGGTCTGGGTATTTTCTATGTATAATAAGAATGTATTACAAAAAAAAATGTATTTACGTATGTTTATCAGTTGTCTAGTACCCATAACACAAGCTTCGCTTACTTTGGGACTAGGTGGCGCTGTGTAATTTGTCCGAAAAAAAAACTATGCGCACATAATATGTAGATATATAATACTCGTATTAATCGATGAATATTATAAATGTGAATTTTCGTTTGTTTCTGAGCTTTCACGCGAAAACTATTCAACCGATCATCATGAAACTTTGTAGACATATTCTTGGAGGTATCGGTAGAAATATAGGATATTTTTAATTAAAAAAAAATAATTAAAAGCTAGTATGTAATAAAACTATTGTAAGTACGACCAATCGGACCAATTGTATGTACATCAAATGTATGTAACGTGTGTAAGTTCCTTACCATCACCTTTAGGGCTAAAGTCAACATCACTCGCACGTAGTGCACCCTCCCGTATAACACCCGACTGTGGGAAGTACCTCCTCTGAAAGATTATAGTGTTACTGCGACAAAGCGAGGTTGGCAGGAAACTTGTGAAAAGTTGTTGCGTTAGCAGCGGGGGTAGCGGAAACCGCTTCAGATCAGGCAGACCGTATGCTTCTTTCACACCTGATGTACTGGTACTAAGTTAGGTGAGTAAGAAGCATACGGCTAACGCAGCAACTTTTCACAAGGTTCCGGGCAACCTCAATCACTCGCAAGATCACAATAATCTTTCAGAGGTGGTATATATATCTAATGACTGTATAAAAGTCAAAGTGTTGTGTGTCATCTACATATATATTTATTATTGAAAGCTGCAGTCGAAATTTCCATGCGAGACCTTATGTTTACAAAAACAATTTATGATCTCTGTAGACCTACCTATAGATAATTAATATTTACCTACATAGGTACTTAGAAACCAAATACATTCGAAATATATAATAATTTACTTACTTTCTACAATTAGCCATTATTTGAATTTTTTTCCTTCTCTGCTCTCGTTTGTTGACTTGTTTTTTTGTTCTTCTTATTTGCCATTTCTTTATCCTGACTAAAATAAAAAAATAATATTTTCGGGACGCGGGAACGCGGCTGCAATGCACATAAACACAGTGTTCACGTCTCAAACGAGCGATCACGACTGATCGCTGAAACAAAACGTCTCGGTAACATCGCGTGGCATGAGACAGAAATAACTGTATCGCGCGGAATAAAAATGACGTAAACGCCATGTACAAATTTTCTTTAAAAACGTTAATATCTCGTAAATTATAATATATTTTTTGAAATCCCTAATACAGGCACTTGGTAATATATAAAAGAAATAGTATAATTATTTTCGGCTCACTAACATGCGTCACTATGACAAAAAATGTAAAATCCATATTTGTGTCGAGGCAACTTTGGGATTTTTTTCTATCGAGAATTTTTTTATTAATTGTGATTTCGATCAATCTAAGACCTTGCAATTATAGTGTAGAATCCATAGATTTTTTTTTAGTTAGTTTGAACTGAATTTAGTTAGCTAAAATTGAAGTTTACGGGTGGCGATTTATCTTTATGCCCCCTCTTAACGTACCGTTTTCCAACTTTACTATGCCGCGTGGTTGATCTTAGACTTCTTCTGGGATACCTACTGGCTGGCCCCTGTCAGCTGCTCTACCGGGAAGTATAAATAGAGAATAAAGGACCATGACAACATTAAGCCAGGATCAAAAGCATCAATACAACGATTTATTCCAGTAGCCATCTAAAGTTTACAAAAACCATTGTCTCAATATTTTCAAATGGCGACAAAGGTGGCCGGCGACAAATGTCTCCATCAGGTGTGTCTAATTGAGCCGCCCACGTTCCATTGTCCAATTCGTGTCCGATTGCGCAAAGGTGCGCGCGTGTGCGGCGAGCTTTTGTTGTTATAAATTAAAATGTTAAAATAACATAACATTTTGAGTATTCACACACACACAATGATGTTTACACAAAGACATCAATGTTTTGTTTGCTAAAAGATTTATGATAGTTTTTTTTTAAATAAATTCAGGCGTTATTTTGCAAAAGTCAAATTTACATGCAATTTGATCTAATCTGTTTTGTGTGCTTCCGCCACCAATTAGTTCATGCGGCCTAGCGCCGGCCGGCACCCACCCACTACTGTTAGTAAATGCAACATGCCGACGCTGCCATGGCTGCTCCGGTAGTCTCTGCCTCGGCTGCTGCGGTCGTCCGCCATCTGGAACAGATTCCGCATGCCCCCACCACCACCGTCGCTGCCACGACTGGCCCGGTCGTCGCTGCGACACGTGTGTCGCCTCTCCACGAGCCATCACCAGGCAGGTTAATCGTAAGAATAACATGCTACAAGTTTTTTTTTATCCAACGTCGGGAGGTATACGAGCATACGCCCCATCTGATGTAACGCAGTTGCCGTAGCCTGTTAGCGCTTGTAAAATATTAAGATATATATCACTCACGCGATGCTTCCTCTGCTGCTTACACAGCAACTTCTTAAGAGCTTTACTGGTGACCTCACTCACGCGCAGGAACACAACAACCCTCTAGGGAGTTGTTATTTAGCTGCGGTTTTCTGTGAGGTGGAGGTACTTCTCCAGACTGCTTTGATGCGCGCTACCTCTCTTAAAGTTATTAGTTATTATAGTCTACCTATATATACATATATACATATAAATAAAATTGAAGTGTCTGTCTGTGATTTCAGAATAAAGCCTTTATCTTAAGCTCATATTATTATTTTCACGTTACCAAAGCCTAAACAGTCTGTTTGTTTGTCCGGGCTAATCTTCGAAATGGCTGAACCGATTTTGACGGGACTTTCTCTGGTAGGTAGAGGACTGTTCAGAGCAGAATATAGGGTACTTTTTATCCCGTAAATATTTATTCCTGCGTAAAAAATTAAAACTGTTAAAATTAGGGGGAAATATCTTCCCCTTCGGGGGACTTTGCAATTTTATTTTTATTATTTTCTAACTTTTTTAACTACGCATTTTTTAAGTAAAAAAATAAAATAAATATACGTTACCTCCCGTAAAGGTCAATAGATGTCGCTGTATGAAAATTGAATCACTCTATGGTTGCATCTACGACCCTGAACTTTGTTTTTAGGGTTCCGTACCCAAAGGTTAAAACGGAACCCTATTACTGAGGCTCCGCTGTCCGTCCGTCCGTCCGTCCGTCCGTCTGTCACCAGGCTGTATCTCATGAACCGTGATAGTTAGACAGTTGAAATTTTCACAGATGATGTATTTCTGTTGCCGCTATAACAACAAATACCAAAAAATAGAATAAAATAAATATTTAAGGGGGCTCCCATACAACAAACGTGATTTTTTTTGCTCATTTTTGCTGGATATTGATAACGGCAACAGGTAGACGCTTGAAATATTCACAGAATATTTAGTTATATATTCACTTTAAGAGTAAATAATTAAATAAAATAAAACAAATATTTAAGGGGGGCTCCCATACAACAAACGTGGTTTTTTTTTTGCCGTTTTTATAGATAATGGTACGGAACTCTAAGTGCGCGAGTCCGACTCGCACTTGGCCGATTTTTTTTTTAAACAGATAGGATTTGAGATCTATAGAGAAATAAAGGCTACTAAAAGCCCAAATCTCATGCGTGCGAAGCCGCGGGCTTCAACTAGTACATAATATATAAACATTTGTGTGCATGAACATGTCTCTTTGCCTTGGGTTTGGTGAGTTAAAGGGGATGCATCAAAGCAGCCCTAGTAGGGAACCTCCACGTCAGTAAAAGAAAGCTGCAGCTGCAAATAACGACTCCCCGGAGGGTTATTTTGATCCTGTTAGTGAGTGCGGTGATAAGCACCTGAGGATTTTGCTCTGTCAGCTGCAGGTGCGGCGAAGCGCGAGCGATGATTCCTGTATTGTAAGAATTCATCAACTACGGTAACCACTTCATATCAGGAAGCCCGTATGATTGTCTGCCGCCCGATGTTGTATGAAAAAATCTTTATGTTTGTAAAAACATCAAATATGGGGCACTATTGAAAATATATTTACTTATACTTTATTCACCACCACATCTACCCTTACTTATCCCACTGCAGGGATACGGATCTCCCTTCAACCGAAGAGGCTTAGAGCATACTCCGCCACCAAATGCGGATTGGCGGAGGCCAGTGTTTTCAAGCCGCCCGAGGGCCAATGGCTTAGCTTAACGACTGTCATCTATCGACAACAGCCGGGACCGACGGCTTGACGTGCCCTCTGAAGGACGGAGAAACTCGAGATAGATAAACCCATCCGTAGACAGGTTGCGGTCGACGATGCTTAACCATATATTATGAATTTAAAGTAATAGACTATATAGTTACGCAAAAAAACAATTGTTTTGTAAATTATCCAGCAAATGAACATGGATTTTATTCTTGAATTTGCTTGGATACTTGGTGCTAGTGATAATTACAAATATATACATAAATCCAAAAAAAAACAATTTAGTGATATATGCCCACTATAGAATTCGAACCACCGACCACTTGATCAATAGGCTGGTTCTTTATCCACTGAACTATCCCTGCTCAAACTCCAACACTACATCGTCTACTACAATTTTTGGCATCGTTCTGATTTACTTTCTTTTATTTACACTGTAATTATTGGTAAAAACTACCTTGAATATTTCACGGCCGACTTATTTCGCGGATCCAGATTGATGACAGTGATGTACATAATGATAAGATCGATCCATTTGACACGTCATTGTACATAATGAGAGTGGTATTTGCAACTAGAACAACCCACTCGACCGTTAATGGTAGCTGCGCTGCCATTCCGTCGATGACGCATCCCTCCGAAGATTGAGTAATTTATTTGGCAATGAAACTCATGAGACGTGGGGATACGGTAGCTTTGCATATTGCCTGAGGTCTGTAAAAGCAAGTCATCATTAAGGGCAAAACGAACCTCACTTACACGTGGTGAACCCTAGCGATTGGTAAATGAGGCTGCAGCGAGAGAAGCAAAGATACATTTATTAAAATTATTATTTATACAACATTGGGCGGCATACAAGCTTATGTCCCACTAGATGTAAAGTGGTTACCGTAGCTTTTGAACGCTTGCAATACGTGAAGTATCGCTCGGCATTCTACTGCTAAGGCAGTAACTGCTTAAGGGTTTACTCGTAATCTTAGTCGTTCGTAGGAACAAAACATCCATCCAGAGAGTTATTCTTTGGCCGCGTTTTCAGTGAAGTGGAGGTACTTCCCCAGTCAGGCTGTTCTACCTCTTTTAAAACACCTAGATTAAGACTGAAGATAAGCATACAAAAAATTGTCTTGTGTGGGAATTGAACCCATAAGTCTTCGTGCAAGGAGCATTAATAATCACTCCACCACCGGTTCGTCAATATCACATTAAGAAGCAGTCAAATAATCATTCTCCGGGAGGATTGTATTTCATAAGTATGCGATAGCAACGTGAGAGGTGAGGGTCTAATAATGGTCTACAGAAACCGCTTCTCATCGGGCGGAACTAATACTTTTCGCCACCCTACAATTAAGCGCAATGATCTTTGGTTCACTCAAATGTATTGAAACCAGAGGAAGACATTGTACAAAAGTCATCCGCGTGGGTACCTATTTCTACCGCCAAGCAGCTTTACATAGCTGTGTTCCGGTTTGAAGGGTGAGACATGGCAGAGAAATTACTGTGTACTGTGACGAAATGTCCTTAGGTCACAAGATTGGCAGCGCGCGAGTAACATCCCAGTGGTGTTGCGAGCGTCAATAGGCTCCAATGACCGCTTACCATCTAATGCGAAAAGAGATACGTCTTTTAGTGTAGAATAGTTTTGGTATTATCCAACTGCAGGCATGTTCTCCCTGCTACAGAGGATTACAAACTTTTTTAATACAAAAAGCCTATGAATACAAAAAATATATGACAGTGAGCTATTTACAAGCCTCCTACAAGCTGATATTGGCTGTTACGGCGATACGATTTTGAAAAAGTCTGTCAACTGAAGCAGCTGCCATGCCCACTGAATACATGAATTACTACCCTGAGAGAACACTTACCTTCTCCCATTTCAGGATACCAAAATCCCCACGCAAGCCACTCAGTTCAAAGGTTTAGTCGTGAAAGTTTACAAGTAGGCAGATTCTATAAAATGGGCTGAGCACATATAATTACTTCAGCTTTGGAAGTAAGTATTGCCTCAGAGAAAATCGCACCTAAATACCGACTGAAATTAACAGTTTAGAGGCTCCTGAGAAGATGCAGTGTCAGCAGCGGGAGTGGCAATGCGTGAACGATACTCCTAGTATTGTAAGCATTTATATGTCACGGTAAACACTTTTATTTGTGCCGTATGCTTGTTTCTCTCCCGAAGTTACATATAACAGCCAAGACTGTCTTCATCCTCAGATACCAGTATCGAAGTCCTGATTCAATCGGGTTGATTCAGGAGTTTAGTGATAAATAAGTTACAGACAGACATAAAGAGGTACTTTTTAAATGACTAAATCACTACAATGTGAATGCTCTCTTATACCATATACTCGTACTATAATGACTAAACCAATAAGTCTCATAAATCTCGATCAAAGCTTTGAGGTACGGAAGCGACCTAGATGTTTGGTTGGCCGCCAAATACATACCTACTGAACATTATTACATTATAATATAGTTAAAAAGTTTACACTGACTACACCTTTTAGCGTTGCCACAGTTCATTGGCGTATTATAACGTTTTACTGCCCCGTCGCTCGTGGCACCAACGCAGCACAGATGGCACGCTCCTCCTTGATGGAGTGCGACTAACTGATGGCGGAG
This sequence comes from Pyralis farinalis, assembly GCA_947507595.1. Classification (NCBI taxonomy): domain Eukaryota; kingdom Metazoa; phylum Arthropoda; class Insecta; order Lepidoptera; family Pyralidae; genus Pyralis; species Pyralis farinalis. Next base: position 40,242,647 of record OX382261.1, on the reverse strand, counting down.
GCATACATCAGTGTAAATTAAAAGTGACTGGAGCAAAATAATATCAAAATGAATTAAATTAAATAACTCGAATCGATGTGTTGTCCCGCCGATACTGTTGTAAGTTATTTCAGTTTATCACATACTTTCACAATTATGGTACGAGTATCAAGGTTTTAAATACACTTTTAACGTTGTGCATTTTTGAATATTTTGGAATGGTTAGGGAATAATTTCGCACGAATTGATTTATTTATCAGTATAAAAGTACTATCATGTATGTGGTAAAATACAATATTCATTTATTGCACTATCGTACACAAACATGACAATTTATATTACATTAAAAATTTAACACTTCAGAACTATTACAATTATTTTACATTAAAAAGTTTATCTCTCAGAAAAATCAACTATCATCCATAATTTCAACGACTTTTTCACCATCATCATTACCAGCATCATCATCGCCAATCTCTAAAACTCAAACACACACGCACACTCGCGCAAGCGCCCTGCGCCGCTTAAACCAAACATACGGTATGAACGATCTAGCGCTTCATGTTTTAATTGTTTAATTAGAGGTAACTAATGTTTTAGCGCTGCAGCGAACTTAAGTTCTATTTCTCACCAAAATCTTATGGTCAGGGTCACGTGTCCTGACGCGAATATAACATTTTTTACTCATCCCAAAATGTGCACAGCGCCGCTAAAGAAGTTTTCACTTCAAAAATTTCTGTAAAATAAAAGAAGTAGAAATAAAGCTCTACAATATAAAACCGTTCGCAATGACGACGTAAGACATGTCGGTAAGAACGGACATGTAGAAAGAATGCAGGAAGAAAGACTCCCGGAAGAGATATAGGAGCAGAGGAAGGCCAATGCTTACCTACCAATTTGATCGTGTTTTATCAGAAGGTGACGTCTGGAGCCTTAGTAACCGGCGAGCGAGCATGAGAAGAGTTATGAATATTAAAGAAGTGAGAAATGTGTGCAACAATATAAAACACAACAACAATATAAAACACAACAACAATATAAAACACAACAACAATATAAAACCCAACAACAATATAAAATTTCAAAAAAACGGTAGAGATTTTAATATCAAAGGATGACTTTTCGAATAAAACATAAATACGAGTATGTTATAGTTCGGAGACGATAATATAGCAACTCTCACTATATATTTATGCACCTTTTTAGGGTTCCGTACCCAAAGGGTAAAACGGAACCCTATTACTGGGGCTCCGCTGTCCGTCCGTCCGTCCGTCCGTCTGTCACCAGGCTGTATCTCATGAACCGTGATAGTTAGACAGTTGAAATTTTCACAGATGATGTATTTCTGTTGCCGCTATAACAACAAATACTAAAAAATAGAATAAAATAAATATTTAAGGGGGCTCCCATACAACAAACGTGATTTTTTTGCCTTTTTTATAGATAATGGTACGGAACCCTTCGTGCGCGAGTCCCACTCGCACTTGGCCGATTTTTTAAATCCTATTAGATTTTCATTTACATAAAAGAATATCTTTATTTACCAACATTTGCATCAGTCTTTTGTCGAAATGGTTTTATAGCACACCGGATTACTTAAACAAATATTTTTGTTAAACAACAAGTAAAATGACATGAAAGACATTGATTTCCATGACAATACGCTAGAGGCGTGTATTTAAAATATTGGACAAGTAAAACACATTACCCTCTACCCCATTTCTTGGTGGTTGGGCTGAGACAATTGATGGCACGGATACCTTCGTCTATTGTACTATTGTGGCTTTGTTCACATTTTTCATAGCAACAGTGAATAGACGATGACAGCTATGTCTCCGTTACAGTCTATTTTTGATGAATATTTAAAATTCTACATAGATTAATGAAATGCGTTGCTGATGACTCCGACGAAGAAACTTCGAAACGAAAGATGGAGCTCGATGAGACGAGCTCGGTGGCACAGTGGTGAAACGCGCTGTTACGCTACTTTGACACCAACGCTCGTGAGTTCGATTCCCACACAGTACAAACATTTGTGTGCATGAACATGTCTGTTTGTCTTGGCTGGGTATTTTCTATGTATAATAAGTATGTATTCACAAAAAAAATGTATTTACATATGTTTATCAGTTGTGTAGTACCCATAACACAAGCTTCGCTTACTTTGGGGCATCGACTTATATTACCTACGGTAAGGTAATATAAGTCGATGCTTTGGGGCTAGGTGGCGCTGTGTAATTTGTCCGACAATATTAAAAATTAATTAAAAAACTGTAAATTCAAACGTAATGATTGGCTCGCCACTCACTGGGTGGACCCCCGAAATGCCAGAGGAAGTCGGCCGGGGGCAATACCGATGTGAGAGACTCAGGGGTGTTGAGAGGTGTGCCGCGCTTTCTCCGAAGTTACTCGCGGCGTTATGCCCTTTAACACTTCCACCCCTGGAGTATATCACCTGCTAGAGCAATTTACTCTATCGACTCCTCTCTGGACGGCCAATGAAGGCAAGCCAGAGCTGAGAGTCCTGCGGGCCTTCTTGGATTTCCACTCCGACCGACGAAGACACGCCGGAGACGAAGGCCCTGATCGACTCTCTGGAGCACTTGGATACCCGTGGTGTCGTTACGCACCAACAGCTCGCCACAAGCTGCCCTGCGGGGTAAATAATCTTTACTATGTGGGTTTTTTCGAAGCGCACATAGTAGCTGGAATTACACGACAAGTAGCTTCCTTTTCACTGCTTTGCACCTAAACAGTGCAACAAATAGACCATCTTCCACGCCTTGGTAAGGCTGCTCCCCTGAAGTCTTTCTCGAGTGACCATTAGTCCGAAGCTCGTACACAGCTTTAGCTGTACGCCCGGTGATGAAGAAGATGATTAATGAAATTAAATTTGTGTGAGGTGAAGGCATTCTCCAGACGAGCTTTGGTGCGCCTTATCTCTCTTGAAACACCCTGATCAAGACAGACATAGCATGTCACACGCGCATAAATGTCCGTCCTGTATAGCAATCGAACCCACGAGCGTTGGTGTCGAAGACGCGTTACTAACCATTGCGCTTCCGAGCTCGTCGTGTGTGGTTTCAGAGCAAATTCCTTCCGCAAACATGGAAATTGTGGAATCAATTCGCAGCTACTAAAGCCTAAAGAAAAAATAATTTCAAAAATGAAGGTGTCATTGTAAGGTCACGACGTCCATGGGCTACGATGATCTGACTGACCTTAACGTTCCCTTTGAACTCGGAGGAATCTGAAATAACTAAATCTAGTTTATATACCTCTATGATGAAAATATGCATATAGCCCCATGTGAACGATTACCGTAGCTTGTGAACGCTTGCAAATTAACGTCCTCACTGCTAACGCGGCAACTCCATAGGAGTCTGTTGGTAACCTCTCACAGTAGCCCAGCAACTCTCCAGGGAGCTGTTGTTTGGCTGCGTTATTCTGTGACGTGGAGGTTACTATCTCCAGCTAGTGTTTATATCTCCTACCTCACTCTCCTCAGAACTTTTTGACTTTTTGAATTGACGAGCTCGGTGGCTCAGTCGTGAATAACGCGACTTTGACACCAACGCTCGTGGGTTCGATTGCCACACAAACATTTTGCCAAACATTTGTGTGCATGAACATATCTGTTTGTCTTGGTCTGGATGTGTTAAAAGAGGTAGAGCGCATCAAAGCAGCCCGTCAAAGCCCTCCACCTGACCACCAGAAAACCGCAGCCAAAACAACTCCCTAGAAGGTTGTTGTGTTCCTGCGTGTGAGTGAGGTCACCAGTAAGCTCCTAAGAAGTTACTGTGTAAGCAGCAGAGGAGACATCGCGCGAGTGATACGTAATATATTACAAGCGTTACTAGGCTTCGGTAACCGCTTTACATCAGGTGGACCTTATGCTTGTATGTCTTCCGACGTTGTATAAAAAAAGATGTTTATTTAGCAGGGTTTGACTTGAAAAATGACAGTGAGTAACTCCAACCGTCAACATAGTCAAACCTTTGGCCGGCGAGACGCGCCGTGGCCGTGCAGCCGGAGGCTCCGACACGACGCCGGGGAAACGGTGTCACGCGCTCCACTTGCATTTTAGGTTACCCTCCACTTGGCTCCGTTTTTACATTGTACTGTATTTTATAGCTGTCTAATTAACTGTATACTAAAAAATATAGTTATATTGACGGATTTGTTAATATTATTTATCATCACACTGCCTCAGCTTCAGAATAAACAAACAAAGCGTAAGTTTTTGTTAATTTAAATTTTGCACATAGAGAAACCGAATACTATCCGCATATATTGAAATAGTATTGTGTTTTCAGGAACACCATTCCTATATGAAATCTATATGTTTGTCTGTGTGTGCGTTTGTCTGTGTGTGCGTATTTTTCGAATATTCGAATTTTCGAAATTCGGATTCAGCATAAAAATGTAGAATAGGAATGTTCAGGAACACCGTTCCTATCTCTTAAGGAACATGGTCAAAATGGCTGACAAATTAAAAAAAAAACTTGAATTTTTACATAATTGACGAGCCAGGTGCTCCTCTGGCATTGCAAGCTTGCGCATTCTCAACTGGTTGATGATGATGTGTTGTGCCACCGTTGCCGCATGGCTGCCCTGGTCGTCTCTACGAAGCGAGCTTCGCCTTTCCACGAGGCAGATGTTAGTCGTTAAAACAAATGCTACAAATGTGTCCTTATAGAAATGGCACTACGATGGATTAATCATTTGTAGGAAACCCACATTTTAGGCGTACGTCCAAAGATATATACTTCGAAAAGACGTGACCTAATCTAAGGTCTGATTTTCCTCTATGTTGTACATATCTAACGGTAGTCGCACCGTGTCAAAATCAGTGGCTTCGCCAAATCCTTAAACTTAGATAGCAGACCCCGCTAAACCTAACGGATTAGGAGACAGCATACCGCTAAGAAGAAGAGTTGTAATATCCTATGTTCATTTACGTTTTGGAAATACAGTAATACTCTTCAATCGCCAAACGAAAAGCCCTCCTAATGTAAAACGGTGCATTTGGTACTATGGACAGGTTTCATTAGGCGTTTTAGTAATGATAATTTATTAACATTCAACTAATAAAAAATATAGCATCCAAACCTTGTTCTCCCAATATTGGTCTGCAAATAAATTAATTTGCAAATTATATTCTGTTTTATTTACATAAATTAATCATCAAATAACGGTAGGTTTTTATATCTCGTGTGAATTATATTGAATTATGCATAATATAATATCTATCTATATATAACATCACGGCAAATCACTTGCCAACAGCTTGCCAAGTAGGCAGAGAGAACCGAGCGCCACGTGACTCGATCATTACACACCTCACTCGCTTCTTTAACATTCATTGCTCTTCTCATGCACGCTCGCCGGTTTCTAGGTCTCCTGAGATCACCTGATAAACCAAGATATAATTTAATAACTATGTAATATGTCATAATATAGTAATGTATATTTGTAACCACCACATCAAAACAATGTATTAGTTCCTATATGTCTTGTAGACAGTTTCACGATGTCTTTCAGTTGTTCGTCAAATAACTCTACATCATCAGTTTACCTTACTTGCTAACAAATGTCCAAAATGTGAAATCCCATTGAACAATCCTTTCGTTGACTCTAGCGTCCTCTCCTTCAAGTATCATAATTTTGCTATACTTTGCAAATTTAAACCATTTTCCATAGCCTTTTAACCAACCGGCCCCGGTTCAAATCTTGGCGTGAGAAGAAACACCACTAAATTCATATTTTGAACATTTCTATACATGTTTATGTTATGTACAGCTAAGGGCAGCTCAAGCTTTGAATTTTAACATTTGCACCGTTCTTATGTCATTCGTTATAAGAGTTACAATCGCACATCGAGTGTTAATCGTGATCTGCTCTTAGCTGTACATTCTCTTGTTCAAGAAATTACATTTGGAAAGATGGGTGACCTAACCTAAAATGGTCAGTTTTCTCTCTGAGTTGTGGAGGTCTGACAGCAGCTTCTCCATTTCAAAAACAGCATCTTTGCCAAACCCTTAGACTTAGTAGCGTACCCCGCAAATCTTAATGAGTAAAGAAACTGTATAACGCTAGAAGAATTCCGTGTCTAACACTAGATTAGTTTTTTATTCTCTGTAGACAAGCGTCTACCTCTACAGCCATGCTGAGAGCACTCTGAGCTACATGACTGAATACTTCCTAAATCTCCGGAATCGACTTCCTTTCCGGAAACCGCAAACAATAAGGATTGTCATGCTTTTCTCTGTGCGTTTGTTTGCCATTCATTGCGGGCACTCTTTCTGGACATTGCTTTAACGAACTACTTCACAATAAGTAATAATACTACTCTTCAAACATCAAGATTTCCTAGCAAATTCTCTTTTTTTTATATACTACGTCCGAAGGCATACAAGCATACGGCGACCTGATGTAAAGCGGGTACCGTAGCCAATTAACTCTTGCGATATATTAAGTATACTCGCGCGATGCCTCCACTGCTGCTTACACAGCAACTCCTTGGGAGCTTACTGGTGACCTCACTCACACGCAGGAACACAATAACCCTGTAGGGAGTTGTTATTTGGCTGCGATTTTCTGTGAGGTGGAGGTACTTCCCCAGACGAGCTGCTTTGATGCGCCCTACCTCTCTTAAAACATCCAGACCAAGACAAACAGACATTTTCATGCACACAAATGTTTGCTTTGTGTGGAAATCGAACCCACGAGCGTTGGTGTCAAAGTCGCGTCATTCACGACTGAGCCACCGAGCTATGCTAATAATGCTTTAAGGTGTATAATTCTTCGATATTAATGTAAAACGCTATTGCCATAATTGAGGTACAACTATATAAATTCGAGAATTGTCTCAGAACACATGTATAGAAGGATGCCCATAAAATATGTAGTTTTTTAACGGACACGTGTCTGCAAATTGGGCGCGAACACATTCAGGGCAAAACATAAACAATCGGGCGAATGGATAATGGCGGTGTGTCTGTTTTGAAGAATTTTGTATGAAATAATAATTACACTCGTTTGTTTTAGAGAAAAGCTTTCTTTACGAACAAATTCATTTAGCATGTGTCCGTTTTGTGTGTTAAAGTGAAAATACAACATTAGCGCATAGACAAAAGACCTTTTTGGGATGGCAGCGCACAAGTTTTTGACTTCAAACTTTTTTAAAGACTCCTTATTTCCGCCGCAATGAATTGATTTTATTACCTCAAATGTTTAAAATTTCAAATATATCCTGTACATTTTTCAAGACCTTGTTTGAAACCAAAATATATTATGAATATTATTTCAAAAATGGGTAGTACTTATATGGGCACATAATTGCAGTTTTATTTTTATTACTAATCAGATATTTTTTATACAACTTCAGGATCATACAATCATACGGCCCACCTGATGGTAAGCGGTTACCGTAGCCTATGATCGCTTGCGCCACTTTAAGTATCGCTCGCGCGATACCACCTCGACTATACACCAACTCTCTAGGAGTTTACTGGTGACTTAACTCACACGCAGGAAAACAGCCCCCAGGAAGCTGTTATTTGGCAGCGGTTTTCTGTGAGGTAGAGGTACTTCCCCAGAAGGACTGCTTTGATACGCTCTTCCTCTCTTACAATATAGTTCGCCTCCTCGGGAGCTTGACAGAATTATCTCATTGATTGGAACATAACAAAGCATAACATAGTTACGGATTTAACTTATTTGTATTTCTGATTGGAATCGTGCGCTCTGTACTATTTTCATGTGCATGGCCGTGTATGACCGTGTGTGGTTGTGTGTATGTGTGTGAGTGTATGTATATTCTGTATAAAATACGTAAAATTTACGCTCCTAATGATACACAAACGCCGAAGCAGTTTTTATATAGGGAATGTATCTTGACATAACTTTGGCTTAATTTTATTTTCAGCGTAGTCGAAGCGGCAGTTTGTTAATAATTTAAATTTTACAAAATAATTTCACTGCCTCGGTTGCTGCGTCGTCCGCCATCTGAACAGAAACTGCTTGCCCCCACCACCTTCGCTGCACGACTAGGCCAGTCGTGGCAGCGACGGTGGCTAGCATTCACCTATCAGATGTAAAATGGTTACTTAGTCTATGAACGCTTGCAATACCGGAAGGATCACTCGAGCGTGCTGCTGCTGACACACCAACTCCTAACGAGCTTACTGGTAATCCCACTCACTCGCAGAAACACGACAACTATACAAGGCGCAAGTTCGCCCATGCGTGGAGTACTGTTCTCACCTCTGGGATGGGTCCGCCAAATATCTACTTGACGCTCTCGATAGAACGCATCAGAGATAGCGCTGAGGTCACTAATTCCCTTGAACCTCTTCAGCTGCGTAGGGATATTGGTAGCTTGAGTGTTCTCTACCGTATTTACCATGTGGAATGTTCTGAGTTCTCCTTCTCCCTTTCTCCTCCGGAACACTCGTGCTGGACTGAGATCGCATCTACATAGAATTGGGTCGCTGACCTTCCGTACTAAGAGATTCAGCGACTCATTTCTCTGTCAGACTGTCAAAATGTGGAATTCGCTTCCGGTGCATGTGTTCCCCTCCTCCTATAATCCTGGGTCGTTCAGACGAGGTGTGAAGAGGCACCTTATCGGGCCATCAAGGGGGGGTGTCAGTCAGCACAGCGGTAATCACTGTGATGGCTGTTCTCTTATCTAAGACATTTTGACAGGCCACATTAAAAAAAAACTACTTGGAGAAGTTCTTATTTAGCTGTGGTTTCCCATAACCTCATATTAAGTACGATAATCTTAAATTTCTTGAACACGGAACACAAGAATCACAATATTAATTCCACACAACATAATGAAGCAATAAATTCGTCAGTTTGCGTATCATATCACGCGGAGATCAATTAAGTACCTCTGGGTGTGCGGCCGAGCGTGGCGAGGCACTGCGCGCTCCGCGGCACGCCCGGTATGACAGCCGCGTGCGCTGTTCACTGCTCACTGTCTCCTTGCTATTTATTATTTTTTTTATACAACTAGATTGGCAAACAAGCATGCTGCCGGCATTAGATGGTAAGCGGTCACCGCAGCCTATTGACGCTCGCAACACCACGGGGATGTTACTCGCGCGCTGCCAATCCTGTGACCTAAGGCTGTTTCGTCACAGTACCCAATAATTTCTCTGCTATATGTCACCCTTCAAACCGGAACACAGCTATATAAATATGGCTGCTTGGCGGTAGAAATAGGTGAGACTTTTGCGCTTTGAAAGCTCGATCTTTATCCGTCGAATTGCCCCAAAAGATTATTGCGTATTGTAAAGTCGATGTAACGTATGCATGGTAGGCTGTTAGTACGGCTGTTTAACTAACGACTTTTGAGAGCATATAAAGAGCATATGAAAACTTATTTAGTTTTAGTTTATATAAACTTTCTCAATATGCGTCTTCCAATTCAAATTTGAATCAATATTTAGTCCTAAAAATTTTGTAACTTTAAATTGTTCAATTTTTGTATAGTTGTAATTAATGTCTAAAGGTAATGTTTGTCTCCTGTGAATTCCAAATGTCATGACTTTTGTCTTGTCAATATTGAGAACAAGATCATTTTGTTTCATCCAGTCAATAATATCAGTTATAGTGCTTTTGATATCCGATTCAAGTGATGTCTTTTCATTTCCAATAAAAGTTATTGTGCTATCGTCCGCAAACAGTGATGTTGAATGCTTTATTGAATTTGGAAAGTCATTAATGTAGATGATAAACAGCAGTGGTCCCAAGATACCTGCTACTACTACTACTACCCTGGGGGACTCTTAACAGCACTGTTCTAGGTTCTGACATGTACTTAGACTTTGACTTTGACTTTGTTTTTGGGTTCATTTTTTCAATGACAGTCACAGACAACTACACATTATCCAGTTGCAAGTGGAACGCGTTGTCTGCATCTATATAAGCTCAGTGGATTTTTGTACATTGCCGACTGGCACTCACAGAGATTTTGATGAGCTCGGTCGCGTAGTGGTGAAACGCGCTGTTTCGTCAACGCTTGTGTATTCGATTCCCACACAGGACAAATAATGGTCATGAACATGTCTGTTTGTCTTGGTCTGGGTGTGTTTAAGAAACGTAGGGTACATCAAAACAGCCCGTCTGGAGAAGTACCTCCACCTCACAGAAAACCGCAACCAAATAACAACTCCCTGGTGGGTTGTTATGTTCTTGCGTGTGAGTGAGGTCACCAGTAAGCTTCAAAGAGTTGCTGTGCTAGCAGCGGGTGTGGTATCGCACAAGTGATACTTATTGTGTTGCAAGCGTTCATAGTTATATAGGCTACGGTAACTGCTTTACATCCCGCGGGCCGTATGCTTGTACGACTTCCGAAGTTGTACAAAAAAGATGCATGTAATGGTACGCATTAATGCACTCATTCCTCCGACGACCACCCCTAGGAGAGGGTCCTGCCCGCTCTACCAGGCCTACCGGACTACCATGACTTGTGCAATTGGAGTAGCCGTACAAACTAATAATCAGATATCCGCGCCTGTTATAATGTTATCGCGATCGATTGTACACAAAAACTAAATTAGTCCGCTAACTGTACACAGGCGGCGCGCCCTACGGCCGCCGTTGTTTGCGGTCGGTGGTGGTACGTGCGGCAGTGCCGCCCGCGCCGCTGATCACGAGCCGAAGGTAATGTTCGCATGTCTAACCTAATTCGCCATTACTTCACCGATTAATGTATGCACTTACAGGTATCTCTACCTAGAGCACAGCCCAATACAGTTATTTGACATCGGCTCTAGGGAAATATTTTATGAATAATAATCTTTCACTGCGTACGGAGTAGGTTTACAAACAAACCATGTCCAAAGGAGAGCTTATCTCTGTCAGAAAAAGCAAGTAGAGATTTGTGTGATGTAGAATTGTAGATTCTATACAGTCAATTAAACGAGAAACAAACTAACATTTACACGGAATTCATAGTATAAATACACTAATACCATATCTGTTTATCTATCTATATCTTCACACAAAGTTCCTTGCAGGGATATCCGAGCACGACATGACTCGATCGTCACTCACTTCTATAACATTTACAGCCCTTTTTATGCATAGCTGATACCTAGGGCTCTTGACACTACCTTCTGATAAGACTCGACCAATTTGATCATAGTAGCTAAGTCTCGGCCTTCTTCAGCGCTTCCAAAGGATGTCTTTCGGATTTTTTGCGCCCTGGAATGTTTTCCTATTATCACTAAAGATCTGTAAATATTTACCTCATCTAGAAATGAATCTCCGGGGCGCGTCAGGAAACTCCTTGGTGGTAAATTAGAGGTGAGTTCAACATGGATTACTTTTTTTTTATACAACATCGGGAGGCATTGAAGCATACGGCCCACCTGATGTTACAGCAGTAACAGTAGCCTATTAACACTTGTAATTATATTAAGTATCTATCGCGCGATGCCTCCTCTGCTGCTTACACAGCAACTACTTAAGAGCTTACTGGTGACCTCACTTACACACAGGAACACAACAACCCTCTAGGGAGTTGTTATTTGCCTGCGGTTTTCTGTGAGGTGGAGGTACTTCCCCAGACGTGCTGCTTTGATCCGCCCTAACTCTCTTTAAACATACAGACCAAGATAAACAGACATGTTCATGCATACAAATGTTTGTCTTGTGTGGGAATCGAACTCACGAGCGTCGGTGTTTAAGTCGCATCATTCACGACTGAGCCACCGAGCACGTCACATTGTGTCACAGTGCTTTAGTACTCATATGCATACAAAAATACAGATACACCCTTTAGTGATTATAGGCTATGCATGCCTGTTTCATCATAATAGGTCCAGCAAAATCAAGGCCAGCTAATACAAATGCTTTATTGGGTGTAACACGATATTCAGGGCCATCGACCATCATCGGCGAAGCATTAACTTCTACGATCAGTTATTGTCAAGATCCTGGAATGGACAAATGTTATTGATAATAAATTTCCTTTCGGATTGTATATTTGTTACGTCATTCTTACTTCTTGCATTCTTTCTACATTGACGAGCTCGGTGGCTCAGTCGTGACTGACGCGACTTTGACACTAACACTCGTGGGTTCGATTCCCACACAAGGCAAACATTTGTGTGCATGAACATGTCTGTTTGTCTTGGTCTGGATGTTTTAAAAGAGGTAGGGCGTATCAAAGCAGCCCGTCTGCGGAAGTACCTCTACCTCACAGAAAACCGCAGCCAAATAACAACTCCCTAGAGGGTTGTTGAGTTCCTGCGTGTGAGTGAGGTCACCAGTAAGCTCCCAAGGAGTCGCTGTGTAAGCAGCAGAGGAGGCATCGAGCGAGTGATAATTAATATATCGCAAGCGTTAATAGGCTGCGGTACCCGCTTTACACCAGGTGGGCCGTACGCTTGTATGCCTCCCGACGTAGTATAAAAAAATGCCCGACCCAACGGCGCCTGCCTTGTGTTATCTTAACACCGATACCTATTCTCTTTTAGACTAGATCTCTTTCTTGCATCTTCGTTGCAAACTCGGTCTATAATAATTTCATCGGAGATTTTGCGCAACGTTCGCATCTCGACGGCGAATTTCATGCTCTCACTTCCGTACATAAGCTTTGTTATACTTTACTGTACTACCAAAATGATTACGGTTTTTTTAAAGTGGTAAATGTACACAGTTGCGTAAAAGTACGCGTGCGGTAGTTCCGCACACTAAAAAGCGTTTTTTTATCAAAGCGTCTACCTGCCAACAAAAACCGTTTACTTTCCAAAGGTAGCATGCACAATTGCGGCGTAATAAACAAATAAACAATCTTACCTGACTAATATTAACCTATCGGCGGGCCAATCACTCCATTGAAATAAGAAAGGTTTCTCTAGGTTGTTAAGTTTACTGCCGTTGTACAGTTCGCTACGGTAACCCGAAATTGCTTGTTATTTGTATCAAGGTATGTTAACGTATCTATTATTAAATGGATGGTGAGCTTTTGATCTGCAGAAGAGTAGTGACTTTGAGTCCTTTGTGGTGATAGCCAAAGTACTGTATTTTAGGGTTCCGTCTCCTGAACGCGCCAATAGGGTAACATTGAACCTAGGCTGTTCGTTCGTCCGTCCATTTGTAAGTACTGCCGTCGAGGAAGTGGATCTATATATAGGTATAAAAATATGTTATTTTTGCAGATTTTATGATCCACATTAAAATACTGCGCCGGACTTCTACTACTGCTACTACATCACACCAAGTTCTTTTTATACCACTAAGGTGGCAAATAAGTCGAGCTCGGTGGCATAGTGGTTAGTAACTCTACTTTGACACTGACGGCCACGATTCGATTTCCACACAAGTCAAACATTTGTGTGCATGAACATTGAAGATGTCTATTTGCCTTGGACTGGGTATTTTTATAAAGATAAGACAAATCAAAGCAACCAAAAAGTACCTTCACCTCACAGTAAACTGCAGCCAAATAACAGCTCCCTGGAGGGTTGTTGTGTATGTGCGAGTGAGTGAGGTCACCAGTAAGCTCTTAAGAAGTTGCAGTGTTAGCAGCAGAAGCGGCATCGCACGAGTGATACTTAATTGTATTGCAAGCGTTCATAGACTACGGTAACCCCTTTACATCATACTTGTATGCCTCCCGACGTTATATAAAAAAAGCGTAAAGCAGCTTAACATGGCAACACCGTGACTCATTGTGGGTTGCCGACCGTGTAAAAACCTCTTCACGCCTTTCTCGAAGAACCTCATTCTGTTGTCCCTTGGGAAAACCTCGTTTGGGAGTTTACTCCACAACTCGACAGTTCTCGGAAGAAAACTTCTCTGAGACCGCACAGTACGCGACCATAGCGGTTCCAGCGAATGCGGTTGAACTCCCTGCCGTAGATGAGCTCACTCGCTTCTTTAACATTCATAGATATGTTTAACCACGCGCGCAGATTTTGACGGCTCCTGACGCGACCTTCTTTTTTTTATATTACGTCGGAAGACGTACAAGCATACGGCCCACCTGATGTAAACCCGGGTACCGTAGCCTATTAATGCTAGCGATATATATTAAGTAGCACTCGCGCGATGCCTCGTCTGCTGCTTACACAGCAACTCCTTGAGAGCGTACTGGTGACCTCACTCACATACACAACAACCCTCTAGGGAGTTGTTATTTGGCTGCGGTTTCCTGTGAGGTGGTGGTACTTCCCCAGACGGGCTGCTTTGTTAAAGTCTTTTTTCTGCAAAATCGTACACCAGAAGCTTCTTTCGAATGATACCCCTACTGCTAATATAGTAACTCCGCAGGAGCTTACTGGCAACCTCGCACACTCGCAGGAACTCAGAAAAAATATACCATGTGTACCGGACCCATCTCGTCTTGAAGGGGGAACCCGACCGGGGAAGTACCTCCACCTCACCTAACCCCCGGTCGAAGAAGTACTAAGGTGCGGTGGACTCACCTACGATTGCACGCAACCTTCACAGAGTTAATGCAGGATGTAATGTTACAGACAGGACGAAGGAAACGGCTGTAATCGTCGGCCTGGAAACGGCATCATGCGTAATTGACGCAACACACTCGTTTACTACCAATACGGCTCCATCGGTTTACTGTTCGAATTACAAAGTCCTATTCGTTCACTGCCTATTAGTAAATCTAGTAACGGATATTTTATAGTGACACTAGCTGACCCGGCAAACATTGTTTTGCCATATAAATTATTCCTAGGATTATTTCAGTAGAAAAAAATGACTAACTTATTGTCAGTGTGAGGATGTGGTATATATGAGTGGAAGAGGCATGGAGCGCTGTGAACGATGATGGAATATAAAAATAACACAATACCAAACATTTATATTTTTAATTCATTGTAATTTATATTTTTTAATTATATATATCGCTAATTATAATAAATTTTACGTTAAGGGATTGATATTGTTTTTTAGTAATATTTAAAATTTTACTAAAAAAACAATATCAATCCCTTAACGCAATAGAGTGTACAATATTTTTTGTTATCCCATCTTTAGCTAACTCAAACAAACTGGATGGTTTGCCCACTCGAGAGCGTGCCACGTATTGGAATTGACTTGAAGAATTTTCATAAAGAAATTTCATTTCTACCATCTATATTATATTTAGTGTTATTCAGTGTATACCGTGCATATATTTTTTATTATTTTACCTACACTTTTTACACACACTGACATTAAGAATAATTGATGCGTGTAACAGAATAAAAATCATTGGTGTGAGCTCGTGACACATGTCGAGTACTTTTGAGGTTATATGAAATCACTGAATTAACTGAACGTGAGAACTACACTCAAAATTAATAACTTTATATATAGGAATAAATAATTACAGCCCTGCAAATTAATGATAAATTTATTTGAAAATAATACTGAAATAGTAAAATGATAATTGGAAACGACACTATTACGATTGATGCACAAACAATCATAATAATGGCCGAAAACTGTAGGGAGTGAGAAACAGCTTATTGTGTGAGAGAGATCTCATCCCTACTCCGTGCTGTTTACTGGGTCAGAAGTGACACCGGTAGACGCCTGGCGGGGATAACAAGTGATAATTGATCACTGATCGGTTATCGACCGGGGTTGAAAATTATCGAATTACTAATATCGCTATTAAAAAATAGGGATTGATGGTAGAAGGGTGAAAATGTAGGGTTGTATGTATTTTTAATGCCACATCATAAAAAATAATAATTTGTCCAAAAAAAAAAAATATGGAGTGGACCACCCTTATTACTTAGGGGTATGAAAAATAGATAGTAGGCGATTCTCAGACCTACTGAATATGCATATAAAATTTCATCAAAATCGGTCAAGTCGTTTCGGAGGAGTATGTAACTAACATTGTGACACGAGAATTTTATATACGTATAAGATCTTCTTTAGGCACGTTGGGCACTTCTGGGACGGGGAAAAACACTGAACTCGCGTGACGGTCACGTCTGATTTCTCGCGTGACCGTCATAGTGTGTGTAAAAAATGCCTTGTTATTATTAAATTTTATAAAATTTATATGTATTTGCAAATTTATTTTACATTATATAGATAATCTATCAATCAATCTTTTTCATGTAAAACACCGTACTGTATGAAAAATGTATTACTGTATTAATACGTTGATAAAAATAAAATCTAGTAAAATATACTCCCAAAGAAGTTTCACTTCTAACATGCACGACGCGACTAAGTCTTTATTTTAAGGGAAAATTTCTTTAAGACGTTTTGAGCGATTTTATGTATGTATATATGTAAAAATCTAATGAGTTCGCATCATCGACATGCTAATAGTATATTTGTAGTCTTTTTATTTATCGAGAGGTTATTCGAACACTTTTAAGCTAAGTGATGTAGAAAACTAGCATACTGATGTATAACTAGTTTCAATTTTTTTTATTCTACGTCGGGAGGCATACAAGCATACGGTCCACCTGATATAAAGCGGTTACCGTAGCCTATGAACGCTAGCGATATACTAAGTATCACTCGAGCGATGCCTCCTCTGCTGCTTACACAGCAACTCCTTGGAAGCTTACTGGTGACCTCACTCACACGCAGGAACCCAACAACCCTCTAGGGAGTTGTTATTTGCCTGCGGTTTTCTGTGAGGTGGAGATACTTTCCCAGACGGGCTGCTTTGATGCGCCCTACCTCTCTTAAAATATCCAGACCAATACAAACAGACATGTTCATGCACACAAATGTTAGCCTAGTGTAGGTATCGAACCCGTGTCAAAATCGCATCATTCACGACTGAGCCACCAAGCTCATCAGAATTACACACCTCCCGACATTATGAAAGATAGTTCCTGACAAGTTGTGTCATCACGCGGGCCCTGCACTTGTTTGTGACTCGATGCAGAAAAAAGTGTTATATCAACTTTCATCGCACCACTAATCGCTTAATTTAAAATTCAGACGCACTGCACTTAACCAGGTTTTAAAATTAAATACAGTAATTTTAAAATGCTAATTACTACCAATACAACATTTACATTTAATTTATTTCGCAGATAAAGTAAACATGGCCATGTTTACCTCACACGGTCATTAATAATGAATCGATTAACTTTTACACTCAATATGTAATTATGGTAGAACAGTTATCTGAGAGGATGTTATTTGCACACACATAAATCTAAATATATAATATCATAGTTATAATTAAACAATAGTCAGTTTGAATGTTTAGGAAACCAGTGAAATGTCTCAGGGACACGTCTTGTGGCGTTCGATTCTCTTAGCCGACCCACTAGAGAATTATACGCTTAATACTATACAAGATTAGGAGAAATAAATATTTGTATCTATATGACGGAACGTGGATATAATTGTCGTCATGTGGCTCGTTGTTCATGGTGAATAAAACGAAATACCAACGCAGTTGATCTTCCTAATATTTAGTCAGCCGATTACAAAAGTAATTGTAGCAAAAGTTATGCTCAGATCGCAGATTACAACGGATTCAAAATGCGGTGGACGCGACACGTGCGGTTGGCTCCATTGCTCGATTCGTAATCCCGCTTCCAATGACGGTATCTCATCTTGACGTTTTTGACAACTGACCACAATCGACATTTCGAGCAAACCATAACAAACACAACCGGTGTTGCCAATTCAACGATGTCGATTCCACCCAAGCGCCGACTTGACATTTTGATCCGTTATTATTAAAACTAGCATCACGGGAATTGATTTCTTCAGGGCTTCTCAATATGGTTTTGCTACCTCTGCGACACGGCTATTCTGATGCATCACACATTCTCGTGTGCGTAATCTGTACCCAAAAAATCTGAGCAGAAACAGATCTTACACCAGCTCGGCCAACCCTGACTAAGACTGGCGTTAGTCAACATTTATTTCAAGTAAAACAAATTTCAATTAACCAGTAACATAGTACAATTTGCACTTAACTCTAAGTTATAATTCACAATCGAGACCAATGTGCAATTATCTGCCAACATTTAGTTTAAAGTTAATTCAACATTTTTACTGCATTCTGCTATCATGAAATCATCGCCTCCATCCGGCGGATACTCTCACAATCTGTTCTCACAAATTGCATGAAAACAGAACTCTTAAAATTCTAAACAACGTTATTGCTCAATAGTCTTCGATCAATTATCATCCTCATCTAATTGAGGGTAATCATTAGGCATTTTTCACAAGAGAACATGAGCGTGCTTGTAGGTACGGTCACCACTCAAAGCCTTTAAACGTAACGATCTCCTTCAAGCACCTCAATGACGCTATAGGGGCCTTTGTGCTTAGGATCGAGCTTCGTTTGGTTACGCTATTCATTTTTCAATAATACAAAGTCTCCAACTTTAAAGTTAACAAATTTAGCTTTTGTACTGTCAAAACGTGTCTTGTCATAGTCAGCGTTTTTGTCAATATTCTTAACCGCATCAGCTCTAACCTGTTCGATATCGACAGTCTGTTCTTGGATATGGACATCATCATCATAAAATAAAATATCAAGAGGTCGTGCAACCCTACCTATTAGAAGTTCTAGGGGGCTACATTTTGTTACACGATTCTGAGTACAATTTAGAGCTAATTGAACATCTGAGAGAGCGTCCTGCCAAGATCGCTTGGTCGTTTCGACAGCAGTGAGCATGTTTTTCAAAGTGCTTATAATACGCTCTACGTGTCCATTAAGCACGAGAGTTTCCAGTCGCTATCAAATGTAACTTTATGTTCGAAGTTTCACAGTACTCACGAAATTCCCGGCTTGCAAAAAAATCGACCTTCATCAGCAATCAATCTCGATGGAGTACCAAACAATGAAATGCTGTTTTTCACAGCTTTGATGCTGCTCCTCGTGTCAATATTGAGCGTGTGGTACAGGAGTACGTATTTTGTTAAAGCGTCAATATGGACAAACACGTACTCTTTCCTATCCGCTCAGTTTGCCTGTCGCATCAACGTGAACAGTATGCCATGTCAAGAATAGTAAAATAATGACCACCATTTAATCTAACTATCTATATATATAGTACTATATAGAAGTATGGGGTTCTTCAAGAAAGGCGTGAAGAGGTTCATACAGGGTCGGCAACGCAAGAGTGGCACCCCTGGTGTTGCAAATGCCCATAGGCTACGGTAACTGCTTACCATCAGGCAGGCCGTACGCTTGTTTGTCACCTTAGTGGTGTAAAAAAAAAGATGTAAAGCGGTTCCCGTAGCCTGTGATCGCTTGTAATACATTAAGTATCTCTCACGCGATGCCACCTCTGCTGCTAATACAGCAACTCCTTAGGAGCTTGCTGGTGACCTCACACGCAGGAACACAACAACCCTCAAGAGGGTTGTTACTTGCCTGCGGTTTTCTATGACATGGAGGTACTTTCCCAAATGAGCTGCTTTGATGCGCCTCTCTTAAATACGATCAGACCAAGACAAACAGACATATTCACGTACAGAAATGTTTGTCTAGTGGGAATCGAACCCACGAGCGTCGGTGACAAAGTCACGTTATAAACCGCTGCGCCACCGAGCTCGTCAACGATCATGTTATTGTACGGGTGCTTTTTTATTAATGAAAAACTTTAAGCTTTCAATATTTGTTAATGTCAGAAGATATCAACGCGCAACACAACGCGCGTTGATATCTTCTCAAAGAGCGGCGTCGACATCCGTAGACCGTAGACCGCGTGTAGAACTGCTGTTCCTACTGTAATATGCTGTACTATACAATTATGGAAAATAATGATTTATGAAAATCTTCTGTACTTGAACTTATACGCCTAGCGCTGAAAGTTACTTAGAAAGAATAAAGAAGAAATCAAATATTTACATTATAATTTTGTATGGATGACATTGTACAGACAAAATTGTGAACTTGCACGCAAAATTTCCTTACAGGTATAGGCAACCACAGTAAGGGACGCACAAATGTACACTATTTCAATTTATAAAAGACTTCTTCTTCTTGGCCGTTTCCTTCTTAGTTAGGACCGGCAGTGCCCGCTACATAAATGCTTGACTAAGATACTGATTTTTACATGAAGTAAACCAGACCTTGCTTACGTTAAGTCACCCGTCCTTCGAAATATAATTTCTAGAACATATGGGTTTCCTCGCGATGTTTTCCTTCACCGCTGAGCAAGTGATAATTGCAAATTACAAATATGTTCACAAATTTAGTGGTACTCGTACATGCCCGGATTGGAACCAGTTGGTCAATAGATCAGTTCTTTACCCACTAGGCCATCACTGCTCTTCCCTTATATTGTAATCGTAATTTATGAAAGTTTGTTAATACATTAAACAACATGATTTGTCAAAGAATCTTTTTCTTACAGTATATTCTTATAAACAATTATGTGCAAGCTATGAGGTACTTGACAAATGATATACCGATAAGTACAGTATTAAAGATAAAGTACATTATTGGATCAGTATCTAGTATCATGTTCACTTACTCAATTATATTTACTGTGACATCATATGGAATTCATATAGTGTGTATTTACTTTGCAGTTTACATATAAGTCATTCTAATACTAATTAATAAGTGGGTTAATTGTAAGCGAAGTATGTTATTTGAAGCCGGATTCTCGGCATTCCGTAGTAACCGCGCCATAAATTCGGTATTCGCAAAAACTGTGTGCCCGTTCGTACACCGTTACCGAAACCGGGCCGCGCGGAGCGAGCCGCCGCGCCCTCGCCCCACCACGTTCACTGGTGTGCAAGCCGGCCCGCCTGATGTGCAGCGTTTACCATAGCCCGCAACTTACTTCACACAAAGAGACCGATTGCTAACGTGGTAACCCGTTACCATGAACGAGAAAACCTCGTCACCCAATGACCTTTTTGAAGAGTTTCTACAGTTATTAGTTGGTAAGATACACCACGTGTAGGTCAAGTAGGCTTAGGCTCTACAGAGTCCCGGGAACTTGTACCCAGCCTCCATGACCTCGCTAACATTTCACGCTACATGAGGGATGCTTTAAAACATTCTATTTATAGAAGAAAACAAGATAGATATTTTCTCTTCTTATCGTCTCTTATTTTTGCGTCTAGTAGTGTAAAGTAGGTGGAAAAAAACCGAGCACCACATAACTCACTCTATACGCTCCATACTCGCGTCTTTTACAATCGTAGCTTATGCCACTTTCTGATAACCCAGGACCAATTCGCTCGTTTTAGGTGAGTCTTGGTTTTCCTCGGTTCCTACATCTTCGACTTGTATATATGTTTCGTCATTATTTCCTCTAACATTTATTCTACTTATTCTACGTGAGTGGTTACGCCTTGGAGGAATTCGAAACGGTTTATTGGTTTTCGAGTGATTATGGATCCATGGTTTTTGAATTTTTATTTAGAGTAAACAAAATATTTAAAGTAAAATAGTTTTTTTTTAATCAATTATTTTGCGGCATAAATCACACCCCCTCCCTTCTCTGCGCTTAGGACGTCAATCAAAAAACTACCAGAACATGTTTGGGCACGACTCCAAACTTTGGACTAATTTTTCTCGAAATCGATTATTTTCCCTTCAGCTCCCTTTTCGCGTAATATGTGAGTGGTTCATGCACTGTATACATTTTGCACAGCTGTGTGCAGGCTGAACACAGGCACTATCTTCAATGTAAGAACTTTAAAACAGTATTTCTAGCAAATAAACTGCATGATTTGATTTGATTCTCTTTCAAACCAACTTGTTACGTCTAAGAGTACCCTAAACCGAAGAGCATGTATGAAGGGAATAATGAGAGTGGACGAAGCGAAACAAGTATGTAAGGATCGTAGCAAGTGGAAAGAAGTGGTTTCTGCCTACCCCTACGGGATAGAGGCGTGATTATATGTATATATGTATTGTGAACTCAATCTACGCACCGCAGATTTTGCGCAACGCTCATATCTCGACGGCGTTTATTCTACATTCGTGTCATTACTTGTTCATTGTACCTGTTACCTGACTAATTTTGAACATGTTCAGTTATATCACCTCATTGTGAATCTGTGATGTCGTCAGGTTGTGCAATCGTGCCCGCCGACACGAATTCGGCGAGTGTTTTAACAGATACAGTTATTTTGCCGAACATCATTTGGTACTGTGTACTGTTGCAAATCGTTTGTGTCACAATATACATCAACAGTAACTAACCTGAAACAAACTCATTTTGACGTCAAACAATTTCCTAGATTGTATTTCAGCATGTGTAAGGTTTCCCAAACATCTTTGCGAGATGTTCTTATCGATATAGTTTAACTGTTACCTTGTTCTTTGATTACTCTTGGTTCCTCTTGGAACCAAACATCATATAACTACACATAATCGCGTAATTTTGGTACACAAAGTTTGGTGCTTGTCTTTCCTATTGGCCTATTGAGCAGTTTAAATGCGGTCAAATCAATACGTTTATCTACTCGTTTACAATGTAAACTATTTTAACGATAACCTTACTTTTAGATTTCTTTAAATGACATTATATATCTTCCGACAAATAAATAATCGGTAATAAATATTAGTGTAGATAATTTTCACAATTCTAAACAGATCTCTGAATTGACTCTAAGTAATTTTCAACTCACCCCTGGTCACTATCAACTATGGTATGGCAGTGCAGTATACCATAAAACTGATATGAAGAATTCTTCTAACAATATATATGCTGTGTACTACTTCACAGTAAGTTTTCATCTAAATATTACATTAGAGAAATTGTGCTTTCTTGGATCAGCATCTAGTAACGAGTTGACCTACTTAATCATATATAGTGTGACGCGACGCTCGTCGCACGTTTTATTATCGCCATTTGTAAAAATGAAAGGGCTTGCTTTACACTTAATATCAATTTATGACCTGTTTTTAGATAACTATGGCCGTCCATCGAACAAAAATTAAACTACTCCGTTTTAAATTTCAGACACACTTCACACTCATCGATTTCTAATAAGTATTTACAAGAAGCTTACTGTTATTGTATAAGCTTAGTGTCTTTGGTTAATTATCTATAAATGTAATTAATATTGTATACATTATATATAGTCAATGATGGTAAGCAACTTATAAGAGATTATATTTATTTAATAAGTGATGAAAAATACTGTAAGTTCTCTGAACAAAATGAAATATTAATGTCTTGAATTCAAACAATGCCAAACCTTATTGTGATATTTCCAGCGAGAATGGCTGACGTCGTTGGTCAGTCGCGAGACATACAAACCTACGGTCTGCCTGATATATAGCGGTTACCTTAACCTATAAAAGCTTCAATTAAATTAAGTATTGCTCGCGCGATACCATCTCTGCTGCTAACACAGCAACTCCTTAGGAGATTACTGGCGACCTCGCTCATTCGCAGGAACACGACAACCATTAAGGAAGTTGTTATCTAGCCGCGGTTTTCTTTGAGGTGGAGGTACTTCCTCAAACGGGTTACTTTAATGCGATATACTTCTCTTAAAAACATGGCATGTTCACTTACTTCTGTCAATCACTAATCCAACGTGGGATACTTTTATGTTAGTTCTTGTTAACAAAGGGCTCATTCGTACCCAACTACAGCGAGGTCAAAAGGCTGGTTATCAATTTTAACAGTTTGTATATTCATCTATCACAGCATTACCTCCTAAACTATTCATTGTAGATTAACAAATGAAGTATCGTTGGAAGGTGTCATGCTGTTCCACTAGTGTTCTCCACGGTGATATAGAAACGAGGTATTATACGACGTCATTAAAAATCCAACACGGAGGTGTGCGAGAAAGTACCACAAAAAAATAACATTAAACTAATACAGTGTTTGGTTAAAAAGAAGCTCTTAATGAGTACATTCTGCAAATATATAGGTTACCTATAAGATTTAATTATGATAGGTCATAAAATGTATAAGTCCGGCAACAGGAAGTCATGCGCCACAGTCTTTCTCATGTCGAAGTTAAGAACTAAAACCCGTCTGTGGAAAAATGCCCAAAGAAAAGTTGTAATAAACAAGATTTTAAATGTAGTTATATTTTTTGTTGTAAATAATAAAGAAATAAAAATAAATAAGACGATCTTTATAGTTTATAATTTAAAGATCCATTTTGTTTCGGTGTATTCCACGTTACATAACATATTGTAGTGCAACTGTGCTTTATTTTAATTATAAATTAGAATAAAGTATTAATATAAGTAGTTCATATTATGTATTTTTTATGTGTTGGGTTATAGTTATTAACTTTATTTTCTATGCATCTTGCAGTCAAGCTACGCTATAATTTATTGTCTATGGATGTGATAAAAATTCTTCTGTCAACATTTAATATTAATTTCCAAGGTGAGAAATTGACTAATGTGTAAGTTTTATCAAAAACATTGAACCATAACCGAGCACTCATAGAATGTTATTTTTATACTACGTCGGGCGGCATACAAGCATACGGCCCACCTGATGTAAAGCGGGTACCGTAGCCTATTAACGCTTGCGATATATTAAATATCACTGGCGCGATGACTCCTCTGCTGCTTACACAGCAACTCCTTAGGAGCTTACTGGTGACCTCACTCACATGCAGGAACACAACAACCCTCTAGGGAGTTGTTATTTAGCTGCGGTTTTCTGTGAGGTGGAGGTACTTCCCCAGATGGGCTGCTTTGATGCACTCTACCTCTCTTAAAACATCCAGACCAAGACAGACATGTTCATGCACACAAATGTTTGCCTTGTGTAGGAATGAAAGAGGAAAGTGTTGGTGTCAAAGTCGCGTCATTCACGACTGAGCCACCGAACTCGTCAAAAATGTACGTAAAGACTAAACATAAATTCCTAGCAGAATAAACTGCTAGATACAAAGCATAACAGTAAAAATTTGCACAATATAATTGTTCAATAGTTATAAATATTAGCGAAAATAGCCCACAGCTGGGCGTGGGAACTATTGCCGACATGTCTACAATAAAACTTCAATTAGTTAAATAATTACTGCTTCGAATTTTGTTACCGGTGAAGCAATGACCTCGAGCTAATAAACAATTACCTAAAAGAAAAATATACGTACTTCATCCGGTGGTAAACAAACATAGAACCCGCCTAATGTATAGCGATACTGCACACAGCAATTTCTCCGAAGGTTATTGCCAACCTCTCTCGTAAGAATACAACAACCTTGCGATTTGGCTGCAGTCTTCTGTAAGGTGGAGATATTTCTCCCGGTCTTTTGAGTGTCGCTGTGCCTTATCTCTGCTTTGCCAGAGCCTCGTCTACTAGTAGACATATACCACGTATACTTGGTCACAATGAACAGTGATAGCACAAGAGGTGATAGATTAAAGAACCAGCTTATTAAGAGGGCGTACAGTTATTATCTATGTACAAGTAATCCAAATTTTAATTATTGCTTATTGTGGCCACTTATAGCAATAATCAAAATTATGACTAATTGTACATAAATAAGAAATACAGAATATATCTTTAAAAAACATAAATATCGTTCTACAGCGCCTATATTGAGCCTCTTTTTTTGAATTGGTCTTAAATTTAACGTTATTAATAAGAAGAAATGAGGGCGTTACTTAGATTTGTGCCCCAATGGTCCGGGGTTCGAATCCCAGTAAGAGCATGTATCACTAAATTATATAAATAACCTGGCAGGGTCATAAACCACGACAATATCGTCAGGAAACCCGCACGTTCAAGAAATTATATTTTTAAACTCTTGTGACTTAATCAGAGAAAGCTTTTGTTTTCCTTTTGGGTTGTGGAGGTCTAACGGCCGGCGCTCCATGTAAAAAATCAATATCTGCTCCAAATCCTTAGACTGAGGCAACGGACCCGTCAATCCTAAAGGATTAGGAAATGGGATAATGCAAGTGAGAAGAAAAGTTGGCCTGACTCTACTAAAAATATATGAAAGTTGTTTCCAAAATATGTATTTAGAAGTTTATAAAAGTCATTACTTTCACATGAAAATATTTTTGTAAAGGAATTTCAAACCAATCGTATTTGTAATAGGTGTAAAGTGGCTACCATTCACACCCCTATAACTTAGATGTCAACCTCCTTATGAGCTTTCTAAGAGATCTAAATCGTAGTCCACATCCACTTCAACCCTTACTCATCCTACTGCAGGAATACGGGTCTCCCTTCAAGTGAGTGAACAAAATACTTGGTGTTTGTTACTTGCCCGCAGTTTTCTATTAAATTGCGATACTACCGCGCTCGGTAATATAACTACAAGAACAATAAATACGGTCTGCCCTCTTTCCATACAAAAGACTAGACAATAACTCACAATCAATAATCCATCAAATTATAATAAGACAGCAAAAGTAATAACACCATCCTATTAAAACAATAGCTTCTACTTTATTGTGGTATCTTCCGATCAGTAAAGCCTCATTCACACTACGATACTATGTCGAAGACTAGAGTCAACAGCGTACCTTATACTACTTAATGTTACGTAACTTGCATTTAATTCGCTATTCATTAATTAGATAGTTTTGGCATTTTATCCAGTGATATGCGATTGAAATAGCTACTGCAAATAGTAATGTCAGTTAATAACATTATTGTAATTTAATTTTACCTCATTTATTAATTCTCTACGTAAAATGCATATCGTTTTGTCAAAATATACATATATATATATATATATATATATATATATATATATATATGTTTTCCCGTCAGGTCCCTTGCGGGGTAGACAGAAAGGAACGAGCGCCATACGCAGTCTTTACACACTTCACTCGCTTCTCTAACATTCATTATATATATATATATATATATATATATCAGATACGGTTTCTGGGGCTCCTGATATCACCTTCTGATAAAACACGACTTTGAAAAACTTGGTCATGGTTAGTCTCTGTCTTCCTCGGCTCATACATCCTTCCACTTTCGCAAAATGTATTGTCAAAGTAGAGTCACATATTACTAATCTACAAGATAGTTTGGTAACTTCTACACGAAAAAGTTCTGATTTTGAAATAAATCAGGGCTTGCCGAGGGAACTGCCTTGTTGTAATTGTTCATTAGCTACAAGTGCTTACTGTCTGGCGGGTCATACTGCCCTCTAACTTAGTAATATAAAAAGATATGGCACGCGATACAAGAATGACGGCTAGAAAAAACTGGCCGAGAGAAGGAATACTATCAATGAGTATCAGTCCAAACTATGAGTGCTATATTGTGAGTGTTTATAGTGTGGTTACTGGTGACGTAAAAAGTAACTTACTACTTGATCTTAACAGGAATTATTTTTCTGACATGGCAATCAAAATTATAAACATAAATATGCTATGGGTATGACTAGTAATATTTTCATGCTATGCTTCTGTCACGGGAATTGAACCAACAACCCTCGGTGTCAGAATAACTTTTCTCGTCACGTAGTACAGAACGTCAAACTTTGCATTAATTCACCTCGAGACACTTACTAGACTGACTGTGTAAAACCGCCTTAAGCGATTGTTAATGAACCCAGACTTCTGTATCTATGATTCAACAGTTCTTGTATCGAGAGAGCGAGACGAGTGTAGAGATAAATCAAAATTAAAACAATGTGAGAGAGACGGCGATAGCGGAACCGTGTCAGTGTGCCGCGGGCGTCGTTAGCCCCAAGTGCCGAATTGTAACTGGCCTTAAGACTTAGAGCTATGTTACAGGCGGGCGCGGGAGCGTAAGCGGAATGAATTTGTGTCAACTTGTATCACAAATTAGGGGCAGTACGATGATCTGTGTTTATGTATAGATTTCTTATCATATATGAAGTGCAAAGGTAATAATGGAGTCTATTCTTTTAAGTAATGTTAAATGTATTCGCCTAATTTTTGACTCACGCAATTTTAATTAACGCGATAAATATAAGTAGATAAGCTTCGTGTGTAGATATAATAATGTAGATAAGACTTGTTTATAGTATAATATCACTTGTTTATAGTATGTATTCCTTAAATATATTCGTGAGAGAAGTCAAATGTACACTGAAGTTTCGACGTTTCATTTAACCACATCTTCAAGGCGTAACATATGACAAGCGTCTATAAGCTACGTTAACTTATTCCCAGCAGGCACGTCGTATGTATATTTGTCACCCAAATATAGGAACGTAAATTGCCAAATATCAAGGTTGTATATCCAAAGAGCTCTTGGTGAGCTACTAAGTCACAAATGAGGGTAGTGACGAGCGAGTAATTGAAGTGAAGTGGCAGCTTTCTATCTTTTCACCAGAGGGAGACTTTGTACAGTCATCTGCGTGGGTACCTCTGTCTCACCTATTTGTACCGCCAAGCAACTATATTTATATAGCTGTGTTCTGATTTGAAGGGTGAGATATGGCAGAGAAATTACTGGGTACTGTAACGAAACAGCCTTAGGTCACAAGATTGGCAGCGCGCGAGTAACATCCCCGTGGTGTTGCGAGCGTCAATAGGCTGCGGTGACCGCCTACAATCTAATGCGGGCCGCATGCTTGTTTGTCAATCATATGATTGCTACGAGGACATGTTCTGAAAATACCTATACCGAATAATCGCTATACGCTCTGCTTCCCCACTGAGTGCTGGCATTACATGTGAGTAAGAAAGCGATTCGCAATCCACACGCCATTATAATTACTATAAATACACATGTTTTGGCATACGTGTACCAGAGTAGATATTAATATTCTCGGGTGGAAATCCAGCGTAAAGCTCGCCAGATGTGTCTACAGTAAGTTGCAACACAACACTACACCGCCAACGCAGCTGATCCTAAAACTGTTTCTTATACATTAACAAATTATAATTATGATATATTTTTTCAAGTATCTCACTATCATCCAAGTCAAAGCTAACAAAGCTATGGGAAAAGTAAGGTAGAGCTCATTAAAGCAGCCCGACTGAGGCAGTACCTCCACCTCACGGCAGACCGCTGTCAAATAACAATACCCTGAAGGGTTGTTGTGCTCCAGTAAGCTCCTGAAGAGTTGCTATATTAGCAACAGTAATAGTTCTTTGTATTGTAACCGTCCATTGGGTACGGTAACCAATTCACGGCAGGTGGGCCTGCTGCCTCCCGACGATGTTAAAAATAAGATCAGCCTTAAGTTGACCGTGGGTAAACTGGAAGTGATAATGTTTTACAAGGAGTGATTCGATAAATATCTAAATATTAATATGTGAAGGCACTGCACTCTCGGAGATTTGGCGTAATTAAATTTCACATGGAGAAGCAGTACAGAATGATACAATTTAAGTATTAAATGTGTTACAAATATATTAAATTTTGAGGAGCCCGGTGGCGCAGTGGCGAAACGTGCTGATAAGTTACTTTGTCACAAACGCTTGTGGTTTCGATTCCCAACAACATTTGTGTGCATGAGCATATCGGTTTGTCTTGGAATGGGTATTTTAAGAGAGGCCGCATCGAAGCAGCCCATCTGGTGAAGCACCACCACTTCACAGAAAACCGCAGCTCCCAAATAACAACTACCTAGAGAGTTGTTGTGTTTCTGCGTGTAAGGGAGGTCACCAGTAAGCTCCTATGGAGTTACTGTGTTAGCAGCAGAGGTGGCATCGCGTGAGTGATACTTAATGCACTACAGTACGGTAACCACTTTACATTAGGTGGGCCGTATGCTTGCATGCATCCCGACGTTGAATAAAAAAAAATTAAACAAAATATAACTTTTCGTAGTGAAATATAAAATGCAGATAATTTAAACTGTCAATGTCAAATACATTTTAGTCTCTGGTGAAATAGTCGCACTGAGTATATATTATGTATTACTAAAGAATTTATATATATAATATTGTTGAAATAAAATTGCAAGCCATAATTATGCAGTCAAAAAAGAAAAAATACGTTAAAAAGTTCAAACTTAAAAATTAAATGAATTTTGACGAATTTCGACCACTGAACGACCTCTAGTTTATATTATGATTTGGTTGATAACGTATGGAACATTGAGAACAACCCATTTATTTATCGCGCTGCCAGATGATGATGATGATGATTGATTAACAAAAATTTGATGATGTTGAGATGATTAATAAAATTTAGTTGAAATGATACTTCCTGTCCTCGGCGAAACTTCTTGGTAGCAAATACTTGGGCCAGAAGGCACAGCTCAAACGCGTTGCGTAAATTTTGTGGCTTGCGGCAGCGTACGTAAGAGAGTTAATCTGAAAGAAGCCTTATAAGTATGTAAGAAGAGGCATGCTCTGCTGGTTCGTACATTTAAAAAGAATGCAAGAGGAAAGAACGACGAAACAGATATACAAAGCAGAAGTGGCAGGATGGAGCCGAGGAAGACCAAATCTAACACGACCTTATCGATCGGTTATATCAGAAGGTCAGACCCCAGGAACCAGAGAGTGCATGAAAAGAGATATGAATGTTAATGAAGCAAACAAGGTGTATAAGAACCGGGTAATGTGGCGCTGTGCTCTCTGCCTACACCACAAGGCGTCGTAGATCGGTTGATATTTGCTGTAGATCAGTAACAGCCAGTCAATATTTACCAAGTTTCTCTCTTCAAAAATATGAACTGAAATATCAAGTTTATAACACCGAAAACTAAAATCAAACATCCATTTCGCAAACCGTCCGCGAGCGGCGGGAATCGAACCCACGACTGCGAATTTCGCAACAAGGTCACATGAAACTTTGCAAAATCATTTGTTCTGCTGTTTTTATAAACTCTTCGGAATACCAAAGAAACACCTATTCAATTTTTATAGCCTTTAAAACAGAATTATGTTTATTGTCTGCGACAACAGTAAACGCGTGAGTGATACCAATACTGGCGATTGCAAATGTGTTTAGACTGCTTAATATCAGGTTTAAAAAAATTACTTTTGTTGGAAATGTGTTTCGTGTATATTATTATATGTTTTCTATATTTCCGGTTTCTTACACCGTAAGTAAATAGCGCTCTGAAAGCGTACGCATTTTTCCCATTATAATTAATATGTTCACGCATTATTTTGTAAAATCAAATTATCCATTACCTTACCACTATCTCCCTTCAGTTGACACATGTTGAACTGAAATAATTATAAATTTTAAACAGTTGAACATTAAAATCACAGAGGATCGCTAGGGAATGTCTTTTAAAGTATTTTATGGTGTTATAGAGGCATAGCTCCACACTTGTCACGTATTTTTAATATACGAGTAATATGGCTGTGTTTCCAGACTAGATGAAAACAACAGGTTAATAAAATAGTATTTTCTCAAAGAAAAAGAGTGACCACAGGTATTACAGATTCATATACTGGCAGTTTTGAGTAAAATATTCGAAAGGATAATACTTGGTCAACTGTAGCTCTTTTTTTGTGTGGAAATATTGACAAAGTAAATAGAGATTTATTGTCTTATTTATTAATTTCTTGCGGACTAGCATCAGCCAGCACCCACTCTTTACCGATAGCAGATGCATACCGTCGCTGCCATGGCCGTTCTACCTACTAAAAACTACAGGCCTACAAGCCTATTCTACTAAAAAACTGCAACTGCACTGCAGCGCGGCGTGTGTCAAAATGCGTACTTTTTGACGTTTCGTTAAACGTCGCTGCTGTCAGATTACTTGACGAAACGTCAAAATGTACGCATTTTGACACACGCCGCGCTGCAGTGCAGTTGCAGTTTTTTAGTAGAATCGGGCTACAAGATCGCCTCCGTGTCTGCCGCTGCGGCGCGATGGCCGGCCACGGTTATTGCCCTGGCTGTCCTGTCGTCTCCGCGCTTGTTTCGCTTCTCCACCATTCGAGACATCCTCGTATACTGTAAATGTGTCGTTAGAATAATACACAAGGAATGCTAGTTAGCATGAACTAATTGATGGCGAAATCACACAGAGTGCTTTGGATCAAATTGTTTGTATTTTTCCTACTAGGAAGTTGCAAAGACCGATTTTAACTCGTGAAAGTTTCAATTTTTTGAATTACTGTCAACTACAGGCGAAATTACGCTGAAAATCTAATCAGAGCTGACTACCTATAACATAGAGTCAATACTAATACTCATCTCAATTACTTTAAAGGTTTAGAAATAAACTAAACTATATGGGCGTAAACTGTTGTTAACATACCCACTGGCATACATACATACATACATTCAGTCATCCTCAACTAATTTTAAATTTCGACTCGAAGCAATTACTCTATTTCCACCACATCAACCCTCACTCATCCCACTGCAGGGACACGGGTCTCCCTTCAACTGAAGGGATTTAGAGCATACTCCACCACGCTGCTCAAATGCGGATTGGCGGAGGCCAGTGTTTTCAAGCCGCCCGAGGGCCACTGACTTAGCTTAACGACTGTCATCTATCGACAACAGCCGGGACCGACACGGCTTGACGTGCCCTCCGTAGCACGGAGAAACTCGAAATAGATAAACCCATCCGTAGACGAGCTGCGGTAGGATTTGCTTAACCTGCGTGTTTGGTTAGAATGACACGTCCAACGACGCCATCGGGCTCTCAATTACCCTATTTGCGTTTCTAAATTACATTGCTGCTTTATTCTACAAGAGAGGGAAGTTAACAATGCTGCTCTTGCTACTTTGGTTTTGACCAAATAATCATATTTATATCATATATATATTTAATATTATTTATTTGCAAACTAGTCTAACCAATGAAACATTAGTTGATAAGAACATGATTAGATAAAAATTATATATACATGGATGTATATATGGATATATATATGGATATACAAGTTGATTTTTTAGGTTAGTATAATTATAAATAAACAATATATAATACAAAATAGATTTAGTGTAAAGTGTAGTGTTGTCTCTGGATTTTATTTATGGTACGTGAGTTATCAGGAACACCGTTCCTATATGAAATCTATATGATTGTTTGCGTTTGTCTGTTACTTTTTTTCGAATTTTGACTTTTGATTCGGATTCAGCATAAAAAAGTAGAATAGGAATGTCCAGGAACACCGTTCCTATCTCTTAAGGAACACGGTCAAAATGGCCGACTATTAAAAAAAAAATGATTTCTTATATAATTGACGAGCCAGGTGTTCCTCTGGCAATGCAAGCTTGCGCATTCTAAACTGGTTTTTTGTTTGAAGTGTACGCCACGCAGACGACCTTTGTACAAAATCTTCCTCTAGTAATGGAAAGTGTTGTAAAGTGGTTACCGTAGCCTATGAACGCTTGCAGTAGATCAAGTGCCTCTTGCTGCTGATACAGCAACCGACTTAGGAGCTGACTCATAGCATCACTCACTCGCAGGAACGCAACAAGGTTGAAGGTATTTCTTTAGTCCACTCAAAAACACACCAACTCCACTCCACGAGACCAACTCGTCACAACATGATATTTAATAAACAGGTGGTGGAGAATTTACTTCTCCACTTTACTGATGACTGCAACTCCCGAGAAAGTTGTTACTTGGCTACGGTCTTCTGCCAGGAGGAGCTACTTCTCTAGTCGGGCTGCCCCAACGCCTCTTCTCTTCACCTCACTCACTCGTGATATTACTGACAAGATCCAGCAAGTAAGAGGTTGCCGTGACGGCAGAGAGGGCGGCAATACGCAACCAATACACTTTGTACTGTTACCAATTATAATATAATAAACAGATTCATATCAGGCGGGATGGATGCTTCTCACCCGACGCGGTGTAATAAAATCTATGTACAGTTAAGAGCAGATCACGTTTAACACTCGAAGTACGATTGTAGCTCGTATTACGAACGGCATAAGAACCGTACAAAGGTCGAAGTGTAAAACTTGAGCTACACTTAGCTGTACCTATTATTTGCATGTCAGTTTTTTTATACAACATCGGGAGTTATACCAGCATACCCACCTGCTGTAAAGCCGTTACCGTAGCCTATGAGCGCTTGCAATACATTAAATATCACTTAGCTACTCCATAGGAGCTCACTGGTGACTTCATTTACACGCAGGAACACAACAACCCTCTAGGGGGTTGTTATTTGGCTGGCGTTTTCTGTAAGGTGGAGGTACTTCCTCAGACTGGCTGGTTTGATGTGCCCTACCTCTCTGAAAGGTAGTTCTCTGTTACCATGTCACATTAGTAAATATTAGCCAATTTAGTATACTTTTAATGACATATCATTATATGATATTGCCCGTAATAGAATAATGACCTTACCATCTATGATTAACTATAATTTCGTACTTATTAAAGACCAGTTCGGCCCGCGGCTGTGCCCTCGTGATGATGCAGTTTTAGAGACAATTAGTAACTCAACCTCTGTCCCAAGCTACCCGGGATATTTACCATCAGGTGATCCGCACTATTAAATCCCCTTTCCATTTTTCTTTCTAAGAACAGTGATAGACCAGCGGATAACTAACTAACCTATTGAGCAACAGGTCCCCCGTTCGATTCCTGGCATGTACCACTAAATTCATGTTTTCGAATTTATGTGCATATTTATAATTGTTTCTTGCTCGACGGTGATGGAAAACATCGTGAGGAAACCCTCACGTCCATGAAATTATATTTTGATTGACGTGTGACCTAACCTAAGAAAGGTCTGGTTTTCCCACTTATTAAATTAATATTAGTACATGCCAAGTTTCGAACCGGCGACCAATTGGTTAACAGGCCGGTTTTTATCCACTGGGCTATTATTCCTTACTGGGCAAACATGTGAGTACCGTATAATTGTAATAGCAAACATTAGAATCAGATCAAATTTGACATTTAGGTGTCTTGTATTTTGAGAAAGAAGGTATTCATTTTTTTTTTTATAAAACGTCCGGAGACATACAACCATACTGTATGTGATGTAAAGCAGTTACCGTAGCCTATTAACACTTGTAACATATATCACTCTCGCGATGGCTCCTCTGCTGCTTACACAGCAACTCCTTAGCAGCTTACTGGTTACTTCACTCACACGCAGGAACACAACAACCCTCTAGGGAGTTATTATTTGGCTGCGGTTTTCTGTGAGGTGGAGGTACTTCCCCAGACGGGCTGCTTTGATGCGCCCTACCTCTTTTAAAACGTCCAGACCAATACGAACAGACATGTTCATGCACACAAATGTTTGCCTTGTGTGGGAATCGAACCCACGAGCGTTGGTGTCAAAGTCGCGTCTTTCACGACTAAACCACCGAGCTCGTTAAATTACATGCATACAATTGAAAATGAATTCACGACTTCACTGAAATCAGTTCCAATAGTTTCATATATTTATTTTGAAGATTCTGTTTCGTTGTGAAATTCCTAGCATTTGATTGTCTTTGTTATACAACGTTAAAATATTAGATTCTTGCTAACACTCAGGAAGTGTTAGAACGGTGGAGTGAATATTTTAGAGAAATGTATGATTATGTCCATGGCGCTGGCATTGTGAATGAGTCTGTGATTGACTCGGCAGTGCCAGCGTACCATGAAGACATTACTATGGATGAGATTGAATGGTCGATACGAAGTTTGAAAGATGGAAAGTCAGCGGGAATCGATATGGTAACAGCTGAGATGATCAAGCTAGGTGGTACCTGCGTTAGGGACGCCTTCTGGTTTTTGAGCAAATTTTGCTGGAGAACCGGAAGGGTCCCGAGCGATTGGAGACGCGCAGTCATCGTGCCCTTGTATAAAGGCAAGGGCTCACGTATGGATTGCGCCAACTATAGGGCCATCAGTTTGATCAGCTTAGCAGCTAAAGTGTATGGAAAAATCATTGAAAGGAGAATGAGGGTGAAATCCGATGGAATGCTTTGGGAAGCACAGGGTGGATTTCGAAGCGGCAGAGGATGTACGGATCAAGTTTTTTCACTCCGCAACATCGTAGAGAAGGATCTGGCTTTGGACCAGAAGGTTTTCTGCGGTTTTGTGGACTTTGAGAAAGCATTTGATAGAGTCGTGCGAAAGAATCTCTGGAACATTTTGCCCGGATATGGGGTTGACGGTGACCTACTCCGTGCTGTGCAATCCACTTATGAGGATTGTACAGCATGTGTGCGGGTGGACGGCAGCTTGTCGCCCTGGTTTGATGTCAACATTGGTGTCAGACAGGGATGCGTGCTGTCGGCTCGGCTGTTCATCCTGTATCTGGACAGTTGTCTTCAGAGAATAAGAAATATGAATGTGGGAATGCGAATGGGTGACTCAGTGGTTAACTGCCTGCTTTATGCAGACGATGCGGCGTTAATAGCAGAATCACCATCCGAACTGCAAACACTAGTTACAACAATGAAAGATGATTGTATGAAGAAAGGCTTACAATTGAATGCGAAGAAAACCAAGATAATGGTATTTGAAAGAGAGACAACCAGAACGAACACTAGGATTATGGTTGATGATGTAGTGTTGGAGCAAGTGAATGAGATTGTATATCTTGGAAGTGCTTTTAACAGCAATGGAAGGTACACCGCTGATGTGGAGAGACGAGTGAGTGCCGAGAATAGGGTGAATGGAGCGTTGGGTAAACTTCTAGGCAGCCGAAATCTAAGCCAAAAGGCACAGCTCGCTGTACACAACGCGGTGCTAATTCCAACGCTAACTTATGGAAGTGAGAGCTGGGTATGGCAGAGAGAGCATGAAAGTAGAATAAATGCGGTCGAGATGCGAGCATTGCGCAAAATTTGTGGCATAACGCTTGCTGACCGCGTTCGTAATGAAGACGTGAGTGAAAGAGTTGGTCTAAAAGAGAGTGTCGGTGTGAAGATAAGAAAGGGCATGCTCCGTTGGTTCGGACATGTAGAAAGAATGCGGGACGAAAGAATGACGAAACAGATATACAATGCAAAGTTGGAAGGATGTAGGAGCCGAGGAAGGCCGAGACTAACCTACCATGACCAAATTGGTCGTGTTTTATCAGAAGGTGATGTCAGAAGCCCCAGGAACCGGCGAGCGTGCATGAAAAGAGTTATGAATGTCACAGAAGCGAGTGAAGTATGCAAGGACCGCGTCTTATGGCGCTCGGTTCTCTCTGCCTACCCCGCAAGGGACTTGGCGTGAAGATATACATACATACAAAATATTAGATACACCTGTAACTCTGTAGAGTCATAAAAGGAAAAGAAATTCAATAAAACCTGGCAATACAAGGCAGCAGTTGATACTATGAAAGAAATAACCGATAGAATAATTTTGCTTTGAAACTCAACTTGCCGCTGCTGATCGTGGGGTGAAGTAGACCATGCATCTCTTATTTTACATATTTTAAATATTCTTTCTTTCGAATCGATCGATATTTATGCGTTAAATATCTAAGTTTTTGTGAATAAGTTGGGTTTTGTGTGGTTTGTGATTGATACAGATAAACATTACAAATTAACTAGCAGGCACAGATTTTTTACTCTTTCAAGTTAAAGCCAATGTCTTGATACACCCTGGTAAGCTTCAATGCCGTGCGACTTAGGAAGTGCCTTCACCACCAATTCTTACGACCTTCCTTACCTTCCACCAACTTTTTGGGTGATTGTTGTATCTTTTAGATCCTAAGCTAGGCAAGCTTTGGACATGGATTCTCGAAGAAATGGAGAGGCTGGCTAAGAAGTTACAACATGGCTAATGGTGCAAACTATTTGTTAAATATAATGCTAAGTAATTAATTAAACTATGTAATATACTTTGTCATCCATGACGGATTGATGGCCGCCTTGAAAGGCACCTGTGAGATAATTAGCTGTTTCCATATTGACTGATCCTCACCTTGTCTCAATAATTGGGAGAACAGCGAGGACTTGAGTTGGATTTCGCCACGAGAGCTACCAATATAGATAAGATAAATAATACACTAAAATTAAAAAAACACACACAAATTATATGTATCGGCCAAATAAGAGTTGTATGAAGGGCTAATGTGTTCCTGCGAGTGAGCGGTGTTGCCAGTAAATTCTCCAGGAGGAGCTGCATTGCAATAGTGGAAATGCGCGAGGGATACCACTTACGTTGTAAACGTTCTTAAGCTATGTATAACGACTTCAAGATCAGAAGGGGCTTATGATTGTTTGCCAATTTGTATAAGAAACAGAAAATTACTTAATAAGTTTATTAAATTAATATTAGTGTTTAAATGTTGGTGTGGGGCATGTTACCACTAAATTTATGTTTTCGGATTTAGGCGTATATTGGAAATGATCACTTGCTCAGCGGTGAACAAGTTTTCCCTCAACGCTGAGCTTGGTCTCGAGGAAGTTGTCCAAGAAGTTATATTTCGAAAGACTAAGAAAGATCTGGTTTTTCCTTCGGGTTATGGAGGTGTGACGGCAGTTGCTCCATTTCAAAATCAGTATCTTCACCAAATCTTTAGGCTCGGGTAGCGGACCCCGCTAATCATAATGGATTAAGAAACGGGATAATGCTTAGAACAGTAAAAAATAGTACATACACGTTTTTCCCCATCGAGTGTTGATACGGAATCCTAGTAGACGAGTTCACTTTTTATTTAACGAAACAATCAGAAATTAAAAATATCGGTATGGTCTGATGGTAAGCAGCTACAAATAAATATTGTTGGACAAATTACACAGCGCCATATACCCCAAAGTAAGCGAAGATATGGGTACTAGATAACTGATAAAAAATGTATTTATGTAATACATTTTTTTATAAATGCATACTTATGATACATAGAAAACACCAAGACAAACAGACATGTTCATATGTTTACCGTACCCACTTGTTTGCCGTACACGAATCACGAAATATTTTAACAGTCGCATCGCAATATATCTATGAAAATCTTTTGTATGTCCATAAAAACATAGACTCATTTTGTAAAAAGAGTGATACTCATAGCATAAATACTAGAAATAAGCATAAACTTGTGTTACATGCAAGCCGTCTCCACAAAATAAGTAATTCTTTTATGGGGCAATGTATACGGTTCTATAACAAACTTCCCTGCAATATAAGAGAATTGTCAATAAACAAATTTAAAACTACTATTAAAGCCAAATTGTGTAGCAGGGCATATTACAAAGTATCTGACTATATTAATGATAAAAATGCCTGAGTGAGTCGATCCAATTATAATGTAATTAATAAAATATGTAAATTTGTTTGGATACCAAAAGAGGGATGCCTGAGTTTTTTGGCAGTATTTTTATCAGTGCTCATCTAGTCATAAACTGCACGGTAGGGAAAAAAATGTAGCCATTTTTGCGGAATAAAAAATTTTTGACTTTGACTTTGAATCGAACCCACGAGCTTTGGCGCCAAAGTTGCGTTACCGATCATTGCGCCACCGAGATCGTCAAAATAGTTATATCTTTAAAAAACTATAGGTAATAGAAAAGAACTCCTATGCAAATCCTACAACTTTAACACACATTTCAGAATCATAAATATTAAAGTTGATTGAAAATGCCTACATTCATCAGATGGCTCGGTCGGTTGCCGTTCTCACGTAAAACGGGGTCGGCAAACTAGTGCAAAACAAGCGGGCTGTAAATCAAGATGGCTATGAATTTGGCCACAATTAGCACTTCGTAATTAGATAGAATTATCATAACACGATTCAGTTGCCACGCGCATTCGGCGAGCGTTTGTTAAGGAGAAGATATCATTGTTTATAGAGAGGCGGGGCATATTAGCGACTGAATAGCGATAGATTTACCAGAGGGAGACTTTGTATGAAAGTGGTCTGCGTGGGTACCTCTGTCTCACCTATCTCTACCGCCAAGCAGCTATATTTATATAGCTGTGTTCCGGTTTGAAGGGTGAGATATGGCAGAGAAATTACTGGGTACTGTGACGAAATGTCCTTAGGTCACAAGATTGGCAGCGCGCGAGTAACATCCCCGTGGTGGTGCGAGCGTCAATAGGCTTGCCATCTGATGCGGGCCGCGTGCTTGTTTGCCAATCTAGTTGTATAAAAAAAGCGATTGTGTAATAGATTGATGTTTATTGAAATGCATGTTTTCAGCATCCGTTAGTACCTTATAAGATGTATAAGTATAATTTTCACGGTTGTTTACATTAATATTGCAGGTACGCGACGTACTGCGATTTATTTTTATATTTTCAGATATTTCGTGAACATTGTACACGCCGCGGTCACGGGATGACCGACCATCCGTCATTCCGTGACCGCGGCATCTGCAACGTCCAAACGCAAACAAGATCTTGTATAAAATGGAATTAATTTCATGGAGATAGGCAAGGTAGCTCCCGGTTAACAATATGGCTAGCCAACAAGGTACCAACTTAGCGTGATGTTGCATATCACCCTGGAACACTAATACTTCCCACGAGAGTTGTGTTCCTGTGAGTGAGGCAGGTCACCGGAAAGATGACAATGCGAGTAATATAATAAGATCCTGTGTTGAAAGTGTCTACTGGCTACGGTAATAAAAGATCATTCTTATCAAAGGCGTATGTGAAGTCCGAATGTAAAAAAATACTCTAAACTTAAAAATGCCTGTCTCCTATTGGGGTAGGCAGAGACTGAACGCCAGGTGCACCAATTAAAACATACCGCTCTCGCTTCTTCCACACTCATTATCCTCTTCATGCATGCTTTTTTATTCAGCCCTTTTTCAACACATCACCAATTTGATCTATACGACCTCTACCGATATCTCCATTCATTCTTCCCTGACACACTTCTTTCGTTACTCTTTTGTCATTGTTTTTTCTAAATGACCAAACCATCTCAGCAAACCATTTCAATTTAAATCATCAAATCTAAAAAACATCAAAATTAAAAAAAGAAGCCCAACTTGTTGTGATAACAAAGGATATATTTAAATGTCCAGATATATTTTTAAGAAAAGTTAACTAAAAACCTCAACATTCTGAAAACGCTTCATTGCATTAAAAATGATGGAAGACAACCCTTAATATTTTTGAAAACCCCTTCTGATGATATCACACGATGGATGCGCTAATAAATCTTATTTATCTAAGCGTTATCTCTTTTCCTAATCCATTAGCATTAGCGGGGTCTGTTCCCTAAGCCTTAAGATTTGGTGAAAATATTCATTTTAAAGGTATTAATTGTAACCGTACAAAATTTTTACTTTATTAATATGCTGGCTACGACATAAAGACAGGCGGTAGTATATCTGTATGTCAAAGTAATATTACTTCGAAAGTATTTTCATTTAAAATTATTGCTGGAGTGCCAACTATGTTATATAGTAGATACTAACATGAACTGGGAGTTCTAAGGTGTACACGATATTTATCATGAGAAGGTTGAATGCTCATTAATTTAAAATAAAATTCAAACACCGTAAGGGTAATTGGTGCAAATAGACTTGAGATAAATGTCAAATTGTTTAACAAAAATATACTTCATCGGAAAAATAACCGAGTTGTGTCTGGCAAGTGTTTAACTGTCAGTTATCGTGCACACTGTCCATTTGAATATTTATGTTTCTTTGATTAATCCGCGTTTGTTTCTTCGCAAAAGACACAAAATTACTATGCAAGTCTCGCTGAAGAGTCAATCGACCGCCTCGTTTTTTTTTAACACTTCTGGCGTCTAGTTCTTGCAAATTCACTACGAAAGTACTTTTATACAACTCATCGTACAATATTACTCGGCAGTTATTTGATTAATTAGTGGGCAGTAATCGTCATTCATCATCATCAGTCCGTATTCGTCCACTGCTGGACATAGGCCTCCCCTGTAGAGAGCCATTGACTCGATTCTAAGCCGTCGTAATATATTTTCAGATCGTCGCTCCATCTGGTGGGGGAAATCTCTAATCAAGTCCGTAAGTTACGTAAGTTCTACTGCAGATATCCTCATTCCTGATTCTGCCATGCAGTGAAACCACGAGGACTGCCCTTTCCATAGCACGCTGAGCAAGATGGAGCTTCTCCATACGGCAATATTGTGCATATGATTTTCAAATGATGATTAGGTAGCTTGTAAGGTGGGTTCGAACCACGCCACTTAGATATATCAGGCTATTTATTCAGTAACATTTACATATAACTTTGCTGATTGTGATTCAGATTTTATACTTCAGATTTTTCACTAGCAAATCTTGAAGATGTAGGAACGTCCCTGCAATATATATATATTATTTAGGTTTTGGGGATTTTTGCAGTGATATTTACCGAACCTTTAATCACAAAGAACGTAATGCGATTGAGTGGAATTAATTTAATATTTTGGTTTTACAAATTAAATTTTGAGTTAACAGACGGACATTGACACTATAAGCTTCCTTTTTAGGACTCCACTCGTCAATTACAGGACTGTATCTGGCCCATAATACGTAAAGACTTGAAATTTTCTCATAGTATTATTAAAATAAAATAAAGTTAAAAATGAAAACAGATATTTCTCGGGGTGTTTCTTTCCGCGGTCTTACAGAAGCTTCTTGCTTTAGTTTTTATTCTTTGTTAGACAGGGACGCGACTATTTCATGTATATATTTTTATTGTAGCTGCCGTCCAGCCAGCGGCACTCATCTCCTTAACAGCCGCTCTGTCAAGATCACCCACAACGGTAACTCACAGAACACGGCCCGGACTGTTTCCTACCAGCCCGTGGGCAGATGGACGACCATTGTTAACCTCCTCTCTAATGTAAGTTAACACTTTTTAATGTACTCATTATGTGATTGCATTCGCTACAACTAACAAATGTACACTTACAATCACCAGATAAGACAAGGAAGAAAGACTTTGGAAGGGAGGAAACATATAGGACGACAATGTGTTGGGTATCCCCAAGGTAAACTGACCTCAAACGACCAACCTATATGTGTGCTTGGAAGAAGAAAGCACAGGATCGCATATGGTGGAAAGCAATAGGGAAGGCTTGTAATAGGCAGATTTTTTTTATACAACTAGATTGGCAAACAACATTGCGGTCCGGTCATTACATGGTCAGCGGTCACCGCAGCCTATAACCTAAAGCTGTTTCGTCACAGTACCCAGTAATTTCTCTGCGATATCTCACCCTTCAAACCGGAACACAGCTATATATATAGCTGCTTGGTGGTAGAAATAGGTGAGACAGAGGTACCCACGCAGACGACTTTTGTACAAAGTCTCCCTCTGGTTAAATATATAGGCTTATGATGATCATGATTGCGGAACACGACAAGAGTAATATGGCGGAGTGAGCTAGGTTCATTCAACTAGAACTAGTTAACGAATCCTACAGGATACATTGAAGACAGTATGAGAAATATTAATATTTGTATACTGCGTTGTGATGTAATAAAGTATCCACCTGGTATGATATCGATAGAATAAAATTGGATATCAAATTTAACTCCAACGCTCGTGGGTTCGTTTCCCACACAGGACAAACACTTGTAAACGTGAACTCATCTGCTTATCTTGGTATGGACATTTTCAAGAGAGGCGCCCATAGCCCTACTGGGGAAGTACCTTCACCTAACAGTAAACCGCAGCCAAATAACAACTCCTTGGAGGGTTGTTGTGAACTTGCGAGTGAGTGAGATTGCCAGTTTAAACAACCTTAGATAATTACAAACGTTCATAGGCTACGTTAACGGCAATACATCATATTAGTCGTATGCTTGCATGCCTCCCGACGTATATATAAAAAACTGCTGCTTATTCCGAGTTGGTTACATATAATTGTAGTTTAGTTTTCAATTCATCGTTATTGATTTTCATCTGTGATCGGACACAAAATAAAACGTCCTTGCGGTCACTTACGATGCCTGCACCATACACTTCGTTGACATTGAGTGCCGTTTGTACTGCGTTGGTACCGCGACAGAACGTTTTCGAAAACAACATCGTGCAATTTCGAAGGAATATAATAACTATATAATTTTATTTGTATTCGGAATTCTAAGTACAATGAAAGATTTCTTCTATTTCGTTGGGTTAGCCAGTATTCGGAATCGGTTTAAGAGAGGTAAGGCACATCAAAGCAGCCCGTCTGGGGAAGTACCTCCACCTCACAGAAAACCGCAGCCAAATAACAACTCCTTGGAGGGTTGTTGTGTACCAGCGTGTGAGTGAGGTCACCAGTAAGCTCCCAAGGAGTGGCTGTGTAAGCAGCAGAGGAGGCATCGCGAGTGATAATTAATATATCGCAAGCGTCAATAGGCTACGGTACCCGCTTTACATCAGGTGGGCCGTATGCTTGTATGCCTCCCGACGTAGTATAAAAAAAAAATCGGTAATATCATACGCACACGTCTCAAATTCATTATCGGATGTCGCACACCGGTATCCCCCGCGCCAATCGAAGCGTATGAAACAATAAAGCATGCGACAAAAATCCATAAAAACTTAAAATCCGTTCAATAACTCTCACTTCGAATATAGGTCAGAGCCGGAACTAACTGTTCACCATCTGTGACGTCACCGTTCACGTGACGCAGTAGTAAAAAGACAGAGTAACGCCTTACTGTAAATTAACTGTCTCCGTGGCCTGAATTAACTGTGATAACTAACTCGAAGCGTCACCCATCTTTGGAATGCCATTACCACGGCCAAGGCGATGTTCCGCGCCCATTCTTCTTTGATATGCAATGCCGGAGGCAGACAAACAAGCATACATGATTCGAAGTGGGCACCGCAACCTATGCCTTGTAATACAGTATATCTCGCCGTCAGTGCTACTAGCACAGCAACTCTTTACGAGCTTACCGGTAACACTCATTCGGAGGAACACTACAACCCCCCAAGGAGTTGTTATTTGGCTGCGGCTTTCTGTGACGTGTAGGTACTTCAATGTTTTGCTACCTCTCTTAAAAATGTCCAGACCAAGACAAGCAAACATGGTCATGCACACAAATATTTGTTCTGTGTGGGAATCGAACCCATGAGCGTTGGTGTTAAAGTAGCGTCCTTAACCACTCCGTCCACGGGTTAATCTATCAATTTTTTTACAACGTCGGGACGTAAACGAGCATACGCCCCACTAATGCTAAGCAGTTGCCGTAGTCTACGATAGCTATAACTATAAAAACTATAACGAGTGGCATATTAGCCCTTCCGCTACCAACGTAATGACTCCTGAGGAGTTTATTGATAACTTCATTTACCGGAAGCTGCAACCGAAACATCCAGAGAGTTGTTACTTGGCTGCGATCTTCCG
The DNA here is from genome assembly GCA_947507595.1 of Pyralis farinalis. Taxonomy (NCBI): domain Eukaryota; kingdom Metazoa; phylum Arthropoda; class Insecta; order Lepidoptera; family Pyralidae; genus Pyralis; species Pyralis farinalis. Next base: position 40,197,709 of record OX382261.1, on the reverse strand, counting down.
TCAAATGAAAATACTTCATAAACATATTATTATTATTGCTATATTAATTCTAATAATTCAACATTAATTGATATCAGATACGTCAAAATGTTATAATGAAAAGAAAAATATATATTTTTTTCATTATTACGCTTTGTTGAAGCTCTAGGCCCCTTTAGTAAGAGATCGCAGCAATGGCTGCTAATAAAGAGGCATGTAGGTAGGTATATAAAAGCTTCACAAAGGTTGATTAATAAAGCCCGTGGAATAGCACTTAACACGAAACGTACCATCAATAAACCTCAACAAGACTTGAAATGACCTAAACTTGGAGTACCTAACAGAGACCTTGTGAGGGCCGCGGTAGGGCCGGCGAAGAAAACCATTGGCTGGCCTACTTACCACCTCACTAGCTAACTATTAGGTAAAGAAAATTGAGACGTATAACGAAAGCGGTAAGGGTTCTAATGGGTGAAAGTCGGAATTGTAGGTCTGTAGGCCTGCGGCTCTTTGTATGTGGGTGTGCGGCGAGCGGCGAGTGTGCGTGTACGCATGGAGATAGCAGCCGCCAGGGCCGCCCAACTTGAAGAGAAATGCGTCGCTACATATTTATTATTTAAATCCTTTGTTGAGAACTCCATTCAACGCATACAACGATGATAAATATCAAGCATCAATTAAATAGTAGGTATCAATTGAAATGCAAACAATGCTGCTGTCGGTTTATATAGATTATCAACATTACATCATTTGCAAAATGCATGCAAAATTAAACGCAAGAACTTTTTATGTGTATTATTACTTAAGAATATAAAGAACATAATTAGACATTTTATAGGTAAGGTAACCGAAAATCAGATATGATATATAACATCTCATCGTGAATATAATTTTATTAACATATACCTACGAATAAATAATTCGTAGACATATACCTATAAATGTTCATAGTGTAATGTTATAGCGACGAGTTCTCTACATACATTTATTTAATCCAGTATTATAATGAAACAGTTACGTACAATTTGTCAATTACAATTTTTCTAAGACTTCTTAGTTCACGAAAAAAAAAGAAATATTCAAAAATAAGTAGCAATTATGAACATGGAAAACTGTAAGATTACTACCGCGTAAACAAGTAACGGAACAACGTAGCGCGTCGACAAGCCGTAGCTAGCGGGCCGCGATTCACCCGCCCTGCGCGCTCCGTGGTGGTAGAAAATTTTGGTGGGATGTGAGTGGGGTGCGCCCGCGCACCAGTCAGTCGAACGCACGCGCGGCCCGCGTCCGCATCGGAACACAGTGGAAATTTTGTGAAGTGACTATTAGTATACATACAGGACAACGAGATCACAGTGACGCTCAAACTGACACAGTGTACGTTAAAAAAAAGAAAAAAAAACACGACGTCGCTCCCTTTTCCAAATTTAAAAATTGGAGCGAACGTTGTGTTTGGGAATGTAATTGGCATTTATAAAGTGACGTGACAGTGCCGCGGATTGTGCAGACCAGTGGATTTTGGACGCCAGTTTTACTTGCTATTTTTTTTTTAATATTTTATATTTTTCTAATGTTTCTATTCCTTGTAAATATTCGAAAGAATATTGTTTTTAGATCTTTTATTCATGCCAATCGCACTTTTCCCTGTTTTTCTTTTTCTATTTTTTTCTTTTATTTAATAACCTCGATTGTTTTTATTTACTAACTGCATGTCTTTTCTAGTAGACCGCTAGACTGTTACGTGAAAAATGCATTAGAAGTGGGTAGTTTAATGATGCGATTGGAAAACTCTGCGTTTTCCGGCGGAGCCCGCGTTTTCGGGGCGCGCCGCGAAGGCCGGCCGACAGGTTTTTTTACAGTTTTAACGGCGCGCGCGTATTGACACCGAATATCAATTTCTTTGTTTTCGAGCAATATGTCATAATATTTCGTGTGAACGTTAAGCGATAGCACATCAAAATTAATGTATATTACACACGGCAAATGTCATATTATTGATAATTTAACACGATATAAATGTTTACTTGTTTACGATTTACGAATGTATTTTTTTTATATATTCATTAATAGGCACATTTCAATAGATACTTGTAATACTTAATAAATTAAATATAAACTTGATTTTTTAGGCATAAAATATAATTTAGCAGTATCGAATGTAGATTTTAAATAAGTATTGTTTTTTAATATTGATTAATTCACTAAGCTAACGGCAAAAATCTTTAAACAAATGACGAAGAAAAACTAGGTCACACCTGATTTTTTTATATAAGAAATAATAGTGCTTATGTATTAATTAATCGAAATTCCAATTTTGAAAAGGTTGATTAATGAATCACATACAAACTAAATGAGGTCACAAAATCCAATTAGCATCTCATTAAATAATGAAACAATTAAATTAAAATTCGTGTCAGCTAAGCAGGCGCAGACAATCTAGCGAAGTGTCTCATTTTTCTAGTCCCCTACTTCCACCCTGCCTGAATTCGAACCCGGACCGTTTCTCTGTGCTTGCTACAGGCAGTGACAAACTTTATAATGGTTATAAGGATTTGACGATCGCTACGGACTCTCCTTGTTCTTTCTACAGTAACAACAGGTGAGTACTCACACATTATCAATATTGAATTAGTAATTTATACATACTTTAAAATCATATATTAAAAAAAAATCTGAACTTAAGTGTAGTTGGAGTTCACCAATAAAGTTAGTACTGTTTTACTACGATTAACCACTAAGCCACTCGCAGTCTATTGAGGAGTTGCTTTTTCAGTGCGGAAGGTTTCCGGAATCACTTATGATTGATAGCTGAAAATATCATATTGGCTGAATTGTAGCGCAACATGCACTGTCCGTTTGAAAGACATGTGACAAGTGTCGCTGAGGAAGGACTTGGCGGTAACACCGGCTTTTATAATTTGATGACTTTCACAGTTCACTTGAACATAAACAAAGAGATATTTACGGTTACTTTGATGAACATAGATGTTTATTGACAGTCACAGCCGTTGTAAAGTTTTATAGTTTTTACCTATGAAAAGATACCCTAAGCTGGATTTGATTTGTCCAAGCTTTACACTCAAGGTCGAGATTTTTTTTATACATTGACAAATAAGCATGCGGCCCACATTAGACGATAAGCGGTCACCGCAGCCTATTGACGCTCGCATCACCACGGGGATGTTATATAGTATGTCACGCGCTGCTAATCTTGTGTCCTAAGGCTGTTTCGTCACAGTAACCAGTAATTTCTCTGCCATATCTCACCCTCCAAACCGGAACACAGCTATATAAATATAGCTGGTTGGCGGTAGAAATAGGTGAGACAGAGGTACCCACGCAGACGACTTTTGTACAAAGTCTCCCTCTGATAAAAGATTATGACGAGATGGGCTTAAATGTGCCTTGGACCATATAAATAGGTTTCTTTACGAGGAGTGTTTTCCTCCATAAATAAGCTTAGTTGTATCACAGTTTTCAATAATTTGTAAAAGAGAGAATTTAGGATGTTTTGTTTTACAACCTTTGACAGGAACATAAATTTAACTCTGATAGTAACTTTGGGATAATGAATAGTAGGATAATAAATCCCTGAGATTGACATTGTGTTTATATGTTTAAGAATTATATATAGAATTTTTTTTTAATGGCGAGGTTCTAATATCTATTGGTATTTTTTATCTATATCTATATGTTACACAATATCGTCCCCGATGGTAAGCTGATTTTTTAAAGACCCTAGAGACTTGTATATCTGGCGTCATATATAAATTTGACTAATATGATTTCATCCAGGTGGAGGGGGTGAGGGATTTAACATCACAATTCTGTCCAATGAAGTTACATCAACTGTAGTCAGTTGGTCCTTATGAAGCTGATTATAGCAACAGTTTCTAAACTATATATTTTGGAATTACAATCCTATTTCACTTCTAATTATTCATCATGGCAACACGGTGTTCTACTGGCTGTAATATAAAGTTAGACCGAACTGTACTGACCATTGAGTTATTATGTACTAAAGGAGCTATCCTGTGTGTGTGTAAATAATGATGTATATACATCATTATTTTATATTACAATTTTTATTCGTGTCAAATTATATCTTTTGAACCATCAGCTTTACGATATAAGAAACATTGTCAATTCGTACAAATGTCCACTTTTGTAATAACTTTTCGCTTATGGTGACGCACAGACACCAGACAGACTATGTATTACCTCCGATGCGAGAATATAACCTACCGCAGGATGCGTGGTTACGATAGTATGTAATGTGTAACTTACGATAACAAGATACGCTATTGTCATTTTTACGTGCCGCTATCTTAATAATGGCGCCCAACACGTAACATCATCGTTCACACTTTTACTGAATTTTACTTGATTTTTGTGACAGTTTTTGACTATTTTTTCATCCAACCTTGAGAGACAAATAAGCATACAGACCATCAGATAGAAAGTGACAACCGCGCTCTTTAAAATCCAGCTCTTCAGGAAGGATCACTTCAGAGAGTTGTTATTTGACTACAGTTTCCTTCCTGTGAGACAGATGCTCTTCCCCAATATGATTATTTTGATGTACCTTACACAATTTTTTGCTATGTGGAGAAAAACCACAAACTTGTTTCTTAAAATGAGTTTACTGTGACTAAAGTATCCGACTACAGCTACTCAACTCAAAAAAGGTCCAATTCAACCTTATCAAGACATAAATCTGTTTGTTATCTGCTAACGTAACTCCTTGGTTTACCTCCATAGTTTCAGAACTCGACTTCACCATCGTTACGATCATAGGGATTCTTGGTTTCGTAATATTAAAAGTCTAATAATTAAGTTCACGCTGGCGTTAAAGAAACATCGTGACTCGATGCAAATACCTCTGCTTTACCAAACACCAATTAAAGCACGCACTGCTGTTCTATTAAGTTGAGACATGTTACTCCAATAGTTTGAAATATACCAAAAGCATGCGCCCTGAATTTTATTCCCTCATTCGTGTGTCATACTCCCAATTGGCTACTGTCTTTTCCATGGATTAGTCGTCCGTAATAGATATCTAACCAATGACAACACTTATTGCATTCTCATCTCTGTCCCGTACCCCGCCCACTGTTGCCCAACGGCTGAACATCAATGAGTCAGTGTTTCTGTCGCGCGACCTTACCTTGTGAACTTCTGTGACACATTTAAATCCTCGACACAGTAATACTTCACAGAATGTGGACGCCATCCATTATGTACTAATTTAGTTTAAAAGTTACTGTTAGTTTTTGATTAACTTCAGATGAATTTACAGTTGACTATTGGGGAGCCTATCGTCAGAACCATTGAATTATTATGTACTAGTGTACTAGAACAGATACCGCGAATCAAATGTTTGCGGCGTTGCTTTGTTGCCGATCGGCAACAACTCCTTGCTTTAGTACGTTGAACGAAACGCGTAAGCGCCATGAAAAACACGGCGCTTTTGACCTTTTGATCACGAGTAAAATACCCCCTAGAAGCGATTTAGTGCTGTATCTTCGAATGTTTGGGGTAGACATCTGAATTATTCAGCGCTGCAGGGGACATTAGTTTTAATTATTACCAAAATGGAGCAAGACTTTTACTTAGGATAGCTCCTTTAGTACATAATAACTCAATGGTCAGAACAGTTCGGTCTAACTTTATATTACAGCCAGCAGAACACCGTGTTGCCATGATGAATAATTAGAAGTGAAATAGGATTGTAATTCCAAAATATATAGTTTAGAAACTGTTGCTATAATCAGCTTCATAAGGACCAACTGACTACAGTTGATGTAACTTCATTGGACAGAATTGTGATGTTAAATCCCTCACCCCCTCCACCTGGATGAAATCATATTAGTCAAATTTATATATGACGCCAGATATACAAGTCTCTAGGGTCTTTAAAAAATCAGCTTACCATCGGGGACGATATTGTGTAACATATAGATAAAAAATACCAATGGATATTAGAACCTCGCTATTAAAAAAAAATGCTATATGACATATTATAGAACTTGTTTATGTGTTAGTAACCAACCAACGTGGCCTATAATTGCTTGCATTGATAATAGTAAATTAGAATTTGTTACTAACACGGTGTTTGTTATAATCACATTGATATAAGAATGCAGTAGGACTCCGCCATATGTTTGCCAGCAGGCTCATTCCTGCTGCTTTTGTAGTCAGGATAGACATTTAGACACCGTGAGTACTCTGCGCTTAATTTTTGTTTTACAAATGAAGAGCTATTCGCTGCATTTAGGAAATGGTTACTTTTGATCTTGGTTTGGATTTTTTTTTATACCACTAAGGTGAAAAACAAGCGTACGGCCTGCCTGATGGTAAGCAGTTACCGTAGCCTATGGGCATTTGCAACACCAGGGGTGTCACTCTTGCGTTGCCGACCCTGTAAGAACCTCTTCACGCCTTTCTTGAAGAACCCCATACTGTAGTCCCTTGGGAAAATCTCGGCAGGGAGCTCATTCCACAACATAATAGTTCTCGGTAGAAAACTTCTCGTGAAGCGCACAGTGCGCGACCATTGCGGTTCCAGTGTGTGCGGATGAACTCCCAGCCGCCGGCGAGCTGTGCGATTGTAAAACGAGGCTGTTGGTATAATGTCGAACAACTCCTCAGAACACAACCCATTATACAGCCGGTAGAACACGTGTTTAAAAACTTAAAACAGATGTTTTAAGAGACGTCTTAAGTTACCTCTCTTAGCCAGCAATAATTAGATATTTCGACGTTGTTCTTCAACAAAGGCAGTTAATTTAAAAACGGTGGTGCACCAATGATGGCTCTTGTCTTGCAAGTGTCAACAATTACAAAGACCACGTCCCATCAGGCAGGTCGAGCTCTTGTTTATCATACTTGCCGTTTGCCATTTAAACGTCATAATGTGATGTAGAAAAACGTTCACAGAGCAAAATATTCATATCTCAAAGCTGTCTCGACGTTGATATCATCGGATGGTGTTAATTGACCGTTTGGCCTAAAATGTATTCAGGATACTGTAATGTACTTACAGTGTTATATGATTCACAAGTAGAACACCTCTATGTACTCAATAATACTGTGTTACAAATATTATTGGTTACCTTTTTATTTAAAAAAAGTTCACCAATTTAATGTTTGACAAAATAACTACTCGTAATTTGTTTTACCCTTCGTTTCATTTCAACAAGTGATCGCTGAAAATTTATACAAATAGGGATTAATTAGTTAACAGATTCAGGCGTTATTTTGCGAAAGTCAAATTTACATGCAATTTGATCTAACCTGCTTTGTGTACTTCCGCCACCAAAGTGGTGGCGCTTCCTTGGCGGCGGAAGCATACAAAGCAGGTTAGATCAAATTCCATAGGGATGGGATTAATTGTTGAAAATCTCGATAAAGTGCGTTTTGCGTTCGTATTGTAGTAAGCTTATTTTCCAACTGATTTTATAGCCGCATGGCTTTCAAATGGACCGTACGCTTATTTAAAGACTCTACCCTACATATATAAAATAAAAACAACATTAAATGCAAAAATGACAGTGCGTGCAGTTTTACTGCAACTATAAATAATTGAAGTCTTATACTGGTTCATATAGTGAGTGCTTCGTGTGTGAAGCATTCAGCGTCCAATGTCGTACCTCGTACGTCTCTCTATCCCTCGCACAGAGGGCAGATAGAGTCGAGCGTCTCGGCTCCTATCACCTCAGCCGGTTCTATAACATTCATAGCACTTCTCAATGTCATACACATTGTTATAAACATATACCAGCCGTCGTCCCTAAACATGACAGCTGTAAAGAGGAAGAAATCACAGTCAATAGATCTAGTAACCTATCGAAAGACAGCCTAATAATGTAGATAGATAAAACATCTACAGCTCATTTTTCTACCAATGTACAAAGATAAACAAGTGAATTATTACACAAACGTGGGCATTATAATGTTACCAATAAAGCAGTTAGTTATAAAGAAGCAGTCAGTCTACCGCGGCCGCAAGTATAACGGAAGAATTTTAGTCATGAATTATTTAGTGATAGTACGATAATTAATCCTAAGCCAGGTAATGAGTGACTCGCACAGGACTATCAGCAAAAACCTAAAAGATGCACAAGTGTACTGCAATGACAATAGCATTTAAAAATATAAAAAATATTAGTTGTTAACCGATACCTTCTGAGAAGTTATAAATGGATTAAAAATTATTTTAATTCATATGGATGCATAATATAACTACATTTTAATTGTCTTCGTCGCGTTTTCATATAATTAAATCAATCATAATCAAAATAATTATTTTGTGAATGAGTATAAAACCTCAGTGTTCCTAGCTACACCCTGTATAAATCTATGTAATGGAATTGCATAATGTTAGCGTCTATGACTATTATAAAACAAAAAACCTAACTTACCACTGGCTTGTAAGAATAAATATGATGTGTAATCCAAAATCTACAAACACATATAGAGGAAATAATTACTAACCGTAGTTTTTTTGCAAAGAAGTATATATTAATATATTGAATTAAAATTAAATTTTTCGCAAATCACAAGCATTATAATTTGGCCAACTCAGTGAGACGAATGATTGAAACACACGAGTGCGCATCATAATATTAACAAAAAGGCAAGCGTAAAAAATATATGTTATGACACTTCTAAACACGTACCTATAATGTACACAAATAACTAACTTGTTTGACAAATGTAATAACTGATCCAAAAATTATTCACACAAATGTTATTTTACATAACTTGATTGGCAAAAGCCGCAGCTTATTGACGCTCGCAACATCACGGGGATGTTACTCACGCGCTGCCAATCTTGTGACCTAAGGCTGTTTCGTTACAGTACCCAGTATTTTATCTGCCATATCTCACCCTTCAAACCGGAACACAGCTATATTAATATAGCTGCTTGGCGGTAGAAATAGGTGAGACAGAGGCATCCACGCTGACAACTTTTTTACAGAGTCTGCCTCTAGTTAGATGTGCATCTTAATTGGCAAAAAAAAGTAACAGCAAATATAAACAAATGTATTGGATTGTCAACACAATTGATACGTGCAAGTTGGGCGTCCGCAAATCAACAGACTCGTCTGACAAACGTAGTGCAGAATTAACAAGCACACAAGTGTGCATCACAATATTAGTAAAAAAGAAAGTCCGTCGCAAGTTCGCAGCAAGTATAACAAAGGTCTACCACTGACACATTTATAGCCGGCAACTTTCACTGCGCCGCGCCGCGCCGCGCCCGCTCCGCGCGCCGGAGATGCGCCGCCGCACGCTAGATCCGCGGCAATGACCAGCCGCTAATGTCAAGTGCGCTCGACCAGATTTCTAATTTAATACTAGTTCTGTGCCGATTGTTGTCTTTACCAAAACAATACGGTACAGTACATCATTTATACTCGACTGTTAAAAGACAGTAGTCGTGTATGATATTTTAATTATTCCCTCGTATTCAAAAGACCGAACATCCTGTACCTTTGTCATGCCACTCTAGAGATCATAGGATAGGATAGTATAATTTTATCACTTGAAATTATTATTATTGTATCACTTTACGATATAAATTGAATGTAATGTTAACACTTCATGGTTTGAAAAAAAAAACAATTGTATTGGCAAGTTCGTTTAGGCATTTCATCATCGCCAATGGTCACTTCCGTTAAATTAAAAAAGAGAAATTAAAACTATACACAATAATATATATATAATAAATATATATATAATAAATATATATATGTATAGTCATGGAATAAGAGAAGTAATATGTGTTTAATTTGAATTATATGCTTAACTTAAATTAAGGTAAATATTGCGTGTGTGTATAACTTCACGGCTTACGAGATAAGAAGAGTAGGATGAGTGCTATATGACGCAGTCCTTACTTACTTCTTTCGCTTCTTTAACATTGATAGGTGAGTTAAATACATATTGTAGTTCTTCCAAATAAATTCTTTATTTCTTTCTTCCTAAATGAAACGAATACAGTAAGAGTTTATTAAATCTTTCATCTCAAAAAGTATGGCTATAACGAAATGTCAATTTATCAAAGTTTCTTTTATTCTCTAATGTCCCATATTTATAGTCAAAAGACAATTGAAAATAAATAACGTAACAAATATGCGAATAGGGATTGACTTAACAAAGGAGGATTTACTATTTAATTTAAATCTTTTATTTTACATTAGCATCCATCATAAAAAATGCCTTATGAAACCTCCTAAAACGTGCGAAATTTCATAATCTTAGAATCAACTAGTATATTATATATAGGTATGTATCTTCTAATGTTAAACTTTACGCAAATTACGTATGTAGATGTACGGACGGCGGATAGGATTTCCTTCTATCCGCCATTCAAATTTTTCTTCGGTCAAGTTTGCCTTTAGTCATGGACAGCTATCGTGTAATAGGTCTTCCCAGCTAGTAATTGGCAGCAAGGTTTGTTTGAGACGACGAGTCTTTCGACACCGGTGCAACGCTGGTGAATCAGACGTTTATGTAAGCACTGCTGGATGATTACTAATATATTGCTACACTGTTTATTGATACCAATTTAATGTTTATTGAAGATCATAGATGACTTGTGGATTATAAGCTCGGCGTATTTACAAGGAAACTGTTTTGACGTTGCCAAATACTTTGTAGTAGTCACTGGGTTGATATCAAAAATTGAGCAATCAGAACCCGTTATATACGTTTTTCCATACATTTCGCGGTCGTATACGACCACCCGGGTTTCGAAGGGTTAAAGCAATATTTGAAAATAACGCACAATTCCGATTATATCTCGATCACAGACACAACACATTAAAAAAATATCAAACAGTGTGAAAATAAAGCAATGACTGATTTTCAGATACCTTTGTTACGGTTTCAGGAAATATTGTATATATTTTTTTAAAAAAGGTAAAATATGCATATTTTACAACAAGACAGCTTTATTGCCAAAAGGACGTTAAAGTAACGAATCGGCGTACAGAGATGGTGGTGTAAAAAAAATTCTCACCAGCTACTATTAAAAGGGCAGTTTTATAGGCAACCTGATATATCTGATATAGGTATCAGATATATATTGCACGAACTGGTGTATGTACAAATTATGAAGAGATTGCGGTACGCATTCATGCAAGAAGATTATGGCAGTTAACCCATACTGTCCATTCCAAACATAGGATGTTTTGCTTACTTGAAATCAATAACACCAGACCGCTTTCCTTAATGCATTTCATATATTGTACTGATTCTTCTCTGTTGGCTCAAAGCGTTTAGGAAATTGTCATGATTTGGCTTTATATATAAATATAAAAATGTTATTTAGGCTTATATAATAACTAACAATAATCTTAAACACGGCTTTTGTCGTGTGTTTGAATTGTTCGTGACGCAAATTACTTATCGATCCTTACGAAATCACATGATGATGAATTATTGCTTCATTTGTTGAAAGATGATCAAAAAAGAGTATCAATAATGTTACTTTATATTTTTATTTTGTAAGCTGAATCATGTTTCTTAAGTGGTAAAAGTAAGGGTAGATCATTGTGCTTCAACCTTATAAACTTTCTCCACGTTCAATATAACTAGTGATCTTGTATACAAATGCTTGGTGTGTGTCTCTATATTTAGAAATTGCATGAGCAAGGACAAAACTAGCGTAGTGCCAACATAGCGAGGTATCAGATCAGCTGATCCTAACAGCTTTCTCCGAGGCAATGTCCGCGCGAGCCTGGCGCACGTGAAGTGCGTGCACTCGAACTAATCACACATATCACTGTTACTTCGGGCCTCACTGACATGTCTATTCTATATCCAATTCAATCTTGATCCCATTGAAAATATGAGTATTACTTCAACTGCTACTTAATATGTTCGTCCTAGAGGACGTCACATATTGACATTTATTACTGTCATATCGTAGGTCAAGAAATTTATATAAATAATTAAAAAATATAAATATTGCTTTGCTAAGTACGTTACTAAGCTTCACAAAGAACTGGAAGGTAAGGCTAAGATTTATATACTACTAATATAAAATCCGATTTACAATAAAAGAGATAGACTTAACCGTTTTGGAGAAACATTTGTAGTGCAACGCCCTCTGTAATATTAAAACTTAGCTACCAGAATGAGAACCGCACATATGAGATTTATACAAAACTAGCCTTTTCGGAGAAAAATCGTAACAGACACACACATATAAACACCTCTTATCGTCGCCGTGCCCGTCGCGGGTAAAAAAAATGTTACAGTGGCACAGAAGAATATTTTTTTTTAAGAATTCTTCTAATACCACCTCTCCTTTATATTAAACTTGAAAACTGCAAGTATTTCCGAACTTTTACAAGTCAGTTAACTTGATGAAATCATATGGATCCAATTCGACCTTATCACGTACTGCGTATAGATAAATAAACTGGACAGCTGTACGCGTCGGCCGTGCGTATTGGCGTCGGCAGGAGAAAGCTGGCGATCTGTCCTCGGGTCTAATGGCCGCGGACCGGTGGTGCGAGACGCGGAGGACGCTCCCACCTAGACCCACTTCGGCGGACTGGGCGCACGTGGCTATGACCTATATCGCGAAATGTAGATCCTGAATAAAATGGCTGTTACGCTTTTTAAAAATATTTTGTATTCGCGTTTGCCCGCCATGGAACCAAGTACACTTTTGTAGTAAGAGATTGCGGAAAATTCTTTGGATAAATTTGCATCAAAAGCGATTTCGTGTTTGTGTCATACAAGAATCGCCTTAGGTCAGACTTTGGAGACATTGAGAGGTTTATAAAACACAGATTTTAGTCTCTTAAAAGTTAAGTTCTAAAGTAAGTAATGCTTATCGGACACGGACACTGGACAATTGATTAACATATGCAAATATATTTTGTTGTAACATACAGATCAAGACAAACAGACATGTCCACACACACAAATGTTTGCCGTGTGCGTTACTTTCGGTGTTAAAGTAGTAATTGAACATCAGCCTGTTAAAGGACGCACTGCATCCAGAAAAGAAACAGAAAGAGGGGAGTTAGGGCACATCTTCATTTTGTCGCCTCACTAGAAGCTATAGAAAATCCTAGTCAAATACCAAATCCCTGGAGCGCCGTTGTATTCCTGGTTATATTCATATAGATGTTGTTTGATATTTAAAAACCTGTTTGATAAATTACTTATTACTTTAACATTGAATAGTACGTATATCGTCACGTCAGGTCCCTTGCGGGGTAGGCAGAGAGAACCGAGCGCCATAAGACCCGTCCTTACACACCTCACTCGATTCTTCATTCAGTCCTTAATACCCCTCACCAGACCAACTGTCCTTCGAATTAACAAAACGAATACAATGTTTCTTACCACTTGAACTTTATATAAGAAACTTGATTGAGTGGTAATATTTATATTACTTCAAAATAAATCAAAGACGTTGATGTCTTATGTATGGACTTGTCAATAGAGGTCGCGGTAAAAGTTTAGATATTATTAGAGAATTCTATTACACCGTAGTTTATTTTAGAATCGCATTTAGAATTTTATATTAAAAAGTGGAACGCCTTGCCTGCACATGTGTTCCCTCCTTCCTACAATATGGGATCCTTCAAACGAAGCGTGAAGAAGCATTTTGCGGGTCAGCATGGCAGCGTCAACTGACAGGATACGGGATGTAGTATATTGTCAGTTGCAGTTGCGATTTGGGCTCCTCTTTCGCTTACCATCAGGCAAAGAGGGGCCACTATGCTGAACTATTATAAAAAAAAAAAAAAAAAAAAAAAAAAAAAAAAAAAAATCCTACTTTTCATAACTATTATTGTCAGCCTATACTCATTCCCACTGTGTGATAAGAACTGCTGGGACTCGGGTCTCGCTATACCAGCAACTACATTGTTTATGTGTGAAAAGAAAGCTTCTGTGCACTTCAACAGTCTTGCGACGAGAAAACGCAAGCCTGAATTGGTCGTTTGAAAACTTATTTAACAGACATGTCACATTTGGAAGTTTTGTTTTTGTTTGTTGTATTTATAAATAAAACTAAAAATACTTCAAAACCTGAGGTTTGTGAACGATAAGCTGAATCTCAAATGATAAACATGGAGTATATCATTTTAGATAATATATACGCGGCAACATCGACAGTGATATTAGTTTTTCCAGTTTATATCTTAATCACTTCTGACATAAATAGTAGGCTAAATATTATCCCGGAATGTTCGCTACCATTAAATAAAAATTCACCAAAGAGACACAGTAAATAGATAAATTATATGAAAAGTGTTGGTCTATGTGCCGATGCTAGACTACAGCTACACTTCTGTTTCAAAAACACAGTCCATTTAAATTCGGAAGCCCGCTATTTTATATAATTTGTAAAGATGTGAGAATGATACGAATTTATCGATGAAAAATTGTAAGAATGTGTAAAAATAATTTGGATAAAAAGGAAGTAGCTAGCGAGCAGACGTATACCAGAAACAAGAAACATAGAGCGCTGACTTCAAACAGATGTTATATAAATTCACGTCAATGATTTTGAGATTATGAAGGTGACCAAACGTTATATCATATCTTGTATTGTCACGAAAATGTAATAATGTGATTGAAAGATATTTTTTAATCCCATTGAAAATGATAATACAATTCTTAGGTACACCTGTGTGTGTGTACGTTTTGGGTTTTTTCGTATTGTCCTTTGAGCTGTTTCATCGTACATCCCTAGAGGGCAGCAGTGTTCCGGAACTCACAAAATTTTACGTACACAATAAAAATAATGACACCTTAACGAAATTCTTTTGAATTTGGAAGGCATGTGCGCCAACAATAAAGTTCGACACATGTTGCAGAATATACTGATATTTATTCTTTTAATACAGATAATACGACTTTCCCATTGCGTGAGGCTTTCTCTAAAGAAGCGACAGATGCGATGGCAACCCTTCAATCAGTCAATATTTGAATTTGGAACGCCAGGTAGGAGTCAAAAAAAGGGAACATGTGTGCCGTGTGGGAACCAAGTACCTGTACTGATGAAAATCAATAAACTTTTTCATCTCTTTATTAGATATAGGTCACTATTATTATTAAAAAAAAATACAGCCGAGAGTCAAACTGTGATAAATTATTTCATCGTCATCATCATCAAATACTTTATGCTTTATAATACAGTTTTCATTATCTATGTATTTGTTTCATTATATCACAGATATTCACAAACCCACCACGATTGAATAGATAGAGTGGTGTCAGGAGCCCTAGGAATCTAAGCCTAGGAAGGAAGATGTGTAAGGACCAATTAATGTGGCGACTAATGTGGTTTCTGCCTACACTGCAAGGGACTTAGCGAGAGGTTATAGATAGATGTGTATACTCGTAATAAACAGATTTGATTAGTCTGCCATACCCAGTATAAAATGATTGGATGCACTATAGTTTTCCTGGTATTAGAATTGGCACTTTTTTGTTTAACATTAATTCTGGAAATAGTTATGTAGTGGAGGTGCTTTCTCCAATTGGGGGGGGGGGGGGGGGGGTAGTTCTTATTAAATACAATAGCTGGCAATGAAAACAATTAATTAAAATTTTATTGATATATAAGTATGCGTTTAATTATCTCCCAAATTCTTAGAGCGATTGAACTAATTAAAAAAAATCAAGACAACTTTATATATATATAAATCGGGCATTGGTAAATTGTTAACAAAATTGGGCAACACTGGTTTTTTTATTGTCGCAGCCTAATTGCCATTCGCTAAACACGATAATGGACCGCGGCGGGTGGCGAAACCTGCGGTTATTGGAAAATAACTGATTTATACAACTACTACAGAGTGGACTCACTTTTGTATACACCGCCTAGTAGCAAATAATCATACGACCCGCCTAGTTGCATGCGCTTATTACACTGGAAGCCAGGTTTTTACCAGATCTGCTAAAGCAACGCCTTCTTAGAAGCTTTTCGAATAAAGGGGTATAGAGCGTAGGTTGAATACACTGTGAAAATCTGTATTGGAAGTATTTTCAAGCTGACCGAAGGACGCTAACCGAGGTCGAAAGCAGGGACTAACTCCTTGATATTCCAATGAATTCAGAATAAATAAACTCATTAATATGTAGGCTACAATTGACGTTGTTTGACTTTTGTGTTCCACTAGACTGTCATGTTTTTAAGAGAGGTAGAGCAGCCCATCCGGGGAAGTTCCTCCACCTCACAGAAAACCACAGCCAAGTGACAACTCCCTGGAGTGTTGATGTGCTCCTGCGTGTGAGCGAGATCACCAGTAATGTTCTAAGGAGTAGCAGTGTTAGTAGCAGAGATGCGATCACACGAGTGAGTGATACTTAAAGTGTTTCAAGCGTATTCTTGTATGCCTTAACATTGTAGAAAACACAATGACCCAATTACACTACAATATTTGACCTCAATTCTTCGCTAACATCTAATTCTTCCGGCACTTTAATTCAAATACTTATTTACTCTCTACCCTAAACCAACAAGGGATTCGAACCCAGTACCCTGCGGATGTATCACGTGACACCTGAGCATCCGTTTATTAAAACGATATCCGGTTCGATCCGGATCAGATCTCGGAGGCTCTGTTTACGCCGCATTGTTAGACACGGGATAATGACGGGGTTATTATTGTATTGTTAGAGGGCGTTATTGAATATCTTAAAGGGGTAAGGGTGAGAAGGTACAGGTTTTTTTTACTACTAATGCCTTATATAGGATGAATATTTATTTTTTCTAACAATTATAACGTAAAAAGTATAGCCATCCTAATGATAAGGAGTAACCACAACCTATGGACGCTTACAAAACCAGGGGCATGTCTCGTACGCTGATGATTGTGTATAAACCTCTTGATGTTATTTTGAAGCAACCCAATGAGGATCACTTTAGTTTAAAAGCAAGTTGTATTTGTAATTTTTAAGTCATCATCTCACCATCATCATCTCAGCCCATAACATCCACTGCTGTACTATATGCCTCCCCTCTAGAGTGCCATTCATCTCGCTTCTGTACCACCTCCATCCATCGACTGCCCATAATAATAATAATTCCTCTCCTTCTATATGAGTACAAATTTTATGTAGATTATTATATTATAAATCAAGTACTCATTTCAGACAAAAGAAAGTTTTTGTGCTGAGAAAAGCCAATATTTACCTACCATGACCAAATTGACCGTGTTTTATCAGAAGGTGATGTCAGCGAGCTTGCATGAGAAGAGCTTTGAATGGTTAAGAAGCGAGTGCCGTATGTAATGACCGAGTCATGTGAAATCGAGTCATCTGCGTACTCCGCAAGGGATTTGGGGTGAAGTTAAATATTGATAGATAGAACGCTAAGTTTGCCATTTTTACTTTTATATCGACTTTATATATTTATAATATTTTATATTATTGTTTACGTCGTAATCAAACTGTAACTCCGTGATTTAGTGTATATTTTATACTGCTACTGCTATAAACCGAAACCGAGCGCCCCGTGACTCGATCCTTACATATCTCACTATGGTTTCTAGGGCTCCTGACATCACCTTCTGATAGAACACGACCAATTTGATCATGGTAGGTAAGTCTTGGCCTTCCTCGGCTCCTACATCCTTCCACTTTTGCATTGTATGTCTGCTTCGTCATTATTTCATCCTGCATTCTTTCTACATGTCCGAACCAACGGATCATGCCTCTTCTTATTTTAACACCGACGCTCTCTTGCAGACCGACTCTGTTTCTAACATCATCATTGCGAATACGGTCTACAAGCCTTACGCCACAAATTTTGCCTAGCGCTCGCATTTCGACCGCGTCTATTCATCTTTCATGCTCTTTCTGCCATACCCAGCTCTCGCTTCCATAAGTTAGCGTTGGGACCAGCACTGCATTGTGTATAGCGAGTTGTGCCTTCTGGCTCAGGTGTTTACTGCCAAGAAGTTTTCCCAACGCTCCATTCACACTATTCCCAGCACTCACTCGTCTTTCCACATCTGCAGTGTACCTTCCATCCCTGCTGAAAGCGCATCCAAGATATACAAACTCATCCACTTGTTCCAACACTTCATCATCAACCGTAACCCTTACATTAGTTCTGGATTCTTCTCTTTCAAATACCATTATCTTTGTTTTCTTCGCATTCAGTAGTAAGCCTTTCTCCATACATTCGTCTTTCATCGTTGTGACCAGTGTTTGCAGTTCAGATGGCGTATCTGCTAATAGCACGGCATCGTCTGCATACAACAGACAGTTCACCACTAGGTCCCCCATGCGCAATCCCACATTCGTTGACCTTATTCTCTGTAGACAACTATCGAGATACAGGATAAACAGCCTAGCAGATAGCATGCAACCCTGTTTGACACCAATATTGACATCAATCCAGGGTGGTATGCCACCATCTATCCGCACACATACTGAGCAATCCTTGTAAGTGACTGCACAGCACGGAGCAGTGAACCGTCAATCCCATATCTCGGCAATATGTCCCACAGTTCCATTCGCACAACCCTATCAAATGCTTTCTCAAGATCCACAAAACCGCAGAAAACTTCTGGTCTATGGCCAGATGCTTCTCCACGATTCTTCTTCTCTCCTCCATTTCGGAAACCTCCTTGTGCGTCCCACAGCATTTCATCGGATTTTACCCTCATTCTCCTTTCAATCACCTTTCGATATACTTTTGCTGCTAAGCTGATCAAACTGATGGCCCTATAGCTGGCGCAGTTCATGTGTGACTCCTTGCCTTTATACAAGGGTACGATGACTGCGCGTCCCCAGTCCATTGGGACCCTTCCAGTTCTCCAGCATAGGTTGCATAAATATCAGAAGGCGTCCCGGACGTAAGTGCCACCTAGTTTGATCATCTCAGCCGTGATTAGATCAATTCCCGCTGATTTTCCATTTTTCAAGCTTCGTATCGACCATCCATAGTTATGCCTTCATCGGACACCGTCAACGTGGAGTAAGCATCCGACTCACTCTCATTGTCAGCGTCCGAGGCATACTCATACATTTCCTCAAAATATTCACTCCACCGTTCTAACACTTCCTGAGTGTTCGCAAGAATGACACCAGCTTTAGACTTTATCTTATCCATTCTGGATGCCGACGAACCACTCCGAGACTTCTTTACCTCTCTCCAAAAGAGTTTGGTATTTGCCTCGAAGTTTTTCGTCGGCCTCTCTTCCTCATCCATAATTTGTCTTTCACGCTTCTCTTTCACTAAAGCCTTGGTTTCATTCTTGCATAGACGGTACATTCCTTTCTTCTTTTCTCTCATATTTTCATTTAAGGGCAAAGATGATACGTATTCCAGCCACGCTTTCCTCTTTCTTGCTACGGAGGAGTCAACCTCCGCATCCTACCAGGCATCTCCTTTCGCTGTTTTACGTCACTTTGCGCATCCACAAGCTTCTTTTATACTTATAAATATATATATGTATATATTATCCAGTAAATATAAACAAAATAATACTCTTGAGTTCTCGGCTAATTTTTAAATTTAATACTGATTGATAAAATATAATTTATATACGTTTATGAACAATACATATATTCATTTCCAAACTTACGGTCTGCAAACCGAGATGAGAAAAAAAAACATTGTAGCGATATGTGACCTGGTACCAGGACAATGTAAATATTGAATATTTTCTAATCACTTAAAAACCTTTATACATACGTTGTAAACGCCGGTATGAGAGTAATTCTCTGTGACTATGAATTATTTTACAATGCCTTCTTTAATCCAAACGCGTGATGCATTTAGATTACAGAAAAATCCCCGAAATAAGCTATTTTCCATAATGTTTAAATGCCAACGCATAATCTCCATCAAATGCTCGATCCTACCACGCGAGTCAGCAGGGGCCTGTGCGAGAGGGAGGCGCGAGTTAGAGCGAGAGGGCGCGCGGGCAACGTCCTGATTTGTCAATAAACTTGACCCACATTTCATTGAGAGCGAGTCTGGCAGGAATCTACTGTAAAGGTGCGCTCACATGCAATCTAATAATGTTTACTACATTTTTGAATTAGGAAATTTGCCTTTTTTTTTTAATTTATTGTAGGTGTACTATTTGTGCTGTTGTTGTGCTTCGGGGAGCACGTTAATTCGTCGGTCCAGGCTACTGTCGATAGATGAGAGTACTTAAACTAGTTAAGTCAGTGGTCTTCGAGCTACTTGAAAACACTGGCCTCCGCCAATCCGCAGTTGAACAGCGTGGTAGAGTATGATCTAAGCCCATTCGGTTGAAGGGAGACCCATATCCCTGCAGAGGGGTGAGTTACGGTTGGCGTAGTAGGCATTCCATTATGATACGTAAACTTCTTAGCGTTTGCTATCTAAGCCTAAAGATTTGGAAAAGGATTAGGTCACACGTCTGAAATCTAATTTCCTGAACGTGTGGCTTTCCTCGCAATGTTTTCCTTCACAGCCGAACAAGTGACAATTACAAAAATGTACGTAAATCCGAAAATACGAATTTAGTGGTACATGCCTACACCAGGATTCGAACCGGCGCCAGTCAGTTAATAGTTGGTTCTTTATCCACTGGACTACCGCTACTTTAAATTATATACATAATGAATTCTGAAAATTCTTCCACTAATCGAAAGTGTTATCCTAATTTTTAAGCTTATTTTGGACCACACTTAGGAGTAGTTTTGCAAGTCATTTTCAGCATTTATTTTATAGACGCTGAAAAGTTAATTTTATAAAATTTATGCACGTGTTCTAATCTACATCAATAAATAATAACTGACAAACCCAATTTTGGGTACACATGCATGGGTATACATAAAAAAAATCATTTTCACCTGACCATATTTACATGGCGTCAGAACCACGGTCATCGGAAAGTATATATCACACACGAAATAAATTATTAATTTAAAGTTATATGTAAAAGACTAAGTAACACTAATGTTAATTTGCTTACTTATGTTTGTTTTCGTATATCGTAAACTATTCTTGAGGCAATATGGTAAAAATATGACTTTAAAAGCGTGTCTATGTGAACTGAAGTTTATATTATAAGGTCCTCGGCCGCTGTAACGGTACTATGTTTCGGCGCTTGCCCCCGACCGCCGGCTTTATCCCTTTGTGAACTGTTGTACAGGACTCGCAGATGACCATACACTTTAAAAGATATAAAAGGCGCTACAATTTCTACCAATAATACTACTTGACAGGATACATCTGCACAACGTCGGGACGCGTACAAGCATACCTGGTGGCTGATCCATCTGATGTAAAGCTGTTCCCGTAGCCTATAAACGCTTGTAATTTGCAGTAAGTATTACTCGCGCGATGCCACCTCTGCTGCCAGCACAGCAACTCCCTAGGAGCTTACTGGAGACCTCACTTACACGCAGGAACACAATAACCCTTTAGGGACTTCTTATTTTGCTGCGGTTTTCTGTGAAGTAGAGGTACTTCCCCAAACAGGATGTTTTAAAATATATAGGTATGATACTTGGAAAACTCCCCAAACCAACGCAAATAGACATGTCCATGCACACAAATGTTTGTTCTGTGTGGGAATTGAAACCACGAATGTTGGTGTCAAAGTATCCTTACTGACCACTGTGCCACCGAGATCGTCAATTTCCTTCGTTGATTCGTCGCCATCGAATTTGTTCATGCATGGTTCAAGCAGTTGTCGGATTCCTCTGTCATAGAGCTAGTTACTAGAATAGCATACTTTGTACAAAAGTCTCCTATAGGAACGAGAGCATTTTGTTCCCTTTCCGTAAAGCCCTCGCCGAGGGGCAATCTCTGGCGCGTCCCGGAGCAGCAGTTCTCTTCCTACAACTCTTTCTCTTGCTACAACTCTCTCCATTTTCATGTTATGGCAAAAATTCAAACACAACAACTTCGCTAGTACTTTTATAGATATAGATAATGGCTGCGGTACAGATGCGGGCAAATGATACTCATTACCGAACTTTCCCCAGATAGCGAGCCGCCGCCGCCCGCTAATTTACACAAACGAGCGAGCAATGGAGCGTGCATTCACGATGCTATTATTTTGCATTGTGTACTATTTACTTCTTCAGTTATAGTCACAAGACTTTAAAATATGTGACTGTGATATATTGACAAATTTTTATAATGTATCTGTCTATCTATCTACAACTTCACGTTAAATCCCGTGCGGTGTAGGCAGATAGTACAGAGTGTCACACGACTCGATCCTTACAAACCTCACTCGCTTCTTTTACAGTAATTGCTCTTCTTATGCACGCTCGTCGGCTTCTAATGCTCCTGACATCACCTTCTGATAAAACACGATCAATTTGGTCATGGCAAGTAAGTTTTGACCTTCCTCGGCTACTACATCCTCCTAATCCTTTCTTCCTGCATTATTTCTTTCTATAATGTATAAAGTAGTCAACAATGAGCCATCGGACATAAATTCTGCCGGTTTAACTTTGATGACGTTACATTATACGTTTCTCCGCCAATGTGCGTTCTGTGTATGGAGCAGTTATAACCCAACTAGTCCCCGGCTCTAACCCTGGCATGTACCAGTAAAGTCGTGTTTTAGGATTTGTGTACATATATGTAATTATCACTCGCTCGACGGTGAAGGAAAACATCGTGTGGAAACCCGCACGTCCAAGAAATTATATTTCGAAATACGTATTACCTGGCCTAAGAAAAGTCCCTTTTTTCGCAGCAGGCAGTCGTTCCATATCTAAATCAGTATCTTCGCCAAATCCATATACTTAGGTAGCGGACCCCTCTAATCCTAATGGATTAGGAAATGGGATAATGTTAAGAAGAAGAGTGTGTTCTGTATGCGACGGCGGAACTTTAAAAAGTAGGAGTGTGAGTGATCAAACGAAGTCGGCCCAACCGTTGAATATTTCATTAATAATGTAAATTCATTAATAATGTACATTAAACATAACACAGTCTAGCCTTTTAATGCAAAAAATACTTATATAGGGCCGTAACCATTTTGACCAATAAATTAATCAAACAGTTCACGAAACAAAAAATCGACGGCGTCTTAAACTTCACGGTTTATAATGCCCACTGGCAGACAGAAACTAATCCATTATATTTCAGTTTGTGTTATTTACTGGTAGGCGTGGGCATGGTGATTCTTTCGTGTCATCAGATCATGTGACATGTGGTCTGCCAATTCATTTTCCGTTTGATATCTCTACACGTATTTACTCCAGTTTGCCCCGACAACAACGCAGAGCTTCGCCCACGTCTATTTGAACTTTGTTACACAGTAGCTGAGATGTTAACCTTAGTGTGTATTGAATTCCATTATCGGGCAGCTGTCCATATTGAAGTGATAATAGTCGCAGAGACACTGAAATTTAAGTTTTAAGTACTCAGGGGGAGAGACTATGTAAACTGGAGTGAATATAGAAAACGCTGCTTCCTGCGCTTATGAACAGTTTGTGACCGCTAGGAAGAGATATGATCGAATTTACTAAATTATACTAGGTTTCATTGTCCACAAATTGATTCAGCTTATTGACGAAATAATCATTTAGGTAGATCAATGTGGTAGATAACAATACAATCAATGATTGCCAACACGAGGAAGATAGCACATATTAGTCCTTAGTACAGCGAGAAATAGTATATATATATATATATATACATATATTGAATAGATATATATATATATATATGAACATGATCATTTCTGTATTTATATACATTTAATTTGACATAGTCAGATACACGCGTATTGGCTTTATCCAGAACGTATTTATTTATGTGTTGGCTCAACTAGCAAACCACTACGCTGAGATTTTCTTTCGAATTTTTTTTGTTTTTTTTTATCTCGATAATACATTACTGATTCAGTTCCTCTGAAGCAAACAAACGAGCTTATAAATTCGAACAACCAAACACACCGACACAAACAATTTTATTTGTATCAAATTATAATATGCGCGTAACACAAACACTCCGACCACAAACCGTGATCTTTTATTAGGGTTCCGTACTGTAATGATATCACCGAGACCCCATTCGTAAAGCTCCGCTGGCTGTCCATCTACCAAAGGCTTTATCTTTTTTTACAAAACGTAATGTGAAATATTGTACTTTGGAACATTAACATGCCAACCTAACTCTCCCTTAGCTGGATTTTTAACACTTCAATTTTATAGAGTCGAACTTAACGAACAGAAGAATTTTAAGAGCTACGCATGTTCGCATTTGAGAGCCAGGGCCTACTTGGTCGGCCGCAGGACACTGGTTTCCAGGAATAGAAGCAACGAAATACCATGAAATGTCATCTCGTCGCGTCTACTATTATATCAAAGTCAAAGACAAAGTCAAAATCTTTTTATTCCGTAAAAATGGCTACATTTGTTTGGAATCGTCACAATTTTTTTCCCTACCGTGCAGTTTATGACTAGGTGAGCACTGATAAAAATACTGCCAAAAAACTCAGGCGTCCCTCTTTTGGTGTCCAAACAAATTTACATATTTTATTAATTACATTATAATTGGATGGACTCACTCCCAGGCATTTTTATCATTAATATAGTCAGATACTTTATAATATGCCCTGCTACAATACTATAATTTGGCTTTAATAGTAGTTTTAAATTTGTTTATTGACAATTCTCTTATATTACTGGGAAGTTTGTTATAGAACCGTATACATTGCCCCATAAAAGAATTACTTATTTTGTGGAGACGGCTTGCATGTAACACAAGATTGTGCTTATATCTAGTATTTATGCTATGAGTATCACTCTTTTTACTAAATGAGTCTATGTTTTTATGGACATACAAAAGATTTTCATAGATATATTGCGATGCGACTGTTAAAATATTTATTTCTTTGAATTTTTCTCTAAGGCTCTCCCGGGGACCAAGTTTGTAGATAGCTCTTATGGCTCTCTTTTGCAATAAAAAGATGGTGTTAATGTCCGCGGAGTTACCCCAAAGAAGAATTCCATATCAAGCTAGAAGGTGCCTCTTTACATTCCATTTTACGCAAAAATGCACTTGTTCATCGTCTAGTCTTACCATTGTATGTGACAATGCTAAAACTCGTTCACGGTATGGTCGTGTGGCCAGTTAAAAGATTATGCACAATATACAGTTCCCACCGTCCAGCCAAGCACGTGTGGTACAGTTAGTGTGACGTCGGATAACTGCGTGCACGCTCCGGCGAGCGCCGGCGAGGCCGCCGCTGTCTGCCTCACTCGCACAATACCCGCGCTGGCTCTCCCGTCACACTTCGTTACCGCCATTTGTGCTTTCAGCTGTTGCGAGTCCAGTTTTGGTGTGCAAGTGGCACAGATCTTCAGATCTAAAGCCCATTTTGGCTGCAAGTCTTGCATCCTGCCGATCATCTAATCAGTTTCTGTTGAAAAAGTAATAAGGCTTAGCTGTATTTATTAAGAAGCAAAATGTAGAGGAAGACCGGAAGAAGAGTATATATATATATATATATATATATATATATATATATATATATATATATATATATATATATAGTTATGTTTACGAGAGTACGAGTTTTTGTGGAGCTCGGTGGCGCAGTGATAAAACACGCTGTTACTTGCTACTTTGACCTCTACGCTCGTGGAGTCGATTCCCCAACAGAACAACAATTGTGTGCATGAACATGTCTGTTTGACTTGGTCTGGGTATTTTTAAGAGAGGTAGGGCGCATCAAACAGCCCGTCTGAGGAAGTACAGAAAACCGCAGCCAGATAACAACTCCCTAGAGGGTTGTTGTGTGAGTGGGGTTTCCCAGTAAGCTCCTAAGGATTGCTGTGTTAGCAGCAGAGGTGGCATGGCGCGAGTAATACTTAGTCTTGCAAGCGTTTGTAAGCTATTTTGCTTGCATACCTCCCGATGTTGAAATAAAAAAGCATAGACACCAAAAATCACTAACAGAGACCCTCGGCTTTTTTGAAGTCTGTTTTAAAATCAATGCAACGATACCTAAATAAAAATAGAATCGTCACCGATCATGTTTTTTAGGATTCCGTACCCAAAGGGTAAAACGGAACCCTATTACTGAGACTCCGCTGTCCGTCCGTCCGTCTGTCACCAGGCTGTATCTCATGAACCGTGATAGTTACACAGTTGAAATTTTCACAGATGATGTATTTCTGTTGCCGCTAATAATAACACATACTAACAACTAGAATCAAATAAATATTGAAGGGGGCTCCCATACAACAAACGTGATTTTTTTGCTCATTTTTGCTCGATATTGATAACGGCAACAGGTAGAAGCTTGAAATATTCACAGAATATTTAGTTATATATTCACTTTAAGAATAAATTATTAAATTAAAATAAAACAAATATTTAAGGGGGGCTCCCATACAACAAACATGTTTTTCTTCCCTTCGTGTGCGAGTCCGACTCACACTTGGCCGATTTTTTTAAATAATTTTTACTTGATATTTAGATTAATTGCAAATGTTTTAATATAGTTCGGTAAGATTAAAATACTTTATTTGCCATTAGGCCTTTACGTGCACTTAGACACGTCTGACATTCTTTAAATTATATCAAATTGTATCTTAATAATTTTTCATAGTATTAATCTCTCTTTTTTAATCTACCAGTATTTTGAAAATGACCATTGGCGAAGAAGAAATGCCAAAAGAAACTTGCCAATATGACTCATTTGGAGTAAAGCTGTGCTGCAGTTAGAATGATGCAAATATATATTGACGTAAAGCTGTGCTCGAGTGATGCAGTTAGCCGCGGCGGCGTAGCCTCGCGAGCTGTCGGCGGCGGCACCAAGGCCGGTCGTCGCTCGACCACGTGCCGGGGTGAGTGGACGGGACCGCGTGCGCAGCGCCCACCACTGCCACGATGTATGCGACAGCCTTTACGACAGACGAATGCAACTGCGAAATGGCACTGGCCAGACCAAAAATAAACTAACTGTCATTAAATAAACAAAGTCGCGTCATTCACGACTAAGCCATCGAGCTTGTCATGGTGCATCCAATTTCAACAAATCATAAAAGTATAAACTTTACAATAGGTTATTATAAAGCATGAAATTGCCATTTTATTTTTGAATTGACATTAAACCTCCATGGTGAGATTTTCGAGTGAAACTTTTTTCACATGATATCTTTTAAAAAATGTTGCTTAGCAGACGGGAAAGATGGATACTTCCAAAATCCGAGTATATTTTTTAATACGAGTTCCGACGCGGAACTAACGCGGCAGAAACGGCTCGCAATAACAATGCTGCGTTTGGAGAGGAGACTGCTAATGAATGCACGGTGCGGTTTTTTGGTTTAGACGTTTTCGTAATGGAAACTTCGACTTGAAGAATGAACCACGTGCAAAGCGATGCGACGCGTCCTTCCTCTCTTGAAAAAACCTACATGAAAAACAGAGATGTTCATACACACAAATGTTTGTGTGGGAATCGAAGTTTCGAACGGAACCGTCGCATTGATGCATCGTCGGCATCTTCTTTAAGAATAATAATAATAATAATAATAGTAAGCCAAGTACCAGAATGTCATGAAAACTAAATTAAATACGTCAATAAATACTGGGCTCCGACCACAACTTTGTTCCTTTCACAGTAGATACCCTTGGTCCGTGGGGTCCGGGCGCGCAGTCGCTTTTTAAAGAACAAGCGAGACGTCTGATCAATGTCTTTGGAGACCAAAGAACTGGTAGCTTAACGTGCTTAACTTAACGACATGCTGCCATAATCGCCGGTACACCTATCACGACCACGATAATAGTTACAATCGTACTTAGAGTGTTAGGCGTGATCTGCTCTTGACTGTACTGTGCCGCGAGGTTCTATTTTAATTTTATTGTGTACTTATTTTAGTTTAGTTTTATCGCTTTTAGCGTTATATCTTTATGTCATTAAAGTATCTATCTATAGCTTCACACCAAATTTCTTGCGGGGTAGGCAGTGATATGTTAAAGTATATTTAAGTAATCAGTTGAAACTTCAACAAAGTCATCCATTGACTCAATCGTCATATATTTTCACACCCAGAATACGCATGTCCGTAAATATTGGACGAGTCTTTCAATGTTTCACAGCCGAAAAACGGGTTTTGCTTACAAATGAATGAAAAAGACGGTGGAAGTGTCTATTTCACCTAAATTAATCATACTGTGGTTGACTGTAATTGACCTTTTTTTGTTACGGATCGACGACTCGCCGGCAGATTACCGTCACTCAATCTGGTTTACAGACAGACGGACATAATGAGTTTTTGCTCTACCGCCGAGCTGCTTGGTGCGGCCCGTGACGAAATTGGGTATTTACTTTGGACATTCTAGCACGCTTAATTGGGTCAAACTGTACATAGGTATATTTTGAGGTACTCGATACTACTCGATCTAATCTAATCGAACACGCAAGCGAAGCAGCGGCAACCGCAGGTTGTCTATGGATGGGCTAGTTTAAGTCGCCTACTATTTTTTCTAAATGACAATATTTAAGCAATAAGAGGAAGGGCACAGCCCGACTGGGAAAGTACTTTCGTTTGACAGAAAACTGTAGCCAAATAACAAGTCCAATGGAGACTGAACCATTTCACCATTCCCCGCTCCCCTCCCTCCAGAAATTATTATACAAATATAGTTTAATTACATTCTGTTTTCATCAACATTTAGCTTTTTTCCGTTACGTTATTAATCAATTAAGTTAATCGAGTAATATTTTTTGTATATATAAATATCTCTGTGCGCGTGTATGTGACTGAACTCCCCCAAAACCGCTGGACTGACTGATTAAATTTTTCGTGTGCATTGTAGTGAGCCGGTAGGTAGCGCCGCAATAGAGGCCTGTCGATTTCGCTAACGTAAAATAATTTGTTCCATAAATGACGAAAATTTCCTTCTTTGACTCTACCAACTTGATTTCGTGTGAATATAATTAATCAAATTCATATTAACGAGGTAAAAACTAAAAATACTTGCTTACGAGGTAAAAACTAAAAATACTCAACAAGTATAATATAAAAAAACGAGTTTTTGCGAAAACGAGAACAAGTGGTCTGGCAAAAAGTTTACAAAACGTATACAAATGGCTAGAACAGAGGACGTGCCGGCGACGTCGCCGACGACGCGGCGGACAGAGCGGTCCGGCCGTACTCACCGCTTGTTAACAAGTAAACAAATTTATTATCAATAAAAACCATCGGGTAAGGCCGCGTCACACTCGTGCCCAAAAGGTTCCATTATAAAGGTCTGCAGGTGACTCAGGATCGAGACGAATGCCACGCTAGAGGGGAGGCTTATGTTCAGCAGTGGACAAATACGGATTGAGTTGATGACGATAAAAGTCTGTCCTTTCTGCGTTCGATAATATCTTCAAAGGTCACATCAAAAATACTCTTTGTGATAAGACATTCCGCACAAGCAATCATATATCTTTAATCTTACCGCTTCACATCATTGTTATTGTTTTGAAGAATTAAAAAATACCTATTTTAGCAACTTTTTTTCGGCACTACTACCTCCATGGTCGTCTCGTGCTGGTAGACTAAACACGAAAATTAAAAATGTGAGAAATTTAAAATAATGTAAAATGTGTTTGATTGCCCTCGAGAGACCAATGGCACATACTTGTATCAATCTTTTACCTTGAGAATAAAAAAATATAAAAGCTTTATAATATTTTCCGAGGAAAAGGCGAAAGTGTATGAAAAGATGTAATGAATGTTATAGTAGAGGATGAAAGGTGTGTAAGGAGCGCGCCTTATGGTGCTCAATTTTCACTGCCTACCCAGCAAGGAACATGGCGTAAAGATATACATACATACGGTATAATTGTGAGATTAAATTCATGACATATTTAAAGGTTCTAAGACTCTATATGACCGTTAAGGTGTCAATTATTACTTATATAATATGTGATTAACTTGCCTTTTAATTAAATTGTTTTTTTTACTGATAAACTTTAATACTTTATATAATTTTCAACTCTATATCCTTAGCCACTTCGAAGATATATTTATTGGCTTAACGGACAGACAAATGAACTTTATGTTGGTTTAAAAAAGCGTTTCAATCATTTGAGCCGCAGAACCCTTAAACATGTGTAGGACATGAATATATATTGTAACACAAACGGAACATACATTATTTCTACCTAGCTTCTGTTCACGGCTTGAGGATATTAAGTAGCATATGTTCTCCTCCGGGTACATCGCAACCTGAATGACAAATTTCAATACATCCATTGAGGAGTTAAGCGGTAAAAATATAAAAGAGCTATGAGTACTTCCCTCATTTGTAACAGTAATTTGGATTATGTCTTGCTCAAATGGCAGATTTAACTGTGGAAGTATCAGGTTATTAAAGAAAAAAGCAGGCAAATAATAAATACCTAGAGATCTGTTGTTTCTGCAAGTAAAACTCCAGGTTCTAGGTTGGTAGCCAGTATCACTTCTGTGCAGTAAACGCCTGCGGAGTATAAGTCGGACAGAAAGCTTGTTTGACATACAAATGTGTTTTATCTTGCCACCATACTAACCTAACCTAGAAAAATACTAATTTTGCATCTATTTCAACAATTTCTTATATATTTCAGTATTTTAGATGAATATTTTTTTTTGTTATTCTATTTTATATTTCTATAACAAACGAATTCAGTTATTCACAAAAGAAAATTGATTATTTGTAAATACGTTCAATTTCAAACGCAATTACGGTTGTAAAAATTTGTAAATAGTAGGCTAACTATTGATTCAATGCAGTATGAAAAGAAATAAACAAAGTGTGTTATAGTCTATAAAAGGCAACAACAAAGGCATTTTATAAAACAAAAGGTAATAATACGTACTTGTTGAAGGCAAATTAGAAGTCATCATTGTTTTGCATTTTCAATCGGTTGAAACTTTTCCATGTCGAACACGTAAAAACTTTCCTATTCTGTTTGGGATTCACACCAAACATAACACCGTCGAACACCAAATTCTTCGCTGGCACACTTAAGCTGTACTTGACTTTGAAACCAGGTTTCGCGGCCACGGAGAGAGGGCACGGGAGGGGGCGACGAAGCGCACTGTGAGGGGGGAGGGTCTCAAAAAGTGAAACGTGCTAAGAGCACTGAAGTAATTCATTTGTGATTGCCTTGCTTGTGCGACTGTGGGTAGAGGTTACATTAATAGGTTTACATCAACTTATAGAGAAACGAATATAGTATATTTTCGCTGCTAACATACGAATAAAATATATTTAATTACATTTATTTATCAATTTGGACAAAATATAAGATTTTGTTGAAACTCTAATAGAACTGTCGAACTTTGAATATTTTACGCATATTTTTTTTCATTTAATTGTACTTGAAAAAATATAGTAAAACTAATTGAAACTTTTATTTAAATAAAAGTCTGTTATTGATCCATATAATATTTTACTTTATTTTTTTATTATACTTTATTGTGGAGCTTATGTTCAAAGCAAGTGCGAAAAAATTTGGTGATACATTGTATATGATATAATATTTGTAAAAAAAAAATTATTTTAACCCATCGATGTCTAATGACATTCATATTTCCGTACATACATGTACATATTTGTAATTATCGCTTACTCGGCGGTGAAGGAAAACATCGGAACATAGGAAACCGGCATGTCCAAGAAATGATTCTCATTTGATGATGATGACAGCTGCTGTAAAATACGAAGAAAAGTGTTTAAGAATGAAAGTTGTTTGAACGAATTCATACGAAATGAAATGATATTTGAATGATTCATTTTGTTCATAACATTTGATTATTTGCTTGATATGTAAATGGCAAACAAATTTTGATAAATTTTGTTAATATAACACATGGATTATACTGCTCCGACCTACACACATAATTTATTGTTTATTTTATACATGAGGGAAAAAATATGTTTGGTGCGTAGCCTATGAGCGGCTGCAAAATATCATCACTCCTACTCGTGCTCTTACTTCGCATTGCAACATACAGGGATTTGTTATTTGGTTGGGTTATCTTGTAAGGCGAAGGTTATCTACCCGACCACAATTATTTCCCCTCTTCGATAGCCCCCTTTGTCCGCTTTCAGAGTGTATCACATAATCACTCGCAAGCTAGATTTACTATGTCTCTGTAGGAGGAAGTGAGGAACGTACACTTCTAAATTTTTTAGGGTTCCGTACCCAAAGGGTAAAACGGAACCCTATTACTGAGGCTCCGCTGTCCGTCTGTCACCAGGCTGTATCTCATGAACCGTGATAGTTAGACAGTTGAAATTTTCACAGATGATGTATTTCTGTTGCCGCTATAACAACAAATACTAAAAAATAGAATAAAATAAATATTTAAGGGGGCTCCCATACAACAAACGTGATTTTTTTTGCTGTTTTTATAGATAATGGTACGGAACCCTTCGTGCGCGAGTCCTACTCGCACTTGGCCGATTTTTATACAATGTCGGGAGGCATACGCCCTAAGTGATGTAAAGCGGTCACCGTAGCCTTTTACCGATTGTAATACATTAAGTATCACTCGCGCTATGCCACCTCTGCTGCTAACACAGCAACTCCTTGGGAGCTTACTGGTGACCTCACTCAAACGCTGGAACGGAACAACCCTCTAGAGAGTTGTTACTTGGCTATGGTTTTCTGTGAGGTGGAGGTACTTCCCCAGATTTCCTTTGATGCGCCCTACCTCTCTTAAAAGTTCTCACTTCTCTAAGTGTTCGTTTTTAACATCATCATCAGCCTGTATCTACCCACTGGCTTTAGTACACATTGAATATAGGTTATATTTATTGGAAGCATCAGTATTAGCGTTTATTTTCGCAGCCACAAATTTTTTGCTTGGCTAAATGTGTTTTTATGTTCCATCACCATTTATATGGCATCTCGATCCGGGTAGTACTTTCTCGCGTGACGTCAACGCCCACTCGCACGTCCGCCCGAGGAGGATGTTTCGTGACCTAAATATTTTAGATCCAAGCTGTCGGATCTGCAAAGTCCGGGATGTTTTAGAATTTAAGTCAATTGGTGTTATTTGTGGAGTTGGATGGCGCTGTTACACGTATGATTTATGAACTAAAGCCTGTCTGTAGACGATTATATTAATGCTTAGCGGAGCAATTAGGAAGTATTTACAATACGACTGTACGTAATAAATAATATTTTCGTACAATTTGATCTAACCTGCTTTGTATGCCACGAATCAGTTCATGTGAAAATGGCTGGCGCCCGTCCACTACCGTTAGTAGCTGCATCACGCTGCGTTCGTCCTCTTCATTGCCCGCCATCTGGATCAGTAAATGCATCCGCCACGGTTGCTGCCCTGGCTGCTCCGGTCGTCTCTGCGTCACGTGTTTCGTCTCTCCACAAGGCTTCCTCATGCTGTAAATGTTAGTCGTCAGAATAACAAATATAAAGTTACATTTGACTTTAGCAAAATAAGACCTGTATTACTCGTAAGTAAAAATAAAGTTGACGTAAAAGAATCAAAACCTATGACTTGACTCTCCTGTAAGCTAGTGCCAGTCAAATTCTCACATCCAGACTTACGTACTACTAGTATAAATAAATTTGACCAACATATTAATACAATACTTCTATAAAGTCGTTACCTTATGAGCCCTGACAACAAAGGAAGTACCGTTCGCGATTCGCCACCCTCTTTGTAAAACTGATCTAAATTACATAAAAAAAACCGCCTTCAAAAAACACCCAGGAACTAAAAAGCGAAAAAAAATTGGTCACAATTACTTACGATTTTTGGAGTCGGTGCCAGTATACTGATATTAACAATTGATTGATTGATTATGCGACTAATTAGTAATTGTGACCAATTATTTTTCGCTTTTTAGTTCCTAAAAAAAACGAAGATTGAAAGTCCTCGGCTCAAAAACTCAATCTCGATAAAATTTATATGAAACTACCTCTGAAGTATGGACCTACCAAACAAAAAAAGAATCATGAAAATCAATTCATAATTGGCGGAATGATCGCGTAACAAACATACAAAAAAAAAATACTGTCAATTCGACCTCCTTCTTTTTTGAAGAGGGTTAAATAGAAGCTAATTTAAAGTTGACCTATTTACATAGGTCCATTTTCGCCTCGTAAATCGGACAATCGTCTCTTATTTGTCTTTTCCACAAACCTAAACCCTCGCCGAGATCATGCCTCTCTCAGTCTTGTTACAATCTTCTTTGATACCTCAATTACTCACTTTCAATTTATACACGAGTTAGTAGGTTCAAGAGAGGTAGGGCGCATCAAAGCAGCCCGTCCAGGGAAGTATCTCAATTGCCTTATAGAAAACCGAAGCCAAAGCCCTGAAGGGTTGTTGTATTTCTGCGTTTGAGCAAGGTCACCAGTATGCTCCTAAGGACTTGCTGTGTTAGCAGTAGATGTGGCATCGCGCTCAATGTATTACAAACATTCATAGACTACGGTAACCGTTTTACATAAGGTGGGTCGTATAGTAGTATAACTAGATATTGTATAAAAAAAATATAGTGGTTTTTCATATTTGTACATTCACAGCTAATTTTAACAAATACAACTCTAACATAAATGTAATTAATTATGTAAACGTAAAAATGTCATCATTTGTGACAACTTCATTAAGGAGATAACAGTGAGGTGTATTTACAACATTAAAAGTTGGCAGACAAATTGGTCACCATGTGATAAACTAACTGTGAACGATAGCCACCTGCACCGCTAGTGAAGTTGTCAAGTATAAAGTCGCAGATGTTGTATCTGTTTGGTATTCATTTAAATTTATTGCGACAGGTTGCAAACAAGCGCCATGTAAAGCGATTAACAAACCCTATGCGTGTTTTTATGTATGTAGGTTATATACTTAGACCTTACTTTACGAAAATCAAATTTACAGATAGTTTCATCTGAAAACTTTCTGTGCTTTCCCCACCGTACCTACCCACTACCGTAAGTAGATGCATTCCGTTGCTGCCATGGCTGCTCCGGTTCTACGAACGAACAACATACTTCGAGAATTTTCGTAGCAAATTGTTCTAACGACTAACATATACATGTTTATATGCAGGTGCTATGCTGCATCTGTAACATGCAGCACAGCACTTGAGGATACACGTGGAGACGAAAAACATGTGTCGTAGAGTAGATCAGAGCATCTAAGTCAGCAACGGTGGCGGGTGCAGGTAATTCCTGATGGCAAACACAGAGACAACTGTAGCGGCCGAAGCTGAGACGACCGGAGCAGCTTTAGCAGCAAGCTTCTTCTAACGGTAGAGCGTGTGTGCCGCCGAACGACGCTAGTTTGTATAAACTAAATTGGCGGCGGAAGCACATAAATTGCCTATATAGGTTATGCTATTCCGCACAAGCGTCTAAATCATCATTCATTACACCAGTTCCATATACCCAAATAAACAAATGCTAGCACCAAAAGAAGTATGTTGCTCATTAGATATAGCTATATCCACCTTCTGAACAGCAATAACTAAGCAAGCAGCAGTAGCAGTTGCATGTTGCATGCAGTGCCTGTTATAGATGGCAATCGCAGAGACGACCGCAGCAGCCGAAAGCGAGACGACCGGAGCCATGGCAACAACGACATGCATCTGCTAACGGTAGTGGGTGGTATTAGATATGAATGGCATGGCAATCATTTATTTCCATGAGTGATTTACCATTGCACAGTCGTCCCTATATAACAATACATTTTCTTAGTCCATTTTGAAGAAATTATTATTGGAATATGTTACGTATGTAACGTATGTTGTTGTTGCCTCCCGACGTATAAAATCATATAATAGTTTTTTTGTATATATTAGAGAGGGGGGGGGGGGCACACGTGTATACCACAGCGCATATATATCAGCAATACCAAAGGGTCACTGATCCGTTGCCAGCCTTTTTAGAGAAACATAGGCTCTTTTCTTGAAGGTTAGTTAGTTACTTACTGATATCTAACCCTCGTAGAAACACGTCGGAAATATGAAGATCTGTGGGAAATATGAAGAAGTATTAATATATCTTTAATTGTACCGCTTGATATCACTATATGTACACTCACATACATTGAAATCACACATGAAAAAAGGACCCATGTTGGCAAGTTTATTATAGCATTACTGCTTCGCCATTTTCGAAATTACAGATTAAAAAAGAGAGATTAAAACTAAAAAACTATGGAAAATTATTGAGATTCAATATGATCTAATTTAAAGAATGTAAGACGTGTTTAAGTGCCCGTAAGATACTAATGGCAAATAAATGATTTTTATTTTATTTTAAGAATTTCTCATTTATATGTATAATATAATATATCTGTAGTTACTAGTTAGAAATTTATATGCGGTAGCCCCCGTAAACTATATGTAAAACAAATATTATCTGCGGGTGCTATGGTCGGGTTGTCAAGAGGCGTCGCCGGTCCCGAACAGGTTTGCTCCCGTAACGGGACCGCCGTGACCCCGTTCGATGGTTTTCGGAAACCACCGGACTGGACACTGGCCACCGGCCGGATGGTTCTCGTGTGGGATTTCAGCAACCACTGACTCTACAACCATATGGCGAGCTATGCTGGGCGGGTATGCTTAATTAGGATTAGTTGTTATTGAGAGCGGTTTGAAATATTTTTAAGGCAATTATTTTCGGGCAAGTAGCAAGAATGGCTACATAACATGTTCCATTATATTCCAATAATAATTTATTTAAAATTATATGCAAGAACTTTATGCCAGAGGGAGATTTTGTACAAAAGTCGTCTGCATGAGTACCTCTGTTTTACCTATTTCTACCGCCAACTATATTTATATAGTTGTGTTCCAGTTTGAAGGGTGAGATATGGCTGAGAAATTACTGGTTACTGTGACGAAACAGCATGCGACGCGCATTAGATGGTAAGCGGTCATTGCAGCTTATTGACACTAGCAACACCACGGGGATGTTACTCGCGCGCTGCCAATCATGTGACCTAAGGCTGTTTCGTCACAGTACCCAGTAATTTCTCTGCGATATCTCACCCTTCAAACCGTAACACAACTCTATATTGGCGGTAGAAACAGGTGAGACAGAGGTACCCACGCAGAAGACTTTTGTACAAAGTTTCCCTCCAGACTTAACAAATTAACATTGCTTACAACAAGAACCTATGGCCAATACCTATAACGAACAGGCGGATCTTTGTTGCGAAAATCGGATTCGCTCTTGGCTATTTTTTAAGTACCGATTTGATCAGCCCATTCAGTAGCAGTGGCGCAAAATCCAGCACAATTAACTACGTATTCATAATCCTAACATGGTACCCCGAGTGAACACCTACTCGGTATACCGTTATACCAGCTGAATGATATGACAAAAAGAGGACATCAATATAAATGTTGATTTATCATTCAAATGAGAAAGAAAAGCAAAATGATACTTCAATGATACTTCAAATGAACCCTTGACGACCCCGGTGGTTAAGTGGCTAGCAGTGTTCAACACCAGGGGTCACGGGTACGGATTACTGCACGAGACTAACAAATGTATGCATATGCGTTTTTTTTTGTGTAATTTTTATTTGTACTATAAATGTGTCTATAACTTCACGCTAAATTCCTTGCAGGGTAGGCAGAGAGAACCGAGCGCCACATAACTCGATCCTTACAAACCTCACTCGTTTCTTTAACATTCATTGCTCTTCTAACCATATCTTCACGAGAAAATCCTTGCAGAGCCACGCAAGTCATGGGTCACACACTCCTTACCCGATTCTTCAGCATTCATAGTTTGTTTCAAGCACCCTCGCCGATTCCTAGGACTTCTGATTAAACATGCCCTACTAGATGTGAATACTAGAAGTGTAATCCACGCGAACCTCACTCACTCGCAGGAACACTACTACCTTCTGTGAAGTGTTCTGTGCTTTTTGGTTGTGATTTTCTGTGGGATCGTAGTACTTGCCCAGTCGGGCTGCTCTGATGCGTCCTACCTCTCTTATCTTAGCTACTATGATTTGTGAAAAACTGCCAAAACCAGCTTTTTTTTATGAAACAAGATTGGCCCGCATTAGATGGTAAGCGGTCACCGCAGCCTATTGACGCTCGTAACACCACTGGGATGTTACTCGCGCGCCGCCAATCTTGGCTGTTTCGTCACTGTACCCAATAATTTCTCTACCATATCTCACCCTTCAAACCGGAACACAGCTATATAAATATAGCTTGGCGGTAGGAATAGGTGAGACAGAGGTACCCGCGCAGACGACTTTTGTACAATTTCCCGCATTAAAAAACTGGTAACAGGGCATGTTACCAGTTTTTTAATGCGGGAAATTGAAACACTTAACATAGCTAAACCTATCCACAGCCAGACTGCGACCGACATTGCTTAACTTGTGTTTTCGACTAAACTAGCACGCGCACCGACGCCACCGACCTCATCAAATAATGTATTTGACCCCTTTCTACCATAACGCCGTTACTTATAATATATTGAAATATTATAATATGTATATGATATCCTAAATATTTTAATTATAGAAAGGTATATAATTAAAATATTTAGGTATGTATGTAAATTGACTTCAAATTCGTCTATTTCTCAATTATTATTTTTTATCCAACGTCGGGAGGCATACAAGCATACGGTCCACCCGATGTAAAGCGATTACTGTAGCCTATGAATGCTTGTAATACATTAAGTATCACTCGCGCGATGCCACCCCTGCTGCTAACACAGCAACTCCTTAGGAACTTACTGGAGACCTCACTCACACGCAGGAACATAACAACCCTCTAGGGAGTTGTTATTTGGACGCGGTTTTCTGTGAGGTGGAGGTACTTCTCCAGACGAGCTGCTTTAATGCACCCTACATTTCTTTACAATAATGTTACTTATAGTTTCATATCTCCAGCATGAAAAACAGCGCTGAAGTTTATGCGGCTTCTGTATACAAAATATACTCGGTTATGGGACAGGCCCACCATTCATTCCCACCACTGTGTCTCCTTTTGTAGCCAGAATTAACAGCGGCGACTACCAAAAAGGCAATGAACAGTGAAGTCCATTGCTGTCCCGGGGTTAAACTACAGCTGCCTTGGAACTCACAACGAATTTAATCAGAAGAAATTTGTAAGAGTAGGAAGTTTTGAAGTGACTTCCCCTCTTGGCAAAGTCAGAGACAGCAATATGACAAATAAGGCATGAAAAAACCTCAAAGAGATGGCTTGTGAAGTGAAGCTCAACTGCCGTGCACCACGGTTTATCAAATATCTAACACTATTGGGACCTAAATTGTGAGTTGTTACCTGACTCATCGATTCCAATAATATAGATTGCAGAACCGCCTAAACGCCCAGTAATTCTCCCTTGTTACCACCAAATCAGAATAGTATACTACCCCGGATGTGACACGCAAGGAATTTAACATATCGTCCCGCTCCCGACGCCAGAGATCGCACTCCCAGAGAACATGATGTGCTGTTTGCTCGAATTCATGATTTGTCGCAGAACACTCACATAAAGGCGATGACACAAGTCTAAACGAAAAGAGCTTAGCTCTAAAGTTTCCATGTCCAGTTAAAAATTGCGCAACGGGATGATCGACTTCTAATCACTCTTTACTTAATCTGTCTCGCACTGATTGAAAGAACAGATACAGGTAGCGTCCTTTAGTAGAAGTTTCCCACCTTTCTTGCCATTCCGACAATAAAGTTTCAAATACCTCGTCAATTGGTTTGAACAATCTAAGTATTTTGTCCATATCGCGGTGTTTTAAGAAAGTCAGGGTGTATGTTTTAGAGGTGTAGTACATTGAAGCCCGGCGTTGAATTTCTAAGTCAACTGGTAATACGCCTGCCAGCACTGGTAGTGCCTCGGTGCTCACAGTTCTATACGATTTACATAGAAGTATTAAAGCGAGACGCTGGCAGCTGCAGTAACTTATGACGCGCAGCACCTATGGTAGCCCTATCAGCTCATGCATATGAACCGTACGTAATACATCCTAAATATGTGGCTGTAAATAATTTTTAACGTTTTAAAAGTTGAGCCCCACATAATGCATAAAAGTTCTTTTTGGCTTTTTCTCCAACCTGCTTTATGTGTTCAATGTAATTAAAACCTTTGTCTAACAGTAATCCCAAGTAACAAACCGAGTTTTTATTTACAACTGATACTCCATTGAAGTGGAATCGCGGCGGAACCTGCAAATTTCCCTTAAGCAAGAGCTGGTATGTTTTGTGGGGTGCGAAATCGAGACGGTTACGATAACCCCAGTCTAAAATGAGGCCAAGGCAAGTAATGGCTAGTTTTTCTATACTTGATCTGGAATTAGCTTTTATTAATAAGAGGCCGTCATCGGCGTAGCCAGTTAACGAGCACCCTTCCGGTAAGGGTAGGCTAAGAAAGTCGCTATACTCGGTTAATGGTACACATTCCTGTAGCGCTATTATGGAACTCACCTCGTTATACCCAGCTTGTTTCATGAGCCCACAATTAACCGTCACTGTATAGCTCTTGTGTAATATCTTTTACCAGAGGGAGACTTTGTACAAAAGTCGCCTGCGTGGGTACCTCTGTCTCACCTATTTCTATCGCCAAGCAGCTATATTTATATAGCTGCTTGGCGGTACATTATACACACGAATAGTCGAACAGTTGGTACTTTATAATTTCGGTCTAGAACACTGAAATAACTGTACCTGACTAATATCTAGAACATCTCGCACACGCCATGTACTTGTAATACCCCAGCTGATGGGCCCCAATATATTATTCACTTACCTGATTACAACTCTTAAATATACGGCGACGCAAATCATATATCTGATGTTGGAATGGTAACGCCTTTTGAATAACCGATTATGATCCTAGACTTTCTGACAGGAAGGAAACTTTAACAGTACTCAAATAGTAGAAAGAATCAGCTTAATTACATAAGAATAGGCAATTTGACCAATGAGCAGTTATCACTGCTGCCCAGTGGATAAAGAATCAGTCTAGTGACCAACAGGTCACCGGTTGGAATCCTGGCGTGTACCACTAAATTCGTGTTTGCGGATTTATGTACATATTTGTAATTATCACTCGCTCGGCGGTGAAGGAAGAAAACGTGAGGAAATTAAACTTCGAAAGTCGTGTGACATAAACTTAAAATGGTCTGGTTACCTCCTGGGTTGTGAAGATCTCACACCAGTCGCTCCATGTAAAAATAATGAAGTAAGTCGAACTGCTTCACCAAATCCTTAAGCTTAAGTAGGGTACCCCGCCAATCCTAATGGATTAGGTAACGGAATGACGCTTAGAATAAAAGAAGGTAATTTGACCTATAACCTATGCTTCCACCACCAGTTAGTTCATGCAACGAAGATAAAAACACAAGACTTATGTAAAACCACATAAAGCCGTATATCATAGCATAAAACCACACAAAATAGTAGGTAGTTGAAATTGTCTCTAAATTTGATTTCCCCAAAATAACACCTGAATCTAGAAACTAGGTAAAAATCAAGCTAGATTGTAGAATTTCCACGAATATCTGGATCTTATCCATTACTCTTTATCGTAGACAAGCATGCCATCTTTTGGCCTATGACCTGGCCTGCTCTCGATCTCCCCTCTATAGTCCAACGCGTTCAGTAGCTCGTCTCTCCACTGCTTATCAGGTCTGCTTAGATTACTACATATCTAGAGACATAGAATATAAACTGAATGACACAGTTTATATTCCCATTTCAAAATTGATACTGCCTATATTAATATTCAAAAATATTTTTTAGTATGAACTCTTCAAAATTTTAAAGTACTTATTATTAATTCCAAATACTAGCACAAGCCCCTTTCGACCCATCACGAGTTGACGTGGAATCTTCATATTATAGTGTGTCGGAGCAACGGATTCGAACCGAGTATCAAGGTGTGTTAGCGAATGACATGCGAAACTAAACCGCTTATTACCGACATCTCATTACGGCGTGCCTTAAGGAGATGGGCGGCCTACAAACTGTTTCTTTTATTGGTGTCATGTTAATTTAAACGAGTAATTCTTGCATAGATTTATTTGTATTTCGTAGTCAGCTCTAACGATTTGAATAAAATTTTGTGTTTAGATACGGTTTTGCTTTTTAACAGACTTTGTTACGCCATTCCGCCAATTATGAATTGATTTTGATGATTCTTTTTTTTTTGTTTGGTAGGTCATACTTTCGAGGTGGTATAAATTTTATGGAAATTGATTCAGCTCTTTTTGAGGAAATTAATAAAAACAAAAATATATACACAAATAATGTCTTGGTTTGTGGTTCCCTTCAGCAAAAGTTTTTGATGAGGACTTTCAATCTCTATTTTTGTAATTTACACCACCAAAAAGCAAAAAATAGATTTTTAAATAAAAAAATACCGCCTTCAAAAAAACACCCAGGAACTAGAAAGCGAAAAATAAGTGGTCACAATTACTTACGATTTTTGAGTCGGTGCCAGTGTAAGTAATTACGACTAATTATGAAATGTATGTATATAGGTGTTATTCGGCCGTATAGGGTACTTATTATAATATAAGACGAGGATAACTACAGTAAATTATTACATAAGTAAAACTAGTATAGTACTATCAGTAATCATATTTACAGCAATAATCATAAATCTACCTGATTTCTGATAGAACTTAGTTACATAAGTTTAAACATTTACATATTCTGAATTCTACTTAAAATATATACACTGCAAGCTTCGTGTATATACCGTATTGTCAAATAGTGTTATTCTATTAGATATAATAATTTTGATACTTCTATTATCAAATATTTATTAAATATTGAGTTTATTAAATCTTTATATAATACACTTCAAACATAAGTTCATACGATCTTTTTATTTGTATTTTTGTTATGTAATTCGTTCTTCATCAACGACAAATATGGTTTAAATAAACGTGTTAAAGTTATACGCTAATTAATTTATTATGTTTGTTGCAGGTAAGAGACAAGATACGCCGTCACCGTGAAGAAAACCATGAACAAGTGCTTCATACGAATTTACATCTAAGGTAACTCAAACATTTTAAGCGCTGAATGGATCTCTTGAGTTCAGTGTATTTTTATCAAGCTTTACTATTTACACTTCGTAGTAGAGTTACGATAAAATTTATACAACCAACTTGTACATAATAGCCAGAGTGTGTACAACACAATGATTATAGCTTTTAGAATTTGAAAATAAACCTACTATGATGTCAGTCGTCCTCTTAACAATTGTATAGTGCAATCTTGTGTATACATATGTGGTGTATGTAACGGTGCATGTACATACATTGTGTTTATCGCATTTGAAGGTGACTGAAATGGTATCTTATTAAACGGGAAATATATATAATAGTATTTGAGGAAAATA
Source organism: Pyralis farinalis (assembly GCA_947507595.1). Lineage (NCBI taxonomy): Eukaryota > Metazoa > Arthropoda > Insecta > Lepidoptera > Pyralidae > Pyralis > Pyralis farinalis. The sequence continues at coordinate 40,154,420 of OX382261.1, read as the reverse complement.
TGTAAGTAAACTAATAAACCGTTACTATTTAAAAAATGTTACGAACGATAATAGTATAAAGTAAGTAAGCAATAGAGGTGGTAGAGAGTATGTCTTGAAATAAGTAGAGGTATGCCCCGTTGAAAGGAAAGGATGGCAAAACGCGGAAATGAAAGGATGTTGGAGCGGACGAAGACTCATGAGCATCATGAGTGTTAACAGTAGGGGTGGCAACGCGTGAGCAATACTTCTTTTATTGCAAGGGTTCATAGGTTATGACGACCTCTTACTCTTTTAGGTATGCTATAAGCGTATGCCTGTGTGCCCGACATTAGACAAAAAATTACAATGAAATTCTATCTTACTTACAAAGTGAAATCTTTTTGTTAAGTTTTCAATACTCTTCAATACACCATGACCAAAATGGTCGTGTTTTATATGACGGTAATATCAGGAGCCTTATACATCAGCGTGTGTGCATGACGAGAGAAACTAATGTTAAAGAAGCGAGTGAGGTGTGTAAGGAACGAGTCATGTGGTACCCGATTCACTCTAATGTATATGAGTATTGGACTTTTAGTTTGTAACTGTTATATAAAAGAAAACCAAGAATATTTTAATTGATATAAAAATGTACAACTTCATATGACCTACTTTCGTTGTTATTATTAAATGTCCTTAGTTTGTGTACACGAAACTTCACAAAATTTCAAACATTTAAACACTGTGTTATCTTTACGTAATATCATACGGTAGTTGTGACCCGCCCTCGCACGGGTTACCATTAACTAATTTTATCTTGGAAATGATAAAGGTTGCTGTAATTGACTATTGTGAGCAGTGATAGCTCAGGAGATAAATAACCGGGCTATTGACCAACAGGTCCCCGGTTCGAGTCCTGGCGTGTCCGCTGAATTCATGTCTTCGAGTTTATATACAAATTTGTAATTATCACTAGCTGGTCACGACAGACGTGTGATCAAACCTAAGAAGGGTCTGGTTTTCCCTCTGGGTTGTCTGACAGACTTAGTCTTATCTTGCTTAGTCTTAGTCTTATGAAGCGATCCCTTTTTTTTTTGTGACGCGGGGAAAAATGCGTTACGCACACCACCGGTGCCTGGGTGGCCTCCGGTGGTAGTGCGGGACTCCTCGTCGGCTATCCGACGGTATACCCACTAAACGACCCCGCGAAATGCCATCGGCCGCGTTGGTGTGGTGCCCCGGATCTGTTGGCAACAGGGCACCACTGCGAGTGAAGCGAACCCTACCAATCCTAATGGATTAGGAAACAGTAACGGTAATTACACTAAGAAAAACTTTATTTAACTATAATTTATTACTTTTTGCGAGTGAACTCGATCCATACCAATCGCATATGAGTTGACACTTCTCTAAACTTATTTGCTGTTAATTGATGACATTTATTAAGAGAGGTAGGGCGCATTAAAGCAGCCCGTCTGAGGAAGTACGTCCACCTCACAGAAAACCGCAGCCAAATAACAACTCCGTAGAGGGTTGTTGTGTTCCTGCGTGTGAGTGAACTCACCAGTAAGAGTTGTTGTGTTAGCAGCAGAGGTGGCATCGCGCGAGTAATACTTAATGTATTGCAAGTGTTTATAGCGTTCGGCAACCGCTTTACATCAGGGGGGCCGTATGTTCGTATGGCTACCGGTGTTGTATAAATAAAAATACATATTTTTGCCTTCCAACAGATACGTTTGATAAAACTTGTCGGAAAGAGATCAAGTATAATGTGGTATTCGTCGGAGGCTATCGTTTGACTAACGAACGTAAAACCTGTCGGTCTGTTAGTCGGGTATAAAATTAAAGCCGCGAATAAAATAAATAAATATCTCGTAAAGTACCTGCGTGGAACCAACGAGAAGAGGCAGCGGATCAATATTTAATTTTATTGTAAACGCCGCTATTCCGAATGAATAAAAAACTGAAAACCATTAACATGTTTATATAGACACATATTTCGCTCATGCAGGAATGTATCTCAAGACCTACGCGTTACGTTACCCAGGCTAGGATCATTAGATACATCAAACTAGGTAACAGCAGTTTCCTTTCAATTTAAAGCAACCTCGTGATTGGGAATGGCTTCAGCGAATCAGCTAGGGAGGGATGAAATCAAATAACGGTACCCAGCTAGTATTTCTAATGATTACACGTGTGCATAAGATCATCAGATATTATCAGTGGCAATGTGCATGTGATATATTTATTATTATAAACAGATCATTGAGTCTTCATTTCTTGATGTATACTTGTTTCTCTGGGGGAAAAATATTTACATTCCCGCCTGCATTCTACCTTACAGAAACTATCGCTTCGGACGAGTAACAGCTCTGTTTAATGATATGGACGTAAATATCTAGCAGAAATCGCTCGTCTCGTGTGCCTTACGACCTCGGCGCTGCGGACTCACTAACAGTACGTACTGTTTATTCACGCCACCGCCGCCCAATTACATGAGATTCAGAGTGAGCTCCGTTACTATCGAATTATTATGCGAGCGGTGTCTGTGTGTGCCCAGACAACGGCCGGGGTATTAATGAATGACGTATCGGTCGAGACGGTGCTTGCATAGTCAATGATGACGTCACACATTAAGAAAATCATCTGCAAAAATTCTTGACTGACCTTCGGTGAGCGGTCATATGCGTAGGGCTGCGACTCCTGCAAGTGGCTTCATGATAACATCTTTAGAGATTAGAGCATTGACTTACTTCTACTAGCGCCTAAACAATTTAAGGCACTCATTTGAAAAGGTAGTATGGGTGGAAATGGTGACATCTGATATGTTCTTACTTTTAGACCCATTTATTTATTTTCGTTTTTAATAGAGTAGTATTCAAATTCAAAGTTTTGTGAAATTCTTAGAATTAAGAACAGATTCCGTATGCTACTAGATCGGTTTGCTAAAATATTTTGTTGTGAATTGTATTCGATTCTATAATAAATCACCTGAAACAATTCTGTCCTTGCCTGACAATATGTTCAAAAGGCACATCAAAAATACTCTATGTATGAAGGGTTATTACAGAATCGATGAATATCTGGCTGACAGAAATGTCTGGAAACGTTTCAACACGTGTTATAATATATTTTTAATTGTACCACTTGATATCACTATATGTACACTCACATATTCCTTGTAATAGAAATTGACGGTTTGAAAAAGCCGTATATTGGAAATATTGATACCATTTGTCATTTTCAAAATGCCAGTAGGTTATAAAAAGAGAGATTAAAGCTATAAAAAATAATTAGATACAATATGATCTGATTTAAAGAACATAAGACGTGTATAAGTGCCCGCGAGGGCCTAATGGTATATAAATATTTTTTATCTTTATCTTATATACATTTACATATGTCTGGTTACATTGAATGTGATCCCTATAAATAATTCTACAACATTTTTTTTACCGTAAAATTATCGACGCATATATTTCCATTTATTTTCAGTTAAAAAAAGAGATTTTTTGTGTCAATATTCCATCAATTGAATGACTACAAATAATAATAGTGATCAACAATTTATTAAAGTCTAGAAATTAGCCGTAAAGAGCACGAAATGTCCATTACACTGTAATTAAGGGTCGTACAGCGATGTTATATTATTGTGAGGGGTTGAAAATGTTTTTGTTATAAACACCCGAGTTGGTGTGGAAAAAAGTTAGTGCTTTTAACCAACTTTGAACTAATATGGTCTGTTATTTAAAGAAGCTAATTTATTGTTATTATACAATAAGTATGAGTAATTATAAGAATATGTACTTGATGATTGAAAGATAATTATTATTTTTATGTGTTATTTATCAGTAATAGACGAACCCGGTAACCGAGTGGCCCACAAGGATTTCTTTAACACCAGCTTTGTGTATTTGGATTCGTATTTCTTTGAAGTAGAAGTATCAGACAGCATTGATGCGCCCGACCTCTCTAGTAAAAACACCCAGACTACGACGAACAATATGACGACATGTTCAACAATACGAGACAACCAAATGTTTGTCTTGTGTGAAGATCGAACCCACGAGACTTGGTATTAAGGGAGCCCTTGCTGTCATCTCTTGAAATCAGCTGGGACCGAAGGATTAACATGTCCCGCTAGCACGGAGGATCTCGAAACGACTGAACCCACAGAGGCCGGAGTCGACATTGCTTACCTTGTGTGTATTAATGGAAGATTAGTCGACTAAACCAAAGCCATCGAACTTCTAAAATTTAAATATATTAGAAGTAATTCTAGTGGATTTATTCAAGGCATGTTAAGAAAGGGTTATCAGTCTGCCTTTAATACTGCTCTGCTACCACCACCACCACATCTACCCTTACTCATCCCACTGCAGGGATACGCGTCTCCCTTCAACCGAAGGGGTTTAACCTACGTGTTCGGTTAGATTTATACGTGCGACGAAGCCATCGAGCTCTCAATTATGAAGGGCATTAAGAATATGCTCTGCTGCCCATCAGAAGCAAATCTATCAATATATCATTGAAAGAAGAAATACTTGAATAAAATGGCATTTTGCGACCACCTGGTTATTACTTGAGCATTGGAACATTTCACAACACTTTCTCATAATAACATTTATATAGAAAATAATTAATAATTATAGTCAAATGTTTTTAAACCAATAGAACTGTCAATAACATAAACAGCTTCATCACATTTAACGTTGAGTTTTACTAATCATTTCAACGAACAGTCACTGTATTAATTGAGATCTTATCAGTATAACGAGCTAACCAACGACGATTTTATACTGTTCTCAATCTATCACTCCGTAATATCGAAAGTTACATTTGTGAGCGGCAAGAAAAACAGTCATGTATACTTAACAAATCATACTACAAAAGGTTTCTTTTTCAAAGTTTATTACATCTTTTTAATATTCGGTTTTAGAAATAAAAGCACTTAATTGTCTATTCGGGAATAAATATTTATCTTATCTTAGTTACTTCGGTATGTTGATTCGATAACGGTTTTAAAGCAACAAAAAATCTAATCTCTGATGAGATTTCGTTATTCTGTGTTATACTGGCTCTAAATAAAATTTACTGCAAGTCTGCTACGTATACCTATAATAATTCTTACACCTTTTTTTTGTGATGCGGGGAAAAATGCGTTACGCACACCACCGGTGCCTGGGTGGCCTCCGGTAATAGTGTGGGACTCCCCGTTGGCTGCCCAACGGTATACCCACTAAACAACCCCGCGAATTGCCATCGGCCGCTTTGATGGGGTGCCCCGGATCTGCTGGCGACAGGGCACCACTGCGACTGGCCAGCCCCTCAGAAGCGGCCGGACATCTTCAATCTAGGGGCCATCCCGGCAACTTGGGACAGCCCCTCCGGCGGCGGGACCACTATGGGGCCAGGTTCCCATCCTAACCCCTAGTCCCACATATTTAATAATTCTTACACCTACCAACCCAATAATTAGTCAACATTCTTCAGTAAAAGCGATTGTAATTGAATTGAATATCTAACGTTTTCGTTACTGATGTATTCCTATCAAATACAACAGAAAGCATATCTTTCATATCGACGTGTTTCGTATTACATATCCAAACTAACCCTTACTCATCTCACTGCTGGGATACGGATCAATCATACGGTCAAAGACCGGTGTGTCTAGAGGGTTATTATTATCATACGAGTAGCGAGGGTAGTAAACGTTATGTAATAATTGTCCATAGATTATTTGCCGACGTAGTATCAAAAAGTCAAATCCAAGTAAATTGATGCAATTATCAATCTCAGTCGGTCCCCGAGATATTATAGTCAGCTCAAATGTATATTAAAGATAAAACACCTCTCTCAATGAGGTCGTCCGGTCGCCGCGTGGAGCTCGCTCGCTCCTTTATGCACAGACTCCTACATTAGCATAGCTGTTTGTTGTGATCCATCTGGTTGGACGATGTTGTTAATTGTTGTTTTATTAATAAGTTCAAATTTAGACTTTTATGTATGTCACTATGTACTACTATATATTTTATATAAATAATTATTATGAGAAACCGTTAACCCTGATATATTTATCTAATATGTTAACCGACAAACAAGTCTGATGTCGCCGTAACTTAAGAATCCACGAAACAGAAAACATAAGGAATACCAATTGCACATTGGTAACGTAGTAATCCTTCAGTATCTTTCTGGTGCCGTAACTTCCTCGCAGATGGACGGTTAGCCTCCAAGAAATTGACTGCAATATTCTGTGAAGAAGGGATACTTGTATATTTCGCGTGATTCTAATTGAATATGCTCATGTCCTACGCCTTTTTCTCCTGAATCTCGTTGTCTAAAGGATAGAGCATGTGCAGGGCAGGAAGGCTTTAAGCAAGTCGTTTCAACAATTGACGTATCGATTTGCAACGGCTCCTTTTATTGGTAGAGAAAAGAGATCGTTAATTTATTGCAAAAGGATTAATACTTACTCTGAAATAAGAAGGTAATTGAACTCCAATGTTTTCTTTACTGCAATGGTTTTATAAGGTATTATAAGTGTTTATAGTTTTAAATCAGCCATAATGTCACCCCTGACTTTACAATGCACTTCGATATTCATTACCAGTTTAGTGGTTATTACTGTTAATCCTGAACAAAGGAGACATATAAATGTGTGATGGCTTGACTACTAACCATTCTTCAAGAATTGCAGAATTGTACATCCTGCATATAATCTAATATATCTCCAGGCCATGACACACTCGGTTCAATCATCAACTCATCAGCGTAGCGTGCGGGTTTGACAGATTCGCATCACAGGTTTGAGAGGCACAGTGTTGCCAGAACACTACTCCCGATCCCTCTCACCTACTTTTTAAATCTAGCGCCTCGCTTATTTATTAAATAAAAAAGTTTTCCGTGTGAAGTTAATCATTCGTTCTGTTGATAATAGAAAGTCGGTACACGTCGGCTTAACCCGCGACTAGTTCACCACCTGGTCTCTCCTCACCTTGACATTTACCCCCGATATTATCACCATCGCGACAGCGGGTATCTCTTTCTCTTTAAAGTCATTAATAAATGGCGACTTTGTCAGCTTGTTTATCCTCTCCAGTCAAACTTTTAATTTTATTGCATTGTAATCAGCGTACAGCTTGAAAAGTACGAAAAATAGAATTGTCTTATGCAAATAAATATCTTAAGTGAAATTATAATTCCAGAATTTATTGCAGTATCTTTTTTTATATATAATAACTTTTGCGAATTGTCATGTCCGTCCATCAGTTTTTAACAGTAATAATGAATAATAATGAATTGTTATTTCCATTCTTATACAAGTCTGGTAATATTTTCAAAGGTTAATTAGTTTATTATTTGCAATGAGGTAAATTTAAAAAAAAGATGTATTTATATTTTGAGTGTTTATAATTTTTCATAATCCGTAAAACTGTCTATTTGCTCATTTTATAAATAGTTGCGGCGAACGATCAGTCTACAAGAACAGCTCATGAAAGGGTTGCACGTGCGGCAGCCATCGTCTTTCAGAAAGCTCTGAAAAACACAACTACTGTTTAGTTATTTAGTGTTACTGTTTAGTTATTTAGAACACTATACAGTGTTCAGAGGAAATTCGCTCGGTAATTGTCCAGATAGATGCGGCCGCGTGCGCACTTTCGTTACTAGGTCACTGCATCATCATGGTATTAAGTGATACAGGCACCATATCAAGTCTCATATCTACGTAATTATGAATATCAATCAACTTCGTGATTGACGCTTTTTATTGACATCCACGTTTGATGGGATTGTGGTAAGATGGAGAACGTGTATGAGAGTGGAATGCAACTTCCATACTAATAATGTAAATGTAACCAATAGTAAGCTTTCGAAAGTAAGAACTTTAATGAATGAAATTTTGTAAAAAAATATCCTGGCCGTTGTAAAATGACTTAGTGTGTGTCTTCATTGGTGAACTGACTGAATATCGTATAAGCGATGAACTGTACCACATTAGACGCGTAGCGTTAGCAAACTCTTGGCAAAGAAGGCGACCCGAGTTTCTATCACAAATATAATCACAGGCTTTTCTAGTCCCGATCTGACTATTTGTAGTATAACGCCTGCGTATTAAGCGTACTAGTCGGCGACTGGATCTAATTGCGCACGTAATTTCGATCACTGAATGAGACGGTAAGCGAAAGGTCGCAAACTGCGTTTCGTGAACACACCATTTAAAATATTTTTTTTATACAACTAGATTGGCAAACCAGCACGCGGCCCGCAATAGATGGTATGCGGTCACCGCTGCCTATTGACGCTCACGAGGATGTTACTCGCGCGCCGCCAATCTTCTGACCTAAGCCTGTTTCGTCACAGTACCCAGTAATTTCTCTGCCATGTCTCGCCCTTCAAACCGGAACACAGCTATATAAATATAGCTGCTTGGCGGTAGAAATAGGTGAGACAGAGGTACCCATGCAGACGACTTTTGTACAAAGTCTCCATCTAATAATATAAGAGGTAAAAAGTGAGCGGCTCATCGTTCGCCTAACGAGTACACAGTCATAAACAACTTATTGTAACTTTAAGACGGAATCCGGTGGGCGGAAGCTAGTTTTTTATTAGACGTAATATAGAAGTGTAATTCTATATACTCGGAATCTTTGATATGACATTATTCGAATAATTCTTCATATAATTTATTACCTCGTTTGACTAGTGTAAATATTCACTCGGGCGATGCTATCGGCAGCTAGGTAGACCAGCTCAGGCGGTCGACTGATCTACTAACACACATAAAGGTAAATCATTTCGTGAACGAGAGAATGCAATCTCCCAAATAGTACATTTACTTACGCTTTTTAACAGTTTGCGAGTGTTATACGTCACAGATTATAAAAATAACATACGCAGCTTTCTTTACAAGAAAAAGTTGAACAATACTCGAACGAAAATACGGGAAAAGTCGTTGTATTAGCGAACACGTGCTAAATGTAAAAGTTGTCAAACTATAGCGCTGCTGAGGTAATTGGAACCGTATGGGTTTAGAAATAGGAGTCGCTCGAGTTTGTTTTCTATTTGTCAAGTAAAAGTCTTGTTACACTTGTAATGTCCGCTTTATGTGAATTACTCTCCACTAATGTAAATAATGTGTAGTTTTGTGCAGGCACCTGCCATATACCGCAGCGACCGACAAGGGCCTATCGTACGCCAGCCATATTACATTACATCAGAAAATAGGAAGTTCAATAAGTTAATTGCCTCGTAATGTATGGCTTCTGAGAGATTTCCGTCTGCTGACCTCTATATTATGAACTGAAAGAATTATTTCTATATACACTTTTAATACAGCTAAGATGATAAACGAACTTACCGCCATCCTAATGGTTAGCAATTACGGTGGTCTACTATACTCTTTATTATCATTTCTGTGTTATCAATAAATTATGACCAACGTACTTGGTTACTGAGGTGTAAGTCCTTTCTGTTTAATAAGCAATAAGTTATAAATCCCCCCCCCCCCCCCCCCCCCATTTATATAATTTTCTATAAACAGCAGTCTGCATGGCAGAATGTATTAATGCAGTAGTGATGTTACTTTATAATTCCAGATGTTAAAGTAGTTAATTACATGACCGTTCATTCGTTGTAAGAACTTATCCAACAACAATAGCTTCAGAGGCGCCGTAAGATGAATAAAATTAATTAAAACCTTTATCAATTAAAACTCGTGTACTATTAAACGATTGTATTACAAAGTGCGCGCGTAATCGTTAATGATTACTACTTCAAGCTAATTATCGTACGAATACATGCATAATAAGGACCTGATTTTATCAAGCTTCATTAACAGAGACACTAAAACGAGATATAATTCAGTAATAACTACAAAATGAATGCCTACTTTCTCGTACAGGTGTTGGACTCTCCCGAGCGATAAATATATCAGAAAACACATTTAGGCAAAAGTTCACGTATATTAGGTAATATAAGATAATGGTACACGGTTGCACCTTGCCTTACCTTACACATATATAAAATCTGTCTATTTATTAATCGATCATGTAAGGATAAGTCTTAGGTAATTATTATACTAAAATTAGTATTAAGATACTAACAGATGGGAAGAATCAATTTCTTAATAATTTCACGCGTGTGCTACTACACCAACTTTAACTCATCCCACTACAGAGATACGAGTCTCCATTTAAGGATTAGAGCATACTCCACCACGTTTCTCTACCGCAGATTGGCGGCGGCGAATGTTTTCAAGCCGCCCGAAGGCTACTGACTTAGCTTAACGACTATCATCTATCGACAATAGCCCGGACCGACACAGCTTAACGTTCCGAAGCTCGAAGAAGTCCGAGATGGATAAACCTGAAATAGACACGCTGCGATCGACGTTGCTTAACCTTCATGTTCGGTATAATGAAACGTATATACCAGTAATATAAAATGTGCCATTGTATGCTATTATCCTCTAACGATAATTTACTGTATACGTCTTCATCTTTACGCCAGGTAAACGATATAGGTAGAGAAAACCGAGCGTCACAAGTCGGGGTTTTGACACAACCTGCTCCTAACATTCCTAGCTCATTTCATGCATGCACGCGGTTTCTAGGGTTCCTGATGTAACGAATTTAAAACAAAAAGAAACTACTATGTTGTATCTATAGAAAATGTAATAATACCAGCACACTGCTGATCGCTTTTTTCGAGTACGGTGTCGGGATTAGTTAGTTAACAGTTAGTGTTCAGATAACTTGATAGGCACACAGGAATCGCTAAAAAAACAGAATAATGCAATGCACTAATTTATCTACTCTTGTCGACCATATCTGAATGCGCAAGATTACCAGTTGTACTTAATAGATACCTAATGCAAACTACTATAGAATAAATGTAAAATGTACCTCCAGCCTAAATAACTACTCCTTGGAGGATTCTTGTGTTCCTGTGAGAGAGTGGGGTTACCAGTAACCTACTAAAAAGTTGCTGTGTCGGGAGCACGGGTTGCAACGCGCGAGCATTACATCCTGTATTGTAAACAATTCATAGGCTACAAAAGCCACTTGATATCAGGTCGCCCAAGATGTGACGTAGTATTTACAAAAAATATCATATTATTTAAACAGTACTTTTTATTTTCCAACCACCCTTTCGCACTGCTACGACGAATTCCTGTGTTCCATATAAAAGACATCAACGTCACCGAAAGAATTGCACAACGCGTAGATATTACTATAGCAAAGAAATTTACTATCACACAATAGTTTAATATAATAATGCAGTAGGACTTTAATCTAGAGTTTAACGTCTGACCAATTAATGGCACGTATTAGACATTTTAAAGTGATGCAAGCTATAAGCGCCAGCAGTTTTGTAATTGAACAATTGCGATTATTTTACATTGTTTAAATCTTAAAGAGATTTAGTGTTTCTGCGTGTGAATGAAGTTACCAGTAAACTGCCAAGAAATTACTGTGTTACAGCAGAGGTGGCATTACACGAGGGATACCTAATGTATTGCAAGCATTTATAGGCTAAAAACGCTTTACACCAGATGGGCCGTATGCCGACGTTGCATAAAAAGACAGGCAGATATGGTGACTGCTAACAGAAATAAAAATGTAAAACCCATACATAAATATAATAGCGATTTTGTATTACAATTGAAAATCAAAAATAATTTAACTATCTATCTTACAAACTACAAGAAATACTTTATACTTCATATTTCAGGAAGTAAAGTTTACAGATGTACTTTATACAAAAGGCTCCCGCTGGCGCCTGTGGCACAGGCCTGGTGTTAGCCTACACCTGCACCCGAAGTTGAAACAGAAAATTATTACAGCTTACACATGAGGTGGCTGACCCCAAATATCATACTTATTAGTTGGAACAGGACAATGAAAGTATAGCTATCTTTCATACTCGTAAATTGTACTTGGCGATGCACCTTTCTTACACGTATTATACAAGAAGAAAGAGTTCTTGTAAAGAAAGGTGCATAAAATAGAATTGCATTGAACTGTTCTATGAAATATGATATTTGAGATGTGTCTGAAGGTTACCGGTAATTTATTACACGCTTCTCCCACTTCCCGCGAAGGAAGCTCAATGTAAGCTTTGCTACAGTCAGCAGTTTTAAATACATATACATTTTTTATATTTCTGTTATATTTTTTTTTCTTATATATAACAGTCTCTTCTTCTACTTAGCGTTATCTCGTTTCCTAATCCACTAGTTTCGGTGCGGTCCGCCGCCTAAGATTAATGATTTGGCGAAGGTACTGATTTTGATATGGAGGGAGTACCGTCCGACCTCCACAACCTAGAGGGGAAACCAAATCTTTCTTAAGTTAGGACACATCTTTCATAATATAATTTCATGGGAGTGTTTCCTCACGATGTTTTCCTTCACCGCCGAGCATGCGATAATTACCTATATGTGCATAACAAAACACGAACTTGGTGGAACTTGTCCACGTCGGAATTCGAACCAGGTAACAAGTCGGATGATACGTCGGTCGGTTATTATATTATATATACCATTTGCTTCTGCCAATCGTTCTACTTAGCTAGAGTTTTTCATACCAATAGAGCAAACAAGCTATTTATAGTACAGACGATAATCCTAGAAGTAATGTCACCCCCGTTGCCGATGCAATGTCCACTCCTGACTACCCATGTCCTAACTTTTATATATTCTTATACCATGTACATATTTAGCTCCAATTTTATCTATTTAGGACATGAGATCGGTTCTCTCTGCCTACCTCGCAAGGGATTTGGCGTGAAGTTATAGAATAGGACATGAGGCACGTCGGTTGTTATTTTTCGTCAAAATTGATACTCGTAAATATCTTTATTTAGTAATGTAATATGTTTGTAGTACACACAAAACATGCAGACGTGTGTCCCGTGTTACAACACATTCATGTACAAATTGAACTCACAAAGGTGGTGTCAAGGAGGTCCTTGTTGGCCACTCGGTTACCGGGTTCGTCAATTACTGATAAATAACACATAAAAATAATAATTATCTTTCAACCATCAAGTACATATTCTTATAATTACTTATTGTATAATAACAACAAATTACCTTCTTCTTAGTTAAAAATGCTAACTTTTTTCCACACCAACACGGGTGTTTATAACAGAAACATTTTCAACCCCGCATAAGAATATAACATCATTGTACGACCCTTAATTACAGTGTAATGGACATTTCGTGCTATTTACAGCTAATTTCTAGACTTTAATAAATTGTTGATCACTGTTATTATCTGTAGCCATTCAATTGATGGAATATTGCAACAAAAACTCCATTTTTAACTTAAAAGAAATTAAAATATATGCGTCGATAATTTTACGGTAAAAAATATTGTAGAATTACTTATAGGGATCACATGAGATAAACATAAAATATTTATATACCATTATGCCCTCACGGGCACTTATACACATCTTATATTCTTTAAATCAGTTCATATTGTATCTTATTATTTTTTCATAACTTTAATCTCTCTTTTTATAACCTATCGGCATTTTGAAAATGACAAATGTTATCAAATATCCAATATATGGCTTTACTCAAATCATCAATTTATATTACAATAAATATGAGTGTACATATAGTGATATCAAGTGGTATAATTAAAAATATATTCATACACGTCTTGAAACGTTTCCATACATCTCTGTCAGTTAGATATTCATCGATTCTGTAATAACCCTTCTTACATAGAGTATTTTTGATGTGCCTATTGAACATATTGTCAGGCAAGAAGTGAATTGTTTCAGGTAATTTATTATAGAATCGAATACAACTTACAACAAAAGATCTACTAGTCTTAGCAAGCCGATGTACCGGCATACGCAATCTGTTCCTGCTTCTAAGGATATATATCATACCATTATCTTCAGCTAATATCTGTCAACTGCACCGTGAGGCTTGCCCAATGATGTTTAGGATTTAGCTTGCGAACTATGAAATTTATGTGATCAAGAATTGACATCAGTGGGTATACTTCGATTTTTAGTCAAGTGGAAGTTTTTCAAAAGCTTACCAACCCAGTCGAAAGCGTCGCCGATTTCTTGATAAAATTGCTCTCAATAAGCTGTGTGGTCCATTCGAAGATTGCTGTTAACAATTTACATTGAGAATTCTCGGCGATGGAGTTATTGCTGTAGGATGACTTGTGTATTGACAATTAATTCCTAACACTACGGACCTAGGAGTAATGTTCCGACATTTGACAGTTTAACATTCGACTGAATTCCTTCAAACTGCATTGGCATGAAGACGCGCCGTCGTCCCAGCTGTCCCTTGTTTTCAAGTTCAGTATCTCGATGTCATCTAGCTTATATTAGTCTTGATATAGTACAACCCCCTGTACTACTTCTCTGATAATCCCGTAGATATACATACGAATGGGAAACTTTAATTTAAGTCTGTTTATTTCTCAGCTAAAGAAAGGTTTTAAAAATCCTTGCAAGCTGTTATTATTATCTTTCATTACTAACAGAAACACTCTTTTCAATGGAATCAAGTGCTGCAATACAACTGCGATGTCGACATAATTATATTACAAAAACCAACGCCGTATCAAAACGTAGACACGTTATACACCAATATTATTATATTTTAAATGGCGCAAGTAATACTACATCTACGTATATTTATTATGACACTTTGCTCTAACAAAGAGACAAATGATATACCTGTCGTCAGAAAGAGATTAATATATATCTTAAGACATTTATGCTTTGTGGCAAAGTACGTATAGCCGCGATGCGAGAACGCGTCCAACTGAGTGCGAGTTGGGCAATTACCACACTTTCTTATTGCCATTCTAGAGCGTGTACGACGTATATATATATATATATATAAATATAATATCTTAGACAAAAATATATTTTTTCCAGTTAGTTCTATCCAAAAAAGATCGTATGCACGTACGATGTATGTACGATATAGGTGAGGCAAATATTTCCTTAATGCCCATCGTATAATCAATATTACGATGTAACTACATAGCCATTTCTGCTCATAGAGAGGTCATCCGAAAAATATAACTTGGGTGTCTTCAAATAGGTTAAAAACAGAGGAATTCTATATTTCATATAGAAGGCTAGCAAGGTATCAGTGTCAGCAATAATTCCTGACTAGCGACCCGCTTCAACTTCACACGGGTGATCCGATTGCTTCCAAACTTCGCAGAGCACTTCACACCCGCTGAGCTCCGTGAAAATTTCATCGAAATCAGTCTTGGCGAGTCGATACGAACTTACATACACACATCCATTTTTATATATAAGATGATGTTTATGATCCTTTAACCCTTACTACTACTACTACCTTACTAATAAAACAATATTTATAATTATCAAATCAACGCGCTAGATGTTCAATTTCGGAGTCAGGTTTCTAACACTGCGATATTGATTCCAACTTGAATAAGTTGTGCTTTTGCACTGTGAGTCTTGACATCCACATAAACCCTTACTCATCCCACTGCAGGGCTACAGATCTCCCTTCAACCGAAGGGGTTCAGAGCATACTCCACCACGCTGCTCAAATGCGGATTGGCGAAGGCCAGTGTTTTCAAGCCGCCCGGGGTCCACTGACTTAGCTTAACGATTGTCATCTATCGACAACAGCCGGGACCGACGGCTGAACGCGCCCTCCTAAGCATAGAGAAACCCGAGATAGATAAACACATTCATAGACAGGCGGCGGTAGACGTTGCTTAACCTGCGTGTTTGGTTAGAATGATACGCGCAACGACGCCATCGAGCTCTCTGGCTTGATATAAATAAATATAATCCAAGGACTGAATTTTACTTGAATTATTAATGAGGTTATTACACCATGTACGTAATAGTAAATTTAACCTAATACCCGAGATTTAAGAATCACCTGCGTTCATTAGCTATTCCACACGCCGACGAGCCCAAGGCCGCCGGGTTCGTTAGCCAGCTCGAGGGGGCCGTCGACCGGGACCCCGTAACGTGGTATAACTGTACTCCCCGGGCCCAGGCCGGGCTACCCCGGGACAACGACCGCCAGACGGATTTTTTATCTTTTTTCTGTTGGGACGCTTTTTATTTGTGTCCAGTTCCGACGTTACGGTAATGTTCAGAGATTTGATCCTTTTTTTGGGATTTATTGTGAGATCCTTATATCATTTGTGCATTGATTTGTTAATTATGACGTTAATTGAAGAAAAAAAAAACATTTTTATGATCGTGTGGATTGCGCAATCATATCTGTCTGAAGCGGAACGACGACATGGTATAACTTGTTTGTTTGAACGTTTGAACACGAAGGCTACTGACTTAACTGACATTTATAAACAATAGTATGGATCGAGTGCTTAACGTGCTTATCGAAGCATTTAGAACTCAAGCTCTCCGACAGACTGGTCGCAGTCAGCATTGCGTAACTTACGTCTTTGATGACACTCCACGTTGAGATTGAACTGCTCTTTCCACAGGTTGACTGGTAGGAAATGCATGTGCCATTTCGAACTCAAGCTATATGCCCTCAGTTACACTGGACGCAGTCGGCATTGCGTAACTTACGTCTTTGATGACACTCCACATTGAGATTGAACTGCTCTTTCCACAGGTTGACTGGTAGGAAATGCATGTGCCATTTCGAACTCAAGCTATATGCCCTCAGTTACACTGGACGCAGTCGGCATTGCGTAACTTACGTCTTTGATGACACTCCACGTTGAGATTGAACTGCTCTTTCCACAGGTTGACTGGTAGGAAATGCATGTGCCATTTCGAACTCAAGCTATATGCCCTCAGTTACACTGGACGCAGTCGGCATTGCGTAACTTACGTCTTTGATGACACTCCACGTTGAGATTGAACTGCTCTTTCCACAGGTTGACTGGTAGGAAATGCATGTGCCATTTCGAACTCAAGCTATATGCCCTCAGTTACACTGGACGCAGTCGGCATTGCGTAACTTACGTCTTTGATGACACTCCACGTTGAGATTGAACTGCTCTTTCCACAGGTTGACTGGTAGGAAATGCATGTGCCATTTCGAACTCAAGCTATATGCCCTCAGTTACACTGGACGCAGTCGGCATTGCGTAACTTACGTCTTTGATGACACTCCACGTTGAGATTGAACTGCTCTTTCCACAGGTTGACTGGTAGGAAATGCATGTGCCATTTCGAACTCAAGCTATATGCCCTCAGTTACACTGGACGCAGTCGGCATTGCGTAACTTACGTCTTTGATGACACTCCACGTTGAGATTGAACTGCTCTTTCCACAGGTTGACTGGTAGGAAATGCATGTGCCATTTCGAACTCAAGCTATATGCCCTCAGTTACACTGGACGCAGTCGGCATTGCGTAACTTACGTCTTTGATGACACTCCACGTTGAGATTGAACTGCTCTTTCCACAGGTTGACTGGTAGGAAATGCATGTGCCATTTCGAACTCAAGCTATATGCCCTCAGTTACACTGGACGCAGTCGGCATTGCGTAACTTACGTCTTTGATGACACTCCACGTTGAGATTGAACTGCTCTTTCCACAGGTTGACTGGTAGGAAATGCATGTGCCATTTCGAACTCAAGCTATATGCCCTCAGTTACACTGGACGCAGTCGGCATTGCGTAACTTACGTCTTTGATGACACTCCACGTTGAGATTGAACTGCTCTTTCCACAGGTTGACTGGTAGGAAATGCATGTGCCATTTCGAACTCAAGCTATATGCCCTCAGTTACACTGGACGCAGTCGGCATTGCGTAACTTACGTCTTTGATGACACTCCACGTTGAGATTGAACTGCTCTTTCCACAGGTTGACTGGTAGGAAATGCATGTGCCATTTCGAACTCAAGCTATATGCCCTCAGTTACACTGGACGCAGTCGGCATTGCGTAACTTACGTCTTTGATGACACTCCACGTCCAGATTGATCTGTTCTCTCCAAAAGTTGACTTTTGAATCCACATATTATGATACAACGTTCAATAGTTGGTAAAAGGTAATAATAAAATGCGGTCCGCCCGATGGTTACCGCTGCCAACGAATGCACGCAACCCACTCGTTACGGACCTACCCGATTCTCGGGTCCTTCCCGTAGGCGCAACAGACTTTTATACAATAGGCAACCGTGCCTGAAGTACAGCCAACCCTATCATAAAACTTATACAAAGCGTTAGTTTATCTTCGAAACATAATTGACAGTCAATATAACAGAACAGTTAAAATGTTTCAAAAGCCAACATATTAAACTTAATTAAAAATTCATTTCTAAAATACGGTCTGTCCGAATGAGCGCACAAAAGAAAATTATGTAAACTACGACAAAATTCTTACTCTATACGTAAACCATTTAGATCTTGTTCTTTTGTTCTATGAATGCCGACAAAGGGAATGGTCGGAAAATATTGTAATTTGTTAAATGGTCCGTCCCGTAAGGAGCTGACTCAAGCGGGCGAGTCACCCTAATTATGACACAAGTTTTGTACAAAAACAGAACTTGCAATCTAATTCTAACTCTTGTTTAGGTGACAAAATGTCTATAGAAGTTTGAAGAGTCAATAGTAAAGGATCTGAATAAAAAAACGAACTTCACTCATATGTTTAACTGATGAAAACAATTTTAAATAAAATTTAATATATTAAAAGTATAACAAAGCGTGTTCCCATTTTTTTTTATACAACATTGGGAAGCGTAAAGCATACGGCCTACCTGATGTAAAGCAGTTACCGTAGCGTAGACGTAGAGGACATCAAAGTAGGCTGTCTTTTTTAGGGTTCCGTACCCAAAGGGTAAAACGGAACCCTATTACTGAGGCTCCGCTGTCCGTCCGTCCGTCTGTCACCAGGCTGTATCTCATGAACCGTGATAGTTAGACAGTTGAAATTTTCACAGATGATGTATTTCTGTTGCCGCTATAACAACAAATACTAAAAAATAGAATAAAATAAATATTTAAGGGGGCTCCCATACAACAAACGTGATTTTTTTTGCCGTTTTTATAGATAATGGTACGGAACCCTTCGTGCGCGAGTCCCACTCGCACTTGGCCGATTTTTTTTTTATACCACTAGGGTGGCAAACAAGAATACGGCTTGCCTGATGGTAAACAGTCACCGTAGCCTACGGCGAATATGCAACACCAGGGGTGTCACTCATGCGTTGCCGACATAAAAACTGCTGTCTGGAGAAACCTCCACTTTACAGGAAATCGCAGCCAAATAACAAGTCTCTGGAGGGTTGTTGTATAAAGCGTAAAGGCTTTGACATTCCTTCTAGCTGGCCGATCCAGAGCAGGCGCAGTGATTACTAACTCCAACCATGGTCGGCTCCTCAGCCAGCCCCTCTATCTCGGTGTTTTTATGGACTCTCCGTCAGTCCTCGGTGTTCTTAGCCGGTTCCACGATCTTCCAGAAAAAAATCTTAAAAATAATAATATTCTTTCTTTCATTTTTACGCCCAATGTAAAAGACATTCCACTAAAAACACTAAACTGGAAATAGGTATCTTAGTCATTCCCTAAGTGGGCCACACTCCGGGACCGGATGGGAAACGTGTGGTGAACTCTCAAATACGGTCGGCTGTACGGGTTATGTCAGACTTTTATTCACTAAACACTACCTAGGCGTTACCTTTAGGAAGGCATTTAAGCCTTAAAATTATCCAAGCTTAAACTGAATTACATTTATTCTTATTTAAACCAATTACTCTTTTTGAAACAATTTCCGGTCTAAACCTGTCATTTTACTTTGAAGTAATATATTTTCTACTATAAATACCAATCGTAGTACTAGTTTGAACACGTTCCTGTACCACAAACACTAATGGATAGACATTGTCAAAAACTTTAAGACTAGCAAATTTCTGGTCTCAGAAAGTTCGTTGTTTACTTTGCACTATTTGACTTATTAATTTAGCACAAAAAGTTTCCATTGAGGCGCCGACGTGGACAGTAACACACGCCACCCTCATTGCTTTCTGTCACAATACAGTCACCAAAAACAGTAAAGATATTCCAAACAAGCGATTAACGATGATTAACGATATTAAGACCTTGATTTTAAGAGGGAGATTTTAACTTCCATTGTCTGTTCTACCGACTGTATGATGGGTTGTATTACGAGGAGTAGTTGGATGTGAACCGTAATGGTCGCGTACCGTGCAGTTCCAGAAAAATGTTCTTCCTAGATTTCATAAGTTGTGGAATGCACTCTCTGTTGAGGTTTTTTCGAGGTGCTACAGCGTGAAGTTCTTCAAACAAGGAGAGAAGGGGTTTTTACAAGGTCGGCGACATAGTAGGGACACAGCTGCTGTTGTTAGCTTCCGTCGGCTATGGCAACTGCTTACCATCACGAAGGCCGTATGCTTGTATCCCAGCTTAGTGATAGTGTAAATATATGTCAGTAATAATACACGTAAGCAAACGGCTTTGGCGATAATTACCGTAGATCGTAAATACTTGCAAATGTAAAGAATAGAAGTCACCACCTTCTTGGTAACCCAGCGTATCCTAGCTACCAGCCAGCTAGGAGTAGGGACCTTACTCGCAGAATTACAACAACGCTCTATAAAGTACGAGTACTCGTAGTTGTTGCGTAGGATGGAGATATTGGGTATATATTCACTGTCCTTCGCCGGAACTTCGTTTGTTATGCCGTAGGCTGAACCACGTGGTGGTGATGGCGACCTTTACACCTCAGGTCCCCGTTCATTACAGGGATTTAGACCGACACGCTGCTGTGTTTTGAATTGAGAGAGGCAATGTATGTTATATTGTCACACATTGCTAATAATCACCTAAACACGGTATGAAGATTAGCGAAATTCCTACTCAAGTATCGAGTAACATTACCTTACTTGTCCACATGTATACAATGGCATCGCATACCATAGCATCGTCCACTCCCAAAAAAACCCGTTGCGATGTTAACGGTACGCACGGCACTGCCGGCAGACAACGGACGGACCTACAAACAGTTTATATTAGGCAATTAGGATCCCAGGACGAACAAACGGACCGACACACGACCGCCGCCTCACTACTGTTAAGGTTTGGAAGTTATGCCGCTTTGAACCTGTTTAGGAATGGCCCTTTGGCGAAATTTTTTACATATATAGAAAGTTGGGGTTGGACTCTCCGGCGCCGTGTGGAGCACTAAAGTTTATCTATACCCGTATTTTTTATATTGCGTTCAATACCCGTAGCTTATATTACCTGTGCCCCTGGAAATATAATCAAATTCAATTTTAAATTCAAAATCAAATTTAATTTTAATTTATTTCTAATAACTCCATTTATGTCAGCTGTATATGTAAATGTGTGCTAGCGCACCCGAGAGCCGTTGCCTGTCCGAAATTAAAAACAATAAGTCTTGTAACCCGATCGCAGCGCCACCTTCCGGGTTCAATTTTGAACCTAAACCCTTCTCTAATTCACTCAAATTTCATCAAAATCGGTGCAACCGTTTAGAAGGAGTTAAATAGCAAACACGCGGACAAAAGAATTATATATATAAAGATATATATAAGAAATATGTAATATAAATTCTCTCTGCCTACCCTGCAAGGGATTTGGCGTGAAGTTATAGATAGATAGATAGATGTAATATAAATAGATAATTTTTATAAATGAAGCAAGAAAATGGTATAGAAGAATACAATATTCTAATGCGCAAATACTCGCAACAAGAGATTCATCATAATCACTTATATAAGATCGATACTCTTGGCGACTGAAAACACAGCAAGGGATGCGGGCGTTTTCGAGTTTTGATAGTTTGTGTGAAAAAAGACGGATAAAATAAAATTTGTGATAGAAGCACCCATGAGATGCCAAAGGCACTTTAAAAAGTGAACAATGTTACAAAATATTTAAGGAACAAATTAAAATCTACATAATTTTAAAATTGAATTTGAATACAAAAAAAATACATAACTCATTTTTATATTTTACACATATATTTTATATTTATATTTTATTACTATATATACTATATCCTATTACTATAAATGAGCAATTCTCACGTATATATACAAATGTATTCCGTGTGCCTCAGAAGCGGCTCTAACGATTTGGATTAAGTTTTATATTTACATAAGGTTTTCCTTTTTAAGGGTGGTATTTAAACTGGGTTGATTAGGACGGGGTACCCTTCCCAAGTATTTTTTCAGCACAGTCCCTGAAGCTGGAACATAGAATTAAGATTTTCAAATGGTTCTAAACTGAAGACATGGCTGTATTCCCTTTGCCTTTCCCCTCGGGGATGAAAAGAACCAAAAAAATAATAATAAGTTTTTCTTATTTAAGTTTATACTCGTAGGTACCTAAAAAAGAGATTTTACATTTTTACGACAAAAAAGATTAAAAACCATGTATATACTTATTGTGGCTTTAAACTCGTTTTTATCACAATATTATTTGGGTGACGCTATAAATTCTATTGAATTTTGGTGAGCTTATTTACAACGAAAATAAATACAAATATATAACAGTCAGCATAACGGTACAAGTCCACATGGCCTTGTCTTAGTAAAGATTTTTATGTACCAAAAGGAGGTGCACTTAGTCTCATAGACTGTTCATGAGTAAGTGTGAAGAAAAATAACGGGTAGTGCAAAAAATACACATATAAAAATTAACATAATAAGTATATGATAATGTGATAGCGAATGAAAGAAGAACAAACATCAAATACACGTGCTGTTCTAAAAAGCACGCACGTACGCTTCAAAGGAAAACAACCGCCTGTATCAGCGATAGCAGCCAATAGGCATGACGTGACCATTCTACGGATCTGTCAAAACAACAGCATAAACCACGTGACCTATTGACCAACATCCCCCTCCTCCTTCAAATGCGGATTTAAAAAAATCGTATCACGAAATTAATTTTTAGGGCAACCCACACGCGGCGCCCGCATCGAAAAATTTGTCGCGCGACGAGCGAGAAGCCAAATATTGTTATAACGAGAGTGAAAAGGACAGGTAGAAGAAAAACAGGGCCGAATAACGGTGCACACACGGAAGTGTGTCAGTGGCGTAGAGCGCTGTTCACTAATGATAGGTCGTAAACGCTGGTACGTGAGTATTGGAATAGCAACCTTGACCGTAGACGTTACGGTCGGAAGTATGTTGGGGTGTGTTCTGGTTTTCGATT
Organism: Pyralis farinalis; assembly: GCA_947507595.1. Classification (NCBI taxonomy): domain Eukaryota; kingdom Metazoa; phylum Arthropoda; class Insecta; order Lepidoptera; family Pyralidae; genus Pyralis; species Pyralis farinalis. Next base: position 40,131,282 of record OX382261.1, on the reverse strand, counting down.
TTCACGGTGCTGATTCACTACAATAGAGCGATGTCCGCTTCTGTTTGATAAATGCTTAGACAGTCTAATTTCAAACCTACCTCAATGCTAGAAATGGAGTGCAGACTTTGCAACATAGCTAAGTGCACTGTAGAGGCTGTCAGATCCTGTTTTGATTGCCTGTAGGTCTATCTCTCTCGGATAATTTTCTAGAACTAGCGTTCACTCGAATAACTTCAATTCTATTCGATATATTATTGAACAATAATGGAAAATATAAATAAATTTGCATATTTCTAATTTTTTGTCTACTGTTTCCAATTTTTTTATTGACAAAACTAAAGCTCGGAAATAGCTACTAACCAAAAACGATCCGAAAATCTTTATAGCACAAACAGAAAACAAAGAAAAGACTTGTTTTGTATTTGCTTATTTATATGTAGATACTTAGATATATTAAATAGTACTCAGAGAGAGCAGTGGACTTAGCGGATACAAAACCAGACTATGAACGGACTGGTCTTTGGTTCGAATCCTCGTGTAGCTATTTGCCCCTAAATTCGTATTTTTTGATTTATATACATATTTGTAATTATCACTTGCACGGCTAAGAAGAAAAACATCGTGATAAGATTCGCAAATTGAAGAAAATAAATTTCGTAACACGCGTGACCTAACATCAGGATGATCTGGTGTCCTGGGTCCGGGTTGTGGAGGTCTCACAGCAGTCGCTAATGAAAACCAGCATTTTCAAATCTTTTAGCTAGCCTTCGCCGATCCTAATGGATTAGGAAACGGAAAAACTCTAGAAGAAGATGAAGGCATTTAATGCTTCGATTTGTAAGGACCGAGTTTATGTGACGCTCGGTTCCCACTGTCTACCCTACAAGGGACTGGACGTAAAGATATAGACAGATAGATGCTTATAATGCATGATAGACAATAATATAGTAGTTTGGGACTAATTCCCGTGGAGTCAAACAAATTGTTGACCCATAATCATAAAACATAAGATAAAAATTCTTAATTTACCTTTGTTATCTCGCGGGCACTTAGACACGTCTTGAATTTTTTAAATATAATCTTATTGTATCTTATTCAATTCTCTCACGTAATCATTTTTCTTTTTTAATCTGTTATCTAATTTATTTCGAAAATGACCATTGGTGAAGAAGAAATGTCGAAAGAAATTTGCTTAAAATTAATCTCTTTTCAAATTGTCAATTAGATATTGCAATAAATTAATGTCAGCATATTGATACAATATACAGCCGATGACAAATGGTAGAATTAAAGATACTTAAGAAAACCTTGCCAGTGCTAAATTGTGAAAAAAATAACGAGCTCGGCGCAGTGGTGAAACGCGTTGTTACGCTACTTCGACACCAACGCTCGTGGATTCGATTCCCACACAGGACAAACATTTGTGTGCATGAACATGTCTGTTTGTCTTGGTATAATAAGTATGTATTTACAAAAAAAATGTATTTACGTATGTTTATCAGTTGTCTAGTACCCATAACACAAGCTACGCTTACTTTGGGGCTAGATGGCGCTGTGTAATTTGTCCGACAATATTAATATTATTTATATTATGTCCAGAAATATTTGCAGTTACATATTCATCAATTCTATAATAAACCTTTTCACAGACGGGGGCATGTACTCGTACCACTGAATTCGTGTTTTCGGATGAATGCACATGTTTATTATTTGTTCGGCGGTGAAGAAAAAACATCGTGGGGAAACCCTCACGTCCAAGAAATTATATTTTGAAAGACGTGTGACCTCACCTAAGAAGAATCTGGTGTTCCCTCTGGGTTGTGGAGATTTGATCGCTCAATATCAAATTTTGTATCTTCGTTAATTGCATAGGTTTAGGTAGCGGATTCCGCCAATCCTAATGGATTATGAAACGGTATAACGCGAAGAAGATATATTTGTTTGTTTGATCAACTTCTTTCAATGTTTTACACTTGAGGCAGAAGGCCTAGGCTCCCTTACCAGAACTGTATTTTGTCTGGAGATGACAAAAGTCCGAGCATGTGTGAAAATATCTATGAATGCTAAAAAGTGTCTACCATGTTCACTAAATCTACCTTTGGGTTTGTTACGTACAGAAGCTAAAATAAATCTGAAGAATAAACGTAACATTGTAGTTCAAAACCATATTTCTCCATAAATGTTATAAATGTTAAGAAAGAGTGAAGTATGTAAGGACCGCGTCTTATGGCGCTTGGTTCTCTCTGCCTACCCCGCAAGGGACCTTCCATCCATAACGTATATCACGTATATAAGTACGGGAGAACAGTTTCTGTTATGCATGCCGATTTGTAATGGCGCCATCAAAGCATTATTATTTATGAAATAAAAGATAAGATAAAAGATAAAAATTCTTTATTTGCCATTGGGCCCTCGCGGGCACTTAGACACGTCTTACATTTTTTTTTTAAATATAATTTTATTGTAACTTGTTTAATTCTCTTATTTAACTTTTTTCCTTTTTTTTTTTAATGTACTAGCATTTCGGAAGTGACCATTGGCTAAGAAGAAATGCCGAAAGAAACTTGCCAATATAGGTCTCTTTTAAAATTGTCAATTATGTATTACAAAATAAAATTACATAAGCATATTGGTACAATAATGATATCATATCGTAAAATTAACGATTATTAAGGACAGATAGTCTGTGCTGAATTATTTCCAGACATCTTTGTCAGTTAAATATTCATCAATTCTATAATAAGCCCTTCTACAGAGAGTGATATTATTCGGCTATTTTAATTATCAGTCAATCCATTTGAACATTTCTCACGTAAATATATCAAATGTAATTAGTTTCGCAAGATTAACAGTATTATTCAGTACCACGCGGAGTAGTTGAACATTTTCATTTCTAAAAATCTATCTTTTAGATTTATAGCTCAAATGTTGTTGCCCAGAGCAGAGTTAAAGGGAATATTTAAATGTTTCCAAATGCCACCTTGTCTTGTAGATAAATGTCTCAACATTAGCCTTTAGGTTATTTTAGCACATATGCAGTAAGTTAGTGGTTATTTGTTGCTCACTATCCGTACTTGCAACCATAGACTTACTACTTAAGTAGACTACGGACTAGTAGGTACACTTGAAACAAACAGAGATATATTTTTCTTTTCTAGATACGTAAACCGAATTTGAAGATATTATTTTTGTAATAGCTTTCCTGCTGATAACTAGCGACGCACCCATGGCAACATTTCGCTGCGTACTCAACGCATCAATAGGCATAAATATATTATCTCAAAACACTGTACTCGAATTGGAAAGAAATGTCACTCGAAATGTATGGAATCGGAATAAAACACTTTTCGAATCAGTTTTGAATATAGCAATGCATCAGTAATGCCTCCACAGTTTACACTCACGTACAGACTATCAGACGCGCTTCCATATATGCCTTAAAATTCGCTTTCAACATAACGTTTTATGTTAATTATTTATTATTTACACACGAACTGAAAAATATCCATATCTCAGAGTAAGATGCTCATTACGTACAATTTGTTATCAATTATTATTTATTTAATAAATTAATTAGAGATTGTCAAATTTATATCAATTAATTCTTGTTATGGATGTCTCACAAGAACTAAGTAATTATAAATGTGGGTTTTGCACGTATTTAATATTTAGATACAGAGTAATGTCTATTGAAAGAAAATCCCTAACCGTTATGTAGTTTGTAAACCGAGAGCAATCAATACATTATTGTCATCGATTACATTAGTCGATTAATAATTAGTAGTTATATAGATTGGCGATTAAAAATTCATGTCCTTACAAGATTTTCTCACCATCTATTTACTATTGCTTATATGTAAATTCGAAGGAAAAGAGTAAACACATTTTAAAAATGAATAACATGTCATGTTATGAGTGATAGTAAAACAAAACAGAGAATTCGGTTTCGATCGTCAATTTCCATCCAAACGATCACAAGACATCAAATACGATTAAAATCAATAAACTTGTCACAAATGGAAATCCACTAATAATAATAGACGAACAACAGTGCATCTCAAATAGCTAGTTATCATAACAACTTTCGCTAGTCTCACCGGAGCGAATAATAAACTATGACAATCTGCAAATTCGGAGCGAGACGCCATTTTGGGCACTCTCAGTCTCGATAGTAGAGCGAAACAAACGGCTGTCACGGCCACAATTAAAATGAGTTCAGGCCTCAATTTTGAGACGTTAGAATACTTAAATACGGTTTGTGAAACGTTTATGCGATTTGAATTTTCGAGATCTAGATTTGAATCACTTTTACTTTGATAAACGAAATGGTACCGAATGAACAGTCTATGTAGCCGAAGTTAGCAGTCTATGCGCTCGTACATTTCCACGGCCAGCTGTCGCCCTACGGTGACTGCCATGTATTTAATGTAGCAGACTTTAGAAGAGTAAGAGAGTTCGTCACGTATATTTTTCTATGTATTTTTACTGATATTTAGAAAATGGTTATTCTGATAAGGTATATAAAAAGTTGGTCTCACATAAGCTAGGTCGGGATTTGATGATTAGTTAAAGATTAAATAAAAAAGGCATTAATTAATCGACTTTATTAAGTTGTTTACGAACCAATCTTGATTATTCTCTCCTCACGAAATATTGAAATCAGAAATAGTGAAAGGAACTTAGCCTGAATATGTATATATGTATCTGACATTCATTGTTTGAATTAATTTTAACTAATCATGTCATATATTTAATTTCCAACATATTCACTTATATTCTAGTTAACAATACTTAAAACAAGATGTAAATCAAAACTAAGTAGTCCGTAAACATTTTACGGAAGGACTACTTTAAATTGACATGAATGGTTTGAGATTTTATAAAACTCGCTGTGTGTTCGCTTGCACTTTGAAATTCAATTATAATCATTGTTGAAAATTTGAGGAAAACGTAAACGTATTTGCAAGTTTGAAATTCTGCTTGCGTGTTTTCATTTTTTTTTTAAAACACTGTAGCTCCTTAACAGTTTCTTCCTTGCGTTTTTCTTTTTCCTAATCCATTGTAATTGATTGGGACCGCTACCTACGCCTACGGATTTGGCCCTCAGACCTCCACAACTCGGGGGGCAAATCAGACCTTCCTTAGTAATCTATGGAACTTGTGTCACATAAGTAATTTCTTTTACATACTGGTTCTCTAGATGTTTTCCTTCACCGCCGAGCAAGTGATGTTTACAAATATGTACATAAATCCGAAAACACGAGTTTAGCTGTATATACCCACGACAGGATTCGAACCGCGGACCGTTGGATAGTCCAGTTCTTTATACACTGGACCGCACTTTAGCTCGCCTACAAAAAAGGAAATCGGTTGACATACATAGGAGAAAATGATAGCTGAATTGTTTGTCTCTGCCTATTCATATATAAATTTATTTGATCACACTACATATATGGACTTTAGGAAATGTTTCAGAATAATGTTTACGTTGAGAAAAATAACATAAACATAGATATTATTGTAGCTTCTAACTGCCTTATAGGCCAGTAGGTTGGGATAGAGCGGCAGGCCGAGAGAGCCGACCGCATAAGATCCAGTCTTTACACATCTCGCTAGCTTCTTGAACTTTCATAGCTCTATCAAGCTCGCTCGCCGTTTCCTAATGCTGGTGGTAGGCTTGATATTAGTGTAGTGTAGTGCAATTAGCATTAAGTCCGCCTTTTGAACCAACTGTATTGTGGTCAATAAAGTATTAAATAAATAGTGTAAAAGTACAATTTATTATGGGACGAAACCCAACATTTTGGAGAACAAGTGTAATTATTATTCAGTTTTATGTGCAAACCGGTGCAAATACAACCCGATCGAAAGGAATTTTCTTTTTATACAACGTCTAGTGGCATACAATCAGACGGCTAACCTGATGTACAGTGGTTACCGTGGCGTATGAATGCTTGCAATACAACAAATATTGCTCGCGTGGTTACCCAGCAACTCCTCAGGTATACACTGGTAAACTCACGCACTTCCACACACACTATAGCCTTTGTTATTTGGCAGAAGTCTGTGAGGTAGAGGCACTTCCCTAATCGGGTTGCTATGACACGCCCTAACTTTCAGGAGAATTTTCGCTCAACATAGAAAATGTTGTCTGACTATTCCGCATGGAGAATGAACTACTCGTACTTGTAATATTAAAGGAGTAATTTAAAGTATTTGAAAGAATATAATCATAAATTGTAAAATAGAAATATAGAAGCCACCTTTTATTTCACAAAATAATCCGTTGTAATATAATATAATATAATATAATATAATATAATATAATATAATATAATATAATATAATATAATATAATATAATATAATATAATATAATATAATATAATATAATATAATATAATATAATATAATATAATATAATATAATATAATATAATATAATATAATATAATATAATATAATATAATATAATATAATATAATATAATATAATATAATATAATATAATATAATATAATATAATATAATAAGCTACCAAATAATATCAAAGAATTGACTATAAGTGAATTTAAACAAAAATTGTATATAATTGTATCACAGAAATGTTATTATTCAATTAATGACTGTTTAAATGGCATTCTTTGATCTATACTGGACATTACAATGTATTTAATATCTGACAACAATTTAGACTCATAGCAGTATTAGGGTCTTTCATAATTTGCATGTCTTCACAGAAGGCAAAATGTACACGGGAAACTGTTCAAATGTCACCTTATTATGTACCTACATTTTTGCGCAAATAAATATTATTGATTGATTGATTGATTATATGTGCCGTACAAAACGTCAACACCTACCCAACTAAAATATATGTGACAAATTTTCCAAAGTTGTCCCGTAATGAATAGCTGTTAATATTCCTTATTCAATTCGCCTTTTTAAATAGTATAGATGATTTAATCGTGCGCCAGCGACAGCGTTTAAATGTAATCCTGCGAGTGAATGAGAACTAGAAACTTCTGAAGAGTTCTCCGTCAGAAGCATTGGGATCGCGTCGCTGAGTTTGCAATCACCTTGCATTGCTAGAGTCTTACATCCGCTTAAAATACACGGTATGCCATAATGGTAAAGTGCCATTACAAATTAATCGTGACTTTAGTGGCCAATATTTAAATTATGATATCAAAACGCTAATTTTCCTTTAACAAAACGCGACCCTACAAAAAGTCAGGCTGCGACCAGACGGGTCACGTTCTGGACGCAATCTATTGTAATACCGTTTTTTGCGTCGACGTATTGCAACGCGGGCAATGACCGAAATCAACCTTCTGTTCTGTTATTTTGCGAAAAACACTCAAGGCCGAATAGGCGAGACAAATCTATATTTTAATAGAATTTGATTTTTTTTTTCATGATATCGCAAGCGTTGCGTGTCCGCGTTGACCAACGAAGTGCGTTGGGCTTTTTTGTTGTGTATTGCGGTAAAGTTCAAATGGCGTCGTATCAATCATGTTCCAATGTTTCCTCACATATTTACTTGACGCAGTGTCGTGGGTGTGACCCCAGCGTGAAGGCGTACCAGTGAACATTAAAAAAATGTAACTAATATCCTGTTTAATATTTTTATTTGCGAACATGATTAAAATAAATACCCTGCGACCGTAATACTCTACCTGAAATAATACATTATTTTATAATACATTATGCCTTTTAATTATCTTGATAATTATGCCTTTAACTATATTGATATTGTTGCAGACTGTCGATTATATACTCAAAATAACAATTCCCTGAAAGGGTTTTGTATGTCAGCGAGATTGAATAATTGATATAATACATAAAATTACATGAGATCATCAAAGGCCTTCACTTGTGAAAGAAAAATAAACATCTTCAGTGTAGCAACTGTAAAGTTTTTTTAAATTTGACGAGTCGAAAATATCGTCGAACATACATAAAAGACGAACGCCAAATCCCTTGCGGGGTAGGCAGAGAGAACCGAGCGCTATGTGGCTCGATCTTTACACACCTTACTCGTTTCAATAACATTAATTACTCTTCTAATGCACGCTCGCCGGTTCCTAAAGCCCCTGATATCGTCTTCTGAAAAAACACGATCAATTTGGTTATGGTAATTTTTGTAACCTTATAAATGAATTAAAATAAAATAAAATTCGGAGCTACATTAACAGAACACGAGATATCAAACCATCTTTTCTGAAGTAGACCAAAAAAAATATTGTACTAGAATCTTCATCCAATCTAGCTAAAGAAGAGCTTCTCAAACAAGTTAATTGAAATAGTTTATCTCTCCTATACCTGAAAGGAATACGTCGTACCTGATTTACCTGAAAATGTATACGAAACAATTGCCTACTTGCAACGACACCGAACAAAAACGTCTCATCCTGCGTCAGAGTCTCCATCCGTTTATCTTTGCGTACACGTACAAACGTAAGTGTGATTGCACACTACGGGTCGCACTTATTAAATGATTCTGATAATTATTATAAAGTTAATGGATTCAGGAGGTATTTCGTGAAAGTCAAATTTACGGGCAATTGACCTAAACATGCGCCGGCTGCCACCCACCCTCTACCATTAGAAGATGCATAGTGTCGCACCACTAGCATTCGTAGCATGATATTTTTATAATAATTTCTACAACTCATAAGGATACACGTGTCGCGTAGATGACCTGAGCAACTAGAGCAACAACGGTGACCATTGCCTGCGGTCTCTTTCTTTCCCTTCCTGATGGCAGGCAATCGCAGAGGCAGCAACAGCCGAGAGAGTAGAGACCAGACCATGGCCGCGACAGCAAGCATCTAATGACGATAGCAATTGGATGCCAACCGGCGGTAGTTTTCATGTATTAATTGGTGGCGTAATCACGCAAAGTAATTTAGATCTGATTGCCTTGGAATTATTATTTTTAGTTACACGAAAACTTTACGCTATGATTTATTTTTTTGAGAAAGATTAATCACACTGTTATCAGAATTGGCAATTATTATAAAATATATACTTATTAGATATACACATTAGTCTTTTCTTCCTTATGTCCGTAGTAGTCGGCCCTTTTTCTGTACCAACTAACTAAACCGATCAACTGAAAACTGATCAACTATTTTTATTCCTAACGGAACAACTATTTGTACAAGTTGGTCTGTTAACAAGTAATTAAATTCACATACTGTTCCTTGCGTTACAATTGTAATATATATATAATAAACAAAGACCAAACAGTTTATTTATTTATCAACTGATTTCCTTTTTCTTTAGTAGCTATTGAAGAGCTTATGCGATATTATAAAAAAATGGAACCAGTGGAAAAAATATTTGGAACCGTACATATTCCTCAGCTTTTCAGAGTACGTCTATTGCGGCCTGTGTATATTTCGTAAAATCATCAATCTCACAATGTTCCTTTCAAAAGAGAAGCTAAGCGTGTGTTATATTAAAAAAATAGCTCAACGAACAATTAACTTGCAGAAAGTCATAATTGAATATGTAAACTGCGGTCAAAATTTGATTACCGAAAGATCCACAGAGTGTATTGTTCGCATCCTGATTTCGTTCGAATTCGCGGCATCGTTAGAAAGAGCGCGGTCGACTCGGCTAACTCGGCTAATAACTCAAATAACTCGGGTAATTGCGCATGCGCATACTAACTAGCTCAGCGCCGCGCGCTTGTGCTATCGGAGTACAGATCGGCAGTTCACTTTGTCGTGGCGTGTTTGACGTACCGTCTAAACAATGCATGGAAAACATGGAAAAATTACTCTGAACATTTCAATTTGTAACTGATTATTTCAAAAGGAATTATGTTTAACAAAAAATGTGAAATAATCAAATCCTATTGTATTTTGTTCATTTTCGTTTTTCTTTTTTGAATAACCAACATTTCGAAAATGACCATCGACGAAGAAGAAATGAGGAAAGAAACTTGCCAACGTAGTTCTTTTTTCAATTGATGTTTATATAGATTAATAGATAATGAATATACGTCATGTCGAGTGAAAAATCATAATATATTGCTTATTGTTTATGATATATATATATATATATATATACACGAGTACATATACATATATATGTATACTCTAGCAGATGAGTACTATGTTATGTTATGTTAGTTATTCAATAAAAAAATATCGATTCCCAGGGGGTTTTAGTACCCGTGCCAGTCAGTGCTTGATAACAATTTTATTATTAATAGATTATTTTTAAATGAGTTGAATAACTTTGTGCTTTCCTGCAGCTTTGATCAAGGAAACTGTTAAGGAATTTGTCATCCGTTTGATCTCACCTCTTTTATAAAAGTGTCTATAGACAACTCCGACTATTCTGAAGCTTGTTTCTATCGAACTGGGCCTATTTAAATTTATGTTTTAATTTTGTTTGCTTCATCAAAAGAATCATCATCCGTTCAGCTACTCCATAGTCGCGCCTAAAGAAGATGTATTTCAAAAAGAAGCCGCGTATAAGTGCCTCCGAGGGCCTGATCGCATATATTGAATCTTTTTTTTTTCATCTTTTTATATTAATTTTTTCAGTTGGAAATAGTGTTAAGTCCGATAAATTGAAGCACGGAATTCATATTCTGTAAAAGTATTATTTTTCAACGTCGCTCAATCCACTTCATCCAATGTCAATATATAAGAATTTGGCAACATTACATAATAGGCATCAGTTTCTTGCGTAATTTTCATTAGAGTACACAATTTCTCCACCTATGTTTTAATTTTTCCTCTTTCGGTAATAAACAGCCGTGGAGGGCTAAATCAAGAGGCAATGAGAACATAATGTACATACACGCGTAGTATGCGATTCCGCGAGGGATTCCTTCTGAAAACCACTGGTTTACGAAATGAATTCAGTCGAGGTTTGCCCTTACCTACAGCATTGGTTGATTCAAAAAGGACATTCAGAGATTTTTAGAGGGTCGCGTTTGCCGTACTTCGGAGGGCACTTAAGCCGTCAGTCCCGGCTGTTGTCGATAGACAACATTAGTTAAGCTAAGTCGGTGGCCTTCGGGCGGCTTGAAAACAGTGATCTACACCAAGCCGCAGTTGAGCACCGTGGTAGAGTTGGCTATAAACCTCTTCTGTTAAAGGGAGATCCGTAACCCTGCAGTGAGATGAGTGAAGGCTGGTGTAGTAGCTGTTGCAGTGTCCTTTCTTCGTGGTATAAAAACATTTTCTCTAGCTAATTTCAACATACATTGCAAGGGATTTTGTATAGGCCCAGCCAATAAGTACAAATAAAGCATTACTCTCCATCGGGCAGCACCGATGGCTAGTGAAGCGAGACGGCGCGCGCCAAATGAAAATAATTATTTACCTACTTATTTACCGTCTACGTACATTCTGCAACAGTGTGCTCGTTCGTGTCTGTTATTGCAACGATTTCAATACGCTCATTTCATTTTTAATGTTACTGAGGGACTTAGTCAAGTCTGGCATATGACTAAATACCGATAACAATAGAAATGAAGTGAAATATTCTAAAATTTGCTACGTGGAAAAAAATCATTTTCATATTTCCATACTATTTTGTTAGCCTTCGCAAAATACTTTGATGATATATACTTTAGCAGAAGCTGGTATCCTTTCGCTACCGTCATTAGATACTGCCATGGTTTGATGGTGTTTACGCTACCTGCTACAAATGTCTCTGCGCTTGTCTTGGATCACACAGATCAGCGTAGATCTAATTGTTTGTAAATTCGACATCTTCAAAGTAATTAACTTCCTAGCTCATAACATCAACGATGAAGAATCGCATGAATGTAATTGACCTTCCCGTAATATTATACTCAAACGAGTACAAACTGCTTGTAAATAACATCCAAGACAATGCTACTTGAGTTTCATCGTCTTAGATATTACTTCTTCTACAGCCTTAACTAAAGAGTTAGGCGAAAGTGAAGCTTGAGGGGTCTGTTTGCGAGTGACGGTAGCCAATTAACAATTCCCTGGTTCATATCCTGTTGTACCTCTGCCAGGTCTCTGTAAGACTCCTTCGTCCACTCTTTGTATTACAACCATCTAAGGTACTATCTACGATAGCATCTTCACTCCCGACTCTCCTTAATTTTTATTTTTAGTTTGAATTTTAAAGATTGAAAACTTGAACTCTTGCTAGTTCTTAATAATTGTTTTATGTTATACTTTAACGAACTTTCCGCTATTATTTATAGATCCGGTAAATAAGTTTAAAATTCTTCTGAAAATCATAATGAGAAATAACCATTCCTTTTTTAGGTCAATTACGCAAGGTATTTTGGCTGGCAGCTGTGATTAACATAAGTTTTGTATTGTTCCAGATAGCGTACCAGGGTGGCGGCCTCCAAGTATGGCGGTGGCGGGCTGTCACTGGGCTCCGGGATCGCGGTGAGGCGCGGCATGAAGTGCACGGGGGTGGCCGGCGGCGGCGCCGGCAGCGACGAGCTGCTGCTCGGCACCTGCTGGCTCGACTCGAAGCTGGAAGCCGCCTCTCCGCCCTCCGCCTGCCACGAGCTCATCGATTCCCTTCTCGCCCCGCCGCCTCTAGCTGAACTCAAACCTCTACCCCCCTTCACCGGCTACACAGGTCACCTATCTATCAATGGCATATCCGGCCACCATTACCATGCCATCGCACAACGTCTTCCAGAAGAAAATAACAACTACCCTACGCAAAGCGGCTATGGTGCCGACCACGATGTTGTGTCGTCGTCTACCTGTGCCGCCGACGCTGAACCTCCAGATCTCGAGGATGTGAAACCTTTTCTAGACGGAGATACTAAACCCTTCGCAGAAACTAACGCATCAGGTGCAGCAGACTCTTGCGCCGCATCATGTTCTCCACCAGCGAAGTTATTTGACGATGGACATAAACAGGACATTTATGACACAGGTAACATATGTTCTATTGAAGACATCGCTGCTATCATTGGGTCGGCTATCGCAGACACGACGGTCCCTTCGCAGCCTGAAGATCCAGAGCGTAATGACTCCAGAGATAGTTGGATGGATATCGATGCTTGGATAGCCGGCGCTTGTAGTCAGCATGGTGACAAAATAGTGCAGCAGGACCTAACAGAATTTGGCGTGACGATTTCCCCACCGCCACAACAGAGTCATCACTCAAGTCTTGATTTTCCTTGTAAAGGTCAGGATTTTGCGAAAAGTCAGGAATTATTTCAAAATAAATTAGGACAAGCAGGATCGACGCTTCAATCACTGCTGACGCATGGTTACATGCCACTACTTCAGAACAGACTACAGAATGGCCCACCGGTGAAGCAGGAAGCGCCCAGCTCGACTAGTTACGGGATGGACGTGATATCCACGTCTTCACCTCCAGGAAACGCTGTGTCTACAACAGACGGCGTCGGAGGCATTCTAAATGGTCGATATGCGTCACATTACGCACTTGGTCTCAAATCAGACGGCTTGTGTAGTCCAGAAAGGTTACTGGGTTATCCTCATGCCCACACGACGACAGTTACGCCTGTTAGTAAAAGTAAAAGAAGTAGAGCCAAGGCGAAGCAGGCCAGTGGGAACCTTCACGCCAGCGCGCTGTCCTTTCCTTCGGCGACAGCGGCGGAGCTGAGCGGGCTCCTAGGTAAGGAGAAACCGGTTCATCGTTGTGGAATTTGTAACAGAGGGTTCCTGAACAAGTCCAATATAAAGGTGCATCTCCGCACACATACGGGAGAGAAGCCCTTCAGGTGCGACGTGTGTGCAAAGGCATTCCGCCAGAAAGCTCATCTCATAAAACACCAGCAAATTCACAAACGAATTGGGAGGGACTAGAAAGACTTAGCTTAAAGGTACTTCGACGCTAGCTCAAAATGAAGCATTTCGTAGAATAGTTGTGTGATTGGTTTAGTGTGTGCGCGCCGTATCAGTGTGTGAGTATTGCGAAGAATCTCAAATTTAGGATACATGTACATGAGTACGTCTAACGTCTTGTAGTTAAGCTGTTCACGTATTATAATTAACCCTTAGAATAACATTCCTAAGGCAAGTGCAATGTTAACTATTTTTAAGTTTCAGATTTATTATGTAGATAATTGTTTATACGTGTTGTTAAATGATCTAAAGAATGTTTGTTCGTTCCAATCGTGAATATGACAATGTAGAATAAATCCGCCACAATAGGTGTATAGAATCAGTTATATTGATTCCGTCGTGTTTGAGGCCTCGAACAGACAATGTTCTTAACGCATACGACATTCGATCGCATCTGTGCTGCACATCGGGTGACATATACTTCTTTGATAGGTTGTGGTCATCGAAATAGCGATCAAATCAATATGGTCAAACGTCGTGTGCGGTAGTAGCGTGCACCAATAAGAACGTCGTTTGTTTGATGTCTGAAAGTAGAAACTTTTGGCTTGCTTTTATACAGTCAGCAATGAAATGTCGACATGTGCTCTAATGTCAATGCAACAAGATTTAAAATTAATAAATTTAATAGCCTTAAGTTTATTTGTGCGCTACTGTACAACACTACAATATAAAATATATATTTTTCTGTCTAGAATATTATTATATTGAATGGTTACTCCGATTACCTACTTATAGTCAAATCATTATGTAGTTTTACGTTGTATAAATGTTAGGTATACAATTAGGTATTTTATAGCTAAACAAAGATGACAAAGCAGAAGAGGCTACGAAAGAGCTATACTCTGTTATATATACATAAAATGTATAACGGAGTTATTGACTTGGTATTTATTTTAAATTATTTACTCACTTTCGTTGCTTTATCTTATAACATTCCAATGATATTAATTTTAAGTATTTCTCATAAAATCACAATAATGTCACAAAAATTACACTAGACTCCCAAACCGAAATATATATACTAATTCAATCGAAAATCACAATGAAGCCGATGAAGGTAAAACTAACATATTTGACATAATTCTCCAAATTCACGTACGTTATTATTTCGAATTTCGAGGTTAACTTATTACTATAACATAATAAACATATTATCGAACAGTATGCTATATACTTATAAATGACCGATTTGCGGTCCTGCACATAAACAAGAATACGCATTACAGTACTAATAATAAAAAATAAAATCAACGCGTGTAACATGCGATACTTGTATAAAATATAATGGAAATAAAACATGGCTAGTTGTGTACATGCAAAATACATTTTTATATACAAGTATATTTAAGAGTGAGTTCTTTTGGCAGCTTAACTGTCAATCTGTTTAATGGTTATTAATGGAGTTTGTTAAACTGGCAAGGAAGATCATTCGTTTCACTCCGTGATAATAATAATATATAAAACAATAGTAAAAACAGTAATACAGTATTTTATAAACAGTATAACATATAACAGTAATTCATAATTCCAATTATTTATAAAAATCAGTAGACTTTCTTCTGCGTTTAAAAATTACTCTGACAAATGCTGCACATTAGCGTTTCAGTTTCCAGGACTTCAAACTTTAAGTTACTACTTACTGTTACTGTTCTATGACCATGTTTGTTAGTGCGGCTACTTATAGCGATCGGCGCACACGCGATGCAGCGGAACTGGTTGCGTCCGGGAAACGGATGAAAAAAACATCAAATTCAATGTTCTAATAATATCGATCCGGTTGCACAACCACCGGCACATTCGTATCAAACGTTATTAATAGATCGAACATCTAGGTAGGTTCGTGAAGGGCAAACACCTAAAATTAGGGAAAGGTTAACTTAATCAAGTTTATGATGTTACGTTGTGTGTTAACAAGTTTCCTATCAAACTCATGTTAAATGTAATTAATGTACCGCAAAGATCTTTATAAAAGTATAGTGTAGTGTGTATTTGGTTATCGATTAATAAAATTGGAAATCTTATTTGTTTTGCAAAGGGACAATAAAGAACTAATTGAAAAACTACAGAAAACCATATAAATTTAACAAACCTCCTTGCACATTAACATCAAAAAATTAAGAAATCATACAACAAAATTTTGTCTTTGTTGTTTTTGTTTTTTTATCCGAGACAGAGACACGTCTGTTGTATTGCTCATTTTTTGTATATATTGTCATTACGTTACAAGTCCTGTATCTGTAGTTATATTTATTAAAAAAAAGGACCTAGATATATTTGACCAAATTCAAAAAATGACGAGTTTGTAACTTGTATTCAAGTCATGCCTGTATACTTTAACTTTGTTGTTTAATGTATCAAATAAAATATAAATAAACATTTCAACGATATCATTGTGATATTAAAGAAAAAAAATGTACCATATTATTCAATGCGGTTGCAGGTGTTTTTCCGCATAGTATGTATTCCACTTATTCATTTCTAATTGATTGAGAAACAATCACTATACATGTAATATTATTGACAATAGATCTGTAAGTCATATGCACATTTAAACTGCTACTTTGTGTTCATGATCATCCGATTTGGGAATAAATATTGACATGTCTTAAAGATCGTCCAGACTGTAACTGTAACTGTCTGCAACGCCGACATACACTGCGCGGGGACAAACGCGCGTCTGTGAAACGCTTGATAAACGTCTCACAATACTTAGTAAGTTATGTCAATTAAAAACTAACAGTTCCTATAATGGTGCGTTTTGAAAATAGGAAACATTGTATATTTATATAAGACATTCAGCATAATATGTCATTTAGAGATGGGCATAAAAAATATTTGCATGTTAATCAAAATAATTTGATAGAATATTAAAAGAAATATTGTCGTTTAGACGAAGAGTCTCAGACGCTGTAGATATAGGAGAGATAATTTTAAATTAATGAAAAGTCGGTGTTTCACCCGCGGCGTTTCCCCCGCAGTGTCTAGTAGGGCCTTTATAATGTACCTTTTGCTAGATATTCGATATTAGTGTTAAGTATTTATTGATAATTGTATCTTTGTAATTATTATTGTAAATCGTTTCAAATAGCGGGGCCTGAGGAAGGGCCGTAACGGTAATAAAATATTATTAAGAAAATGTTATATTTTCCAAGAGGTTTTTATTATAAGTAAATTGTAAATTAATGTAAAATAAATGGAGATTTTTGTTAATGATATAAATGCTACTTTTTTTAATTCTACTATATATACCTACGATGTTGTTTTTAGCGAACGCTCCATGAAATATATGGACGAAGTAGATTGTTAATTAAACACTGAGAAATAGAGAGCTCCTGAGAAGGCGTAATTCAACAGGTGACGTCTTGTGCGGTGTACTCCTTCAGATTACGATAATCGCTGAGCAACAGACGACGGGCCATTTACTTTTGTGACAAACAGAAAACGAAATATTACTAATGAAAATTGATTAAAAAAATTTTTGCCATATATAACAAGTGTCTAACATGAATGACGAACAGCTAATCGTGTATTTATATAAGGTCATGCTCTTTTCATACTCATTCAATAGCTGACATGTAGATCATGACAGACTAAACCTTAAATTGAATACGGATAATACGTTCTCCGCGACAACGGTATGCCATAAGTTGCATTATCAAGCTGCTCCAAATTCACGGAATTGGTTTAAAAACGGCCATACCGATGGCCTAATAAGCACCCTGATGAAGGAGGACTTCGAAGTAAACAAACCCATCCATATTCAGGCAACGATCAACGTTGCTTGACTTGTGCATACGATTAGACTAGCAGACACGATGCCTTCAGTATTCTTCCATTCTCAAAATGTAAAAAAATATTAGGTTTATTATAATTACATAGAATGAAAATAATATATATACGTCAGTTTCGGTCCGCGAGACTAACAATAAACAATACTATCATAGTACCAATTACAAGAACTAGTAACAAGAACGCGACATTGAAGTTTTCTAAAAATAAATGCGCGACTGGGTCACACATCGAACAATCAAACAAAGGTGTGAACACTCGGGGATCGCACGACTCCCCGGTTTCGGAGGAAAGTCGGATGTGAAAATTGACATAATGCACACATCCAACAAATTACCTTTTTGCACGTACGCAGGGCGCCCGAGAGAAAACACGCGCACAACCAACCGCAGCGGAAAACTCGTGTGCGCCACACACGACAAATGTCAACTCGATACGCACACTAACGTAAAGTACCGTCCGCAAAATTGTGATTGCAAAATTTTCAATCAATTTAATATCGCAATTCTTTTAGAGACGGTTGAGGAATTTCGGATTAATGCATTTGTTTTTTAGGTTAATAACCAATTAAACGTTTTAAACGGATGACTGGAAGTTGAAGGCGATGTATTTTTGTAATTATGTCTTAGTACAATTAGGATGTTGAGAATAAGTAAAACACTGTCGTGCTTATTTAATTTTTGTGCAGCCGAACAATCAGTTGGCAGTGGAGATTGATTTTATTTTCTGTTTCCTGTGAAGTAGACTTCAAGGCTTCTCAGCTTTCATTAAACGTGAAATGGAATAAATCATTTCAACTGCTTTTATAAGTCACCAAAGTAAGTCACCAAAGTAAGTTAAAGTCAATTTTTTAAGAGAGGAAAGCAGCCACTCTGTGGAAGTACATCCACCTCACAGAAAACCGCAGCCAAATAACAACTCCCTAGAGGGTTATCGTGTTCCTGCGAGTGAGTGAGGTCACCAGTAAGCTCCCAAGGAGTTGCTGTATAAGCAGCAGAGGAGGCATCGTGCGAGTGATACTTAATATATCGCAAGCGTTAATAGGCTACGGTGCCCGCTATACATCAGGTGGGCCGTAGGTGGTTGTATGCCTCCCAACGTAGTATAAATAAAGAAAAAAATTCTTGCGTCCAAGAAACTTGGTGTACAAAACAGAGCGAAAGAGTGTCTCAGCTTACTTACAGACTTCTTTTATGGAAGTTTCAAATCAGACTGCTGCGGCTGCTGTTATTATCTTCGGGCGGGTGCAACTGGAGATCAGCTCCTTGTGACTCAGTTCAGAGACGAGCTGTGAGAATTGTCGACGATCCTAAGATCATACACGTCATGAGCCCTTAAGTTTAAAGAAAGACTTTTGTTCCCTTTTTATGTTCTACTTGTTGAACACTGGTAAATTTCCGTAGTAAATTAAATCGTCGAGTCGAGCTACTCTTCATGTTGCAAGTGTCCATAGACTACAGTAACTGATCAAGTCAGCCGTATGTTTGTTTGCTTCCTGAGTGGTATATAATAAAAATAATAATAAGCCTGGGTACCAAGTGCTCCAGAACATAGATCAAGGCCTTCACTAACTCCAAGAAGGTCCGCAGAACTGACAGCACTGTCTTGCCTGCATTGGGTATCCAGAGAGTAGTCGATAGAGGTGTATGCTCCAGGGGTGGAAATGGTAAAGGAATTAATGCCACGAGTAACTTCGGGGAAATCGCAGCACACCTTACGACACCCTTGAGTCAGTAACGCTGGTATTGCTCCTAGTTGACTTTCGGTGATTACGTGTGGTAATCCAGTGAGTGGCCAGCCCCTTAAATGTGTATTAGGTACCTTTTTAATAGCCCAGTACCAATAATCCTTTCGGATCTTCCTCAATAGCTCATTCATTTCCAACATATTCGCAATAGTGCCAATATCTGCCAACACCCACAGAGAAACACCGAAAGAGAGGTAGGGCACGACGTTAGCCCGACTGGGGAAGCATCTCCACCTCACAGAACACGCCAGCCAAATAACAACGGTTGTTGTGTTCCTGCAAGTGAGTGAGGTCACCAGAAGATAAGGAGATGCTGAGTCGACAGCGGGGGTGGCAACGCGCTAGCGACATTATTTTTGTTGCTAGTGTTCATAGGCTACGGTAACCGCTTTATATCAGGCGGATCTCACGCTTGTTTGTTATCTGTCGTAGTATAAAAAAATATATACCCGGAGCGAGTCTCGGCGGGTGTATATTACATCAATCTTCTCAAAGCGGGCTCTGCGCGTTGGACCCACATCTCGGGTGATTAAATCACCGGGTTTAATCACCCGTGAGTATTAAATATATCTATCCTATCTTCATGCCAGCTCCCCTGTGGGGTAAGCAGAGTATTGTTTAAGGTGTAAATTATCTAGAGCATATAGCACCATTTACTATTTCACCAATATTTACTAAGTATCATACTCAGAAATATAAATTAGATTTGCAGTTGTGTTATTATTTTGCGCACCGTACTGCGGGCGGTGCGTCGTCGGAGAGATTCTTTCACCAACCCACTTACATAGAACGGGTAGATTTCACCGCGCCGCCGCTGCGGGCTTGTTAATGGTGCAAGCTATAAACAATTACAAAGCCTGAGAAAACATTATGTGATTCGGGTAGATATGAATAATCGAAAAATACACGATGAGGTCAAGTTTGCCAATGACATTTTGTGATAGTTTGCTACTCAATGATATTTTGATACAGATGATATGGTTTTTGATATTTGGGGTTGTCTACTATTCTGTTAGTGTGTCAAGTCCAAAAATATTTTGGTCAAGATAGAGTATTCAGAGAGATTTATTAAAATTAATAATCGCGTTTGGGGAAGTTTATCATATTTTGGATATGATAAACTTCCCCACATATTGGTCGAAATAGAGAAAGTTTGTCAAGATTAGTAGTCGTATTCGGGTAGTTTGTCATGTCCAAAAATATATTCGGTCGAGATAAAGCAAGTTTGTTAAGCATAGTGGTCATGTTTATTTTGTACAACGTCGGGTGATTAACAAGCATACAGCCTACCTGATGTAAAGGGGTTTCAATGTTCTATGAAAACATAGCAACGCATAGCTAATTAGAGCTATTTATTTTTAGCTCGGTGGCGCAGTGGTGAAACGCGCTGTTACGCTACTTTGACACCAACGCTCGTGGGTTCGATTCCTACACAGTACAAACATTTGTATGCATAAACATGCCTGTTTAAAAAAAAAAATTACGTATGTTTATCAATTGTCTAGTACCCATAACACAAGCTTCGCTTACTTTGGGGCTAGGTGGCGCTGTGTAATTTGTCCGACAATATTTATTTATAATTCAATATTAAGTTATAATTACGCATTTTTTTCACATTCATTCATTTCATGGCGCTTCTAATAAAGTTACTTGTCTATTTAACATTAAGTACAACTGATCGTAAATGCAAACAGTTATTGTATTAATTAAGTACTTATCAGTATAATCAGCTACGCAACTATGATTCCCTTCAGTTCTGAATTCATCACTTTGTAATATCGATAGTTATACTTGTTAGTTGCAACAGATATAGCCTATAAACATGTACAAACTAACAAAAAAGTAAATAGACGGAGAATAGTTCCCGTAGATAACACAGTAACTCCTCAGGAGTTTACCGGCAACCTCCCTCAGGAACAATCGCCAGTGAGGTTTTATTTAGCAGCAGTCAGGTGGAGATAACTTCCAGCCAGGCTACTTTCAGTCACTTACACCCTAAATAAGTCGGTTAGTGTGCCATGTCCATGATATTTAGGTGGAGATAGAGCAATTTTACTACTATACACGACAAAGCAAGTTTGTCATTCGAATTGGCAGAGGCCAGTATTTTCAAGCCGCCTTAAGGCAACCGACTTAGCTAAGCGACTGCTATCAACCCACAACAGCCGGGATCGACGACGGCTTAACGTGCCCTCCGAGTACGGAGAAGTTTGATTAGATATTCGTTGCTCCCTGCTGAGATTTTCCCAAGAGACATGCAGTATAGGGTTCATCATAAAAGTTACGCCGAGGTTCTTGTAGAGTAGAGTAGCTACTGTAACTGTTTACCATCATACAGGCCATCTCAACTGAGGATTTGCAAAAAAACTAAGCAAGGGCAAGTTTCTATCGACATTTCTTTTTTATCAAGTCATTTCCGATTCCAATAGTCATGCTAGTAACTTGTAAAAAAATAATGGAAACGAGAAATGGATAAAATGCAATAACATTCACATTATGGCATTTTATTAAACCAAACGAATTCACTCGGGCTTTGAATATGTATATGTTCCTAAACGACCTTCAGACCTTTCGGATGCTACTGGTTACTAAAAGGTAGGAGTTACGTAACAACAGCGTACCGGGATACCATATACATGTATCTTGACATATATAAGCAGACGACAAGATGAGCGAGCACTGGAGCGCTGAGATACAGGCTCCGGCTTAGTTCAGAGGCTCCAGTCTCGCACAATAACTGCATCTTGTATTTGTCACCTAGCTATACTGTTACTGTAAATATTGTGATGAGAAAATAAACTGTTATTATTATTATATCTGTACGTGTTCAAAAACTGTGGCAGATAGACCGCATTCACATAGAATTTTGCATGGTCAGATATGAATACGTAGTCCTAAGATCTTTTTGCAAGTATGTACCAACAAACTTCGATCACTGTTATCTGAAATAAAGACAATTTGAATTGAATTGAATTGAATTATCATACGCACATAAATGCTTCTGAACTATAGAACATCTTCTTTGATTTTTTAATGTATTTGAATGGGTCTCTAGACGGTTTAAATTCATAATTATATCCGGTATAATCCTAGAACCAGATTGCCACCTGCCTGGTGATAACCGCGACAAGCGGCAAGCCTGCAGTGCAATCGAGTCCTAGATTTATTTTATTTTCCGACAGGACAACGTCTGTCGGGTCGACTTGTAGATATTAAAATTAGGCCAGGAACTAAAAAGTAGGCTGTAACCCCAAATATTCGATAGCCATTTTTCAACAAACAGTGAATCCTTTGACTGTTTGCCGCCCAAGTGGTAAAAACCTACATACGTAACATTACTCAACTCACATTGCCGGTCTCCGCTCATGTTTTGCGAAGATGTGTGCCACCCAAAGGTCAGGGCGACCTTAAAAGCGCGCCGACAAGTGGAATGGTTGTCCATACAAACCAAGCCCTTCATTCTTGAACTTCACGCCGGCTGATTATCGGAATTATATGTAAATTATCTATAGTAAATCTACAACGCTGCAGAAACGCTTTCTTATATAAAATCTGTTGACAAACAAGCATACAACCGCCAGATGAGAATCGGTTTCGTATATTATACAGACTTCTATATTCGCATATTATACCTATATTACGAAATAAGAGTTAAGGTTGATAACGTAGTGTTGGTGCAAATGAATGACAGTGTATATCTTGGATGCAATTTGAACTTTTAAGAATGGAGGGTGGTTTACCTTCCGTTGTATGTGCAGTGACGAGTGAGACTATAATATGAATAATCTATACATATAAGAAATTGAAGTGTCTGTCTGTGATTTCAAAATAAAGCCTTTATCTTGAGCTCATATTATTATTTTCACTTTACCAAAGCCTAAATACGCATTTTTAACTTTTTGTCTGTCTGATTGTTTGTCCGGGCTAATCTTCGAAATGGCTGAACCGATTTTAACGGGACTTTCACTGGTAGGTAGACGACTGTTCAGAGCAGAATATAGGGTACTTTTTATCCCGTAAATATTTAGGGTTCTGCGAAAAAAAGAAAAACTTTTAAAATTAGAGGGAAATATCATCCCCTTCGGGGGACTTTGCAATTTTATTTTTATTATTTTCATAGAATACGTATTTTTTGTAACATAAAGTAACTACGCGTTTTTAATGTAATATAAATAAAATACATATACGTTGCCTCCTGTAAAGGTCAATAGATGGCGCTGTACCAAAATTGAATCGCTCTATGGTTGCATCTACGACCGTGAACATTGTTTTTTTTTTAAACAGAATCAATTTCATGTCTACAGAGAAATAAAGGCTACTAAAAGCCCAAATCTCATGCGTGCGAAGCCGCGGGCTTCTGCTAGTATATAGTATAATGGATAATGGAGCACTGGGAAAACTTCTTAGCAAAATGGCAACCTGGCGAAAGGCACAGCTCGCTATACTGCTACATACAAAAGGTCGCTGGTACCAATGCTAGCGTGTAGAAGAAGCGTCAGCTAGATTTGGTAGATAGAGCATGAAAGTAGAAAAAACATCGTCAAAAAGCGACCATTGCGTAAAATCTGCGGCGTAATACCTGCACACCGAGTTCACTACGAAGGTGTAAGAAAGAATATTAAGATAAAAAATACCTCTTTTTCGCTCCGTTGGTTCGAACATAAAGAACTAATTCAAGAGGAAATAATGACATTACAGATATGCAACACGAAAGTAGAAGGATAAAAGCGCAGAAGAAGAGTTAGACTCACTTACTATGACCAAATTGATAGTGTGTTATCAGAAGGTGATGTGGGGAGCTATAGGAACTGGCGAGCGTACATGAAAAGGGCTACGAATATTAAAGGAGCGAGTAAGGTGTGTAAGGAATGAGTCACGTGGCGTTCGAGTCTCACTCATTTAAACACAATAATCTTTAAGCCAAATGTATTTGTTTGTAGTGTTTTGGAAGCGAAGGTACCTCTACCGCTGTAGCTGTGATCGACTTTAAGTGCTTGAAGTATGAGTTTTCTAATTTTACTCATGATTCAACCCTGAATATTTTCGAGACAAAACTTTAAATGTTGACTCGGGATAAAAGTTATCGTTGTGTAATTTCATGAAGAACCAATCACTAGTTTTAGATTAATACGTATACAATGAACAGATAGATAGACAAACATTTGAAAAATGACCATTTTGGAATTTATATCATTAGTAGATATTATTTCAAAAACATACCATGTATAAATTCAACTTTGCTACAATTTTACTAAATACTACATAGTAGGAGGCTCTATCTTCCTATTGTCATTAGCTCGTTTGTTAAACAGCAGGGTACACCACATGCCGATAAGGTAGGTTTTAACTGTATTGATGATGATGATCAGCATGAATACACCAAAACTTGTACAAAGTTTACAAAAACTTTTCTATAAACTTTGAAAAAGTTTTGATTCAAAATCACATTCAGCTTTTTTAAATAAATTCGATGTTTCGTCTTCGGTTAATCTCACCTGGACGTGGTGCACCCTGCTTGCGAATACGAGAAATCCCTACTGGAGAAGTACCATCTCCTCACAGAAGACATCATCTAAATAATCACTAACTGGAGTTCAATTATGTTCCTCCTGTGGGTGGAAACTCAGGAACGATACTTCTTATAGTAAAACTTATCTTAATTTAACTTATTAACCTTCACAAACGATGGGCCATATGTGCTTTCCGACTTTATATATTTTTTTTCTGCATCTGTGCTCGTTGTCTCCAACAAACGTATGCACCTTCGCAGCGACCTGACCTCCGCTCCGACCTCGATACTGAAGCATGCCTTCGTCGTGCCATCCCACTTGACATCATAATCTGACTCTCGGCCAGATCGGCTCGCTCACGATATTCAAATCTGAACAATTAATCATGGCGACCCAAATGGAGGTCTTGCATGTAGGAACAGAGCAATGAATGATCGACTCGTAGACTTTCGAGAATACAATTTCCTGTTTAGATTGAAGAATGTTTCTCGTAGCAATTTACAGACAGGCGCAGTGAGGGCTGACCGCCACTCCATGGAAAGGTCACCTTAACTTCAAGAACTTTAACTATAAGAAAAGGCTAATTGTTATATATTTATATTATTACTACGTCATTTTCAGGAAGTTGAGAGGCAAACAAGCGTGTGTTCTTCGAGTAACTAATGTAAACGGTACGTTGGTGACGAGTTGTCTCAATGTTGCAAGCGTCTATAGGCCGCGGTAATTGCTTACAATCATGCATTTTTTTATACAAGCATACGGCCCACCTGACGTTAAGCTGTTACCGTAGCCTATAAACACTTGCAATACATTAAGTATTACTCGCGCGATGCCACCTCTGCTGCTAACACAGCAACTCCCTAGGAGCTTACTGGAGACCTCACTCACACACAGGAACACAACAACCCTCTAGGGAATTGTTGCTTTTGACTGCGGTTTTCTGTGAGGTGGAGGTACTTCCCAGATGGACTGCTTTGATGCCTCTCCTAAAAAAACATAGCGTAAACATGGCATCTTAGTGGTATAAAAAAAGTTACTTCCTTAGCTATGTGTTAAACGTAGGGCTTTCGAATGACTAAAAACTCTATATCTCCGACCCTCGGTGGCATCGCGGTTAACTTTATCACTGACGCTCGTGGGTTTGATTCCCATACAGGACAAACATTTGTGTGCACAAACATGTCTGTTTGTCTTGGTCTGGGTGCTTTTACGAGAGATAGGGCGCATCAAAGCAGCCAGCCGTCTGGGGAAGTACCTTCACTTCACAGAAAACTTCAACCGAATATCAAACTCCCCGGAGGGTTGCAGTGTTCCTGCGTGTGAGTGAGGTCACCAGTTCGAGTCCTAAGGAGTTGCTGTATTAGCAGCAGAGGTGGCATCGCGCGAGTGACACTTAATGTATTGCCAGTGTTCACAGGCTACGGTAACTACTTTACATCAAGTGAACCGTATCCTTGTAAGCCTCCCGACAACGTAAAAAAAATATATACGAATAAGCCATGAACAGATTTTATGAGAGTTGGTACAGATATATCCCGGATCTGACTGGATAACACAGGCTATATACTACAGGAGAAGAGGATACACACGAGGGGTAAAGTTGCGGATAGAAGCTAGTTTTTTCCTGTGGAACTAAGCTGGCCGGCACCCACCCTCAAACCGTTAGTACTCGTAGATGTCACATGCCGACGATAGCTGCTCCGGTAGTCTCTGCCTCGGCTGCTGCAGTCGTCCGCCATCTGGAACAGAAACTGCATGCCACCACCACCGTCGCTGCCACGACTGGCCTGGTCGTCGCTGCGACACGTGTTTCGCCTCTCCACGAGGCATCATCAGGCGTTGTAGACGTTACTCGTTAGAATAACATGCTACAGTGTAGCAGTTGTTGTACTAATTGGTGGCACACAAAGCAGGTTAGATCAAATTGCATGTAAATTTGACTATCGCAAAATACCGCCTGAATCTATTAACTATTAAATATATATGCTTAAGTATCGGATCCCAATGAATTAGTAAACGGTATACCGCTACCAAAAAGAAGATTCTGAAACCTCTGAAAGAACATAGGCATCTTGTCATCGCGGGCGAAGCCACGGGCCAGCTGCATGTATTCGCAACTAATAGACATAAGTAGCTATGTAAACAGATTTCTCTTTTGTGGGCTGTACAATGGTACAGCCAGGCCTGGAATAGCCGAGCGTCCTAATGTCAATCTCACCTGCATACGCGAACTTCCGGCTCCCAACAAATGTAATCTTGTCATTGTATGCTAATCGCACTGCGATCAGGTCCAACTCGTAGCAGAATCTCTTAATACCAGTATATATTATGATAACATAAGATGGACACGTCGTGTTGTTGCGCGTGTCATTCTAACCGAACACGCAAGTTAAGCAACGTCAACCGCAGCCTGTCCACGGATGGGTTGTTTTTATCTCCAGTTTCTCCGTACTTCAGAGGGTACGTTAAACCGTCGGTCCGGGCTGTTGTCGATAGATGACAGACGTTAAGATAAGTCGGTGGCCCTCGGGTGGCTTGAAAACACTGGCCTCCGCCAATCCGCATTTGAGCAGCGTGGTGGAGTATGCTCTAAAGCCCTTCGGTTGAAGGGAGACCCGTGTCCCTGTAGTGGGATGAGTAAGGGTTGATGTGTGATGATGTGGAACATGGATACTTCAATTAAAATATTTACTGTACTTTCTATGCATCTATCATCATCTATATATACTCGTAGCTAGTAAGTAGAATTGAGCGGCACGTACGACGAACTCTGTCCTTACATACCACACTCGCTTCTTAAATATTTATAGCTCTTTTCAAGCATGCTCGCCAGTTTCTAGAGGTCCCCTTATGACAACACTTTTGCGTTGTATATTGTTTTGGAATTCTTTCTCTTTTTACTTGATTGTTTAAATATTTGCTATATGTTTTTTATACAACTATGTAGTGTAAGTAAATGGAACAAGCGGCACTTAACTCGGTTCTTACATTCCCCAATTGTTTCCCTAACATTCATTGACGAACGTGGCTACTACGCGTCTAGTCCATTTCAGCTACTTTCACAGCATTATGTCGCATGATTATTAGTGAGTGAGTATTACAAGCGTTTGTGGGCTACGGTACCCGCTTTACATCAGGTGGGCCGTATGCTTGTATGCCTCCCGACGTAGTATAAAAAAAAAAGATTGCAGAACTGCCTAAACGTTTGATAATTCCCGCCGTATAAAACATTTCAAAAAGTTTTATAACGATTAGGTCCAATGCAATATTAGTATTTTCTATTTAAAATATACAATTATTTTTCTCTACTGATAGCCAGTAGAATATTCCATTTACTTCATTATACATGAACCTAACGTGACCTAACAGAGGTGGTCTAAGTCAATGCACCTCTAAGTTAATGCTAAGACGTCTGTTTTCGTCTTCGTTACTCAGAGAGAGTAAAGGATTATTGTATATTTTGTTTATATTTTATTTGGTTTATTTCTAGCATCGTAAGAATCATGCTTCTTGTATTGAAGCGTCCATATGCAGTAGTAAATACATACCATCAAGCTTACTTAGATGTATCAAAAAAGACATGAGTACAGTTCATGTGTTCATGTGTATCCTTTTTCAGAATAAGTCATAAATATGCATCATTCTGTTCTCATACACGCGCAATGCGTACCTATACACCAGTATCTTTTTAAAATACATACAATCGTTTCACTATCACAAGATTAGATACTGGTTTGTACGTCACAAGATTCGTGATGTACAAAATCGGTTAAAAACGTAGTAACCTTGACAATAACCTCACGTGGTCGGTGCGAGGTGCTGCGGGACTGCGCGAGTGGGGAGCCGCCGGTGGCGGGGAGTGGAGAGTGCGCCAGTGGCAGTGCTGCCAACTGCATTGACAATAATTAGTTATGAAGAAACTTGTACCGTGAACTACAGTAGTATATTACAAGTACGCAAAATTTTTGATACGAGTATTTAATATATAATATAAATTTTGTTGTACATTTACAATCATTATTTTTTGTGGCTTCGATTCCCACACGAGACAAACATTTGTGTGCATGAACATGTCTGTTTGTCTTGGTCTGGATATTTTAAGAGAGGTAGGGCGCATCAAAGTAGCGCGTTTGCGGACTCTACCTCACACAAAACCGCAGCCAAATAACATCTCCCTAGAGGGTTGTGGTCCTGCGTGCGAGTGAGGTCACCAGTAAGCTCCTAAGGAGTTGCATTATAATCAGCAGGAGTTAATAGGCTACGATAAGCACTTTAAATCAGGTGGGCCGTATGCTTGTCTGCCTCCTGACGTTGTATAAAAAGAAAATATTAATTTAGTACTATTGGTAATTAATATATATTTATACGATGGATGTTATTAATTTTGAGAAAATAATAAGAATCGTAAATATATATTAGTTATTGATGGTTAATAACTTAACAAGCGGATAAAACAGTCCACAACATTGCAGGACAGACGGGTTGTTCCAATGTGTGAATAAAATTAACAGAAAGCTCCTGAGCAGGCACTGTGTTAGCAGCGAGGATGACCACGTGCTAACAATACTCCTGTTTTAAGCAAACGATTTTAGATCTGTAAGATATGTATCATAACTATTTTATCAGAGGAAAAGCTACGTGTTCTTCGGCCTGACATTAGAGAATACCAGACCTTCCTCCTCCTATTTCCGCCTGCCCCCTCCCCTGTAATAGAAACATTAGTTAAAATAATTATATCTTCTACTTCTTAGCGAGATAACTCGTTTCCTAATCCATTACGATTGGCGGGGTCCACTACCTAAGTGTAAGGATTTAGCAAAGATACTGAACTTCACCCAGAGCGACTGCCGGCAGGCCTCTACAACCCAGAGGGTACTAAAGGAAGTTGTGTGTATGAATGTGTTGTATTATTTAATTAGCTAAAAACTAACTGACATTAAAATAGCCTTGCCCATGGCAGGGGTGCAAGATTTAAAAAAAAAGAAAAACCCAGAAGGAAACACGTCTTTCTTAGATTAGGTCTTTTGTGTGGGTTTCCTCACGACGCTTTCCTTCACCGCCGAGCTAGTGTAATTAATTGCCGTAATTACAAATAAAAAATCCGTGAACATGAGTGTAGTGGTTACATGCCAGGATTCGAACCGGGGACTAATCCATAAATAGGGCGCTTTTTTATCCACCGGGCCATAACTGCGCTTAATAAAATAATTATATACACATATTTATTGTACAGTAATTGTGTTACATTTTTATAATATAAAATATTAAATATGTTTTTATATAAATATATAAATTATATATCAATATTTATTTTAACTATCTATAGTTGGTCGGAAGGAAGTATATAATTGGATTCTCTAAGTTGAAGTAGTCTATATTAAGTATATCTAGACTTCGAGAAAAATATATTACATATTGTTCGCGTACTGTGTTATCTTGGCGACAGCTTCATTAATTTGGATAGTTTAGGCTATATTTTTCTTATACAACGTCGTCGTCATGCAAGCATACGGCCCACCTGGTGTAAAGCACTGACTGTAGCCCACAAACGCTTGTAATACATTAAGCATTACTCACGCGATGCCACCTCTGCTGCTAACTCAGTAATTCCTTAGGAACGTACCGCACACCTTACTCACACGCAGGAACACAACAACCCTCTAGGGAGTGGTTTTTCTGTGAGGTTAAGGTATTTCCTCAGACATGCCGTTTTGTTTTTCCTATTTTTTTATACAACTAGATTGGCAAACAAGCATGCAACCTGCATTAGATGGTAAACGGTCACCGCAGACTATTGACGCTCCTAACACACGGGGATATTACTCACGCTGCCAATTTTGTGGCCTAAGGCTGTTTCGTCATAGTACCCAGTAATTTCTCTGCCATATTTCACCCTTCAAACCGGAATACAGCTATATAAATATAGCTGCTTGGTGGTAGAAATAGGTGAGACAGAGGTACCCACGCAGACAACTTTTGTACAAAGTCTCCCTCTAGTAAAATTGATGCGCTCTACCTCTCAAACAAACACACATGTTCATGCACACAAATGTTTGTCCTGTGTGGGAATCGAACCCGCGAGTAGGTGTCGAAGTAGGGTAACAGCGCGATTCACCACTGTACCACCGAGTTTGTCAAAATCTGTTAACAGTCGTCTGTATTCTATTAATTAGTGTTTACCAAGCTGGAAGCGAGGACCTGCCCGTTGAAACGGGTATGAAAAACAATTCAGCATGTGTATGTCCTAAAAAGTGGCATATATCATAAATTACAATGTACTATTATAATTAATTATGATACGTAGTGCAATTAGTACGATTGTTAAATTTAATATATAATTTAATAATTTATAAATTCCAGGTATATTTATTGTCTAATATGTAAGGATCGAGTCACGTGGCGCTCGGTTCCCTCTGCCTACCCCGCAAGGGATTTGGCGTGAAGTTATAGATAGATAGATAGATTTATTACCTAGAAGATTTTTAAAATTTTATTTCACATAAATTCTCAAAAACATTTAATGTGCATTGACAGAAGCGTGTTCCGTGGACGTGTTTTCTCGTTCGGTGTATCGTGAGAGGTAGATCGACTTATGATCGAGCTTACAACTTGTGCAGTTAACCTGAGACTGGACGCAGATTACCTATTATAATAAAAATAGTTTTTTTTATACCACTAAGGTTACAAACAAGCGTACGGCCTGATAGTAAATAGTCTATGGATGTTTGCAACACCAGGAGTATTGCTCATGTGTTGCGGACCCAAAAAATTACACAACATCCAGAGCATATGGCCCACTGAACAGAAAGTATCACTCGTAAGTTGTCACCCCTGCTCTCACTCACTCGCTCTAAAACCTTGCTGCGTTAGCAACACAGCAACTCCTTAGGAGCGACTGTGTGAGGCAATAAGTTCACACGTCAAAATTCACTCGCACGAACACAGTAACTCTGAGAGAGTAATTATTTAGCTGCGGTTTTTAAGGACAGCACTTCTCAAGGCTGTTTTGTGCGCCTCCACTTTGCTTAATAGCTCAAAACTTTTTATTTATATTATTATAAACTTATTATATATATTATTACTATCAAATATCTATAAATATATATATATATATTCCTTGCAAATAACCAAATATGTAAATAACACTTAAATAAAGCTGCTAAATTGAAAAGCGAACATGAAATTAAAACAACTGGTGCGGAAAAACAAACTTTTCGCACGCAAGTCACAGTTAAAAAGTCGCAGTTAAAAAAACCGTCAAGCGCAAGTCCTCGAGGTTACTGAAAATCATTTTTTTTATGTAACCACACATTTACGGTTTCGGATTTTTTCCTTTACTTGTGCTACATGACATTGCTTCTTACCAAATTTCATGATTCTAGGTCAACGAGGAGTACCCTATAGGTTTTGATTCCCTTGCGAGTCAAAATATGTGCATAAATAGCCGTATCTTTTGATTGCGTTGACATATTAGTTTGATTTTTTCACTGCTCGAAGGGATTGCAGACCTGAGTATTTGTTATTAATTTCAGCTCGATAGCTCCATACTGAGCTGGCCATGATAAAGAGTCTGGACAGATGGACGAACTGATAAACAGACAGACGGACAACAAAGTGATCCTGTAAGGGTTCCGCTTTTCCTATTGAGGTACGGAACCCTAAAACATCGCTTATGAATGTTTACGTTATCTGAACCATATGCTTATAATACGGCTAATTAACTGAACTGATATGATATAAAGTGTTACAAATTTGCATACTTTATAACTCTAGTCTTTTGTGAAAGCCGAACAGCTGTAGAGATGCTTCTTTTGATGTTTATTAAAAGTTATTAAATTGTTAATTTAATGTCCGCACACACTTGTAAATCAAATCGATTTTAATATGTCAACTTTCCACGTTCACCTTGATCAATATCAACTTAAATGAGATATTCTTATGTATTAAGTACATCGCGAATGTAAAGCCGATAAAAAATTTGCTGTTCATTCCTACAGGGCAGCTTACGATTTTTAATCCAATCGCAAAAACTTAACGATAGTTAAGTTTAGTGTATTAAACTTATCGATCTTTCGGTAATGTAACTTGACTTACTACTCGTAAATGACGAGCTCCGTGGCGCAGTGGCGAATGACACGACTTTTACACCAACGCTCCACGAGTTCGATTCCCACACATGACAAACATTTGTGTACATGAACATGTCTGTTTGTCTTGATCGATGTATTTTTAAGAGAAGTAGAGCGCATCAATGCAGCCCGTCTGGAGAAGTACCTCCACCTTACAGCAAAATAAATCAGTCAAATAACAATTCCATAGAAGGGTTGTTGTATTCCTAAAGATAAAGGGGCTTCCTCTTATGTTCAGCAGTGAACGTCTTTCGGCTGATATGATGATGATTCCTACGTATGAATGAGGTCACCAGTAAGGTCCTTCGGAGCGGCTGTGTTAGAAGCAGAGGTGGCATCGCGCGAGTGCTACTTAGCGATCATTGGCTACGGTAACCACTTTAGATCAGGCGTACATATGTATAAAAAAACTTACTAAAATAATCTCTGTGCCTGGATCACGGAAATTGGCGAAGCTAATTTGCAAAACTAAAAACCTGTAATACAAAGTGTTAAATGACCTGACCTGATGTATTTTAAACCTAATCTGATTATCATTTACGTCATCAAAATATGTTTAGTTACATTTGGATTTAGGTGCGGCGTAAATCTTGTTCCAATTTAGATCTAGATAAGTCCAGCTTCTGCAGGGTTTAAGTCAGGAAAATGAAAACCTTCCATGGACATATTTGACAGAGCCTCCTCAGTTACTTAGTAGGGTACATCACGTACAGGTGAGGTTAGCTTGACTCCAAAGATGCTCATGAACTACATTTCACACAAACCTTTTTGAGAAGTTATCCTGCTTTAAAAATGAAATGTCTTGACCTGTTATTTTAGTAAATATTGTAAGTATTGGTACGCGTACAAATTCTAACAGCAAGTCATTAAAATATACAAGAAAAGATGCATTAAAGCTGCAGGAAGAAGCAGAAGATATGCAAAAGCTCTCGACTTCAAAATCTATGTTCGTCGTATGGCCAACCACGCGTTTTGTGTTCGATAAACTCTAAAACAAATATACGCTCTACAATTGCACACAGTTTTGTTTTGCCCGTGTGATTATTCGCGAGGTGGATGTTGGCAGCACTGATGGAGAGCGGCGTGCGAGCGAGCCGGCGATAGAAGAAAGTGTGCCAGTGACCCAGATAACGCGGCCGAGTGTACCACATCCGGTACGCGCATGGGAACCGACGTCATTGTTTATCTGCTCAAGACGGTCTAGGCTCGACTCCCATCTGACCCTGGGGCCGGGAATATTCAGCAGTAACATATCACGGTGGCCCCAACTGGTATGTGGTCAATCCAGTGAAAATGCTAGAATATTTGCGTAAACTAGCAGTGATAACCTAGTGAATAAATAACTAAACAACTTGTACCCGGTTTAATTCCTGGAAAGTTTTCAGATTTATGTACACGTTTGTAATTATCCGTTGCTAGGCGGTGAGGGAAAACATCGTAAGAAAATCTAAGAGCGGTCTAGTTTTCTCTCTGAATTGCATTCTGATGGCAGTCACTCTATATTAATATCAGTGTCTTCGCCAAATCCTTTAGCTTGGTATAGGACCCCGCCAATTATAATGGATTTATAATGGATAATGATAGGAAGAAGATACATGTATACTAATTGTAAACCGCTTTTGCAAAAATAATGGAAATATACTATTAATAAAAAACGCCATTCAAGGGCGAATCAGATATGTACACAGAGGGTTCTCTAAATACTTTGATTGGAAAGTTTTTAGACGGAGGAAAAAATTGACCTATTTTTTATACAACGTCTGGAGTCAGGCAGGCTTCCCTGATGCAAGAAGGTTACCGTAGCATAAAAATGTTTGTAACGAAAGAAGCGAATGAATGGATGCTTGTGCGTTGCCATGCCAGCTACTAAAACTGGTACAGGTAACTTCATTCACTCGCAAAGCACACTAACCCTCCAGGAGTTGTTATTTGGCTACAGTTTGTGAAGTGGCGGTATTTCCCTCAATCGTGGTATTTTAGTGTGTCTTACCACTTTTCAAAATAATTAGGCCAATGCATGTTCATACACCTAAATGTTTATCGTGTGTGGGAATCGAACACACCAGCCATATTGTTAAAGTATCATTGCTAACCACTCCGCATAGGGCTCGTCAAAACCCACTATCGTCTTGACCTAGTTAGCAATATGATTCTATTTTTCTTTGTCTGTAGCCAAAGATGACACATACCTGGCTTGAAATTGACCTGACCGATGTGTGACCTGACGGAAAACTGTTATTAAATAACAGTTTTCCGTAATTTATAAAAACTATCCATCTATAACTTTACGCCAAATCCCTTGCGGGTTAGGCAGAGAGAACCGAACGCCACGTGACTCGATCCTTACACACCTCACTCGCTTCTTTAACATTTATTGCTCTTTTCATGCACGCTCGCCGGTTTCTAAAACTCCCGATATCACCTTCTGACAGAACACGACCAATGTAATCATGATAGGTACGTTTTGGAATTCCTCGGCTCCTACATCCTTCTACTTTCGCGTTGTATATCTGTTTCGTAATTCTTTCTTCCTGCATTCCTTCCACATGTACAAACCAACGGAGCATGCCTCTTACTCTCTTATAAAAAACTATAAATGATAAAAAATATATTTTTCCTGTAATGTTCATGGAAGTCGATGGATGTCGGTGACACAGAATTGAGACGAGTCTAGACGAGTCTAAAGGTGAGGCCTGCGTTAGTGGAGACTATATAAGTAAAGCTTTCCAGGTTATAGGTGAATGGAAGCAAATATGTTTTTTCCAACAGATTATAGCATGAGGTTCTTTAAAAAAGGGTGAAGATATTTTTACATAGTATTGTCTTAGGTTTTCGCGATTGTTACACATTGAATTAATCATACATAGGGCAAACAAAGAGAAGCGTAGGTACTCGTGTGAAAGAACACATTGCTGACATGAAGAATAGGCGCGATAAAAACTCTGCAGTATGTGAACATACACTGGACCAGCCAAACCATTACATCCAGTTCGATAAACCACAAATCCTCGCCAAGGAGAATCGCTACATGCCGAGAATGTTGCGCGAGGCTATTGAAATAAGAAAACACCCCAATTTCAATAGAGAAGATGGTTGGCAAGTACCACCTGCTTGGGATCCAGTCCTAAAAATAATCAAGTCCCAAACCCAAAGATCTAAAAAATGTTCGGACACTGTGAGCGATTTTTGTGTGAATCGGAACATATATAATTAATCCATCCATGTCGGTAGATGTAATAATTGAATAACTAATGTAAGACAAATACCACCTTAGTCTTCCTGCGACCACGGACGCTGCAAAGCGTTCGAAACGTCAGGTTCAACAAAATAAATAAAACACGCGATACTTCCGTTAAAAATTGTTTAATTCAATATTTTTACATAGTCGGCAATGCACGAGTGACGCTTCTGTAATATCTGTACGCTACAGTAACTGCTTGCCATCAAATAAATCTGCCTCCCTATAAAAAAAATATTATGCAGCGGAAGTTTCTAGTACTGCATGCGTTTATAAACTACTGAAAACACATAACATCAGGCGGTACACGTGCTTAATTTCTGCTATCTAGCATAGTGGAAAAATACTTCTAAATACATATATCCTATATCAACACACCC
This sequence comes from Pyralis farinalis, assembly GCA_947507595.1. NCBI lineage: Eukaryota > Metazoa > Arthropoda > Insecta > Lepidoptera > Pyralidae > Pyralis > Pyralis farinalis. Next base: position 40,094,660 of record OX382261.1, on the reverse strand, counting down.
AGTACCTTAGAGCCACATGGATTCCTGCACACTTCACTAGCTTCCTTATTTAACACCCTTTTTATACGCGTCTGTTCATACTCGTAGATACATGAAAAAATTTACTCGAACACACAGATATTTTGTTATATGCAGGATTCGAAACCGAAACTATTAGTATTAACCCTAACCGACGACGACGGATTTCACCGAGCCATCTATGAAAACCATCATTGCAATATGTGATCACCGAAGGGGGACTTTGTACAAAAGTCGAGAACATGCAGCTGTATTTATATAGCTGTGTTCCGGTTTGAAGGGTGAGGATATGGGAGAGAAATTACTGGATACTGTGACGAAACAGCATTAGGTCACAAGATTGGCAGCGCGCGAGTAACATCCCCGTGGTGTTCCGAGCGTCAATAAGCTGCGGAGACCGTTTACCATCTGATGCGGGCCGCATGCTTATTTGACAATCTAGTTGTATAAAAAAAATGTGACGCAAACCCTGGACGTATCTGATCGCATAATAATATATCCTATCAATAACTGAACTATGTATGTATAAAATTATATAGTGATAAATGAACTGACATACAAATAACTTTACATAGATAAGCTTCGTTTGTAGACAAAATAAGTAGCATGTAAGTTATTGTGGTGTTATTAAAGTTGTCAGTTGTTACACAGAAGGCGAGAACTTTTTTAACCATCCCAAAAGCACGTCATACAATACATCAATGCATGCAGTAAATGTCCATTAGGAATATAGTAATAAATAATGTTACTCGGGTAGTACTGTCCACTGACCTATTTAAAAGCGTAGAGGCGCGTAGCACGCCGTAGCACTTGCTACGCGGGTGTGACCCATATACGGAGTCATTTAAAATAGAAGAGAGTGGTATAACAAAGATTGATGTAACGTACGAAAAACATAATTATATCTAAGTCGCAGACACTGTGAGTGAGTTTGTGACTGACGCTGCAACTTCCCCAAACGGGCTGCGTTGCGCCCTACCACTCTTAAAACATCTAGATCAAGAAAAACAGACATGTTCATACATTAATACGAGCATTGGTGTCAAAGGTGTTACTAACCACTGTGCCACTGAGAAAAAGCTCGCCCTCGTTGGGTTGGAGGCATTAATGAAATATTTAACAAATATATAGATGATGGGACTGAAAAAAAACTTAGACGCAGGTATAATTTGCGTATGCTTTGTTGTAAATTGTATTCTATATAAAAATGCCTGAAATAGTTTTACCATCGCCCGAAATAGTCCTTGGGACACTTTGTCTTATTATAGAGTCGATGAATATCTAACTGATAAGTGACTCTTCGTCGAATGTTTTTAAACGAAAGACATAATTCATTCACCAACAGTAAATATATCTATACAAACATATATAATTACCTATATAATTTTGACGAGCTCGGTGGCTCAGTCGTGAATGACGCGACTTTGACACCAACGCTCGTGGGGTTCGATTCCCACACAAGGCAATCATTGAACATGTCTGTTTGTCTTGGTCTGGATATTTTAAGAGAGGTAGGGCGCATCAAGGTAGTCCGTCTGGGGAAGTACCTTCACCTCACAGAAAACCGCAGCCAAATAATAACTCCCTAGACGGTTGTTGGTTCCTGCGTGTGAGTGAGGTCACCAGTATGCTCCCAAGGAGTTGCTGTGTAAGCAGCAGAGGAGGCATCGCGCGAGTGATAATTAATATATCGCAAGCGTTAATAGGCTACGGTACCCGCTTTACATCTGGTGGGCCGTATGCTTGTATGCGACGTAGTATAAATAGGTATAAAAATTGGTTTAAATTCAAAGAGTTTAAACTAAGTGAGCATAAATTAGGTAATTTAAGAATTGAAAGAACATATGCACATTGTAGTAGACACCAATGGTACAGTTCAAACTGCCTGAAAATGTTCAAACACTCACGCATTGTTATATATAAATATATATCGTTGAACTTGAACCTGACCTTCAGCGTTATCAAGTAAGACAGATAACATTGTGTACGAACAACTCGTGAACAATAGCCAATTTGATATTTCGTCGTATCGGTTAAGTAGGCCTCGAGAACAAAATGTTGCTGGTACGGAGATATATGGCGAGCTCGGTAGCGCAGTGGTTACTAACATTACTTCGACAGCAACGCTCGTGGATTCGATTCCTCCCCAAGACAAACATTTGTCTGTTTGTCTTAGTCTGGGTGTTTATAAGAGTGGTAGGGCGCATCAAGGCTGCCCGTCCGGGGGAGTACCTCCACTTCAAAGAAAACCGTAGCCAAATAAAAACCCCTTAGAGGGTTATTGTGTGTCTGCGATTGATGAGGCCACCAGTAAGCTCCTAAGGAGTCGCTGTATTAGTAGTAGAGGTGACATCGCGCAAGTTATACTTAATGTATTGCACCGTTTATATGCTACGATCACCAATATATATTAGGTGACTCACATGATTGTATGCCTCCCTACGTTGAATAAAAAAAAACTCAAATAACTCTGACGTGCAAAAGGCAAGTAGAGTTCTCTGACATGCAGTTACTAACTCATTCTTTTCTTATTACTTCGCGTATTTTCAGGAGGTCGATGACATCAATGTGACGACCGCAGCTGCTCCATGGATGGCTATATTAAGTAATGAGGGTATGTTAAGTCGTCGGTACTGACAGTTGTTAAGTTACTCTAAGACTGGTAGGGCACATCAAAGCAGTCAGCTTGAGGAAGTACCTTTCGTTCCCAAAAAACTTGTGCTTCGGTTTGCAGACTGCACTCATTACTTTGAATACTTCTTCAATTCTTATTAATCCTCATTCACCAGAATGTATAAAATTTAATGTCTTTGCAACTCTCGTAACTATCGACTTCGATCAAATAATTCCCATTTACCTTTAGTTCTATTCTTTCATTTGAGCTTCATGTCCTTTACTCCAAAAGCATAACATCTATGGAATGCGTTACCAGAACCAACCAGTAACTCCGCCAGGAAATTTTAAAAGCGAGTCTATCTTCTGGAGCCTTACCAAGATGTACTCAACATATTTCACTAGTTTAAACATTGTACTAGTACATCCGCTGGTTGATCGGTAGAGAATATAATTAGCATTAAGACCGCCTTCTCTACCAACTCATAAACATCTATAAAGTTTTATATATAAACAAACTTTGACGAGCTCGGTGGCTCAGTCCTGAATGACGCGACTTTGACACCAACGCTCTTGGGTTCGATTCCCACACAAGTCAAACATTTGTGTGCATGAACCTGTCTGTTTGTCTTGGTCTGGATGTTTTCAGAGAGGTAGGGCGCATCAAAGCAGTCCGTCTGGGGAAGTACCTCCACCTCACAAAAAATCGCAGACAAATAACAACTCCCTAGCTAGAGGGTTGTTATGTTCCTGCGTGTGAGTGAGGTCACTAGCAAGCTCCCAAGGAGTTGCTGTGCAAGCAGCAGAGAAGGCATCGCGCGAGTGATAATTAATATATCGCAAGCGTTAATAGGCTACGGAACGCGCTTTACATCAGGTGGGCCGTATGCTTGTATGCCTCCCGACGTAGTATAAAAAAAAACAAATAAGCTAGATTTACTCACTCATTAGACTTTTTATTAGTGAAGTATTAAGAAGTCCTTTTTTTATCGCTTATCGTATCCAAATTAGAGTATTGCAAAGCGGCAATGGTTTTCAGTAGCCCAAACGAAATGTCGCCGAGCGAAACCGGAGACAAACGCCAGTGCTTACATAAATAATAATGTATAACCAAATCGAGGCCAACTATTACCTACTAACTGAAAAAAGTCACGTAAGTTCACATTTTGAATTCTCGATTATTGCTCCGAAGTGTGCCGCGGCACGACGAGAGTGAACGCGGGTACAGTTATCCGACGCCATGACTTTTACTTTTCCACCCCCCTCACCCCGGTGAAAGAGGGGGCTCCCCCCCCGCCCCTCCCGCCGGCTCGCGAAGTGCACGCACAGTTGGTGTTTAATGCCTTGACTTTGTAAGAAGTGGGTTAGCATAAATATGCAGTGAGTCGACGAATAGAGTTATGTTTTAGTTGCCAAACAAGTAGGTGACCAACTCGCGGCTTCTGTCGACCAACTATAATTTAAAATTGAGAACATATACAATGGAGAGCTATAGAAGTACGATATATAGTCAATATCTATATTAATATATAAAACTGAAGTGTTTGATTCTTCGAATACGGTAGTCCCTAGCGGTAGGATTCAGGATTGAAAATATATTTTTGCATTTAGTAGCTCAATTCTTGACGCTTACAGGGTATTCAAAATTACGATATGACCCTTAGAGCAAAAAGAAACAAAGTATATAAAAATGGTTCCCACGGGATATCGGGATATACACGGACGAAGTCGCAGGCTGTATGTCTTCTTCTTTTTAGCGTTATCCCTAATCCTAGTCCATTAAGATTGGCGGGGTCCGCAGGCTAAGCCTAAAGATTTGGCGAAGATACTGATTTTGACATGGAGTGACTACCGTCAGATCTCCACAATCCAAAGGAAAAACCAGACCTTTCTTAGGTTAAGGTGACACGTCTACTGAAGTATAAATTGTTAACCGTGCGCGTTTCCTCACGATGGTTTCCTTCACCACTGGCAAATGATAATTACAAATATGTACATAAATCCTAAAACTCTTTAAAGAGAAGTACGCATTAAGGCACCATGGGGAAGTACCTCCACCTCACAGAAAACAACACCTCCCTGGATGGTTGTTGTGTTCCTGCATGTGAGTGAGATAACCAATAAGCTCCTAAGGAGTTACTGTGTAAGCGGCAGAGGAGGTATCGCGCGAGCGATATTACAAACGTTAATAGGCTACGGTAACTGTTTTATATCAGGATAGCCTCATGCTCGTATGCCTTCCGACGTTGTATAAAATAAAATCGGCTAAGTGCGAGTCGGACTCGCGCACGAAGGGTTCCGTACCACTATCTATAAAAACGGCAAAAAAATCACGTTTGTTGTATGGGAGCCCCCTTAAATATGTTATTCTATGTTTTAGTATTTGTTGTTATAGCGGCAACAGAAATACATCATCTGTGAAAATTTCAACTGTCTAACTATCACGGTTCGTGAGATACAGCCTGGTGACAGACGGACGGACGGACGGACAGCGAAGTCTCAGTAATAGGGTTCCGTTTTACCCTTTGGGTACGGAACCTTAAAAATGTGGTACATGCCAGGATTTGAACCGGGGACTATTTGGTCAATGGGCTGGTTCCTTATCCACTGGGCTGTCTGCCTGCTATGAAGTCGCAGGCTGTATGTATACATACACATATGAATACTTCATCTTGAGATACTGAAACGCTCACTCGGTAATTCGCGATCGCTCCACAGTGTACGAGTAGACTAACTTCAAAAAAGTTTATTCGTTGCTATGTTTTTTTTACCGACGTCTCAGGGACGACTCAACGAATTTACTTAATGCAAACTGTATTCTAGAGTACTTCTAGTAAGGTTTGACCAAATTTAGTTTTATATAAATATTGGTAAAAACATATTATTTGTTGAAAAGTTATTTAAAGAAAACCGTTCGAAGCAAAATTTTGATTTGTTCACGATTCGATTTTGGAATTACCTCCATTGCATAAAAAATCGCGGGTAGACGATACTCTATTGGATTATTGTGATCTTACGAATAAGGAAGATCACCAAGGTCCGGTATAGGCTATGGTGACAATTACACACCAAACGGGCGTTTGCCAACCAAATGATTAAATAAACAGTTATAGGCATATACAAAACCGTGCTTACATTTGTGACGTGATACAGATGTTCAATAATTTAACCCTTACCGCTTCTTCATGTGTTTAATGGCTTTAAAATGTAGATAAAACGAAATAAATTTTATTTTTTAATTAACCACGACCTATTTTAATGAATTACATTCAGCACCTGACCGCGTGTAAGTCGGAAACATCTGCAACATATTGAATTTCAAGGGCGTAGGTAGTCGGACTATTGGTCTCGGTTTATTAAAAGTCAAAAACATACAAAAATATATAGAATACATGGTCAATGATACACACATCACAGCAGATCATAACGCTATTACCAACTCTACGGTTGTTAATTTCTCGCAAGTGAATGAGGTTGTGCAGGAAGCTAACGACTAGACGCTACGTTGACAGCAGAAAACTGCCGTGGCTGCGTCCAAAAAGAAGTGGAAGACACTCTCCACTCATTGCCTCAATGATTCCCTCAAATGAGACGGTACTTAGAGAGGAACCGAGACTACTCAGTAAAGTTATAAAAATATTAAAAGGTTCCTAAATCACTCCGTTCTTGTATTAAAAAAAAACAGTCTCATCAACTTATAATTGTTATGTGATAATGAATATTTGGTTGCCCCAAAAACTGGCTAACTTGCACGAGAAGAGCTATGAATGAAGTGAGTGAGGTATGTACGGACCGAGTCATATGGCGCTCAGCCATCTCTACCTACTCCGAAAAAGACTTAACGTGAGGATATAGATAGATAATGAAATTTGACATATGATTGCAGTTCTACTACAAGAGCTGGCATCGCATCGACGGCTGCACCGTGTCCAATCTTTAATGTTTACCTATTAAGTATATATCTAAGTAAGCTATCGGCTACTAGATGGCGCCAGTAGTCCAGCTATATGGATTTTTGGATATTTGTTTTGTGTGGCTTGAACCAGGTTATAAACCGTATGTACCCTTTGGTGAATAAATGTATATTCAGTCAGAACACAGTTGTATAATTTTTGCGACCCGGAGACCTAGTGCTTTGTTGAACCGTTCACTGCGTTCTGTTGTACCCAACAAAGGAATTTCTACGACTTATCGATAAATCTTTCACTATCCAGTCCATTTAACGAATACCGCCTTCAACCTCAACCTCAAGAATGCTATTTAGCTATACTGATGCGACCTTATTCTACAATGTGATATTTTGGTACAAGATTCTTACCAATATAAATGTAAGTTTATATTAACCTAACCTAAGTTTAATATCGTATGATACATGGTGGGGTGTAAATAAATGGCTCCCAATCATCTTTGGAGTCAAATTCAACCTCAACCGCTTTACATCAGGTGAGCCGGCTTGTATGCCTCCCGAAATAGTATAAAAAAACACATACTGGAAGTATTTGCACCAAGTTCTAACATTGCACACGAACCTAACTTGTTTCTAAAACACCAGCCCGAGTCGAGCCGTTTTTGCTACACGATCAAAGGAGAATGGAAGAAGGGGAACCAGCGGACACACGAAATGTACAGCCAATATGTAAATAATAATTGGATTTAATAATTGGTCATCCTAGTTTTTAAAGCAAAGCTTGGCTCCAATTCACGAATACCCCATATTTCTCCCAGACAACCCAAACATAAAATAACAACCCGAAAATTACCTATGTACGTGACATCACCCACCCACTAAACCAGGGTAATGGTTAAAATCCCGTTGATCGATGAATCGATTATCCGTATTCGATAAAATTCGGTATTACAATGCGTCTGTATGAATGGATTGGCAAAAAACGTGTGTTCCATATAGAGACAGTCCAAATAACCAAAGGGGACTCCTACGTATGTTGTGGGGGGGTCAATGAGCTGATGGCAGTCACCGGGGACGTATAAGGGATGCGTAGGTTACTGGTGAGAAATTACAGCTCAAATTCGGCCTCCAGTGAAGTGTAGATTTTTAACAGAATTAAGAAAGATTATTCAAACATACGTTAGCAGTTCATGAAAAAAATATGTACTAAATATGTATTTTCAGGAACACCGTTCCTATATGAAATCTATATGTTTGTCTGTGCGTTTGTCTGTGTATTTGTCTGTCGCTTTTTTTCGAATGTTCGAATTTTGACTTCAGATTCGGATTCAGCATTAAAAAGTAGAATAGGAATGTTTAGGAACACCGTTCCTATCTCTTAAGGAACATGGTCAAAATGGCCGACAAATTTCAAAAAAAATAATTGAATTGTTATGTTATTGACGAGCTAGGTGTTCTTCTGGCAATGCAAGATTGCGCATTCTCAACTGGTTAACTATTGATTGGGTATTTCTCCTGATTACTAGAACGAAACACCTGGGCAGCAAGACAGAGTAGGCCTTAAATCGCTTCGACTGATAGGAGATCCATATCTTGTAGAATGAGAATTCTTTAAGAGAGGTAGGGCGCATAAAAGCAGCCCGTCTGGGGAAGTACCTTCACCTTACAGAAAACCGCAGTCAAATAACAAATCCCTAGAGGGTTGTTGTGTTCCTGCGTGTGAGTGAGGTCACCAGTAAGCTCCCAAGGAGTTGCTGTGTAAGCAGCAGAAGTGGCAGTGCGCCAGTGATACTTAATATATCGCAACCGGTGCTACGGTAACCGTTTTATATCAGGTGGGCCGTATGCTTGTATGCCTCCCGGCGTAGTATAAATAAAATAGAAGGTTATAAATCTTCTTCTCAGTGGTATCTTGTTTTCTAATCCAATAGGATGTGCAGGGTCCACTACCTGAGCCTAAGGATTTGGCGAAGGTACTGATTGCTACATGGAGCGACTGCCGTCAGACCTCCGCAACAAGAGGGAAAACCAGATCATCCATAAGTTTTTCGCAATATAATTTCCCGGACGTGCGAGTTTCCTCACTGTGTTTTCCTTGACCGTCGGGCAAGTGATAATTACAAATATGTACATGAACCCGAATACACAAATTTAGTGATACATGCCAGGATTCAAACCGGGGACGTATGTTCACTAGGGCGGTTATTTATCCACCGGGGGGGACGTATGTTCACTAGGGCGGTTATTTATCCACCGGGGTATCACTACTCTGTGCAACGTTATTTATCCACCGGGGTATCACTACTCTGTGGAACGTTATTTATCCACCGGGGTATCACTACTCTGTGGAACGTTATTTATCCACCGGGGTATCACTACTCTGTGGAACGTTATGAATATGAATGCTCCATCGCTTTCCTAATATTTTTGATGTAAAGGAGATTTATTCGTACTATAACGTATTTACTATAGTTTTAGGCTCTATCGAATTCTCAATTGCGCTGACCGACATACATGAATTAGTTTTAATAATCAATCATGTCTACTTCAACGGAGCAAGTTCAAGCGGTTAATTTGATTCATTCTGCGTTCTATTTTATTCTATCAGTGCAAACGTAATTTTAATTAATAAAATACCAATGCCAAAAACACATTTTTATTAAAAAAACTCAAACCAAAACTATATAATAATGATTGAATTAATTTTTTATTTTTTAATACTACGTCAGGAGGCACACAAGCATACGGCCCACCTGATGTAAGCGATATATTAAGTATCACTGGCGCAATGCCACCTCTGCTGCTGACACAGCGCCTGCTTAGGGGGTTACTGGAAACCACGCTCACACGCACGTACCATCCGGGTAGTTGTTATTTGGCTGCGATTTTCTGTGAGGTTAAGATACTTCCACAGATAGGCTGTTTTGATGTGCACAATAAAAGCTTATTTTTAAGAATTATTTTATTATTAGTCTCTTTTTACATGCCAAACTACAGCTATCTAGTATCATGTGTCTCCGAGCTAGGCTGCGGACAGACGGACAGACAGACAAACTATAAGAGTTCCTTTTTTACTACGGAACTCTAAGAAATAAGTGAAATGTATGTAGAGAATTATATAGGTATCTAAATTCCTAAATTCAGGTTAACCTAGTGCCAGTGCTTCAAGTTCTTGCAAAGACATTGTTAATGATCTTGAAGCTTGGCTCGAGACACCATTACTCTCGACCAGTCCTTCTACTCTGCACTACACAAATATATAGAACAGCAACTCATCGACAGCTGGACAGCGTTTACAATTAAGAATAGTCTTATGTATATACTGGCAACACTGCCACAGACTGTACAGTAGCGTAGCAGCAGCGGGGGTGGCAACGGGCGAGCAATATTCTCATGCCAGGGTATTATTTCTATATATACAGCCTCGGAAGACAAATAAGTGTACTGCCCACCTAATGGAAAGCGTTACTACATGCAATACAGGAGGTATCCCTCGAGTGTTGCCACCTCTGCTGTTGCAACTACTTACGAATACAGCTTTTACCCCACTCACTCGCAGGAATACAACACCCTGGATTTATTATTTGATTGTAATTTTCTGTGAGGTAAAGGTCCGACATACACCGCATAAAATACCCAAATCAATACTTGACCAGTCGCGTTACTTTAATGCGATCTAAACCTCATAAAATACCCAAATCAAGACAGTGTAGGAATCTAACTCACGAACTTTGATGTTAAGTAGCATTTCTGACCGCCACCGGGCTCGTCAAATAATCACTTCACATCAGGCGAGTTATATGTTTGTTTGCCCCCCGGTATCAAAAAGATGCCGTTTCTTTTGCGGACGCGATGCTCTACGGTAGATTGATTCGTGGAAATCTTTTGTATGCACGATCAGTGTGGAGCTTTCTAGTTTGGGTAGCGAGCGTAGATTACGATATGTCGTTTTTATACAAAACATGTATTAAATATAAAAATAAAATACAATCGACCACGTGAACTTCCACCAGACTACTTATCGGTAACCCAAAACATTACTAATATGCTAAACTGACAGATGCCTTTTCAGGAACACCGTTCCTGTATGAAATCTATATGTTTTTACTGTGTGTGTCTGTGTGTGCGTGTGTCTGTCGCTTTTTTTTCGAATATGCGAATTTTGACTTCTGATTCAGATTCAGCAAAAAAAAGTAGAATAGGCATGTTCAGGAATACCGTTCCTATCTCTAAAGGAACATGGTCAAAATGGCCGACAAATTTTCTAAAAAAAATTTTTTGTATTGTTATACTCGTATAATTGACGAGCCAGGTGTTCCTCTGACAATGCAAGTTTTCTCATTCTCAACTGATTATATTTAATTAACTAGAACTTTTAAAATTAAATTTAAAAAATATTTTTTGTTTACATTTCAACTTTCCAATCCTGCCAATTGATGCACTGACTAAAGACAATTTTTAACTCTATGGACATTTCTAAATAAAATTCAATTTATTTCGTTCTTTTATTTCGGAACAAATTATCCATATAAAATATTATTATTATAAAATTCTTTAATCACGGGCGTTAACCCCGGTCATTTAACAGGCGTGCGTGGGAATATGAATTCAACGTGTAGATGCCCCTTCGAAATAGTTAATGTAATATATTATACCCGCTGTGACCTATCAATAATATCAATGGGAGAATATATCCAGGTACAGGTCACGGCAGGTATCGGGACTATTGCAAATGTGTCGGAAATTATTGAGCAATTGAAATAAGATCGGGAGGGATTATTAGTACTGGGCTATTACAGAAGAGGGACTGACACACATGATTCGGCAGGCTGTAGCTCGCCGCTCACTAGATGGACCCCCGAAATACCAGAGAAAGTTGGCCAGGAGCAACACCGGTGTAAGTGACTCAGGGATGTCGAGAGGTGTGTTGCGCTTTCTCCGAAGTTACTCGCGTCGTTATGCCCTTAAGACCCCTGGAGCATATCACCTGCTAGAGCAATATACTCTCTCTGAAAATAAAAAGAGGCATTCTCCGTTGGTTCGGACATGTACCAAGAATGCAGAAAGAAAAATTACGAAACAGATATACAACGCGAAAGTAGTAGGATGCAGGAGCCGAAGAAGGCCAAGACTTACCTACCATGACCAAATTGATCGTGTTTTATCACGAGGTGATGTCAGGAGCCTTAAAAACCGGCGAGCGTGCATAAAAAGAGCAATGAATGCTAAAAAAGTGTGTGAGGTTTGTAAGGATCAAGTCATGTGGCGCTCGGTTACCTCTGCCTACCTCGCAAGGGATTTAGCATGAAGTTATAGATACATAGACTCCTCTCTGGACGGCCAATGTAAGCAAGACAGAGCTGAGAGTCCTGCGCGCCTTCCTAAGTTTCCGCTTCGACCGACGAAGACACGCCGGAGACGAAGGCCCTGATCGACTTTCTGGAGCACTTGGGTACCCTTGGTGTCATTACGCATCAACAGCTCGCCACTAGCTACCCTGCGAGGCAGATATTATGTTATTATATTGAGTTGATTAATATTTCACATGTCAAAATATATGATAACAGATAGTCATTAATTATTACATTTCAAGTCAAAAAGAAAAAATAGAAATCGATAATACAAATAAAAATAATCATCATCATCTTTTACATCTACCTATTCCACCAGGGGTCAATGGAGGCGCGTGCATGTCACTGTAACATTAAAACATCGGTCCGTTCAATCGTTCAGCTACCGTCATCAGGCTGATGTTGGCGCTGTCACGCCTTTTTAGGGAGGTGACCCTTTCACGCATAATGCTATGAAAGTCGACGACCCGATTTACAGCAGACATCCCTGACGCACTGCAATGTCGTGGCAGCCCCAACAGCGCCCTGAAAACCATGTAAGGTTGTAAACGCAAGTCGCTACGCGCCCTTTGAGTACTGTTGACCCGCAGGCTTCAAGTATAGAAAGTGTGACTTACACTATTTGTACACTTTGCAAACTTTCGAATCAACATATTACCCCGGACTGCTAGCCGGACGCCCTGCGCTCCCGCTCAATGTCTACATCATCATTCAGTTTTTTCGGTGATCCAGTGCCTTAGGTACCAACCTTTGTGACGAATTTAAGTGAAACGCCACTGAGTGCTCCTGGTGGTATATGTGAATAATGTTTAGTATCAGCCATAAATAGCATAATACACTGACTCTTCACAGGATAAAACCTGAGAATATGGGTCTCCGCGTATCATTCACAAGCAGATACCAGCTTCCAGAGACCATTGATTGATAGGCTCAATAATGCAATATCATCAGCAGAACTAACATTATTTACAAAAGTCTCTCCGACAGTACAGCCCTCGCCGGCGCTGTTGAGCTCACCAATCAGCTGATTAACATATAAACTGAAGAGTCGGGGCGAGTTAACGCGCCCTGCCTCACCCCGCATTACAGTCTATAGGGCGAACATAGTGTACCTGCCCATTTCACCACATTGCTTTGATTTTATCTCAAACAAAGGTACTTGCCATGATATGCTAGATGGCAGATTGTATCACGTACGTATGAAGTTGGCTTCGCTTTTAAGGATGGCGAACCGTTTACATCTTGTTAGAGAGGTAGGGCTTCAAGATCAGGGGTACGGCATCAAAGCAGTTCCACTGGTCAAGTATCACATCACAGGAATCCGTAGTAGTAGTAGATAAAAACTCCATGGAGGTTTATAGTATCCTGCAATTGAGTAATGTTGCCAGTTTCCATAAAAATAAAACGTATTTTTATGTTTGCATACAAACATCATTTACACATTACTTGCGTACTGTATGATGAATTTGACATACTATCGCACGCGCACGTGTCGGATCTACGTGTGCCATAGACACAAGCTCCGTTGGTAGTGTGCGTAAGGAAAGCTGTTCAGTAATGGCAAATGAAGTGGTAGGCGGTAACGAGTTACCAGCGTGTTACAGTGGACTATTACGGTGGGGGACGGTTAGTGCGTAGTAGGCTTTAGAGAAACAAGCGCGCGCAATTTTTTAATTTGCCGTCATTATGGTATAGTCGTGTACTATGCGATACCATATTAATTTACTTCCGCGAGCTTTATATTGCGGAATTATGTCTCTGTCCCAGAGTACAAGAACGTTAGTATTTTGAGAATGAGATGAAGGGTTGTTTGGTAGCATTGATAGCCCAGTGGATAAAGAACCAGCGTGTTACCCTACCGTCTCTGGTTTGAACTCTGCTGTAGATATGTATCACTAAATTCATGTTTTCGGATTTATGTACTTATTTGTAATTATCACTTGCTCGAGCGCGAAGGAAAACGTCGTGAAGAAACCCGTAAAACGTGTGACCTAACTTAAGAAAGGTCAGATTTTCCCCTCTTGGTTGAGGAGAAAGAGGACGGTAGGTAAAAATCAGTATCTTCTCCAAATCCTTAAAATTAGGTAGTGGATCCTGCCAATCTTAATGGGTTAGGAAACGGAATAACACCAAGAAGATCTCCGAAAGGAATACGCACCTCCACTTCTTGAAAGGGCTATTAAAACGGCTTACCACCATGTACTCGTCCGTTTCAAGAGAGGGATCATTCCCTCTCCTTGTTTATGTATGAATATCCTTGTGATGGAATAAGTGTTCGAATACAAGGAGGTTTCATTCAATACATATCCTAAAAGTAACTTACCTGCATCTTGCACTCACTTATCTCCGTATGGTTGGACCACCCTGGTAACATTTTCCCTTGGTCCCATCTATTCAGATCTCATTCCCTTCAGCCAAATCCAGATTATCTAATCCACAGTGAAGTATCAAGTTTCACGATGATACAACAATTAGAAGTGATTGAAAAGCTCCTTTGATTCCATTCGCCATCATCATTTTAGTCGAAGTACTTCCACTGCTGAACATAGGCACTTCCATAACAAGCGCTCCAGTGCCGCTTGCAGCCGGCGGCTCACTGTGATCATCTCCAGAAAGCTTGTACCAATTGTAATTGAAGCCGATGCAATATATTCATACAAAAAATGTGGCAGTGACTCTTAAGGAGTTGCTGTGTTAACAGACCAGGTGACATCGCGCGAGTGACACTCAACGTGTTGCAAGCGTTTATAGGACAACGCTCGTGGGTTTGATTCCCACACGGGACAAACATTTGTGTGCGTGAACATTATATGTTTGTCTTGGTCTGGGTGCTTTTAAGAGAGGTAGGACGCATCAAAGCAGCTTGTGTCGGAAAGTACACCATACAACAGAAAACCGCAGCTGAATAATAACTTCCTGAAGAGATGTGTTCCTACGTCTGAGTGAGTAAGCTCCTAAGGAGTTGCTTTGTTAGCAGCAAGGGTAGCATCGCGCAAGTATCCTTAATATGTTGCAAGCGTTTATAGGCTACGGTAACCGCTTTACATTGGGTGGGCTGTATGTTTGTATGCCGACGTTGTATTGTAAAAATTGTAGTTATGGAAATTTAAGATAGAGAATCTACTTTTGTAAAACTAGAGTCTTCGAGACTCAAATTTTACTAATTTGTTTCATTTGTAAACACCTCTTACAATGCCATTGGTACAAATCCATCATTACCCCAATTCGACATCAACTAAGCTTCTTTGGACCTACTCCACAAAACTCCACCAAGTGGATCGCAATGTAGCAAAATCATCATCATTAATAAACGAATTAATGTCATCGACGTCCGTCAGCGGCGGAAGTGTACTCTCTAATGACTCATTGATCAGATTTAATATTTGATTGCATAAATTACTGGCTTACTTCTTCTACTACGGTCCGGAACCATTATGGTGAGCATGAATTCCTTGTCGATGACAAGCGGTATGACCGTGCAAAAGCCTTTGGCATCATCATATCTAGTAATTAAGATACAAATTTTCTAATGAGACGGTATTTCGAAGAGCCAACCAGCGTATTTGTGGAGCCGTATTCATCTGAATACAAGGTACAAATTACTTGAAGGCACAAATTACTTGAAGGCACAAATCACTTGAAGGCACCTACCGCTCACAAAAACATTGTGTTTCAGCGCCTAAATATGTCAGCGATTCGAGTCTCCTGACAGTTGGAAAAATTGTTTAACCATTGAAATATCAATTTTTTAACGGAAGTATCGCGTGTTTTATTTATTTTGTTGAACCTGACGTTTCGAATGCTTTGCAGCGTCCGTGGTCGCAAGAAGACTAAGGTGACATTTGTCTTACATTGGTTATTCATTATTACATCTACCGACATGGATGGATTAATTATATAAGTTCCGATTCACACAAAAATCGCTCACGGTGTCCGAACGTTTTTGAGTAGATCTCTGGGTTTGTGACTTGATTATTTTTAGAACTGGATCCCAAGCAGGTGGTACTTACCAACCATCTTCTCTATTGAAATTGGGGTGTTTTCTTATTTCAATAGCCTCGCGTAACATTCTAGGCATGTAGCGATTCTCCGACAAATGTCACCTTAGTCTTCCTGCGACCGCGGACGCTGCAAAGTATTCGAAACGTCAGGTTCAACAAAATAAATAAAACACGCGATACTTCCGTTAAAAATTGTTTAATTCAATGTGTAACAATCACGAAAACCTCAGACAATACTATTGTTTAACTAATAAGTAGATAAGAGCGCGTTCCTTGTAATTGTGCTTTGAGTTACTACGAAATATCGATGTCATCGGTTCTCTATAAGTTATTACCTTCATGGTGCATGATGATAGCATGACTCTCGGTGCAATCTAGAATTCCGTTTAAAAATAAACCAGCTAACGATTCCAATTTTTTATTATTAAAGCCGGGAGGTATACCAGCATACGACCCTTATGATATAAAGTAATCACCATAATCTATCAACGCTTGTAACACATTAAGTATCGCTCGCGTGATGCCACCTCTGCTGTTAGCACAGCAACTCCTTAGCAGCTGGTCACTCACACGCAGGACCACAACTCTGCAGGGAGTTGTTATTTACCTACAATTTTCTGTCAGGTGGAGGTAATTCCTCAGTCAGGCTGCGCCCTTCCTCCCTTAAAAACACCCAGACTAAAACAAACAAACATGTTCATCCACACAAATGTTTGTCCTATGTGAGAATCAAGCCCGCGAGCGTTGGTGTCAATGTAGCGCTACTAACCACTGCGTCACCGAACTTTTTAGATACAACTATATACCTATATATTTATATATGTCAGAACAAATTGAAAAGAATCGATAATATCCGAAATAGTAAATATTCGACAAATCTGACCTCTGCAGAAAACTCTTCCGACTCGTTCAGTCGCTAGTTGGTAAAAAGCATTTTATAATTTATTTTGGTAGTTATCATCATACTAAAACCGTTTTAAAAAAAAGGAATCCTTACTGTCTGTCTGTCACCACCGAAAAAAAAATATATATTTCCAACTGACATTGTTTTTCATAAACCATCATAATACAGAACTACTCAGACTTACCAGAGGGATACTTTGTACAAAAGTGGTCTGCGTGGGTACCTCTGTCTCACCTATTTCTACCGTCAAGCAGCTATATTTATATAGCTGTGTTCCGGTTTGAAGGGTGAGATATGGCAGAGAAATTACTGGGTACTGTGACGAAACAGCCTTAGGTCACAAGATTGGCAGCGCGCGATCCATCTAATGCGGGGCGCATGTTTGTTTGCCAATCTAGTTGTATAAAAAAAACTCACCTACCATGACCGAATCGATCGTGTTTTATCAGAAGAGATTATCAGGAGCCCCAGAAACCAGCGAAGAACGAATTTCAAAGAATTCAAGTGAGGTGCATACGAGTCATATGGCGCTCAGTTCTCTCGCCCGCAAGCGACTTGGCGTGAAGATATCTATCTATCTATAATTTCACGCCAAATCGCTTGCGGTGTAGGCAGAGAGAACCGAGCGCCGCGTGACTCGATCCTTACATATCTCACGTGAAGATATATATACTTAATTAGGTGTGTCATATAAGGAGTGATGGGATAAAATTTCATTAATATAACACCTAATTATTTTTTCCACAAAGGACGTTAAATTGTCGCAAGAATGTATGACGAAGGATTCCACCGAGGAACCTTGTCGCGGCGACGTTTAATAAAACTTCTCAGTTCAAGTTCAGTTCAATTCAGGTTATGAGTGTTGCGAATTTTCACATCAATAAACTGAATACATTCTGCCATTCATTCGCCGTCGTAAACGCGAATGTAGGCCGCGGTATGGCAAGTTCACTGTCATTAACAAACACATTAATGGCGGGCTGCGTATGAAAGTGGAGCGAGTCAGGTGGCAGACACCTCTCATTCACGAGGACCGTATATTTGTCATTATCGATGAAGTGTTCTGTTATACAGCCTCGCGAGGTATACCTAATGTATCGCCTAATGTAAGGTGGTTATCGTAGCCTATGAACGCTACCAATACAGGAAATAACACTCGAGCATCACCACCTCTGCTGCTAACACAGCAACTTAGGAACTTACCGGTAACCTCATTCCCTCACAGGAACACAACAATGCAAGTTTGTTATTCTTCTCTAAGAACAATCAGACTAAGACAAATATATGACTAAATGTTTATGCACACAACCCTCCATGGGGTCGTTATTTTGATGCAGTTCTCTGTAAGGTGATCAGCTGGGCTGGCTTTGAGGCGCTCTCTTAAAATGTGGTCAAACATCGTGTGGGAGCATTTGTAAATAAAGTCAATGAAGACGTAATCATAAATGTATATATAAGTTTTGTTTTTATACTACGTCCCGAGGCATACAAGCATACGGCGCACTTGATGTAAAGCAGTTACCGTAGCCTATTAACGCTGTAATATATTAAGTATCACTCGCGCGATGCCTCCTCTGCTGCTCCCACACAGCAACTCCTTAGGAGCTTACTCGTGTCCTCACTCACACGCAGGAACACAACAACCCTCTAGGGAGTTGTTTTTTGGCTGCGGTTTTCTGTGAGGTGGAGGTACTTCACCAGACGGGCTGCTTTGATGCGCCCTACCTCTCTTAAACATCCAGACCAAGACAAACGTACATGTTCATGCACTCAATGTTTGCCTTGTGTGGAAATCGAACGCTCGTGGCGTTGATGTCAAAGTCGCGTCATTCACGACTGAGCCACCGAGCTCGTCAAGTAAGTAATAAAAACAATAAATTGAAGAGGTTGTTGTACATTTGTCACAAAGTAAATTCGTCACATTTTTGAACACTCCATGCATAGAAAGTAAGTTCGCCACTTATTAAAACGTAAACGTAGGTAAGAGTTAAATTCGTCACGAGTTTTCATTTTACATCATTTTTGCATAAAGTACCGGTAGCGATATCTGTACGAAAAAAAACAATGCGACGAATTTACAATAATCCAAATTAATATATGACGAATTTGCTTCATAAAAATAGAACACTGGCAAATTTACACATACTTTTTTCCGTGACGAATTTACTTTGTGACGAATGTACAACGATATTCCGGACACACAGACAAAAGAGCGTCTACTAACCGCATATTAAACGAAATTTATATTAATGAGGTAACAGTATCAATGGTGCGGTATACTCGGTTTTGACGAGCGACAATATATAGAACAAATGTCGTGTATTAACGCCGACATTGACGTACGGTAGTGAATCATGGGTATGGCAGAAGAAGCATGAAAGTAGCATCAAGGCTGACGAAATGAGAGTGCCGAGGAGAGAGTATTGGTTGCGCGATACTTGCTGCTAACACCGCTACTCCTAAAGCAAGGAGTTTTCTAGTAACCTCACTCACTCGCAGGAGCACAACAACCCTCCGGAAATTTATGTGTCTTGTGCGGCAATCGAACCCACACCCACTCGCTCGTAAATAGCTATGTATAGTTGTAACCGTAGATATGTATGATGGTAACTAGTGCAGTCTGTTACATCGGATAGGAAATGAGTATCATATCTTTGAACAACAGCCGGGACCGACGGCTTAAAGTGTCCCCCTAAGTACTGAAAAGTTCGAGATAGATAAGGCTACGGTCGGCATTGCTTAACTTGTGTGTTCGGTTGGATTGACGCCGGCAACGACGTCCGCGAGCCCTCGACATGTTAATATAAGTTCTCAATATAAATTTCTTAATATGAATAATTTCAATTACAATGTTAGTTTTTCGTGTCATTAATGGAATTTAACCAAACAAAGGTCGAAACTGCGCTCTATCGGTCATCGACTGAAAAAAACGTAAAGGGACTACGGCCGCGAGAACGAGATGCCAAATTTTGAATTTTTCGCGTGAAGCTCTAAGCGCTGTATATTGACTGTACAGAGCAAGGGGGTTGACTCTGTTACAAAAGAGCCATGGCAGCGACGGTGGCGGGTGCATGCGGTTTCTGTTCCAAATGGCGAACAATCACGAGGACGACCGCAGCAGCCGAGGCAGAGACGACCGGAACAGCCATAGCAGCGACGGCATGATGCGTCCACTAACTTTAGTGGCTGGGAGCCGGCGACGCTAGTTCGCAGTAGCGGTAGCACGGAAAGTTTAGATCAAATTGTCTGAAACCAATACTTTAATAACTTTAAAGCGCTTGACACAGGTACAAGTGAACCGCCACTTGTGTATTGTAGTCAATACTGCTATGGCAAAAACAACGCAGCATAGATCAATTTGCATGGTATATAAACTGCCTATTGTTCAACGAATTATATTGTTTACATTGAATTTTGCTAATGCATGTACCATGATTGTCACTGGCTCGGCGGTGAAGGAAAACGTCTTGAGGAAGCCGCACGTCCATGAAATTATATTTCGAAACACGTGTGAGCTGACCTGAGGAAGGTCTGGTTTTGTCTGGATTGTGGGGGTCTGTTGGCAGTCGCTTCAGGTAAAAATCAGTATCTTCGTCATATTCTTACGCTTAGGTAGCGGACCCCGGGGATTCTAATAGATTAGGAAACGGAATACTCATGCAGGAAATTATTATATATTGAACTTAATGTTTTAAGTAAGTTTTAAGCAGTGATAACCTAGTGACCGGCTGGTCCTGGTTCCAAAGCCAGTGTGGACATATTTATTTTTATACTACGTCAGGAGGCATACAAGCATACGGTCCACCTGATGTAAAGCGGGTACCGTAGCCTATTAACGCTTGAAATATATTAAGTATCACTCGCGCGATGCTTCCTCTGCTGCTTACACAACAACTCCTTGGGAGCTTAATGGTGACCTCACTCACACGCAACACAACAACCCTGCAGGGAGTTATTATTTGGCTGCGGTTTTCTGTAAGGTGGAGGTACTTCCCTAGACGGGCTGTTTGATGCGCCCTTACTCTCTTAAAAGGTCCTTTTTAGGTTTCTTAAGACCTTTCTTAGGACATGTACTACCAAATTCGTGTTTTCAGATTTATGTACATATTTGAAAATATAACTTGCTGGGCGGTGAAGGAAAACATCGTGAGGAAAGTTTCTTCTAAGATTTTTTCTTTCTTCTAAGAAATAAAAAAGTATTTCGAAAGCCGTGTGACCTAACCTAAGAAAGGTCTTAAGAAATCTAGAAAGGACCTTTTAAGAGCGAAAGGGCGCATCAAAGCAGCCCGTCTAGGGAAGTATCTCCACCTTACAGAAAACCGCAGCCAAATAACAACTCCCTGGAGGGTTGTTGTGTTGCGTGTGAGTGAGGTCACCAGTAAGCTCCCAAGGAGTTGTTGTGTAAGCAGCAGAGGAAGCATCGCGCGAGTGATTATTAATATATTTCAAGCGTTAATAGGCTACGGTACCCGCTTTACATCAGGTGGACCGTATGCTTGTTGTTGTTGTTGTTGTACGAGAGTAGGTCGCATCAAAGCATCCTGTCTGCGGAAGTACCTTACAGAAAACCGCAGCCAAATAACAACTCTTTGGAAGGTGTTTTGTTCCCGCGTGGTAGAGGTCACCAATAAGCTCCTAAAAGGTTAAGCAGCTAAATGTTAGCAGCAGAGGTAGGATCGCACGAGTGATACTTAATGTATTACAAGCTTTCATAGGCTACGGTAATCGATTTGCATTCGGTGGGCCGTATGATTACTATTGTATAAAAAAGTATATTTCTAAGAACAAAATAAATTTCTGTAATGTATTCAAGGAGCAAGTGACACCACTGGTATGGCAAATGTTCTTAAGTTAAGTATGCTTCTTTGCCACCTTAATGTTATAAAAACAACGTGTGGCCAATGACTTAAGAAAGGTCTGATTTACCCACTAGGTTGCGGACGTGGGCACCGGCAGAATTACATCCATAATTATCGACACACTATTCTATTAAGTAGTAAAATTTGTTTAAAAAGTAGTCAATTAAGTTAATGTCAAATTCAAATTGCGCGGGTTATATTTCGCACGTCGAACACAGCGGCTCTGTCTAGATAATAAAATGAGACTATGGTCGATAGTTCGCATTATTACTCGATCCCAGAAAGTATATAACAAAGGGTAAAATTTATCTACATTAAAAACCAGTTGAGAATGCTGAAGCTTACATTGCCAGAGGAACACCTGGCTCGTCAATTATATAACAATTCAAAATTTGACAAACATATAGATTTCATATAGGAACGGTGTTCCTGATTAAAACTAGTTAATGTCTAACTAGTAATATCATATAAAAACTTTTTCAAAACACGAATACCAAGACTATATACTAGCGGACCCGACAGATGTCGCCTTGTCCGAAAATAAAAACAATAAATCCTGTAACCCGATTTCAGCGCCACCTACCGGGTCCAATTGTGAATCTAAATCATTCTCGAATCCCCTTGAACACACACAAAAAAATCCATCAAAAGCGGTCCAGTCGTTTAGGAGTTCAGTCACATACACACGTACAGTAGAATTATATATATAAAGATATAGAAACAGAGTTTATAGTTGTGTTGTGCGGAAATCGAATCGACCCTTGGTATTAAAGACATCGCTAGCCACTCGGCTACCATGCTTCGCTCGTCAAGTGTTGAACGGCAGTGTCTCGGGGCTGACGCAGCTACGTGTGTGAGTGTGTTTGTGTGGGTGTCTCGGTGCACGTCGGCGACGTCGGCACTGGGTCAACTAACAAGGTCGCCATTTCTCTCAGCCGAGTGGGGGCAGGGCGATGCGTAGGCGCATGCAAGCGCGCCGGCTCTGCCACACATCTATAGTTAGATAATGTATAATTGATCTTATCATTGAGTAACTCGGTAATGACTACTGACAAAATCATCATGCCAAAGGTACACAAAAAATCTTTTTGGTGACGTCTAGGAACTGGCGAGTATGCAACAGCTAGGCGCTCGGTTCTCTCTGCCTATCTCACAAGGGACCTAGCGTTACTCGTGATATACAGAGATCGATCGTTGCATTATTTTTGTTTTCATAATAATATCTTACCTTCAATCATAAACGATCGGACAATATTTTCTTATGTATGTATTTATATCTTCACGCCAGGTCCCTTGCGGGGTAGGCAGAGAGAACCGAGCGCCATAAGACGCGGTCCTTACATACTTCACTCGCTTCTCTTACATGTATAGCTCTTTTCATGCTCGCTCGACACGACACGACGAATTTGGTCATGGTAGGTTAGTCTTGGTCTTTCTCGGCTCCTACATCATTCCACTTTCGCATTGTATATCTGTTTCGTCATTCTCTCATCCTGCATTCTTTCTACATGTCATGTCCGAACCAACGGAGCATGCCTTTTCTTATCTCAACGCCGACACTCTCTTTCAAACCAACTCCCTGACAAACCTCCTTGACAAACTCTTTGACTATTTTGTAGATAAATCACAGGACAATAAGGATTTGATGTCCACTTAAAAGAAATGACGCAGTAATGAGATTGTAAATATCGCCCGCTCACACGGTATTTACCATAAATTTTCTAAAGTACAGTCGGTAGCACACGCATTGGAAATATATTTAATTTGCACAGTGTTAATGGGAATATAGGAAATGGCTTTAAACAATAAAGGTGCCACCTGTTTTTGGTTAAAGCCTTGTCCATTGACAGACACGGACTTTATACTGGTCAGTTTGGCTTAGGTTATAAATACGAGAGCAAGGTCCTTATCAGAAACCACTTCAGGCGCATAAAAGCGTACTTTACTCACCAAAACATGATTTAGCGCATAAATATATCAACTATTCCAGCGTACAGTGCAATGCGATATTAACCTGATGTAACACGATGTTGATTCGTGAAAAAGCCAATTAGAGCTATCCACCCACCGGCGGTCCTTAGCGGTTAATTGAGTTTTAAAGCGAAATCTTTCTATCAGTTCTCATTCCTTAAAATGTAATGATTAGAATCATTACATTTTAAAGAATCTAAGAATGACACTTATTTTATACACCTGTGTCAGTCATGCTTAATTACCTGACGAGTTGATGAAAATGACGGTCGTGTCGATCCCAAAGAATAAGATGGGTGATAGATCTAACATCAACAATTATAGGCAAATTTCATACATACATAGATATCAGCATGCCTGTCTCCCATTAAAGTAGGCAGAGACTATAGAATGCCAGGTGCACCGATCCAAACATACCGCTCTCGCTTCTTCCACACTCATCAACATTTTCATGCATGCTCTTCGGTTTTGGGTACTTTTGATTTCCTTCGCTATTATTCTTGCTAAGGTGCTAAACTGTTTGCTTGACCGATAACTGAGGAAGCATATTAACCTTCATGATTCGTAGTTCGGGTTTCGGCCCAGGATCGCTACCGAATCAACAGTTTTTTGTCTCAAGCATACTGTTTTTGGGTAATACACGAACAGGAAAACGCCGGTTTTTGCCCGCTTCCTGGGTCTCTCCAACGTCGTCGACCTTGTACCACACGACAGGCTTTGAAGCAAGCTCACTGAGACAGATGTACCGGACGAGGTCACTAATATATTTAAGTATTGGTATGGCAATCAAACCAACTTTGAGAGATAGGCAGTTTCATTGTCCGGTGTGTACAGGATGGAATGCGGAGCGAGGCAGGGGGATTAAGCTCACCTACGTTATTCAACTTGTACATGGACGACCTGATTCATGAGATCAGTTGCACCATGTTGGATTGTTCTATGGGTGGCACATTTTTCAACAGCATAAGTTATGCCGATGACATGGTGCTGCTGAGTTCATCTATCAGCGCTCTCAGAAGGTTTATCTCAGTTTGCGAGCATTACGCTGAGGATCAGGGGCTCAGGTTCAATACGACTAAAAGCTAGTTTTTGATGTTTATAGTTAAAGGCCGCTGAAAAGCGTTGCCTATTACAAGTATCTGATGTACTGGGTAACGGAGACGCTTAGTGATGATATGGACATAGACAAGTAACGTAGAGCGTCATCTGTCCGGTGTAATATGTTGGCCAGTAGATTTGCTAACTGCACACACAGTGTTAAATTAACTTTGTCTAAATCACTTTGTCAGATATTTTATACATGCTGTGAATGAGTCAATTATACACAGAAATCACACAGCGCCCTACGGATCCAATATAATAATGGGTTGAGGGCGCTTCTGGGGCTGCTGAGATACTGCAGTGCATTAGGAATGTTCACGTGGATCATGTCGACACCTTCAAAGGCATTGTGCGAAAAAGGGTATCTATGCTGACGCGCAGAGTACCCGCCAGCACCAACAGCCTCCTCAATATCATTGCTGGTATGGTGGATAAACTCATGCTGAGGCACTGGACAGAGTTACATTAAAGTTTAGGCTTACTATTAACCGTAGAGGAGTCACTAGGGCTACAATGGACAGCCATCATCATATACGTCAAAAATTCAGTTAATTTTACACATTTATACGGGATGACCTAAAACGCGGTTTATTTTTGGAGGAATTTATTTCTGGGGAAATGCAACCCGAAACGGCCATTAGGTTGTAAGTTACAATTCGATCCCCTCGCACTGCTCGCCATCAACAGGGAATTTATTATTACACAGTAGGACTGTGTGATTACAGAGAAACGTTTTCCGCGATATGTATAAGTCGTGAAATGAAGTCCTTGCCACGCAGTTACAAAAAAAGGGTTACTGAGGTTTTCACGAGGTGGCACAGGGCATTGATACTGCTGGTGTTGGAAGCCTACATTGGCTGAAGTAATTGCTTTCAATTCGGGAATTTTATTTGATTGCCAATTTAGTGGTACATTAAAAATTTACTTCTAAGTCCTCCAACACCATTGTCCGCGAGTGTACCTGTGTTACAATGTAGTAGACGATAGCTCCCTGTCCCCTAAACTGGGCCGACTTGTGTTATGAGACAGGTATACGGTACAATGACATTTTATGGGACTTGTTGCCCCCGTGGTGGTTTACACTACTCACTCCATTATAATACCCATTGCTTAGAGATACTTGTATGTATATCTTCACGCCAAGTTCCTCGTGGTGTAGACAGAGAGAACTGAATGCCATAAAATGCGGCCCGTACACACCAAGCTCACTTCTTTAACATTCATAGCTCTTTTCATGTACGCTCGCCGTTCCTAGTGCTTCTGACATCATGTTCTGATAGAACACGACCAATTTGGTCATGGTAGGTGAGTCTTGGTCTTCCCCGGCTCCTACATCCTTCCACTTTCCCATCGTATATCTGTATTGTCATTTTTTCATCCCGCATTGTTTCTACATGACCGAACTAACGGAGCATGCCTTTTATTATCTTAACACCAACGGCAACGCATGAGTGACGCCCCTGGTGTTGCAAATGGCCATAGGCTACGGTGACTGTTTAACATCAGGCAGGCCGTATGCTTGATTGCCACCTTTGTGGTATAAAAAAAACTCTTCATTGGACCAACTCTCTTTCTTAGCGGACGCGGCTAGCAAGCGTTACGTTAAAAATACTTTCGACTCTTATTTAGGAATTTTGTTGTAAGTTTCGTCTTCCTAGCCTTATCTAGTTCCCTACTCCTTGGGATTGGCACCTAAGCTGCCTACCTCCGCTACCTAAGCCTAAGGATTTGGCGAAGATACTGATTTTACACGGAGCGACTGCCGTCAGACCTCTGCAACCCGAAGGGAAAAACAGATCTACGAGTATCTTAGATTAAGTCAGACACAGTCTTTCGAAATATAATTCCTAGGACGTGTGGGTTTGCTCACGATTTTTTCATTCATCGCCGAGCAAGTGAAAATTACAAACATATACAAAAAACAGAAAACACGAATTTAGTGATATGTACCTTTTTTTGTTTAATCATCCAGCATGATCAGCTTAGGAGCAAAATTATATGGAAAGGAGATTTCCAAAGCTCCTGACATCATCTTCTGATAGAACACGATCAATTTGGTCATGGTAGGTAAGTCTTGCCCTTCCTCGGCTCCTACATCCTTCGACTTTTGCGTTGTATATCTGTTTCGTAATTCTTTACTCATAATTTCAAACTTGACCAATAAAACCTATAATATTGAAATGGTCCATATCTAATAAATAGACATTTTGATAATATTTACCAAAATGTCTATTTATTGAAAATGATCAATTTAAAAACGCCCATGTATTAAATTTACCATTGTGTTGAAATGTAGAATAAATGAGGGGAAAATTATAAAATATAAACAGTAAATTAATACTTTAGACCTAATGAATAATTGGATATTTTGATAATGTGGATATTTTAAAACGTTAGACCTGTGCTTTACGAAGTATCGATGTGGATGATTGCAACAAGTAAGGGGTCCTTTACATTCAAACATTAGTTAGGCGAGGGTGAAGTGCGATGAAATGCTGTGGGAGACACAGGGAGGATTCCGAACATGGAAAGGGATGTACGGACCAAGTTTTCGCGTTCTGCAATATCGTGGAGAAGCGTCTGGCTCGTGGAGAAGATCAGCAGGTTTTCTGAGGTTTTGTGGGTCTTGAGAAAATATTTGACGCAAAACTTGTGGCGGAACGCTTGTAGACCGTATTCGCAAGGATGATGTTAGGAACAGAGCTGGTCTGAAAGAGAGCGTCGGTGTTAAAATAAGAAGAGGCATTCTCAAAGAATTACGAGACAGATATACAACGCGAAAGTAGAAGGATATAGGAGCCGAGGAAGACCAAGACTTACCTACCATGACCAAATTGATCGTGTTCTATCAGAAGGTGATGGCAGGAGCCTTAGAAACCGGCGAGCGTGCATAAGAAGAGCAATAAATGTTAAAGAAGGGAGTGAGGTTTGAAAGGATGGAGTCATGTGGCGCTCGGTTCTCTGTGCCTGCCCCACAAAGGATTTGGCGTGAAGTAATAGATAGAGTACCTTTTTTTAATACAACTTCGGGAGGCATACAAGCATACGGTCCAACCTGATGTAAAGCGGTTGCCGTACTCTATAAACGCTTCTAATAGTATTACTAATGGGATGCCATATTTCCTACTAACACAGAAACTCCTTAGGAGCTTACTGGAGGCCTCACTCACACGCAAGAACACTACAACTCTCTAGGGAGTTGTTATATGGCTGTGGCTTTCTGTGAGGTGGAGGTACTTCCCCTGGAGGCTGCTTTGATGCGCCCTACCTCTCTTAAGAACACCCAAACCAAGACAAACAGACATGTTCACGCAAACAAATGTTCGACTTATGTGGGAATCGAACCCATGAGCTAGTCAAAAGCTAAAACTGAATTCGAACCAGAGACTAGTTGGTTAATAAAGTGGATCTTTATCGACTAGACTAATACTGTTCTCAATACTTGTAATGCAAGCGTTTAGACAGTAATCACTTCACATAGGTCGTAAGTTCGTTTTTCATCACTTGAAATCATGTACGTAAAGAAATGGCTTGGGATTGAGTTGTATGAAAATTTTAATCCAAACATGGTTCGAAGAGTTCCCGTACGATTGGAGAGAGCCTCCGATCCCTTGGTCGTTTCTGAAATTATATTAACACTTTATTATTGTGTTTTATTTTTGTTTGTCAATTGTGAAGTAAAACTTCTTTACGCACGCTTAACTTGGGGAGTAAGCTGGTGAATGCGCGATGAGAGCGTTACGAAAAGTGTGATCGGGCGAGGCGAACGAAAGTTGAGAGGGAGATATAAGTGAAGATAGAAAGAGAGAGAGTTACGTTTCGTATATTACTGTAGGGGCAAGAGAGAGAGGTGCGAGTACACATTTTCTTTCTCTCACAGCGAGTTAAGTTTCGTATATCCAAGACACAGTGCAGGTCTATTGTCTGTATCACACTATGGAGCTAAAGAAGTTTACTTCGGTCGTGTGGTCTAAAGCACATTCGTTTTTTTTCTACTTGTCTATTCCTGTTTTCTTAATAGTCTGTACAATGTTTTATTAGTTTGTGTGTAGAATGAATACAGGATACAAGAATGACGAAACAGATAAGCAATATGAAAGTAGAAGTATAAAGGAGCCGCGGAAAGCAAAGAGCAAATTGGTCGTGTTTTATCAGGAGGTATAAAGAGCTCCCGGCATGAATGCATAGAAAGAGCTATGAATACTAAAGAATGAATGAGGTGTGTAAAGAACGCGTCAATGTTCAAATGTTCAATTATTCAAATTCCGTGTCAACACACCTTTAGTAAACTTACCTTTGGCATCTCATGCATAATCTCTTTGGTTTTTTACACAACGTCGAGAGATATACAAGCATGCTGCCCACGTGGTGAGCTTGTCGTAACCAACGAACGCTTGCAATACAAGGAGATACATGATAACAATCATTTAAAGATTCGGCGCCTTCTGCGGAGGTACTAATTCAGTCCTATCTCTCTTTTGCCGAAGCTTCGTTTGTATATCTATATCATGTAATTATAAGTATATAAAACAAAGTCGGGTTAGATACACTATTTATATAACTCGAGAACGGCTGGACCGATTTTTATGATCTTTGTTTTGTTGGGTTTGACTCCGCCCCGAATAGCAGTTTTCTCATACATTTTATATGACACGCGTTTTTATGATATCTCAAGAATGAATTGACAAATTAATATTTTTTTCACATAATACAATAAATACAACAAAAAGACGAAAGAGAGAAGAAAAAAGAAACATCTCCAGTGACAACATCGACCAGTTTTTAATCGACTTGCCAAGGGGATTCATTTAGACGAACGTTACCTCTGATATGCCACGTCATTACCTACACTTGGAACGCTAAACCAGATACTTGAACGTCGGGAGCAAGGCAACATTAAGGTTCCTAATCATCGGGATGTGCGTTCTGCTGATGCTTTTGATCATATATAGCCAGTTTATTTAAAGAGTGACGAATGCTTCTACTTGCGGTGTTCGTCGGCCGACACCATTTGAATGACTTCGAACTGTCAAAGGTGTAGTGTGCCTACATGGTTCATGTCAACCGCTCAATTTGCTTGAAAACGATACTCATTAGAATATGATAATCGCTGAAGCAGTTGCTATATTTCCAAGTGCTTCCCACGGAAACCACATGACCTGTAGAACAAAAACGTATATGTATGTCAAAAGACATTTTACATCGACTTCGTGTCAGTTCAGGGAATCTCGATCTCGAGGTGAAGAAGAGATACATAACCAGGCTTTGCTTTTAATCGAAGACGTGTGATACGTCATGTTTGTTAGTGAAGTTAAGAATGCTACTGCCATATCATAAAATGAACGACGCTTTCAGTCGAGAATTTGAATGTGAACGTGAATATGTTTGAAATGCATTGAACCAATCAGTTGCAGCGAACGTACCACCAATTGATGATAGAAATGGCTTATTTTTCCTCGATGCGCTCGGTGGAACCAGGCAGACATTCCTCATATCATTGAATTTTCCCTCATTGGCCACTTTTTGCGCACGATATCCGAAATTGCAGTCACTTCTTTTGGGATAGCGGTCATGTTACTAAAAGGATGCAAACTCATCTCATCGCATCGCATCTCATACAGCGTTGAAATTATCTTTAAACCTTCAAACGACTGAAAAACCGACATCCAACATTGCAAAACACTCAGCAAGGATCAAATTTTTGGTAACAAGTAAAATCATAATCAGATATGAATGCACAATGGCGTATTGAAAGTGTATTTAATAATCTGGGCAATGACTCGAGATGTTTTGGAGCCGCAATGATTCTACTGCCTGGCGATTTTCGCCAAATACTACCGACCATTTCAAGATCGACCGCTGCCGTTTAAACAATTTAAATATTTAAAGGTATAATTGAAATATTTCTCATTCATATTTTAGAACATTGATTGTACTTTATTCAATTTCGACTACCTATTAATTTTGTCTTAATATAAAACTGAATTTATTTCGGCTAATAAGTTAAAACAACATTATTGGTTCCGAGGCGGTACGAAGCTCGCCGGTTCAGCCAGTTATATATATTAGTTACGTTAATTACGAGTATTTTACGAACTAACCGCAGCCCTCGACATCGTTCGCCCGCATCCCGGTATAACGCGGGAAGATCGTTTTTGAAGTAAAACTTCTTTACGCACGCTTGACTTGGCGAGTAAGCTGGTGAATGTGTGACGAGAGCGTTACGAAAAGTGTGATCGGGCGAGGCGAACGGAAGTTGAGAGGGAGATATAAGTTAGTGAAGATAGAAAGAGAGAGAGTTACGTTTCGAATATTACTGTAGGGGCAAGAGAGAGAGGTGCGAGCACACATTTTCTTTCTCTCATAGGGAGTTAAGTTTCGTATATGTAAGACACAGTGCAGGCCTATTGTCTGTATCACACTATGGAGCTAAAGAAGTTTTACTTCAGTAATGTGGTCTAAAGCACACTCGTTTTTTTTACTTTCTTTCCTATTGCTCGACTCCTAAGGGTCATACCGTAATGTTAAATAGCCTACTGTCTTTAACAATTGGGCTGACAAATGCATTTTTTTTTCAAACCCGACTAACAGTTCCAGATATTAGCGCGTTCAAACAAGCAAACTCGCCCGCTAGCAGGATGCAACACGAGCAGATGAAGAAGGCCTTGACTGTGAAGATGATAATAAGCTACTTACAGTAAAGAACATGACTGAACGACATAACATCAACTTAAAGGCGGAGACTCATGGGGATGTAAGGAATGAGTAAGGGTTTCCAAAAATTTCCACGGGGTAGTTTACCTTTTGAGAGAAATCTCTATAGAACAGTTTTATAACAGCCGTCTGTCTGTCGCGCTAATGTCATACATATTTATGTATAATGGCGCAAATGCATATTTTTTCTCATTGCCGCGGTGGGCGTATCTAATTAAACTATTGACCTGAATATTACCGCCTCTAGAATCATATATGTTTACGGTTCATCTGCAGAGGGGGCCCGTGGAACCAGACCACGCCGAAGTTTCAATTTGTGAAACATATTTCGCCAAAACAATTGTTTTTATACTAAATACAGTGTGGTGAAACACACCGCGCTTTTGTCCTTTACGATGTCTGTTCACCGACTTCTCATTTTCTATCATATTTTGACGAGCTCGGTGGCTCAGTCGTGAATGACGCGACTTTGACACCAACGCTCGTGGGTACGATTCCCACACAAGGCAAACATTTGTGTGCATGAACATGTCTGTCTTGGTCTGGATGTTTTAAGAGAGGTAGGGGGCACCAAAGCAGCCCGTCTGGGCAATTACTTCCACCTCACAGAAAACCGCAGCCGAATAACAACTCCCTAGAGGGTTGTTGTGTTCCTGCGTGTGAGTGAGGTCCCAAGGAGTTGCTGTGTAAGCAGCAGAGGAGACATCGCGCGAGTGATACTGAATATATCGCAAGCATTAACAGGCTACGGTACCCGCTTTTCATTAGGTGGGCCGTATGCTTGTATGCCTCCCGACGTAGTATAAAAAAAATCTACCGCAACATAAATTTAATGGCGAAGCAGTAAAAGAAAAATGGTTTTACAGCGGGCACCCCCTCCACAACAAATGTGAACTTTTACAAATTCAGGAGTTTACTCTCGCAATGTACCGCGGTTTTCCCAAGGGACTACAGCATGGGATTTTTTGAAGAAATGCATGAAGAGATTTTTACAGGATTTAGCAGCTCATGAGTGACACCCCTGGTGTTGCAAATATCCATAGGCTGGGTAACTTCATCAGAGGCAGACTTTGTACAAAAGTCGTCTGCGTGGGTACCTCTGTCTCACCTAATTCTACCGCCAAGCGTCTATATAGCTGTGTTCCGGTTTGAAGGGTGAGATATGGCAGAGAAATTACTGGGCACTGTGACGAAACTTCCTTAGGTCACAAGATTGGCAGCGCGCGAGTAACATCTACGCGGTGTTGCGAGCGTCAATAGGCTGCGGTGACCGCTTACCATCTAATGCGGGCCGCATGCTTGTTTGCCAATCTAGTATCATAAATAAAAACTACTTACCATCATACTTCTAAAAAATACTTCTGTTTTAACCCTTCGAAACCCAGGTGGTCGAATACGACCGTGAAATGTATGGGAAAACGTATATAACGGGTTCTGACTGCTCAAGTGAGGTTTGAAAAAAAAAACCTTTTTTGTGAGCTTACTTTATTTCTGTAATACGCCTCTGGTCTACAGCCGTTCTAGAGGTAGTTTTAATCATTTTGAGATCCTCAATGGTAAGTTCGGCTGTTTTCGATAGATAACAGTCTATAAGAGAGACTGGCACATCTATGTCTGGATCACTACTCCATTTCACAGAAAACCGCAGCCTAATAACCACCTTTTATACAACGTCCGGAGTCACACAAGCATACGGCCCACCTGATGTAAAGCAGTTACCGTAGCCTATAAACACTTGCAATACATTAAGTATCACCCGCGCGATGCCTCCTCTACTTCTAACACAGCCACTCCTTAGGAGCTTACTGGTGACCTCACTAACACGCAGGAAACTACCCTCTAGGGAGTTGTTATTTGGTTCCGGTTTTCTGTGAGGTGGAGGTACTTCCCCAGACGGGCTGCTCTGATGAGCCCTACCTCTCTTAAAACATCCAGACCAAGACAAACAGACATGTTCATGCACATAAATATTTGTCTCGTGTGGGAATCGAACCCACGAGCTTTGATGTCAAAGTTGCGTCATTCACGACTGCGCCACCGAGCTCCTTGGAGGATTGTGTTTCTACAACGGAGTGAGGTTACCAGGAAGCTGTATTAGCAGCAGGGGTGGTTACGCCTGAACAAAGTTATTGTTCAGTTATAATTTTATTTATTTGATTTGATTATAAGTACCTAAATAAGCAGAGTAAAATAATAATAGATATGCATTATGTACTTCGTCCGCGCGGAATAGTTATTTATTTACATTAATAAAAATTTCCAAAATAAAAGTAGCCTAAGTTACTCCTTATTACATCAGCTATCTGCCAGTGAAAGTCCCGTCAAAATCGATCCAGCCCTTTCAGAGATTAGCCGGAATAAACAGACAGACAACAATTGTAAAAATATTCATTTTGGTATATGTACCTACTGTGTACCTATACATTTAGTAAAAAGCGGTTATTTTAATATTACAAACAGACACTCCAATTTTATTTATATGTATATGTATAGACAATACGAACATAAAAGATGATGTTGCAATGTACCTAACATTAGACAACTATGAAGTCTATGTACCTACGGCGTCTATCTATATAATACAAACTCAAATCTAGCTTTAAGTACATGCAATAAAAAAACTTACATGAGGTTGTAAACACTAATGACTATTTCATTATCCATTGTGAATCTGCATAATGGTAACGAATCCCCCCTCCCCCCTCCTCACACTTCGGGGTCCGCGGCCTACATCAGCGGCACACATTCCCAAACCAACCGGATTGAGGCCTACATTTTTCGGTACCCCAACACACAAACAAATTTCAACTCAAAACACGTAGAAATACGATAGGAATTCGTAGCTCGCAAATTACGTACAAAACGGTATGCGCGTCTTGAAGCACGGATTCAATTTCGGACGATTTTTAAAGACTTCTTCAATATTTTCGCAATAGGAATTGAACTGTAAACACAGCGGGCGGAAGGTTCAAATCGTGTTCGGTTGCGTTACATCCTAAAGTAGGTATGTCACGTTGGACTTTGCATACTGAAGCGCTGCTAGTGTTGCCGATGAGAAGGCCTCTATCGACAACAATGAAAATACACAGCCTATAGATAAAAGTACCGAGTATTACGCGGTTTTACCTTTACCGAAACGAGTACTCTTTTTGAAGTGATAACTTCTTATGGGAGGGTAAACCGCTTCGTTACGTAACGCGTTACGGCGCCAGTCTGTCTGGCTTCTCTTTCTCTCACGCATACGGCAGCTTTAATTATATGTAGATTAGTTTAAGTTCTATCGGGCGTCCCGAGACGCACACGTTTTTTTATACAACTAGATTGGCAAACAAGCATGCGGCCCGCATTAGATGGTAAGCGGTGGCCGCAGCCTATTGACGCTCGCCACACTACGGGGATGCTACTCGCGCGCTGCCAATCTTGCGACTTAAGGCTGTTTCGTCACAGTGCCCAGTAACTTCTCTGCCTCAAGCCGGAACACAGCTATATATATATATATAGCCGGTTGACGGTAGAAATAGGTGAGACAGAGGTACCCACGCAGACGACTTCTGTACAAAGTCTCCTTCTGGTATCGTTGGAGTTATTCCTCGCCTCTCGCACCTGATCAGGTCCCGAAGCCAGAAAGAGAATAGTGTTCAGTTAGCGCTCTTGCATCAGAACTTGCCTGTTCCTATATTAATTCACAGAATTCATTTTCAGGAACACCGTTCCTATATGAAATCTATATGTTTATCTGTGTGTGCGTGTGCCTCTCTTTTTTTCGAAGATTGACTTCAGATTCGGATTCAGCATAAAAAGTAGAATAGGAACGTTTAGGAACACCGTTCCTATCTCTTAAGGAAGATGGTCAAAATAGCCTACAAATAAAAATAATTTTTTTTTAAATTGTTATATAATTGACGAGCCAGGTGTTCCTCTGGCAATGCAAGCTTGCGCATTCTCAACTGGTTATTAATTTATTATATTATATTTATTATATCTTTTTAATTAACTGTTATGTGATTCAAATAATTAAATTAAATATGCTTATTTATTAAATCTCTAATGAGGGTAAATTTCAATTTAAATTTTATTAATTTAATTTACACACCATAAATTACATTATCCGTGGACTCGGCGCATCTCTAGTTAAGAGAATATAAATATCGATAACTAGAATCGTGTATCTACTATTGGAATAGTATCGAGTACTTTTGCCTGGCATACAAATGAAAATATTGATCTATATAACTCTGTGCAAAGTCCCTTGGGGAGCAGGGAGAATCGAGCGTCACATGATGCAGTCTTCGCCGGTTCCTGAAAATATCGATAATTTGTTGAAATTTTAGACGGTGCAACTATCTAACTACTATATCGATTACTAGTAGTAGTAACTATTGACTCATGTTTCTCGGTTTCATCAGATGTAGTTTCCTATACTAAAGTTCGAATATGACAAATCCCAACAAACTTGAAAACAGTGACCGAGGTCAGGAATTAACCGAATAGACAACGTTCAAGATTGAGAGCAGAGATAACTCAGTGAATAAAACATCGATCTATTATCCGACGGTCCAGGGTTCTAATACTAGCGAGGGCATGTGTCACTAAATTCGTATTTATGTACATATATCGTAATTGTCACTTCCTCTTCGGTGAAGGAGGGTTTCCTTCACCGAAGCACGTCCAAGAAATTAAATTTCGAAAGACGTGTGACTTAACCTTTGAAAGGTCTAGGATCTGGAGGAGGAGGTCTGACAGCGGTCGGTACATATCAAAATCAGTATCTTCGTTAAATCTTTAGGCATCGATAGGAGACACCGTCAATCCTAATGGATTGGGTAACGGGTTAACGCCAAACAGAAAAATCGGCCAAGTGCGAGTCGGACTCGCGCACGAAGGGTTCCGTACTACTATCTATAAAAATCGGCCAAGTGCGAGTCGGACTCGCGCACGAAGGGTTCCGTACTACTATCTATAAAAATCGGCCAAGTGCGAGTCTGACTCGCGCACGAAGGGTTCCGTACCATTATCAATAAAAACGGCAAAAAAAATCACGTTTGTTGTATGGGAGCCCCCCTTAAATATTTGTTTTATTTTAATTTAATTATTTATTCTTAAAGTGAATATATAACTAAATACTCTATGAATATTTCAAGCGTCTACCTGTCGCCGTTATCAATATCGAGCAAAAATGAGCAAAAAAATCACGTTTGTTGTATGGGAGCCCCCTTAAATATTTATTTTATTCTATTTTTTAGTATTTGTTGTTATAGCGGCAACAGAAATACATCATCTGTGAAAATTTCAACTGTCTAACTATCACGGTTCGTGAGATACAGCCTGGTGACAGACGGACGGACGGACAGCGAAGTCTCAGTAATAGGGTTCCGTTTTACCCTTTGGGTACGGAACCCTAAAAAGGGAAAGCTGAAGACGACCATCGATATCGTCGAATCGATAGTTCGGCAGCACTAGCAACATTCAGCGCTAGCTTGGCTAGGACTATTCGGCGAACACAAGAGAGTTACGTCAAACTTTTACTATCAAAGGTTGCTCTCTGCGATATTATTTGCCGTCGAGGAATATTATTTTTGGATGTGTCAAAGTTAACAATTTGACTTCTATTTAAAAGACTTTAAACAGCTCAATTTTTTTTTATACTAATTAATAACTAATAATTTAACTTAACTATACGGCCCTCATAATGTAAAGCGGTTACTTTCGCCTATCAACGCTTGCAGTACTTTATTTCGTCTCCTTACATATATATATATATATATTTATATTATGTTCTATTTTATCTCGCTACTTTCAGTTTTATTATTTATTTTGACATTTAATGCTTTTATATTTGTTTATTATTATAATGATCTGTTTTGTTTATGTTGTATACCGCCCCACTCGCCTACCAAATTCCAATTAGACACTCAAAGGTTGACTGGAAGAGATTCCTAATAGGAATAAGTCCACCTTTGTACATTTATTAATGTGTTGCATTTTAATTTACATTTTTCATTGTTATTTTATGTACAATGTATGCTTGTATGCGTCCCGACATTGTATAAAAAAAAAACACATGATTACAGGAACTTCTTCCAATTGCACTATGTTAACTTTCCCACAATATATGTTTATAAGTATCAAAGGGCTTACTGTGTTCAATGAATACAAGATACTTTTTTTTTTTAATGGTAACAATGTATAATTTATTCATATATTGTTCTTCCCGCGCTTTTGTCGAGTGACACTCTTGTTATACTTGAATTTTTTACAATTCAGTATAAAATTAGTTTTTTTGTGTGACAATTTCGATAGTATTTTGTAACATAAGTGTTAGTGAAATTATACAGTAATGAAAAAACTCAAATATATAACACGTTTATGCACTTTTTGGAAGACGTGAATAAGTTCATCGAGAAAACCTTGTAAAAATCACTATCGTTTTACGGGTGGTATTTAAACTGGGTTGATTGGATCGAGGTACCCTTTCCCAAGTATTTTTTCAGCACAGTTCCGGAAGCTGGAACATAGAATTAAGATTTTCAAATGGTTCTAAACTGAAGACTTGGCTGTATGGGCTTACACCCTTTGCCTTTCCCCTCGGGGATAAAATGAACCAAAAAATATATATATATTCATATATGAAAGGTGTGTAGCGTTTTTATTGGGCTGAAATTCGTTTTGTCTATGATCCTACTAATATTATTAAATGCGAAAGTTTGTATGTATGGATGTTTGTGACTCTTTCACGCTTAAACGGCTGAACGGATTTGAATGAAATTTGGCACGTAGATAGATTATGAGCTGGATTAACACATAGGCTACGCTATTTGACTCCACGCGGGCGGAGCCGCGGGCGGAGCCGCGGGCAGCAGCTAGTATGTCGCCACCTTTTTGTTGACGAGTAATTTTCCACAATTGTTTTGGGCTGTAGTGTCATAGTCATTAGCCTCACTATGTCAAATAAAACTTAGTAATCTATAAAGGCGCCAAAATAAAAAAAAAAGCCACTTAATAAAAATTTTGATATTCTAATAACAAATAAGAATGAATTTTAGTATATGTCATAATCCTATAAATTTCCTAGAAATATCAGGATTATAAACGTACAATTTTCTATATATTTTTTTTAGTGTAATCCGTTAATAGTCATAAATCTATATAGGCAAATAACAATGACACCTCGATCGTTGGTAAGCGCAGCACCCGAAAACTTCTGTACCAATGTGTTCATTTTTTTTTTTTCAAATAATTCGTGTCGGCCTGCCATATTAAGGATAAAAAATCGGCCAAGTGCGAGTCGGACTCGCGCACGAAGGGTTCCGTACCATTATCTATAAAAACGGCAAAAAAATCACGTTTGTTGTATGGGAGCCCCCTTAAATATCTATTTTATTCTATTTTTTAGTATTTGTTGTTATAGCGGCAACAGAAATACATCATCTGTGAAAATTTCAACTGTCTAACTATCACCGTTCATTAGATACAGCCTGGTGACGGACGGACGGACGGACAGCGGAGCCTCAGTAATAGGGTTCCGTTTTACCCTTTGGGTACGGAACCCTAAAAAAGTAAAAATTTTGCCTCAGCATTGTAACAATATATGCTATATACATGAAATCGATTGAAGTCCTTCTGGTAAACTGATAAAATAATATTTCAGTCACATAGTTACATATCTTCACGCCCGTCTCCTACTGGGATAGGCAGACTACGAGACGCCCGGTGCACTGATCCAAACATCCTCAACAGACTCTCGCTTCTTCCACACTCATCAACCTGTCCAGCACGCGCTTCGGTTTTGGGTGCTTTTGATTTGCTTTATATTTCAGTATTAGTTAAACCGCATTCAATTAAAAAAAATTGAACGTACAGTAAGAAACAAACAAAACAAATATATTAAAATTGATCAAGGGACACTAACAAGACGAAAAATAAAAAAATAACTTAATTCTAATTTTTATTGGCCCCAAAAGATTCCAACAACCAATGAGTAAGTCAAAATGGCACATCAACTAAACAAAATAAATCTTCTCATAGATTAATCAACAAAATATACTTTTTTATAAACTATATTAGACCTAATTTAATTTTCCAAAGTGGAAAACATGATTAAATCTAATCATTTATGATTATAAACATAAATACATACGAGTCGAATGGATATAGTGGGATCCCTATTTCCATTTTGAAGTCGGTTACATAAACATGGCAGACGGATGGTATTTTGTTCAATATATTAAATTTATTTTTATAAATTAAATAAAAAGCAAGTCGATAATAAAATTATTGCCAACATTGCTTTTCAAATGGGACATGTAATGCCATCTGTCGGACGATGTAATAAACTGTAAAATGTTGTAAATTTTAAAATTGATTTTTTTCCAAAATAAATACTTTATATATGAAAAACATTTTCAATGACAATACATCAATATTGTACACAGAAAATACTTACAAGATTTTTGATAAATTCATAAAATAGGTATATAATTCGAGTGGAAACATCGGCTATCAATCGATACTTATGTATAAAGTACAAGATATAAAGAAATAACGTCATATAAATGAAATACTAATGTATGTGAATACTACGGTGAATTGGTTTCACAATATTGTCTCACATTAAAAATTAAACAATATAGCATCCCATTTTTTCGAGAAAATATATTTACTGCAGGGGCAGCAACACATTGTAAACATTATAAAATACTTTATAACAAACATGATATTTTTATATCCATAATCTATATTAAATGCACGTCAAAGTTCTAATATTATCTATGAAACAATAGTAGCAAAAAACACAAAGTATCAAAGTCAGAAATAGCGCCATCTACCGGCGAAGTAATTAACCACGAAGATAATCAAGAACGATAGTTTGCTGCTTTTATGTGCTTTTTCATTAACAAATTGACATTTTCATTTGAATTATCCTAAAATAAATTTATTATTCTGATTATTGAGAAAGTGAATAGGTAATAAAAAAAAGTGATATTGTATCATTGTCCTATTGAAATACTACAATTTACTATTTGTAAACAACTCACGTGTGATTAGCAATTGCTTTCTTACATTTGTTAGTTCCTGAAGTGACCGCTAGAGGCGCTAGCCGTTGCATATTTTTAGTTTCCATTTTTATTGAAAACGTCAAATGGAATATATTATAACTGTTTTACGACACATGATAGTCACAACTTGTATGACAAAAAACTATATTTTTATTAATACTATGCCTTAAAAATAATTCTGGGAAATTTGCTCATTTCAAACACATATAATCATAATGAGGGTATAATTAAACAAGCAGCGAAGTGCAATTCAATGAAGATAACAAATATTACGTAAAGGAAAACTTCCTTTAGTAACAATACAGTGTGAGATTCAAGAAAACCCCTTTCTTCAACACCGTTCAACAAGAGGCGGCTCTGTCACTGAATAACATTTTTCAAAGAACAAAAGTAGTACTGTTTATTAAAAAAAAAAAGAAGTGTTTCCTTATTCTATAATTAGCACAGTCTTCAATATCTGGGGTATCACCATGTAGGATTATATGCAGTTTAATATACCCCTGCATCATAACTAATACTCATTTGCGTTCTATTTGTGGTCAGAAATCTCATTTTGTATTACGTTTGATTGATTACGCTTCCTCCGCTCGGCCCATTTCGCTCATACGTCCAGCTCGCTTCGCTCGTCGGCATTCAAACATGATTTCTTTCTCACAACATGAGTTTTTGTTCGAGAGCAGCCCACAGCGGGTCCAGAGGGGCCGTCTCGGCGTATGCGTTATACACGCTGTTATCCAAGATGACCGTGGGGGACGCTGCGCCGAAGACGATGTAATCGGAGGTCGGTGCGTGCACGTTGCGACGTCTGCCGGACATGCGGACGCTGCGCATCATGGCTGCCGACTTCAAGCGCTCTGTTGTAAACAATCCTTATTTTAAACTCACTCTCTTGATAAATTACACAGCGCCATCTCGTGCCAAACTAAGCGTGTACTATCGGTAGTAAACAACTAAAACATACGTAAATACCCTTTATTTGGTAAATATATACTTATACAGAAAATATCCAGATTCTGATGAACAATAAAACACAAAGGTTTGTCTTGTGTAGGAATCGAACCCACGAGTCTTGATCCTAAAGTACCCATAGCTAGTCATTCTGTTACCGGGCTCATCTTTCATATGTACGGGACTAAACATTTGACGATGACGTAATGTTGTAACAATGAATGAGTTTACACATACTGTATTTTTTTTAACGTATTTGTTTATACTTAATATACAAGCGTTAATAGACTACAGTGACCACTTAGCATCAGGTGGGTTGTATGCTTGTATTTATCTAGAGTTAGTAACAGTTATATTTTAGGGTCGGCAACTCATGAGCGACGCACCTGGTCTTGCAAATGTCCATAGGCTACGGTGACTGTTTACCATCAGGCAGGCCGTATGCTTGACTGCGACCTTAATGGTATAATATATATATATATATATTCTTTAGTCAGTTACTACAATTAGCTGTGTGCTGTGCTTCGCTGAGTTATCTGTAACCTTCTCGGCAATGTATAACACAGAAGTTACATCACCTCTATCTATCTATAACTTCACGCCAAATCCCTTACGGGGTAGGCAGAGAGAACCGAGCGCCACGCGACTCGATCCTTACATACCTCACTCGCTTCTTTCACATTCATTGCTCTGTTCATGCACGCTCGCCGGTTTACGGATCAAGTACTCATTTCAGACAAAAGAAAGTTTTTGTGCTGAGAAAAGCCAATATTTACCTACCATGACCAAATTGACCGTGTTTTATCAGAAGGTGATGTCAGCGAGCTTGCATGAGAAGAGCTTTGAATGGTTAAGAAGCGAGTGCCGTATGTAATGACCGAGTCATGTGAAATCGAGTCATCTGCGTACTCCGCAAGGGATTTGGGGTGAAGTTAAATATTGATAGATAGAACGCTAAGTTTGCCATTTTTACTTTTATATCGACTTTATATATTTATAATATTTTATATTATTGTTTACGTCGTAATCAAACTGTAACTCCGTGATTTAGTGTATATTTTATACTGCTACTGCTATAAACCGAAACCGAGCGCCCCGTGACTCGATCCTTACATATCTCACTATGGTTTCTAGGGCTCCTGACATCACCTTCTGATAGAACACGACCAATTTGATCATGGTAGGTAAGTCTTGGCCTTCCTCGGCTCCTACATCCTTCCACTTTTGCATTGTATATCTGCTTCGTCATTCTTTCATCATGCATTCTTTCTACATGTCCGAACCAACGGAGCATGCCTCTTCTTATTTTAACACCGACGCTCTCTTTCAGACCAACTCTGCTTCTAACCTCATCATTGCGGATACGGTCTGCAAGCGTTACACCACAGATTTTGCGCAACGCTCGCATTTCAACCGCGTTTATCCTACTTTCATGCTCTCTCTGCCATACCCAGCTCTCGCTTCCATAAGTAAGCGTTGGGACCAGCACTGCATTGTGTATAGCCAGCTGCGCCTTCTGGCTCAGGTTTTTACTGCCAAGAAGTTTTCCCACCGCTCCATTCACACTATTCCCAGCACTCACTCGCCTTTCCACATCTGCGGTGTACCTTCCATCCCTGCTGAAAGCGCATCCAAGATATACAAACTCATTCACTTGTTCCAACACTTCATCATCAACCGTAATTCTTACATTGGTTCTGGTTTCTTCTCTTTCAAATACCATAATCTTTGTTTTCTTCGCATTCAATAGTAAGCCTTCCTTCATACATTCGTCTTTCATCATTGTGACTAGTGTTTGCAGCTCAGATGGTGTTTCTGCTAACAGGACAGCATCATCTGCATACAGCAGACAGTTCACCACTAGGTCACCCATGCGTAATCCTACATTCGTTGACCTTATTCTCTGCAGACAACTATAGAGATACAGGATAAACAGCCTAGCAGACAACATGCAACCCTGTTTGACACCAATTTTGACATCAAACCAGGGTGACATGTTGCCATCTATTCGCACACATGCTGAGCAATCCTTGTAGGTGGACTGCACAGCACGTAGCAGTGAGCCGTCAATCCCATATCTCGGCAATATGCACCACAGTTCCTTTCGCACAACCCTATCAAATGCCTTCTCAAGATCCACAAAACCGCAGAAAACCTTCTGGTCTGTGGCCAGATGCTTCTCTACGATATTGCGGAGCGAAACTTGATCCGTACATCCCCTTCCATTTCGGAATCCTCCTTGTGCCTCCCACAGCATTTCGTCAGATTTCACCCTCATTCTCCTTTCAATTATCTTTCCATATACTTTTGCTGCTAAGCTGATCAAACTGATGGCCCTATAGTTGGCGCAGTCCATGCGTGATCCCTTGCCTTTATACAAGGGTACGATGACTGCGCGTCCCCAGTCCATTGGGACCCTTCCAGTTCTCCAGCATAGGTTGCATAAGTACCAGAAGGCGTCCCGGACGTAAGTGCCACCTAGTTTGATCATCTCAGCTGTAATCATATCAATTCCCTTTCAAACTTCGTATCGACCATTCTATCTCATCCATAGTTATACCTTCATCGGACGCCGTCAACGTGGAGTGAGCATCAGACTCACTCTCATTGCCAGCGTCCGAGGCATATTCGTACATTTCTTCAAAATATTCACTCCACCGTTCTAACACTTCCTGAGTGTTTGCAAGAATGATACCAGCTTTAGACTTAATCTTGTTCATACTGGATGCCGACGAACCACCCCGAGACTTCTTTACCTCTCTCCAAAAGAGTTTGGTATTTGCCTCGAAGTTTCACGTCAGCCTCTCTTCCTCATTCATAATTTGTCTTTTACGCTTCTCTTTCACTAAAGCCTTGGTTTCATTCTTGCATTGACGGTACATTTCTTTCTTCTTCTCTCTCATACTTTCATTTAAGGGCAAAGATGATACATAATCCAGCCACGCTTTCCTCTTTCTTGCTACGGAGGATTCAACCTCCGCATCCCACCAGGCATCCCCTTTCAATGTTTTATGCCTCTTTGCGCATCCACATGCTTCTTTTGCACTATCCACCATACTTTCTTTCAGAACTTTCCAGCAATCATCCACATCTGTGCCGGAAAGACTTGCATTTGCAAGTCTTTCGCTTACCAGATGTACATACATTCTCCTTACACTTTCATCTTGCAATTTTTCACTCCTTATCCTTTCATGATCTCCGAAAGGGATACGCACTCGCCAATGCCTCCACTTCTTGAAAAG
Source organism: Pyralis farinalis (assembly GCA_947507595.1). Classification (NCBI taxonomy): domain Eukaryota; kingdom Metazoa; phylum Arthropoda; class Insecta; order Lepidoptera; family Pyralidae; genus Pyralis; species Pyralis farinalis. Next base: position 40,049,975 of record OX382261.1, on the reverse strand, counting down.
TCCCACAAACCGGCTTACCACCAGGTAGTGGTCCGTTTCAAGAGTGGGACCTCTAAAGGCTCTTTTATCCATTATAGTATTTCGGAGACGTCTATCAATTATAATCAAATCAATCACACTTTTTTGGTCATTCCGTCTCCATGTGTACGTGTGAATATCCTTGTGACGAAATAAAGTATTCGACACGAGGAGGTTTCGTTCCATACATAAATCTAGAATCGACTTACCTGCTTCGTTCACTCTCTTATCTCCATAGGGACCAAGAGCAGCTTCATAGCCGTCTCGTTTGGTCCCAACCCATCCATTCAAATCTCCACACATAATCACTCTTTCATTCCCTTCAGCTAAATCCAGAACATCCCTCACAGACTCCCAAAACTTCTCTAGTTCTTGGGCACACGCTGAGCTTACGGGAGCGTATGCTGCAACCAGAAATACTCGCGTGATGCCCAGTTTTATACGAACCCAGAGAAGTCTAGGCCCTACCAAACAGTAATCTTTCACACCAGGGGCTAAGCGAGAGGAGAGTATGACACCTACACCAGCACTGGCATGATCGTCCCGGTCTACACCAGACCATAGGGCCATCATCCCATCGGGCAGATCATCGGTGTCGCTCCCCTTGCGCTTAGTCTCTGTCACACACAAAGCATCTAAGCGTCTCTCATTCATTACGTCCATCAGCTCATTCATCTTATCACTCAGTCCACCTCTCACATTCCACGTGCCTATGCAGCACTCGGCTCTCTTCGACCCGCCGGAATTGGCGCTGCGTGGTGGGTGGCGGCCCCCACCGCCGCATGCACCTATGTTCGCACCGACGGGGGCGGATCGGTGCGCGTCGCCTCCGGGGGACGCCCTAATCCGCACATCGGTGCGTTTACGGGCCAGAATTGCAATCTAATCGATTAGCAGGGGTCGCAAACGAGCACGCTTCTGGCACATGACCCCCAAAGTTACATCACAATCTAATGAATGGATTCAAAGTCTATAACGGACATAGGTACAAACACTTTTTGTGTTTTATATATATAAGCGGGAAGTACGAATGGTCGGATCAATAGGCTATTGTCATTGGTGGCTAATGTACCTTCATTGGTCGACAGCGGGCAGTACTTGATGGTGTGCGCGGAGTCCCCGGAGGCTCCGCAGCGGCGGCAGACGAAGGCCCGCAGCACGGGGCACTGCACGCGCCCGCCGCACTTCAACGAGTGGCCGCGGTAGTACGACTCACGCTCGCCGTTGTTCTTGCAGAAGCGACACTCCTGCTGGGATATTCATTAATTGTTCAATAAGGCCGCCACAGCTGGAATAGCCCGATGGATAAACCGGCCTGACCAACTAGTACCAGGTTAGAATCCTGGCATGTACCTGCAATTTTATTTATTTTTATATATTAATAAAAATAAATAAAATTTCAAAAATAAAAGTAGACTAAGTTACTCCTTATTACATCAGCTATCTGCCAGTGAAAGTTCCGTCAAAATCCGTCCAGCCGTTTCAGAGATTACCCAGAACAAACAGACAGACAGACAAAAATTGTAAAAAAATATTTTGGTATATGTACCGTGTATACATCCATATGCATTTAGTAAAAAGCGGTTATTTTAATATTATAAACAGACACTGCAACTTTATTTGGGTGGATCAACTATTCTTTGCAACAAAAACATGTACCTCCAACAATTAAAAATATTTAACTATGTAAAAACAATAGTTCGCTGTAATTTTATATCCAAACAGTAATTTAGAATACTTAGAATTGATATTAAAGAGCGTTCAATTATATAATTTTAATATTTTTTATTGCTTTTATGGTAACTTAGGTGACAAGATTCACTCCCCATACAAATTATTCCTGTCCCCACGTCTACTTCAATAGTTCCCTGACGCAATAATTTTAAATTTTTATATAAAAGTGTATTCATTTCTACTCATGTTATTTTCTACAACGGTTTCTAAACGCCCTTAAATGCTTCCCAGATTTTTAAGTATGATTTTGCTACTAAGAAAAAAATAAACAAATTGTATCCCAAAACAAATACCCAAACAGATGTCCGCTAAGTTACTGTTCTTAAAAGTTATAGATAAAAACATAGATGGCTCTAACAGTCTCAATTGTGGCAATTAATGCCTGAGGATAGTGCAATGACATTCCGCCATTTTGTGTGTGTGGTAGTGGAACTATTGTCCTTACATAGTTAAATATTTTTAAATGATGGAGGGACATGTTTTTTGCAAAGAATAGTTGATCCACCCATTTATCTGTATAGATTTGTAGTTGGTTATTGTTAGTTGGTTATCGACAATTCTCCCAGCTCGTCTTTGAACCGGAACACAAGGTCCTAGCTGGTACGTTGTTACGATCTACATCTATCTTTCTCTTCACTCATGTACACAGGTGAACAGTACACATGTTGTATTGAAAAATATATATACTTATTTAATACTTGCAGAAGCCCGCGGCTTCGCACGCATGAGATTTGGGCTTTTAGTAACCTTTATTTCTCTGTAGACATGAAATTGTTTCTGTTTAAAAAAAACAAAGTTCAGGGTCGTAGATGCAACCATAGATTCAATTTTCGTACAGCGCCATCTATTGACCTTTATAGGAGGCAACGTATGTGTATTTTATTTATATTACATAAAAAATGCGTAGTTATTTTATGTTACAAAAAATACGTATTCTATGAGAATAATAAAAATAAAATTGCAAAGTCGCCCGAAGGGGAAGATATTTCCCCCTAATTTTAACAGTTTTTCATTTTTTACGCAGGAACCCTAAATATTTACGGGATAAAAAGTACCCTATACTCTGCTCTGAACAATCCTCTACCTACCAGTGAAAGTCCAGTTAAAATCGGTTCAGCCATTTCGAAGATTAGCCCGGACAAACAAACAGACAGACAGGCAAAAAAGTTAAAAATGCGTATTTAGGCTTTAGGTAACGTGAAAATAATAATATGAGCTTAAGATAAAGGCTTTATTATGAAATCACAGACAGACACTTCAATTTTATTTATATGTATAGATATCGTCCATTGTAAACTGTTTCGTATGTATGTATGTATTTTCTTCACGCCAAGTCCCTTGCGGGGTAGGCAGAGAGATCCGAGCGCGAACTGTTACGTGTCCCATATTATTAAATAGGAGGATTATATTTGCTAATTCGACAAAGTGATTGATAACATTACAGACAGTTTTATTATAAGAGTAGATGGATAAAAATATTATTTGTATAGATTGAATTATTTCGAATAAAGCTCACCATAGAAAATTAAATGTTATTAAATTGTGAAATAATTCATTCATTTGTCCCCGTCACTACCTTTTTTTCGCTCAAAAGTGGTAACACAGCAACTGTCATTTTAGTGAATCGAATTAAAAGTCTAACTATAACAAGAAAGGTATGGTTTTCCCGCTGGGTTTTGACAGCAGTCGCTTCATGTAATAAACAGTATCTTAGCTAAATCCTTAGGCTCAGGTAGCGGGACCCCGCCAATCCTAATGGATTAGGAAACGTGATAACGCTAGGAAGAAGAGTTCAATATGGCTGCAGTGGGCCAATTCTGCTAAATAACTGCAACTGCACGTTTACGCCTGTCACTTTAGTCGTGCAGGAATAGTGCAGTGCCGATAAGTGTATTCTACTAAAATTTCCTGCACTGCAACTGCGCGTATGCTGCACTGCAACGGCACTGCAACTACGCTGCAACTGTGCGTATCCTGCAAGTAAACTACTTAAAACCTGAAATGTTGCCATATTTCAATTTAATAAAACTGAATTTTTATTTAATGTTGACTCCTATAGCTTCACTATTGACCTTTTTTTTTTTTTTTTTTTTTTTTTTTTTTTTTTTTTTTTTTTTTTTTGTGACGCGGGGAAAAATGCGTTACGCACACCACCGGTGCCTGGGTGGCCTCCGGTGGTAGTGTGGGACTCCCCGTCGGCTGTCCGACGGTATACCCACTAAACGACCCCGCGAAATGCCATCGGCCGCGTTGGTGTGGTGCCCCGGATCTGTCAGCAACAGGGCACCACTGCGACTGGCCAGCCCCTCAAAAGGGGCCGGACTTCTTCTCTCTAGGGGCCATCCCGGCAAATTGGGACAGCCCCTCCGGCGGCGGGACCATTATGGGGCCAGGTTCCCATCCTGACCCCTAATCCCACAGATTAGGGAGGCGGCAGTAGGTGCGCGTAGCGCCTACGCCGCACTCCCGTCCGCCGTCTCCGGAGCGGAACAGCCAAGGGATCGTCCTCCCTGTCTCGCTCCGAGGCCTCCTTCTGGGACATGACCGTCTCACAGAAGGAGGCCATCGCCTGCCAGGCACTGTCACTCCCGAGCATGGAGCGGACCACGCTCGGGAGCGAGAGGTCCGCGCTTCCTAGCGCGGACACCAGATCGCGGCGCTGCCGAGACCACATGGGACACTGCTCCAGAGTGTGCTGGGCAGTGTCCTCGGCCGCGCCACAATCGTGGCAGCCCGGCTGCTCCTCCCGCCTCGCGACCCGGTGCAGGTACTCACCGAAGCACCCATGCCCGGTGAGCACCTGCACCATGCGGAAGGTGAGGGGTTTGCGCCTACGGCGCATCCACGACTCCAGGACCGGGCGCAGCGCATCCGCGACGCGGACTCCATACCGCGGCTGCGCCAGGTCCTCCCTCCACCTCCGCATCATTTCCGTATGCCCTCGCTGGCGATACCGCCCCACCTCCTCCAACGTGGGGCGCTCGCCGAGACTCCTCCTTTCAGCAACGAAGCCGTATACCTCGGCGAGCACCTCCGCCACCAACTCCCAGGGCGGGTCGCCAGCGAGGGCGGTCGCGGCCGTCCAAGCTACCGTACGGTACCCCCTTACTGCCCTCTGCGCTATGACCCGCTGCGCTCTGCGCAGCTGAGCCCTGTTCCGAGCGCAGAGGGCGTCCGCCCATATGGGGGCACCGTACGTGGCCATACTCCGGCAGATGCCGGAGTACAGCCTTCTGCACGCGGCGCTGGGCCCGCCCAAATTGGGCAGAAGACGACCCAGCGCCGCCGCAGCTCTGATGACCTTCGGTCCCAACCGCTCGAAGTGGGGGCCGAAGGTCCATCGTCCGTCAAGGGTGAGGCCCAGGTAGCTCATCTGGGCACTCACCCTTATCCTCTCTCCTCCAATTTGGAGGTGCGCTCCCGAGGGGGGGCCCCGCCTACCGGTCCCGCGGAATTCACTATTGACCTTGGTTGCCGGAGTGGAGGTATTTCTAACCGAAAAGAAGCTTTACTTAATTATATTTATCCACAAACATCTCCCAAAACAAAGCAAATATAATTCACCGCTTCAGAATATTAATTTCACTTCGCAAAAGTTGCTCAAGAGTAACGTTAACAAAACTGCAAGTAAACTCCTTCAAAACATCTGTCACCGGTATACAAATGTCAAAACAATTTATCAGAATACGATTATATTGCAGGAAACGTGCAGTTGCAGTGCAGGATTTTAACAGAATAGCGATTCATTTACTGCAACATTCCTGCAACGGCGCTGCTGTCAGATCGTTTAACAGAATACCGAAACGTCAAAATGTACGCATTTTGACACACGCCGCGCTGCAGTGCAGTTGCAGTTTTTAGTAGAATCGGCCCACAGATGTGTTTTAGTATTTTTATTACGACGTCGGGATGCATACGAGCATAGGGCTCAACTTATTGGAATGTGATTACCGCAGCGTATGACCACTTCCTTTTTTTCTTTATACGATACGGCCCACCTGATGTAAAACGGTTACCGTAGTATATGAACGCTTGTAATACATTAAGTATCAATCGCACGATGCCACCTCTACTGCTAATACAGCAAATGCTTAGGAGCTTACAGAGGATTTTTTTCATAGCAGCAAGGTGGCATACAAGCATACGGCCTACCCGATGGTAAACAGTCACCATACTATGGACATTTGCAACACCAAGGGTGTCACTCATGCGTTACCAACCTTCTAAAAAGCTCTTCGCGCCTTTCTTGAAGAGCCCCATGCTGTAGTCCCTTGGGAAAACCTCAGCTGGAGGTTCATTCCACAACTTGAGAGTTCTCGGAAGAAAACTTCTCTGGAACCGCACAGTACGCGACCATTGCGGTTCCAGCATGTGAGGGTGAACTCGCCGCCGTCGGCGACCGGTACGATTATAAAAAGCAACCGCCGGCATCATATCAAACAATTCTTCAGAACACAACCCGTATACAATCGGTAGAACACACAAAGAGACTACTTCAGGAACACACAACCCTCCATGGAGTGGTTATTTGGGCGTAGTTCTCTGTGATGTGGAGGTACTTCACCAGACGGGCTGCTTCGATGTCCCCTACCTTAAAAGCACCCAGACCAAGACAGACAAGTTCATACACACAAAATGTTATTCACAGGAATATAATTTTTTGGGAATCGAACCTACAAGGGTTTCATTGCGCCGCTGAACTCGTAAAAAATATTAATAATTGTAATACATTTGTGTGCATGCACATGTCTGTTTGTCTTGGTCTAGATGTTTTAAGAGAGGTAGGGCGCATCAAAGCATCCCGTCTGGGGAAGTACCTCCACCTCACAGAAAACCGCAGCCAAATAACAACTCCCTAGAGGGTTGTTGGGTTCCTGCGTGTGAGTGAGGTCACCAGTAAGCTGCCAAGGAGTTGCTGTGTAAGCAGCAGAGGGGGCATCGCGCGAGTGATACTCAATATATTACGCGTTAATAGGCTACGGTAACTGCTTTAGATCAGGTGGACCGTATGCTTGCATGACTCGCGACATTGTATGAAAAAAAATAATACAAGGAGTATGAGTTGTCCGTTGCCACAACCGCTGCTTTCACAGTAATGGTTAAAATTGCCTAAAACAGTTACTGTATGCAGTAACTGTAATAGTTTTAGCTTATGAGCTTTTTAATTTTATAGTTCAAAATTGTATTTATGTTGATTATATAACTACTGAGAGCTCGACGGCATTGTTGCGCGTGTAATTCTAACCGAACACGCAGGTTAAGCAGCAGCCTGTCTATGGATGGGTTTATCTATCTCGAGTTTCTCCGTGCTTCGGAGGGCACGTTAAGCCATCGGTCTCGGCTGTTGTCGATAGATGACAGTCGTTAAGCTAAGTCAGTGGCCCTCGGGCGGCTTGAAAACACTGGCCTCGCCAATCCGCATCTGAGCAGCGTGGTGGAGTATGCTCTAAAGCCCTCCGGTTGAAGGGAGACCCGTGTCCCTGCAGTGGGATGAGTAAGGGTTGATGTGGTAGAAACTACTGATTAAAACGTACGATATTCGTTGTGGAGTTCGATTCCCACACGGGACATTTGTGTGCATGAACATGTACGTTTGTCTCGGTCTGGGCGTTTTTAATAGAGGTAGTTGGCATCGATGCATCCAACAGTGGAAGTACCTTCACCTCACAAAAAGCCGCAGCCAAATAACAACTGGAAGGTCGTTGGGTTCTTGCGAGTGAGTGGCCTTACCAGCTGCTGGCTATGTTAGCAGATGGGGTTCTCGTCTTGCAAGCAGTCATAGCCTACGGTAACCATACGACTTGGACTTTGCCAAAGTTGTATAAAAAATAAATGTATGTTTATCCATTCAAAAATTTTTTTTATACATAGAAACACAAAATACCTCTTTAACATCAATGCCCCGTTTAGTGGGGAGCTTCTTCTCGACCCTGCGGTCCTGTTCCAGGTCCCTCAGCAGCGCGTACAGCACGTTGTTCGGCAGAGACGACAGCACGCGCAGCTGCTCCTGGGTGATGACGTCCTGGGGAGCAGGCGGCTGCGGTACCACGTCCAGTACCTCTGAAAGAACACAAGGATACATAAACATGTTCATTGATACAGGTGATTTGACGAGTCCGGTGGCAGAGGGGTTAACATCGCTACTTCGACACCAACTGTCGTCGGTTCGATTCCCACACAAGAATTTGTGTGTACGAACATTATGAACAAGTCTCATTGGACTGGATATTTTCAGAGAGGAGGCGCTTCGAAGGAGCCCGGCTGGGGAAGTACCTCACAGAAAATCGCAGCCGAATTTAAAACAAACTCCGCCACTCAGTCAATCCAGCTAAACACATGCTAAAAGGTTATGTCAGTTTACCGTCAGCCACCCGTGGCGCAGGAAGACTAGACATGAAATCAGTAGTGGTGGACAAGACCCAATCGGACTTCGGTCTCGGCAGCTGCACGGCCGGCGTGCGCTCCGGCTCGGGCCACGACTTCTGGCGGAGGTACACGCTGGAGGGGCCCATGCCGATCAAGTTATCTAGAAGTGAGAAAATAAATCGGATAAAAATCATTACATGCTCGTAAGTAGGTACGGTAAATTGTGTTTGAGCGGCGATATATAAAGATATACTTTTTTTTTATTAAGGTGCCTGATTGAAAGATTATTCTTATATCTATTAACTGACCGACCCTGCCGTAGGTTATTATAATTAACGGTATTTAACATCGTTAATTTTTTGAAGTCAATCTCAAACCTCAATCAATCACTCGCGTGCGATATAGGAAGAAATTCACGTTCTTTCTAGGAGCTAGGAAGTAAGCTTATGTGTAACTAGCTGTGCCCGCGACTTCGTCCGCGCGGAATAGTTACTTTTTTATTATTTATTTATATTAATTTTTTTTTTTGAATAAAAGTAGCCTAAGTTACTCCTTATTACATCAGCTATCTGCCAGTGAAAGTCCCGTCAAACTCGGCCTAGCCGTTTCAGAGATTAGCCGAACAAACAGAGAGACAAAAAATTGTAAAAAAAAATATTTTGGTATAATTATGTACCGTGTATCCATATGCATTTAATAAAAAGCGGTGTATTTTAAAATTACAAACAGACACTCCAATTTTATTTATCTGTATAGATAAAATTGAACAAATCGAGACTGAACAATTATTTGAATTAAACAATCATTCACTTACCCAACACTAGTAATTTTTATATGGGAACATTATTTGGTGGTGGTGACATTTAGTGCTGTCACTTTACTGAATCGAATTAAAAGTCGGACTATAGTCATTTTGACGAGCTCCATGGCTGAGTCGTGAATGACGAGACTTTGACACCAACGCTCGTGGGTTCGATTCCCACACAAGGCAAACATTTGTGTGCATGAGCATGTCTGTTTGTCTTGGTCTCGATGTCTTTAAGAGAGGTAGGGCGCATCAAAGCAGCCCGTCTGGGGAAGTACTTCCAGCTCACAGAAAACCGCAGCCAAATAACAACTCCCTAGAGGGTTGTTGTGTTCCTGCGTGTGAGTGAGGTCACCCAGTCCCAGTCCCAGATCCCAAGGAGTTGCTGTGTAAGCAGCAAAGGAGACATCACGCGAGTGATAATTAATATATTGCAAGCGTTAATAGGCTACGGTACCGGCTTTACATCAGGTGGGCCGTATGCTTGTATGCCTCCCGGCGTAGTATAAAATAAAATTAGTATCACATAAATACTGACAAACATGGCAATAATCTTTCACGTATTTAGCTGACTTATCACAAAATAAGTCATTTTTAACTTGAATTTACGTCACATGATCATTTAAATAGGTTTTTAATATTATTTATTGATAATATATACAATCCCCAATTAAATCAGGTTTTAAATTAAAAAGAACGCACACCGCATCAAAGTTGATTTGAAAGGTAGTTGTATGAAACGCAAATTGGGACAGAAATGGTTACGTACTGTGCAGCATCAAGTAGAATATCTTGGTCCTTGGTTATACTTAGGTTGCAGGATGAACTCCCTGTTGAAGTATTACCAAAAGAGCGTGAAGTTTTTTTTAAATAAACGTGACGAGTTATACCTAAAAATGTATATCATTGTATATCCCTACTAGCTACTCGACCCAGCTTCGCACGGGTGATCCAATCGTTACCAAACTTCACAGGATCACCTGCTGGGCTAACCTGAAGATTCCCTGAAAATTTCATCAATATCTGCCTAGCCGTTTTTGAGTCCATAGAGGACATACAGACAGACAAACATTCATTTTTATATAGAAGACTAGCGACCGGCGCCGGCTTCGCACGGGTGATCCGATCGCTACCAAACTGCACAGGAACCCCCACTAAGCTAATATAAAGATTCCCTTGAAAAATTCATCAAAATCGGTCAAGCCATTTTCGAGTCCATAGAGGACATACAGACAAACATTCATTTTTATATATTAGAAGATTTAAAAAAACTATTAAAAACAATTTTAAAACTATTTACCCTATTTTAAAACTGCGAATGAGTAACAATGCCGGTAAACTACTTGGGACGCGCTGTGTTGGCAGTGGTGGTGATAACAAGCGAACGTTGCTCCTAGTGTTGCATTATAATAGCAGAAGTCGGAGAAATCTCACCTGCCTGGTTTAAGTTGGTTCTCCATATTTTGTCCTCATCAGGATTGTATGGCGAATCAGAGCCATTCAGTCGGAACTCCTCGAGAGCATCCTCCAATGTACACTTGCCTGTCACCACTGTTGTAATAAAAATATTAAGAAATTAATATCACATAACAAAACCAGTTGAGAATGCGCAAGCTTGCATTGCCAGAGGAACACCTGGCTCGTCAATTGTATAACATTTCAATTTTTTTTTTAATTTGTCGGCCATTTTGACCATGTTCCTTAAGAGATAGGAACGGTGTTTCTGAACATTCCTATTCTACTTTTTTTATGCTGAATCCGAATCTGAAGTCAAAATTCGAATATTCGAAAAAAACGCACACAGAGACAAACGCACAGACAAACATATAGATTTGATATAGTAACGGTGTTCCTGATTATAGAGGATTGACATATCCTTTTTTTTATACGTCGGGAGGCATACCAGCATACGGCCCACCTGGTGTAAAGCGGTTACCGTACCCCTGCTGCTAACACAGCAACTTCTTAGGAGATTACTGGAAACCTTACTCACACACAGGATGTGTTCCTTTATTTAAGTATTAATTATTTTTACAGACTGGTTTCGCCTTTACGGCAAACATACCTCGATAATGCCGTAAAGGCGAAAACGGCAAATATACATCGATAAGTAAAGGCGAAAACGGCAAAGATACCTCGATAATGCCGTAAAGGCGAAACCGGTCGGTAAAAATAATTTATAAATAAAATTGTAAAGTGGAATCTGTACAAGTGCCACTTGCATTAACATTAACGAGATGTCTTCAAAATCAACAAGCGCCAACAATCAACAGTATTAATGTAAACATTTTAGAAATCATCAAATATGTTTAATGTAAGGATTGCTGCGCGATCTCGACGTCCCTGCACAAGAAGAAGCTGATGAATATGATGCCACGGAAATGAATATAGGGCGTTAAATGTGTGGAGAAAGGAGCGCGTGTGCCGGTCACGCTTCGCGGCCGTATGGCTACAGGTCTAATGATGGATTTACAAACGCGTCCTTTCAGCGGTCTCGGTCTTTTAGGATTAGTGATGAGCGATTGTTCCAAAAATTAACAATCGAATTATTCGAATGCTTTGATTCGTGGTATTCGAATGATCAATCGTCATCCGAATGAAAATTAATCATTCGAATGATAATTCGGTATTCAAATTATTTTAACCTAAATAATTCATTTGAAATATCGAATGCTTCTTTCTTAGTCCAACACTATTCAACATGTTCTAATTTTATGTTTAGTGTTTGTTACCTGTTTTTATTTGCTTACATACTTATTTTGTAATTTCATTTATTTAATTAAAATTTATTGTAATGGTAGCCAGTTGTGCACAAAAAACTTAGTTGTGATGCCTAATTAGAGAAGCGTTCCATTGATTATATATAACTTTATTTGTGTAGTCTCATTTAATTTAATTTTTTACAGTGCGACAAAAAAAGAGCACCCTCTGCCTACCCCGTAGGTGTTTTGGTGTGAAGTTATAGATAGATAAATAGGTTTTACTAGTTTTTAAAGACAGTCCAATGTGTTGAACCCTTTATATCAGTACATATGTCAAGAGGCATTCAATTTCCACAATGGTTCACAGGTGAAGTGGTTACCAATGCTACTTTAACACTAAGATTTATGGATTCTATTCCCATACACGACTAATATTTGTGTGCATGTCTGATTGTGTATTTTATATCTACCATGTCCGGTAGCCAGAGACTTGTCCGGTAGCAAACAAAGAGTGCCTGCTAGATGTGAAACATTTAAAATAGCCCATTGACACTTGTAATATAAGGATGATCACTTGTGCGTGCCACATCTGTTAGCTCAGCTAGTACTTCTCATTTCATCCTTACGGTCTAGGAAGCTGGATGACTTCCGGCCCTGCAGTCCTTGAGTAGGCTTGTAGGATGGCCATGGCTCTTGGATGCCCCAGGAAGATGTCTGAAAAATATAAAATACCTCAGTCTTTAAATCCTCTACTAAAACATTTCACAAAAATTATTCAGCACAAATTTCTTTTTATACAACAACAGGAAACTGATCTCCACTAACTCCCGAAACTCAACTAATTTACACAAAGCTTTCATAGACAAAAACAATGCATAAGAGCAAATTGTAGGCCCTCTAGTATCATGTAGACCACTCTTCAAAGTCAAATATATTAACACGGAGATGTTTGTATATCTTGATGACTGACTCGGTGGCTCAGTCGTGCTCGTGAATGATGCGACTTTGACACCAACGCTCGTGGGTGGGTCGATTCCCACACAAGGCAAACATTTGTTTGCATGAACATGTCTGTTTGTCTTGGTCTGGATGTTTTAAGACAGGTAGGGCACATCAAAACTGCCCACCTGGGGAAGTACCTCCACGTCACAGAAAACCGCAGCCCAATAACAACTCCGTAGGTTGTTATGTTCCTGCCTATGAGTATAAGGTTACCGATAGGCTCCCAAGGAGTTGCTGTGTAAGCAGCAAAGGAGGCATCGCACAAGTGATACTTAATATATCGCAAGCGCTTATAGACTACGCTTTACATCAGGTAGGCCGTATGCTTGTATGCATCCCGACGTAGTTTAATAAAAAAATAAAAATATATCTTTCAGTTGTTTTTGTGAAGGAACATCATAAGTCTGTTTCAAAGCTGCGGAAACAGATCTAATTCTGTTAGTTAAAGAGATCCTAGGAGAAATATTAGAATTAAATGTAAAAGTGCATTATGTAAGAAAAACTGTTGTAATAATACAATTAAAATATTTAACAATATTCCTGTAAACCTAAGAGAACTCCCTTTAAGTAAATTCAACGCAATATTTTGTAAGTGGCTAGCGTAACATATAGTTTTTATAATTTTAATGAATACTTTAATAATAAGAGTAAATTATAAATTTAATTAGTATTGTAATCGTTAAGTGAAAGGTTTTATTTTCTTTCAGTTAATGTAAACTACTGAAGTTAATTTTAAACTTTGCATGTCACAATTTGACAAAGCATATAAAATTATTTCCACCAATCATAAGTATAGTCAAATATTATATATTGAATGTATGTATGTATACATAAGAACATTAATACAACTGTGTTTCTCGCAAATATAAATCTTTTCATTTCATACAACCATATGATCATGAAGTAAAGTGGTCAGTGCAGCCTATGAATGAATGCTTACCACCCCTGTGCTAGCAAGTTCTTAGCAGCGTACTGGTAGCCTTATTCTTTCTCAGCAACAAAACAACCCTCCATGGAGTTGTTATTATTTGTTTTTTTATTTATTTGGCTGCAGTTTTTTGATAATTGGAGATACTTCTGCTTCACTCATATCTAAACAAACAGACACATGTGCACACAAATGTTGGTACTATGTGGGAATCGAACCCACGAGCCGTGGTGTTACAGCAGTCTCATGCTAACCACTCGTCCACTGAGCTTGGACGCAAGGTACGGATGGATGTTCGGATGTAACAGGCGCCAGTTGCGTCATCGCGCCCACACACCCTTGTTAAGTGGAAGCGCTTTGTCCTCAACACTCTCCGACCCTAGCTGAATAATGTACAGTCATTAAAATACAGAATATGCAGTGCACTGTACCACTATAGAGTAATAACACGGCAAGGTTGTTTTAATCTTGTTTGTAGTTCTTATGCCCATAAGCAATAGGAGTTAAAATCTAAATATCAACTGTTCATACCATACGCTTCAAATACAACATAAATCAAGTTTTTTTTTAATGTAGGTAGTTAGTACCAAACGCAAGTATCTACATCTACTTGAGATCCGTGACTGTGACCTTGGGCGATTAAAAGAGGGTAGGTTACTCCGGGAAAATATTTGAACCGGCAGAAAATGGAAGGAAAATTTGTTCTTATGGACATGGCAGTAAAATATAGTTAAAAGTAATTACTGTCCCGCTCCTAACGTGACGCTCTGACCCTGAAATTTCGTAAGTTCTTCGATTAATGCGTAAAAGAATGCAATTGCGAAATTTCATTATTTTTAGTCTTATGTGCAATCTTATTTACGCACACACAACTGATGATAGATAACAAAAAGAAATAATTTGTGATAAACACAAAATTAAGTATGATTTTAGTTAGTTAATTATTGTACTCGCATTATTCAAAACTTCTCAAAATTGAAATTATCTAGTACTTACAGAATTAGAGCTGCATCCACTCCCGCCATAGTCACTAAATTTATCAAGTACCATTGTTGATAAATTATTAATAGTTAAATGATTACTGTGAATTTATTAATTTAAATAGAAACAATAAATAAACATTTGAAAATTTTGAATTGAATACGGCAAACACAAACAATCACTGGAACTCGAATGGAAACGAAAACATTCAAGACAAAGAAGAAGAATGAACCGCGCTCAAAATTAAAATATGGCTTCCTATTGGTCACTTTGTACAAGGAATAGCATAGCACTATAGGAAATTATAATGTCCATTACCCTGGCAAGGCTGAAAATACCTTCATAAATATGCAGTAAAATATTTAAATAAATTCATATTAAACAGTAAACTTTGATGTCATTTATTACAAGATTTCACAATTAGAATAATAGGTACAAAATTAACCTATTTGAGTACCAGGTTTATGTTATTAGTCACCTATGGTCTTAAATTTTATGTTTATTGTGCAAAGCTTTTTAAGTAAAACTGGTATATGCATGTGACAAGGCTTCGTACTGCATAAGTTTATAAAGAACCCTTACTGACCGCCCGACGCCACCTCATCTGTTAACAAAGCAACTCAAACGAGTAAGTGAGGTTACCCGTAAGCTCCAAGCAGTTGCTATGTTAGTAGCAGAGGTGGTTCGCTACAACCGGCCTGCGGTGCGTAGGCACTTATCAAGTGGGTTACAATTATATCGATAAACACACTTACGGTCATAAGCTGGTCACTGAATCGATTTACCTTCAAGTCGTCGCATCCTGAAACTCCCGAGAGAGAACGCTACGACCACCTTTCGCCTGGAGAGCAAGTCGGCCAACTCTTTCGCACGTCCAATCAACGTGCCAATGTTCCAGGTCGCGAAGCGGATTTTCCTTTTGACTCGCGTCTTTAGCCGTACCCGCCCATTACACGGTAGCTCTTGTCCACTTATCACAGGGGTCAGACGAGGCTCCTGCAAGTCGTTTTGCGGCGGCACCCTGTTCGTGGCATAAGATCTTTTCCTTTGTTCATGGTTATGATTTGACTTTTATTGTAGCTTTTACGGAAGCGACTGTCGTACGACCTCCCAACCCCTAGAGGAAAGCCAGCGCCAGAGACCCGTCTGTCAAACAACAGGTGCACCAACTTGCAGGCGGGGTTGAGTTGGGCTCCGAATATGTTGGTGAGATCCCGTACACACCCACTTGATTGCAACCTTAGAGGTACATAAAATATCTTTGGTAATGTTATAGCCTACTCGTCTGATTAGTACGCGTCTTCGGCGTCGCTTTACTGGCATGATGTTATAAAAAAAGGAAGATAAGTTACTAGAGCGACGAAAATGAAGCGCACGAAAGGAGACAATTGTTGCCTCTGGCCTCAGTCGCTCTCGACCGTGCGGACTATCAACTGCTTGTCAATTCATGCTAGTCGAGTTTATATTTCGGTGTAATTGGCAAAATGCCGTCGTGTGTTATGCGCAAATGTACTAATTACGGCAGTAAAACAAACAAACTCCACGGAATCACATACCACAAGTAATTAAATCAAATTATTATATATTATTGTATTTTAATATCTCGTAAAACAAATATAACGCCATGTTATGGTAATTTCAAAGAAAAGGACAACTATATTCCATCCACAACTGTAGCGACAAGGACACATAGCACACTAACATAGATCACCATACCGAAAATCAAAAGTGCAAATGACAAACGCTAGCTGTCTATTTTGTTCTTATTGTTTTCATTACGCCATCGCTTTTACTCGGTTTTTAATTCAGTTGGCAATATGTGGAAAATAAGAAATACGTATGTGTGCGCGCCGCAGCTATGTTGCTTCATTTATTTAGGTTATTTTGTAAGCATATAACGTATCTTTACTTACTATAATATCATTGTTTACTGGCTAAAAATGCCTTCATGCGTTGTAAAATCGTGTAAAAACTGTTCTAAAAACTAAAAAAAAGAATTCAGAATTATTTCATATTATTATACAATTATTTGTGTATCATTTAGCAATTATTTTATTGCAATTACGTATAATAAAATCTGTATACAACAATTCCCTCCATAACATAGAATTTGGAACAAAAAATGAATGGAGTCGTACTTTAGATATTTAAAAATCATTAATTATGTATATTTAAAATATTGTATTGTACGTTTATAAATGTGTGTATATATTATATTTTTGATTCATTAATTATGCATTCATTAGAACAGCTATTAACCTTTAACCATCGTGTCCACATTATTCGAGCAATATTTGATAAGTACATAAATTTGAGACTGAATTACATTGCCAAAACATTATCTTTAAAAATCACTAAAAGGCAAAAATTTAATAAATTAGTGCTTTTTGAAGGATTTTAGAATGCATTGTAGATTTCTGCAGAAAGATAGGACTTTGATGACGTGCACACATATTACCTTACACGCACAAGCTGTGGTCTCTTCGAACAAAACTTTTTAATTTGAAACGAGCTAATACATAACATGTACATGTTCCAACAATAGGGGCGTGTGGAGAGCCTTATCCCTTTTACATGTGTGTATGCATTGACCTGTCTCAGTTGCTACAATATGGTAACCACTGGCATCGAACACACTACTTGAGAACTGCAATGTCAGGGGTTTTGTAATAGGTATGAGCGATGACGATCTCCTCGTAAAATAATGCCAACTGCATTGTTCTACGAGGTGGTTAGTATAATTCAAGACATATGAAAGTACCTACATATGGTCAAATATTTCTAACCGAACAGCCCATGTAGCTTACAAAATTGACGATAAATATGTAATTACCTGTAAGTACAGGCATCCATAGTAGTACAAATTATTTTAAGTCTCGCTTAATTCTGTATATGTAATTGAAATCGTTACATGAATGTATAAATAACACAATATATAGTATAACAAATTCAAGACCAGCTAATATTGTATATAAATAATACACTACAAAATAACAAATATAGATTCAATTTTTATTATTTATTTATTCCTTCGAAACCGACTCTGTTCCTTCATTGTTCCAAAATCATCTAATTACACGTGTCACTCCTGATTGGTGCATACCGGGCCTCATTAACCGCGGTTTCTGGAATAGAAACGTGGCAAACGAAACCATGGTGGGCCTATTGGTACGTTTCTAAAGAGCATTTTGTATTGGAAGGGCACATCCTTGTACATCGATGGTTATAGCCCTGCTACCATAACGGACAAAGTGTAGGTATCAATTTTGAAGGACTTATGTTGCTTTCTCGCTCGCATACATGTCGATACTGTTTATGGTATTAGTTATCAAAAGAAACCGCTTGGTCTTAAGTTATTTTTATCATACGAGCCGTTGTTTTGTATTATTAAAAGCTACAAACAACGACGACTGTTAACATTGAGGTATTATGTAGTACCTATGCTGGTACACAGTAGTTCAATGACTGTTACCCCTTAGTAACATCGACTTATATATCCTACCGCTTACTATAATATCATTGTCCTACCGTAGGTAATATAAGTCGATGCTTAGTAAACATAATTACGAGGGCAGTTATATTCGTTAGACCAGTGTGTCATTCATAACCATTGAATTATTATAATATATACATCGATGGATTTAGTGCTGTATCTTCTAATGCTGAATCTTAGGGATAGACATCTGAATTATTTCAGCGCTGCAGCCTGCAGCGGACACTAGTTTTAATTATTACCAAAATGGAGCAAGACTTTTACTTTGGATAGCTCCTTTAGTTTCATAACCTTTAGATTCAAACACAAACTCATTGCACGCGGTACAGCCATCGATGTATACAGCCTGCTAATAAACAAACGAGAGTCTGGCAAATGAGATGTACGACGCTTCGAAACCGCAGTCAAATAACAACTCCCTGAAGGGATGGTTGTGTTCCTGCGAGTGGTGAGGTTACCAGTAAGCTAAGGGATTGTTGTGTTAGATATAGAGGTGTTAACGCGCGAGCGATACCTAATGTATTGCAACCATTCATTCATAGGCTACGGTAACCAATTACATCAGGTAGGCCCTCAGTAGGCCGTGTGCCATCCTATAATGTAAGAATTGCTTGATTTGGAGCTGTTTTGTTTCTTTCATTATTACTGATATAATACAAAAACTGCTACCAATGGGTTTACTCGCGGCCCGTGGAGTTAGGTTCTCATATTTTACACAGCATCTGATGATGGCTCAGTCGTGAATTTGACACCAACGCTCGTGTGTTCGATTCCCACGCAAGACGAACATTTGTGTGCATGAACATGTCTGTTTGTATTGTCTTAGGTTTTCGCGATTGTTACACACTGAATAAAACAATTTTTAACGGAAATATCGCGTTTTATTTATTTTGTTGAACCTGACGTTTCGAACGCTTTGCAGTCCGTGGTCGCAGGAAGTCTTCCTGCGACCAACAAAATTGTTTCATTCAATGTCTGTTTCTATTGGTCTGGATGTTTTAAGAGAGGTAGGGCGCATCAAAGCACCTCGTCTGGGGAAGTACCTCCACCTCATAGAAAACCGTAGCCAAATAACAACTCCCTAGAGGGTTGTTGTGTTCTTGCGTGTGAGTGAGGGTCAGCAGTAAGCTCCCAAGGAGTTGCATGCAGAGGAGGCATAGCGCGAGTGATACTTAATATATTACAAGCGTTAATAGGCTACGGTGCCCGCTTTACATTAGATGGGGCGTATGCTTGTATGCCTCCCGACGTAGTATAAAAAAAAGTACATCGTATGGCATGTAAGATGACAAATAAGTATACGGCCTGCCTAATGGTAAGCAGTTACCGTAGCCTATGGACATTTGACACACTAGGCTAGGGGTTTCGCACATGTGTTGCCGACCCTGTAAAAACGTCTTTACCTCAATATCTTCCTTTCTTGAAAACCCCATGCTGTAGTCCCTTGGGAAAACCTCTGCAGGGAGCTCATTAATTCCACAACTTAATAGTTCTCGGTAGAAAACTTCTCTGGAACTGCACAGTACGCGACCATTGCGGCTCCAGTGTGTGTGAATTCCCAACGGTCGTCGGCGAGCTGTGCGATTATAAAACAAAGGTGTTAGCATCATATCGAACAACTCCTCAGAACACAACGCATTGTACAATCGGTAGACCACGCAAAGGGAGGCAAAATCTCCTCTTAAACTCAAGATATCAGTACAGTGAGTTTAGGATTATCCACGATCCTCACAGCTCGTCTTTGGACCGAGTCACAAGGTCCTAGCTGGTATCCAGGTGCCCCCGCCCAGAGGTACAGTACTCCGTATAGCCCTATATGATTTAAAATCACCACCACAGTTTCTGCAGACGTTCCGGAGTTCTATTTTCTTACAACCTCCACTGATACGCCTGAACGGAGCAAAACAACAAGTACGGGTATTATTACTATCGAATCTATTTCAGGCGTGCGTCAAATATTTTTATGCTAATATCCTATCTATACCGATAAATAAAATTGGTGCCCGTTTGCAATATTAAAATAACCGCTTTTTTACTAAATGCATATGGATGTATACAATACACGGTACATATACCTAAATGATAAATTTTACAATTGTTGTCTGTCTGTTTGTTCCGGCTAATCTCTGAAACGGCTGGACCGATTTTGACGGGACTTTCAGTGGCAGATAACTAATGTAATAAGGAGTAACTTAGGCTACTTTTATTTTAGAATTTTTTATTAATACAAATAAATAATAAAAAATAACTATTCTGCGCGGACGATATACATAATACATATGTATTATTATTTTGCTGTTCGCTATTTTACTCGGCGTATTTATGTACTTATAATCAAATCAATTAAATAAAATTATAATAGAACAATAACTTTTTTGTTAACTTCCGGGCGGACGAAGTCGCGGGCACAGCTCTATCTATATAAAAGACCAGTGACAGACTAGCATACAAAGAACATGACGATGACGAGCTCGGTGGAGCAGCGGTTAATAACGCGAATTTGTTACCGACGCTCGTGGGTTCGATTCCCACACAGGACAAACATTTGTGTGCATCTGTGTTTGTCTTGGTCGGGGTACCTTCTATGTATGCTACACACATACATGTATTTACAAAAAAAAAAATGTATATACGTATGTTTATCATAATAGATAAATATTTTAGTGTTTGCCCTAGTTGAGGAGTTCTATGGAGTGTTTTGCGTGTTCATAAATAAAACCCAATGTCCAGTCTAAGCCAACAGGCACATATATACTTGGTTTCACAATACATAAGTTGATATAATAACTAGCTGGGAACCTGACGATACGGCTCTCGGTAAGCGACTGGCTTTGCCCTCGCACGGACTGTATTATTCTACGATTTTGCTTATGTTGCACTTTCGGTTGCCGAGGGCCGCTACATCATTCCCCCCTTTTTTTAAAAAATTAAATGTATATTTTCCTTTTTCTTATAAATAAAACTTATACATAACATTTTTGCGTTAAACTGTACCTCACATATTGTTTACGACCTAATTACAATTGAAATGCTGTGTGCGCGTTTTGCGTCACGCGCACTCTGTTGCCGGGCTTTATCGTTGCACAATAACATACTTAGTCTAGGTATGTTTTATTACGTGGAATCATGGTGGTATATTATTAACTACTATTACTACAAGTATCCATGGGCTACGTTACAAGCGTTTATTTTTAAATACATCAAAACATTTATGTTATTATTTGTTGAAAGGCTTACAATTATTTTGCTATTAGACTGGAACTACATACATATATAACTTATACCATATAATCAAGTCTTACGTCTTAAGGTACGTTCACCCTCACTGCACTGTCTCTATTTATTTAAACGTAACCTGCGGTTGGCGTCGACGTCACGACCGCAGGATTTTGATGTATGGTTGCCGACCCTACTGGTGCTAGCGTCGTAACCTCCTTTCTTAGCCAGTTTCTTGCATGATGAATACAGCCTCTACGTATTACACAAAACAAAGTCAGGCTCATTATTACACACATGCTCACTAAAATTATTCCGAGATAGTTTAATTTGTCTTCCAGATGGCCTTTAATAACGTTCGTTTGGATATTAGCTTGAGCCTGGATATTGGTATCCTTACTTTGATCGTTACCCATCTTGTTTTTTTATAAATTTGGATCACACTTTTATATAACGTACTAT
The DNA here is from genome assembly GCA_947507595.1 of Pyralis farinalis. NCBI lineage: Eukaryota > Metazoa > Arthropoda > Insecta > Lepidoptera > Pyralidae > Pyralis > Pyralis farinalis. Next base: position 40,028,268 of record OX382261.1, on the reverse strand, counting down.
GTACTGTACCGTCGTAGTATGAGAGTGAAAATGCCTTAACTATAATACTTAATTAATCTCTTAAAAATATTCTAGCTCAGCGCGAAACGTACTGGTTGCCTGACTATGCGGCCACTTCGGGTGCACTTTGGCATAAGCGGTAGCGTTTCCCGCTGCGCTATTATGGTGTTTTCACTTTTTTTACCTATTTTTTTATTTTCGTCGCTTTCCGAAATATCATTTTCATTAACAAAGTAAGCTGGCTTAAGTCTATCTATGGATACACATACTTGTTTTTCCCCTTTTTGAATTTGAAAAAATTTTGGTGATCTGTTAACAACTGGGAACGGACCACTGTAAGTAGGTGATAACGGTTTCTGTACCATGTCGTTTCGTATAAAAACGTGAGTACAGGTATCAAGATCTTTATGAACAAATATTTTTCTCGAATCGCTACTCGCTCGTACTGTGGGACGTATATTATTAATTGTTTGTCTTAAGTTATCTACGTAAGTACTTGTGCTACTTATGGATTTGTCTGAGTAGTCGGAATAAAAATCACCTGGTAATCGTAATGGTTGCGCCATGAGCATTTCTGCTGAACTGACATTAAGGTCCACTTTGTGAGCTGCACGAAGTCCCAACATGACGGTTGGTAATTCATCTACCCATGACCTATTTTCCGTTAAACGAGCCTTAATAGCGACTTTCATTGATCTATGTAATCTCTCTACCATACCATTCGCTTTCGGATTATATGCCGTTGTTCGTATTTTCTTTATCCCTAAGCATTTCATGAGATTCATAAATACGTCACTCTCAAATTGTCTCCCCTGATCACTCGTTATTGTCTTAGGACAACCAAACCTACAAATCCAATTTTCGTAAATAACTTTTGCTACTGTCTCGGCCGTTATGTCTTTCACTGGTACTGCCTCTGGCCAGCGCGTGAATCGATCTATCATTGTTACACAATAGCGGTATCCTTCCTGAGATGTTGGTAACGGACCGATCAGATCAACATGGATCTGCTCTAGCCTCGCTGTCAATGGAAACGTGCCTAAATTTGATACTGTATGACGCTGAACTTTTACTTTCTGGCATTCCATACAAGCTCTACCCCACCTAGAAATGTCCTTATTCATTTCGGGCCAAAAATAACGTTGTGTAACCATTTTCCTAGTCGTTCTAATCCCCGGGTGGCTAATGTTGTGTACTGCATCAAAAGCTAATTTTCTAAACTGTTTAGTCAAATACGGTCTTACATTCTTGCCTAAAATGTCGCAATAAATAGTCTTGTTACTAAGTGGTGTATTGACTGCTTTCAACTGTACATTTCCGTTCGGTTCTGCTAACATGCGCGTAATTTGGTCGTCGCTCATTTGCGCGTCGGCGAGTTCTTCGAAATCGATCGCGGTCGGGCAAACTATGGACTCGACCACACGTGACAACGCGTCAGCGACTGGGTTCTCGCTACCTACGACGTGTCGTATGTCGTTCGTAAATTCACTGATATACAACAACTGTCGCGTCCGACGTGGCGTTTCATTATTAGTTTTTAATTTTGTAAACGAGAATGTTAGCGGCTTATGGTCGGTGAACACGATGAACTGTCGACCTTCTATCGAATCACGGAAATGTTTAATCGCTAGATAAATTGCTAGTAACTCGCGGTCATACGTACTATATTTTCTTTGTGCCTCTGTGAGGTTTTTGGAAAAGAACCCTAACGGTTTCCATTCATCTCCTATTCTCTGCTGAAGCACTCCTCCGACACATGTGTTGGACGCGTCGCACATGAGCGATATAATGCCATTTGGCATTGGATGAGACAATGTAACGGAATCCCGTAGGCTTGTTTTACACTGTTCGAATGCTACATTGCCTTTTTCATCCCAATTTATTACTGACTTGTCCTTTTTTTTAGCTCCGTGTAAGTACCTATTTAACTCTGCCTGGTATTCCGCTGCATTTTGTAAATGAGACCTATAAAAATTTACCATGCCTAAAAATCTTCGGAGTTGTTCAATCGTTTTTGGCTTAGGGTAATTCTGTATAACTTCTATTTTTGACTTTAAAGGTGTAATGCCTTCACTACTAACGTGATAGCCGAGAAATTCTAGTTCCTTTTGACCGAAACTGCATTTTGCTAAATTTATAGTTATGCCAAACTTTACTAATCTGCTAAATACTTGTCTCAAGTGGTCTCTGTGTTGCTCTTCGTTGTCGCTTGCGATAAGAATGTCATCTATATAACAATATAAAAAGTCTAAACCTTGCAGTACTGAGTTATTTATGAATCTTTGAAATGTCTGGGCGGCATTTCGAAGACCAAAGGTCATTCGTGGGAATTCGTACAAGCCAAACGGTGTTATAATGGCAGTTTTTTCAACGTCTCCTGGTGCTACCATAATATTGTGATACGCCCTATTTATATCTAACCGCGTAAATATTTTCTTTTCCGCTAGAATATACGTAAACTCTTGTATACGAGGGATAGGGTATCTGTCAGGCTTCGTGATCGCATTGAGAGCACGATAGTCACCGCAGGGTCTAATCTGCCCATCCTTTTTTGGTACCACATGCAAAGGTGCGGCCCACGGACTCTTTGATGGCCTACATATCCCTAACTCTTGCATGAGCCTAAATTCCTCTTTTACTTTTCTGTATTTATCAGGCGCCAGTGGCCTGGCCCGCGCGAAACTAGGAGCCCCAGTCGTTTCGATGTAGTGGTAAGTATTATGAGTGGATGGTTCTTTATAAGAAATCGGTTTAGTAATTTCTGAGTGTTCTTCGAGCAAGTCGCGATATGGGTTATCATTCTGTATACTTGTAATTGAAGGTTCATTGCACCTAATTACAGTACCCCGCTTATCCAAGTTAGTCAAACTATCAATTAATTTTCGATTATGTATGTCTACAATCAATTGATATTTCTCTAAAAAATCCGCACCGATAATCGGTTGTTTCACATCACATATTACAAACGTCCAGTTATACTGCCTACGCATACCTAAGTTTAGTTCTAATGTAGTTATACCATATGTTTTTATTTCGGTATTATTCGCGGCGTAAAGCTTATACGTACACTCGCGTTTATTTTTATGATGCACACTACTTACAGGTATCACAGAGATATTCGCTCCCGTGTCCACGAGGAAAGTAAGTCCACTTTTATAGTCCTTCACGCACAATCGGTGGTTTCCTTGGGTACACTCGTCCACCGCTACTGACTGTACCCCATTTAGTTTTCCTTATCCTGCTGCGTTTCTTTCCAGGCGCATGGTGACTCGCATGACCTCGCATGTTTGCGATCCCGGTAGTGGAATCTGCAGAGCCAATTTGGGCTAGCTGGTGTGCGCTTCTGTGAGTATCTTCGTCTCGATAGTGACCTAGACCTGGATCGCGGTCTACTCCAACGCCAGCTTGGACCGTTTCCACGTCCGTGTGTTTTTATTTCGTTGACCTCACCTCTTAATTGTTGTACTTCTAGTACCAAAGCATGCATGTGCTTGGCTAATTCAACACTGACGTCACTATTTGAGGATGACTGGTTCGCTGTCGATGCAACCGCCGCTATGTCATGATTTCCCAAATTTTCTAAAACTGTATCTGCCATAGCGGATAGGTTCTCTAGCTTGGTGTCCTGTCCGCTCACTGCAAGCACTGCCCTGACGCTAGGTGGCAATCTATTCATCCAAAGTTTCTTCAGCGCGGTATCCGTCACACCTGTGTTCTTCGCTAGTTCAGCCATCTTTCGTAGTAAATGAGACGGCTTCTGCGTCCCCAACTCCATGTCGCTGACTAACCGTTGAAATTGTGATTCGGCACTCTCTTCATAAACTTTCAGCAATCGGTCTTTTAGGGTCTGGTATTTATCTCTCTCCGGTGGTGATTGAACTAGGTCGCTGACTTGACGTAATGCTTCCCTGTTTAATTTGGATATTACCATGTCAAATTTAGCCGTGTCCCCTTGCTTTTGCGGTGCCATGATCGATTCGTACTGGGCGAACCATAACGCGGGTAAGTCGGACCAAAACTCTGGTATTCTCATCTGGATCGTGACCATTGCGACGTCCATGGTCATGGTATCAGCCGGAGGTTTCTGATTTCCTGGCGCGGTGTTCATTTTCACTTTATCACTCGTTTATTGTCCGTTGGTATGTCACTACGCACTCTTGTTATGCCTCCGTCAGGTCCCGTGAGTCGCTTACAACATAAAAAATAACGATGAATTTAAAAGTTCACAGTCTATATATTTCTATCGGGTTCTATATGTTTTTTTTTTTTTTTTTTTTTTTTTTTTTGTCGGGGTCACCAGTTTAGTGTTTGCCCTAGTTGAGGAGTTCTATGGAGTGTTTTGCGTGTTCATAAATAAAACCCAATGTCCAGTCTAAGCCAACAGGCACATATATACTTGGTTTCACAATACATAAGTTGATATAATAACTAGCTGGGAACCTGACGATACGGCTCTCGGTAAGCGACTGGCTTTGCCCTCGCACGGACTGTATTATTCTACGATTTTGCTTATGTTGCACTTTCGGTTGCCGAGGGCCGCTACAATATAAAAATCTTTTTTTCTGTCACTAGCCCCTCGTGAGCACTTAGACACGTCTTACATTTTCAACATAATATGGTATCTTAATCAATTCTCCTATGTTATTATTTTTCTAATCTGCTAGCATTTGGCGAAGAAGAAACCAAAAGAAACTGGCCAATGCAGGTCTCTTGTGAAATCGCCAATTAGATAATGCAATAAAGTTATGTCAGCCTATTAGTACAATAACAACGATGACAAATGGTAGAATTAAAGATTTATTAACCCTTCGAAACCCGGGTGGTCGAATACGACCGGGAAATGTATGGGAAAACGTATATGACGCGTTCTGACTGCTCAAGAAATGGTTGCCATTGCCAAATTAGTTCCAAACATTAAGTTTTTTGATGCACTTACTAACAAATAATAATACATATATATAATAGTATATATTAATAAGATACATATTATATACTTCATCATCATCATCTCAGACTGTATTCGTCCACTGCTGAACACAGGCCTCCTCTCTAGAGTGCCTCTCGTCTTGATCCTGTGCCACCTGCATCCATCGACTGCCTACAATACTCTTGAGGTCGTCGCTCCATCTAGTGGGAGGTCGTCCCACACTGCGTACGTACCAGTACGGGGACGACATACGAGAACCTTTCTTCCCCAGCGGTTGTCGGTTCTACGAAATATGTGGCCCACTGCCACTTCAGCTTGCTAATCCTGTGTGATATCATTTTGATTCTATCGCGCAGAGAAACCCGAACACAGCTCTTTCCATAGCACGCTGACCTTGAGCTTCCGCATACGATCTGAATTCTATACTTGCTACCTAGATATTATTGATAAGCGTTAGTAATATAGTCATTATCATAGTGCTGATAGTAAATTATACTTTGTGATTTGATACCTTAATCATTATATATCTTTATTTTATACGTCGGGACGCATACGGACCGTATGACCTGATGTAAACTGGTTACCATATGAACATATACACAAAGTAGGTTTCACTCGCGCGATGCCGCCTCTGCTGCTAACACAGCAACTCCTTTGGAGTTTACTGGTGAGCTCACTCGCACGCAGGTACAACAATCCTCCTGGGAGATTGTTACTTGGTTGCGGTTTCTGTGAGGTGGGGGCGTTTCCCCGGTCAAAATATAATATTTGATGCGCCCTACCTCTCTTTTTTATGTTTAATAAAAAAGAGGAAGTTGATCTCCCGTCTCCTTAGAAGACCAAAACATTATTTTAGATTGAATTAAACAATTTTTAACGGAAGTATCGCGTGTTTTATTTATTTTGTTGAACCTGACGTTTCGAACGCTTTGCAGCGTCCGTGGTCGCAGGAAGACTAAGGTGATATTTGTCTTACATTGGTTATTCAATTATTACATCTACCGACATGGATGGATTAATTATATACGAGTATGTAAGACAATACTATTATTTTAGACGTAGAAGTGCTTTTAATAATCATAATTATGCTCCTGTAAGTTATCAATTTTCTCAGATGTTAGCCAAGAACTAGGTTTTCATATTGGCTCCTATCGAGGTCAATGTTAGGAGGCTGACGAGTTCGGTGGCTCAGTCGTGAATGACGCGACTTTGACACCGACGCTCGTGGGTTCGATTCCCACACAAGACAATCATTTGTGTGCATGAACATGTCTGTTTGTCTTGGTCTGGATGGCCAGGTAGGGCGCATCAAAGCAGCCCGTCTGGGGAAGTACCTCCACCTCAGAGAAAACCGCAGCCAAATAACAACTCCCTAGAGGGTTGTTGTGTTCCTGCGTGAGTGAGGTCACCAGTAAGCTTCGAAGGAGTTGCTGTGTTAGCAGAAGAAGTGGCATTGCGTGAGTGATACTTAATGATACAAGCATATTCTACGGTAGACACTTTACGTCAAGAATACGTTTTATATGCCTCCCGATCTTGTATAAAAGAAAGCCATATCCGCGACCCTCGGTGACATGGCTACGGTACCAGCGTTACAGGTGGGCCGTATGCTTGTATGCCTCCCGACGTAGTATAAAAAAAAAATTAGGAAGTGGGGCAATTTTGAAAATGGACAAGTTAGGATGTAGCCAAAGTTGAATGGAGGGTACAAAATATATTGTGTGAAATTTTAAATTATAGTCCAATAGAATAAGGGTTACAGATAATAAGCGCAAAGTCTACGCCGGAAGTGAGCGACACATGGTGTGCATCTTCGCTGTCCCTCTGTGTACGATGTGCTCCCCTGTCTCCAGTTGTGGGTCGCAGGTCGACCACCACCCTCGCCGTGTTCGTCAGACCGCCTGAGCGCTCGTCTCCTGCAGTAGTGGACCTTCTGCCGTGTACGGGGTCCACCGGCCACCTCCGCCGGGGCCCTCTTACCGTAACGGACCCTTTCCTGAACATTAGTCAAGACTAACCTCGAGAGTTTCTTAGCCCTTTTGAGCCACAACAATTTCTTCTCGAACACGTCTTTTTTTATATCTAAATATTAAATATTAGTTTTTAATTAGATACGGCTTGTAGACCGTGTTCGCAATGATGATGTTAGAAACAGAGTTGGTCTGAAAGAGAGCGTCGGTGTTAAAATAAGAAGAGGCATGCGCCGTTGGTTCGGACATGTAGAAAGAATGCAGGAGGAAAGAATGACGAAGCAGATATACAATGCAAACGTGGAAGGATGTAGGAACCGACGAAGGCCAAGACCTACCTACCATGACCAAGTTGGTCGTGTTCTATCAGAAGGTGATGTCGGAAGCCCTAGAAACCGGCGAGCGTGCATGAAAAGAGCAATGAATGTTAAAGAAGCGAGTGAGATATGTAAGGATCGAGTCACGTGCGTGGCGCTCGGTTCTCTCTGCCTACCCCGCAAGGGATTTGGCGTGAAGATATACATACATACATATTTTTATTTGAGTATTACAAAGGTGAATCTGATCACGCGTATTGTGGTAGCCAAGTGGCCAGAGATCAGTGTGTGATGGTAACCGAAAGCATCAGACGATAACTGAGTACTTGAACACAGGTGAATTAATCATCATCATCCGAGCATACCTCAGTCGTGTCCTAAGCTTTCGCTTCGGAGCCCCGGGTCCGTTTTCTTTTGACTTATACTGTTATATTCCTTAGTTTAGGTAATGCCCTTTCCTATAATGGCCCATGGTTTCAAAACGTCTCCCAGAACGTCCCTTCCCCATAAAGTCACTTTCGCAAAATGTCTCCTACCCATAAGATCCCTTTCCCGAAATGTCCTACAACAGATACGAGTTTACCTATATTAATTAAACATAAGCCAAGCTGTCAATCAACTTTTAATATGTAGGGTAATCCATCCAATTATTGGCACTTTAAGAAGCAATCTTGAAATAGTTACAAATATATAATGTCAAATGATTGAAATTACTTTAAGTCTCTCAATCCTTTTATCAATATATTAGATTCAGTTTTAATGCTTAGATAATATAAAAAAAAGATTTTAGATAGAAGGGTATCGGCAACATTCTATCAATAGTGATGGAATGTTATTATTTATCTATACATGAAAAAATAAAACCAACGTTTACAACACAGCATTTATTACAGCCTCGATTTGAAAATGTATAGCGTAACGCGAGAGTGAAACAACGCGAGAGTGATAACTTATTGTCGAGATGAAGACAAGGGGAGCCGCCTCCCTTGTGAGATTCGCACGTGTCCTGGACAATGTTCGCGTATCAGATAACTGTCGAATGAGACAAGAAAATCAGTTGACAAATAGCGGAGAAAAAACTAACTCTTTTATCTTTGCCTATAAAGACATGTTTGTCAGCCGTCAAATGATTACACAAAATATAATATGATGATGTTTTCTGCGTGGCACTTTTTACATGCAAAATTGCCATTATCAAATATTATGTGGTGTTGCCAATTGTTAACAAAGCAAGTTACAAAAATAAAATGCCAGGACAGCGTTTACATTTCACATGAAATTTCACCCGTAATACTAATTATAAAATAAATAAACAATACTTGTATACACATAACTCTCTAGTTGGCACTTTCTATACCTCGGAGCATAATTATGAATTCTATTTGCGGCGACACTTGCGTCTACGAAAGTAGAACCAAAGAAACTTCCATTTTGCTTGGTAACTGTCGGCGAAAGTGTTAATATAATATATAATTAACGTTTTACATGCTCAGATAAATTACACGGCGTTGTCTAGTCAAACTAAACAGAGCTTATGATATGGTTACTAGAGATTTGACAAAACGTACATGAATACCTTTTTTTTTTGTAAAATAATTCGATATATAGATACGATAATAAGATAGAGGTCTGTCTGTCTCTATCAAAAGCATTTTTTTGCTGAGCCAGTCCTCACAATCACAAATTTTTTTTACAGCAATACAAATATTTTTCAGTATATTTGTCAGCTCATAAAAAAAGATATTCAGCGATTCTCCTTTGCTGTGTATACAATTATTGTTTACCGTTTCTTATTCTAGTGCAGTATACTGAATCCTGATGTGTAAGGAACTATCGGTGCAAGTAACAAGGTGACATTCTCTAGAGTCGCAGTACAGTAACTAGGACAGAGATATGGACGTCATTAACAGACATTTTTATAGAGACGTAAAAAGTACATAAAATATCCTCTACTCAACGACATAACTTCTCTTTAACACATCCGTTCACTATCTTTAAGTCTGAATATAAATATCTGTCACGACTATTAAGGTGGCGACAGACGATTTGATTAAAAAATAATCGCGTTTATCAATTGTGATATGTTCACAAACTTCGTTAGAAATCTTGAAAGGTGCCGCTTCATTACCGAAATAAAAAAATAAATATTTCTAGATTTTAAGTTCTTACACATTTCACATTTGTTTCGTTCCAATTATGTCATTTTTTGACAGTTTTCTACGAATTTATTGAGATGCAGTCTCCTACATTAATTTCAACTGTCACATAATAACAAAATATCAGTTATTTCATTTGAAGTGCAGATCGGATAGTATAAAACCAAATTTTCAAAGGTATTTTGTTTTAAGTTTAGACACTAAGTTGTATATAAGTCAAATATTGTCAATATAATTTGTATTTATAGTTCACATTCAGTGATTCGCTGCGAACAAATGACTCGTCTGTCGTCACCTTTAACAAACTGTTACATAATAATACTTTGCTACGAACGGCACGGGCTTGGTGACGACCGAGTTAGTTGGCGTCTACGAAGTACTCCTGCGCGGCCTTGGTGTCCGGTTTGATGGTCTTGGAGCCTGGCTTCCAGTTGGCCGGGCACACCTCGCCGTACTTGTCGGTGTACTGGAACGCTTGCACCAGACGGAGCGTCTCCTCAACTGACCTGGTGGAATAAGGCAGATCATGATGTGTGCATGAAAATGATATTATAATTATCGTTGGGCTTTTGTGGGCACTTGGACACGTCTTGCATCCACGTATTTGTTTTTAGTATTTCTTCGAGTATTGAGCTAGTCTATTAGGTCAATACTCAGTGCAGTGGTGAAAGGCGCGGTTACGCTACTCTGACACCAACGCTTGTGGGTTCGATTTATAGGCTACGGTAACCGTTTGGCATTATCGTATGCTTGTATGTCTTCCGATCTCGTACTTATAAAAACACTTGCTCGGTGGTGAAGGAAAACATGGTGAGGAAAACCCTCACGTCCAAGTAATTATATTTCGAAAGACGTGTGACCTTACCTAAGAAAGGTCTGGTCTTCCCTCTGAGATGTGGAGGTCTGACGGCAGTCGCTCCATATCAAAATCAGTATCTTCGCCAAATCTTCGGGCTTAGGTGGCGGACCCCGGCAATTCTAATTGATAAGAAAACGGAATAATCCCAGGAAGAAGATACCTAAGGAAAACGGAAGTGATATCCCTTGGGACCGGCGAGCGTCCCTGAAAGGGCAAGGATCGTGTCTTACGGCGATCGGTTCTCTCTACCTACCCCAAACGGAATGTGGCGTGAACATATGAAATTAAAGCTTAAAAATATAACTTAAATGAACAGTCACTATTATCAACAGTCAGTATTATCAAAGCGGAGTTAATATAATCTCTTGTAATACTTATTCATAGTAATGTGATAGTAGTAAATGTTTATCGCACGTTTGCACGATACTCTGATTATAACATAATAAAGCGCATTGCATACCTCTGGGTCATTGATAAACCCTACGGTCGAATACTGGAGTATCTACAAAACACTAATTTTACATTTTCTTATTTATATTTTTGACGAGCTCGGTGGCTCAGTCGTGAATGACGCGACTTTGACACCAACGCCACGAGCGTTGGTGTCAAAGTCAAAGGTTCGATTTCGTTCGAACGCAAATTTGTGTGCATGAACACGTCTGCTTGTCTTGGTCTGGATGTTTTAAGAGAGGTAGGGCGCATCAAAGCAGCCCGTCTTGGGAAGTACCTCCACCTCACAGAGAACCGCAGACAAATAACAACTCCCTAGAGGGTTGTTGTGTTCGTGCGTGTGAGTGAGGTCACCAGTAAGCTCCTAAGGAGTTGCTGTGTAAGCAGCAGAGGAGGCATCGCGCGAGTGATACTTAATATATCGCAAGCGTTAATAGGCTACGGTGCCCGCTTTACATCAAGTGGGCAGTATACTTGTATGCCTCCCGATGTAGTATAAAAAAAATCTTCTACGTACCGTTAACCCGCTTCCTAATCAATTAGGATTGGCGGTGTCCACCACCAGGGATTTGGGGATGACACTGATTTTTACAGACGATGCCGTACTATTAGCAGATACACCATCTGAACTGTAATCACTGGTCACAACGATGAAAGACGAATGTATGGAGAAAGGCTTACTACTGAATGCGAAGAAAACAAAGATAATGGTATTTGAAAGAGAAGAATCCAGAACTAATGTAAGGATTACGATTGATGATGAAGTGTTGGAACAAGTGGATGAGTTTGTATATCTTGGATGCGCTTTCAGCAGGGATGGAAGGTACACCGCAGATGTGGAGAGACGAGTGAGTGCCGGGAATAGGGTGAATGGAGCGTCGGGTAAACTTCTAGGCAGCCGAAATCTAAGCCAGAAGGCACAGCTCGCTGTACACAACGCGGTGCTAATCCCAACGCTAACTTATGGAAGTGAGAGCTGGGTATGGCAGAGAGAGCACAAAAGTAGAACAAATGCGGTCGAGATGAGAGCATTGCGCAAAATTTGTGGCATAACGCTTGCTGACCGCGTTCGTAATGAAGACGTGAGAGAAAGAGTTGGTCTGAAAGAGAGTGTCGGTGTTAAGATAAGAAAGGGCATGCTCCGTTGGTTCGGACATGTAGAAAGAATGCGGGACGAAAGAATGACGAAACAGATATACAATGCAAAAGTGGAAGGATGTAGGAGCCGAGGAAGACCAAGACTAACCTACCATGACCAAATTGGTCGTGTTCTATCAGAAGGTGATGTCAGGAGCGCCAGGAGCCGGCGAGCGTGCATGAAAAGAGCTATGAATGTTACAGAAGCGAGTGAAGTATGCAAGGACCGCGTCTTATGGCGCTCGGTTCTATCTGCCTACCCCGCAAGGGACTTGACGTGAAGATATACCATACATACATGGGGCTCTTCAAGAAAGGCGCGAAGAGGTTTTTAGCGGGTCGGCAACGCATGAGTGACAACCCCTGGTGTTGCAAATGTCCATAGGCTGCGTTTACCATCAAGCAGGCCGTATGCTTGTTTGCCACCTTTGTGGTATAAAAAAAAATTACCAGGATCACAACCGGGGACCAGTTTATTAATAGGCCGATACATTTGACGAGTCCGATGACGCAGTGGTTACGTATGCCATTTTAAAACCAACGCCCGTGTGTTCGATTCCCACACAGGACAAACTTGTGTACATGAACATGTTTGTTTGTTTCGGGCTGGGTGTTTTAGAGGGCAAGCTCTTAAGTAGCTGCTGTGTTAGCAGCAGTGATGCTATCGCTTAATGAATTGCAAGCGTTCATTGACTACGGTAACCACTTATCACCAGGTAAACTGCGTCACGACGTTGAATAAAAAAAAGCGTGTATATGTAACACAAAACCTCAACTGAAAAAATTCAATTTTATCAGATACGCCACTGTTCGTAAGAGTCACCGATACGATATGTAATCTCAAGGTCGTCTGCACGTCCACTGTGCTCAGATAAAACGGGGATTATTCATTTCACTGCGAAGAGCCGCGGAATTCCCCACCATTAGGAATATTGTATACTTTTTAACTACTCAGAATATGGACCAAGCTATAAATAGGTACCTTAGTCATAAAGACCAAGGTTGTGGTTTCGATTCCCACAAAGGACAAACATTTATGTGCATGAACTGCTGTCTGTTTGTATTGGTTTTAATGTTCTTAAGATAGGTATGACGCATCAGGTAAGTTCTAATGCGGAAGTACCGAGGCACCTCGCAGAAAAAATCGCAGCCAATTCCCCGTTGGAAAGTTCGGACATGTAGAATGAAGGTGGAACAATATAGGAGTTGAGGAAGACTAGGACTCTTCTTCTTACCGCTATCCCGTTTCCTATTGGCCATTAGGATTGGCGGGGTCCGCTACCTAAGCCTAGGGATTTGGCGAAGACACTGATTTTGGCATGGAGTGACTTCCATCAGAGCTACACAACCCAGAGGGAAAATCAGACCTTCGTTAAGTTAGATCTCACGCCTTTAATCTTTAAAATTATGTTTTATTGTTGTTGTTGCACGCCGCAAGGCAGTTTATGGTCTAAGATCTGAACTTTGGTTGTTGACATTTGTAACCCATGAACGCAATAGATATTGATTGATCAATCACAAACAATCATTGTACAATGAGTACCTACTAACTCTAACAATGGTGAACATCTGCAACTTTATTTGTATATCAAGTTTATTCTTAACTTTATGACGTATTTAACTTTCTCATATTATTATATGAGAAAGTGGTCAATATGGTTCCTTGTCTTGAAAATATTCTGATAGTGACCTGTGTCTCAGGCTTTTTCGAAAGCCTACTTCAGGCACCAGCCTTTCACAAAGTAGTCAAAATAGTAACACGGTATATGTTCCCTCAATGACTGTTATCCTATTTGTGATGAGAGAAATTTTATTATTATTATTGATTTTTTTGAAATACAATTTCTAGGTTGTGGGGGTTCCCTCACGATGTTTTTATTCACCGTCGAGCGAGTAATAATTACAAATAAAATCGGATGATGATGTCAGGAGCCAGAGAACCAACGAGCGGGCATGGCAAGAGCTATGAATGTTAAGGAAGCGAAATGTGGTACGCGTCTTGTGGCGCTCGGTTCTCTCTGACTGCTCCCCAACGGGTTTGATGATTACAAAGACAGCGCCCCTTTCAGTTTCAGGCAGGTGTACGCTGGAAGTACAGTTGGCGTTGGCGTCTCACCTTCCGACGGGCAGGTCGTTGACGGTGATCTGCCTCAGGTTCTGTTTGTCGTCGATGATGAACAGCCCTCGGAAGGGGATGCCGGTCTCCTCGTTGAGCACGCCGTAGTCGCGAGATATCTTGTGAGACTTATCGCTGAGGATCGAGATGCTCATGGGGCCCAGACCACCTGGAAAAAGCGGAGGTGGATATTTTGATGAGCAGAGGCAGAGTACTAAATAATGTTACTTTGTCACGAAGGCGTAAGTTCGAATCCCAGACGAACATTTCTGTTTGTCTTGTTTTAAGAGAGGTAGCCCGCATCAAAGCAGCCCGTCGGGGGAAGCACTTCCACCTCATAGAAAACCACAGCCAAATAGCAACACACTGGACGGTTGTTGTTTCTGCGAGTGAGTGAGATTACAAGTGTGCTCCTATGAAGTTGTCGTGTTAGTACTATTACAAGCGTTTAAAGACTACGGTTATACGGTACGGATTATAGATTATTTTATTTGTATACGGCGCACCTGATATAAAGTGTATATACACTAGTAAATAACAGCAAGCTGTGTAGGCAGAGCTGATATTTTTTAAATTTAAAAAATATTTTATTTTTAATTTTTTAAAAATATATGGAACCCTGTACGACATCTAGCGACGAGTGCTGTTACTTTTTCTGTTGATGGGAGTGCAGTGCAGACTCTGCACTGCAGAGTGGCCGGCCATACGTTTTCCCATATGTTTTTTTTTTTCTAATTGGAACGATTTTGGACCGTTCTTCCTCACCAACGAACATTTAAATTTCAAATTAAAGGATACAAAACTACAATATGTTAGCTATTAGTGTGTCGATTTTGGAGTTTCTCACTATTACCGTCTAAACGCTAGCTGGATGACATCAGTCTACCCCAAACGGCAATTTTGAGGGTAATGTGGCTCCGCTGGCTATCGCAGCTCTGCGAAATAAGGTGCGCCGTCCGTATGCAAATAAAATTTACTTGCAATTTCATCTAGACTACTTTGCGTACGTCCGCCACCGCGAACTAGAGCTGGCCACCGCGCACTCACTATCGTTAGTACATGCCAAAGAAAACACAGCCAAATAACAATTCCCTGGAGGATTGTGTTTCTGTGTTTTTTTTATACAACGTCGGGAGGCATACAAGCATCACCTGATGTAATACAGTTACCGTAGCCTATTAACACTTGTAATATATTAAGTATCACCATGCCTCCGCTGCTGCTTACACAGGAGCTTACTGGTGACCTCACTCACACGCAGGAACGCAACAACCCCCTAGGGAGTTGTTATTTGGCTGCGGTTTTCTGTGAGGTGGAGGTACTTCCCCAGACGGGCTGCTTTGATGCGCCCTACCTCTCTTTAAACATCCAGATCAAGACAAACAGACATGTTCATGCACACAAATGTTTGTCTTGTGTGGGAATCGAACCCGCGAGGTGTCGGGGTCAAAGTCGCGTCATCCACGACTGAACCACCAAGCTGTGTGAAGTTAATGTGCTCCTAAGAAGGGAACGCACGAGGTATTTTTCTTGTAACAATTCTATAGCAACCACTTTACGTCAGGTAGGCTGAATGATTGTATGCCTCCCGTCGTATTAAAAAAACTTTGAAGCTCACGTATAAATCTAGAAACTAGTAAGGCAAGGAGCGGCCAGACAGTGGTCGCCGCTTCATAACAAGCGGATCCTATGCATGTTTACAATCTCATCATTTGAGCTCGTATTTGTCCACTGCTGAACATAGGCATCCGCTTTAGAAGGGTGGCTTTCTAAAGCGGAGGCATCTATCCATACATCTTTTTTAGGTCATCGCTCTGTACAGTGTGAGGTCGTCCCACGCTGCGTGCACTGGTAAGGGCACGCTATTCGAGAACCTTTTCCCCCCAGCGGTTATCGGTTCTACGAGAAATGTGGTCGGCCCACTGCCTTTTCAGCTTGTTCATCCTTTGGGCTAAGTCAGTTACTTTAATTCTACTGCGGATTACCTCATTTCTGTTTCGTAGTCCTTACCGACAGCACGCAGAGCGACCTTGAGCTTCCCATACTTCCCATTCGACGAGCTCGGTGGCGCAGTGGTGAAACGCGTTGTTACGCTACTTTGAAACCAACGCTCGTGGGTTCGATTCCCACACAGTACAAACATTTGTGTGCATGAACATGTCTATTTGTCTTGGGTCTGGGTATTTTCTATGTACAATAAGTTTAATTAAATTAAATTTACGTATGTTTATCAGTTGTCTAATACCTATAACACAAGCTTCGCTTACTTTGGGGCTAGATGGCGCCGTGTAATTTGTCCGACAATATTTATTATTATTATTATACGGCCCGCAGTGAAAGGCCAAGTGTTTACCATCCGAGGGGTTCAAGAATATATCTTACCCTGTTTGCGCGGCGTGTTAATCCATGCCAAATGTGTGAAGTGCGAGTCGGTGGATGCCCCGATCACTTCACAGTTGATCTTGCGGAACTCATCAGCCGCATCGGAGAACGCGATGATCTCCGTCGGGCATACGAATGTGCTGGGGGTTAGAAAGAGACAGAGGTAAATTAAAACTTTCTAAAACAATTATTGTTTGAGAAGAGTGACTACGATTCCAGTCTCCGCCAATTTCGACCTTATGAATATATACGCATAAAATTCAATAGTGCAGGCACTCGATTGCTTCCCCATTCGGGATTAGGGAGAGTAGGAAATTTTAGAATTTAGGAGCTATGGTTCTCTACAAGCGTTTCGTAGTGACCCTACGCCCTTGCAAATGGGTAAATAGACAGAAAACCAGTTGAGAATGCGCAAGCTTGCATTGCCATAGGAACACCTGGCTCGTCAATTATATAACAATACATTTTTTTTTTTTAATTTCGGCCATTTTGACCATGTTTGAGAAGAGTGACATACGATTCCAACGGTGTTCCTGAACATTCCTATTCTACTTTTTTCTGCTGAATCCGAATCTGAAGTCAAAATTCAAATATTGAAAAAAAACGCACACACAGACAAACGCACAGACAAACATATAGATTTCATATAGGAACGGTGTTCCTGAAAATACAATATACTACTACCATCATTCTAATGTTTGATAAATATTACATTTATCAGATTGAAAGATTTGTGTGAGTGAACTTTTAGTAGAAAATCTTACGGGTTCGCGTCACCAACGTGTCATTGTAAACAGTATATATAGACTATGAGCATGTCCCCGGGACTGCCTAGTTTTTGAAATTTATTTAAAATGAATCAGAAATAAGAAATTAATTTTAACGAAACTTATAGCCACCATTTTGTTTTGGAATAGTCAAATATGGCTGAGATCGTATACGCTAATATTAAATACGAAATGTAACTCTGACCGTCTGTTTGTTACGTTTCTAGACTAATTCTTCGAATGGACTGTTATGCTTAGTAGAGAGACTGCAAAGGACATAATATTGCCACCTGTATAAGGAGGTCCCCACGCAGTAGAAGCGTCGAGTACAGGCTACTGATGATTTAAATTGGTATTTTAACACTTCAAATCAGCGACGTATCAAATTATACCAACATTATTGTATTTGAAAATGGCGCAAGTAGTACTACATCTACGTAAAGTTTTTATTATGACACTTTGCTCTAACAAAGAGACAATTGATAGGCCATAACTGTCGTTTGAAAGAGATGAATATATATCTTAAGAGATTTATGCTTTGTGGCGAAGTACGTATAGCCGCGACGCGAGAGCGTGCCCGAATGAATGCGAGTTGGGCAATTACCTTACTTTCATATTGCCATTCTAGAGCGTGTACGACGTATCTATAACTATAAAAACATCTTAGCTTCGAATAGGAATAATTAATTATGAATATATACTATTCTTCCAATAGGAGCATGGAAGTGAATCGTAATGAAATCAGCCTAAAGATATATCTCCAACGACAGGAAACTTAGGAAATACATTGATAAACTGAGAGATAAATACAATATCGTAAACAGGGTTATTACAATACGCTACAAGATAACCCGTAAGTGGTTCTAGACTTTCCAATCCATATCTACATATGTCAATGAAGTTATCAATATGTCAATGTCATGTATACAAGGGGTTATAGCCAATTGACATGACTAAACAATACCAATCCTACAAGGCTACGAACACACGGAGCGGTTCTCGGCCGCGATAGCCGCCGTAACAGTACCCTAACGTTGCAAGGTAAAGAACTCTAGTAAATTTGATGGAAGCGGTTTCTGTCGACGGCATGCATATGTTGGTGGTACCCGCTGCACTGGCGAAGCTTCTGACGGACCGTGATCACCCACGAACTTGGCAGTCAATGAGCTCTGCAGATTGAACAGCCGGTGGCCAGATAGCGGTCACAGCGAACATGGGATGAGCGAGCGAGAGGCGCTGGTAGGGGTACCAAGTGCCTCTCGCAGTCGCGCCAGCTTTTTATTCGTGTGTTCGACCACCGTATCTTATAGATGCGGCGTCTTCATGTTCGTCATTTGGCAGAAAACATTCACCGGCATTACGCTTGTAAAATCTTTTCAAGGTAAATTTATTGTTATAAATATAAAAGGAATAATGATGTTATCTACAACAACAGGCCCAGCTACTACGTGCTAATCGCACAGAGCTACCGTCTCGGGAGATTAAAAACAAAACCTGTGGCCCGCTACCGCAGAGGTCGCGGGCAAAGATCGCTCCGTGAGTTCTTAGCCTTAGCTTACTATATACAAAATAATCACTATGTCCTAAGGTCTACAACAGACGACGTCCTTTTTAAGCGGTCAAGAACGCCTTTCTGTGTACATGAAAATAGACAACACATCGCATGCAGGTATTGCAAGGATTCAAATTGTTTGGGCGCATAATAAGAAACGTCTAACAAATCGTAATCATTATCCTACTAAAAAAAATCAAAAGGATACTTAGGTATGTATCTAGTAGGTAATCAATTAAGGATATTATCAATGTTTTGAAACTACGGCTAACAGGTTCGGCCCATCAGATGTGAACTGGTTTCCGTAGCACATGGCAACCAACACAAAGAATTCGCATTGCCACCTCTGCCGCCGGCAACTTGTCGCCTTTACTACTTCGCGGGTACACAATTCAGTATCAATAAATTAGTTCAATGTGCAACAGACCGTAAATAAAAAATATATTCGATAAAACGGCTTTATAATGCCTATTACATTTAGCTGTCAGGCAACAGCTAATTATTACAGTTCATCCACGCGCTTTGTTTATTTGCACAATATTGAGGGACAAACAAGCCGGGCCACCCGACGTAAAGTTAGTCTAAGAAAGACTGTAATACAAGCATTACATCTTGTCACTGACACCCTAACTCTATTACAAGTCAAATAAACTGAAGAAATCGTTTAATGTTTGTTTGTTTGTACAACTTTATTGCATAAATATTTTCAAGATGCAATAATGATGGGAAAACGCCACGTTTTAGATCGCACTAATGGATGACCTGCTTGTCAGATACTGAAATATTTTTCCTTTACTTCTTATATAGTACACTTACAGAACGTGGTGTGATGATAGATCATTTGTTATCAGATTACGGTGAATTTAACCGTTTTAAAAACAAAAATTTTTACTCGAATTGGATACTATATTTATAACGTCGGCTAAAACTTGGAGGCAGGGCTTGGGACGACACAATCAAACCTTAGCTATTTCCATCCACCGTGGCACAGTCAAGAGCACATCAAGATTGACCTGGGTACCGGTTGTATGCCGCGGCAATAGATGTTAAAATAGAACTGGACAAGGGTCAAGTTTGGTATGCTTTGACGATGAACCCCAATGAAGCATACTGTATGTAAAGGTGGGAACACATTAATCCCAAGCGACTACGAGACGAAAAACGCTAAATGTAGCAACACTATATGAGCAGATGTGAGCAAACAAACTCACAGGACACAACCCCGTATTACAAAGAAAGTTAATGAGTTACAGAAGAAAGCTTCATATAACGTGTGCTCTAGGAAGGCTTCATATAACGTGTGCTCTAGGAAGGCTTCATATAACGTGTGCTCTAGGAAGGCTTCGTATAACGTGTGCTCTAGGAAGGCTTCATATAACGTGTGCTCTAGGAAGGCTTCATATAACGTGTGCTCTAGGAAGGCACATATAGACATCGACGACGAAATCTTATATTATGTTAGAATAACAGAGCGTTACGGGGTCGACCTACGACGAACGATAACTATACGTGCGTCGCTTGAACGCATATTGCGTGAAGTTTAACTACTGTATTCAACTTGTTTTAGTGCGTCAATCCAAGCGACACGAAACATGTGTTGCGAGGTGTTTACATGTGTTGGAATAACTATATCAATAATATGTGGTAGAGGCAATGAGTAACGCAAGCGATGGACTGCCATCGTTATAATACTTGGATGGCTAGCGTCGTGACTGTTTCCGTGCATTACATTTGAACAAAAAAAACTAAACAAATCAAGGTTGAAATGTGAAGTTTTTATGCCTCCTTTTTCTATTGGGTGAAATACCTTAAGCGTTGAAATCACGATAAACCGCTTTTTACTAACACTAAACTGTGGTTATTTTTTTAATTCTGAATTTATTTGAATTTGAATGCGGAATTATAAATAAACCATATTTTAAATACACGGGTAGGGCAGGTATTAACCTACTGAGAAGTTGTTGATGGTTACAATTTGGTTTTTAATTTATTTAATCGTCATCAAAATTCTCATTTTGTGAATGAGTATAAAAACCTTATAGTTTCTGACTACACCCCGTATAAATCTAAGTAATCGAATTTCAGGACGATATAGTGTGAAACACAAAATTGTCTAACTTGACAGTGTCTTGTAAATAAATGTATGAAATCACTAATGATTTCATACAAATTTCAAATCTTTATTTTTTTTGTAAGTGTATTAAAGACGTTAATAATAGCTACCATATAAACAAATATATTGTTCCCAAGTCTCCTGACACGCGTGTATAATTCCCCTCTTTTAGAGTATAGCCTAATTTAAAAATAGCACGGTTACGACTTCACTGTTAACGTATCTGCCTATAGTCTGTACGCACCCTTACATTAGCTGTACTTCCCAGGTACAAAAGCACCGCTAAGCCACCATTACACGCATAATAACAGAGTGAACCGACAGTCCCGTTCGTGGACGTTGAAAGCGGCAAACAACACAGACATAAGTCCCATGATTGATCGAGTCACCCCACTGCCCTACCTCGGCCGGCAACAGATCTTAGTCAAGAATCGTGGTAAGCATCTCTTTTTGCGTCTGCCAGCCATTGACCTAGAAAACGGAGTAGATAACGATATAAAATTAAAAACACACAAATATTCTAACAATTTTAAAACTACCATTCGAATTTGGTAACGTGGTTAAGGAAAGCAAAAATACGCCGCTGTCCCACTGTTGTTTTATTCCCATACTCTCGACTAAATATGGCCGTGGGCTAAATAAATGTGACACTGTGCTTATGAAAGTAGAAGGAACACTGGCTGTGTATAACGCAAGTTTGAATTTCAAATACAACACTCATTGACAAAGAACGTGGGTGAACGTTGGTGTCCCAAGAGGTTACCAGTAAGCTAACGATCTTATGCGATAGAAGTAGAAATCGCAACGCGCGAGCGATATTCCTTATATTGCAAGCAATCAAAGGCAAGTGGGACTAGGTACCAGGTGGTATGCGGTTGTTTGTTCGCCTCCCAATTTTGTTTAAAAATTTAAACGTTTCCATTAGACAGACACACTGGATGAAATATAAATATTTTTTAAAAAACTCATCAAATTGAAATATTTTATGTTTCGTGAGAGTTATTGGCAATATCAATAGGAGTTTAAGACGAAACATTTTTTAACGGAAGTATCGCGTGTTTTATTTATTTTGTTGAACCTGACGTTTTGAATGCTTTGCAGCGTCCGTGGTCGCCGGAAGACTTTTCAGGAAGAAAGACTCTTCACTCACACACTTCCGTTAAAAATTGTTTAATTCAATGTATAACAATCGCGAAAACCTAAGACAATACTAGTTTTAGACAAACTTATTATTGATTCAACATTTCAGTAATCTGAAATATAACTAAAACAAATCAAAACAAAAATATTCATCATTACATTCAGGTAATGTTCGTTATCGTTATTAAATAAAATCCGGCCGTGTTTATATATCCGACAATAAGAACCACTGACATTGTTGGCGAGACGTGTAACACAAGAGCTAGTTTCCCTCGACCCACTAGGGGTATACCAAGACCAGTGGGACGAAACCTATCAAACCCTCTCCCTAACACCCTGTACACACGAATATTACTCATTATTTTCACGAATGTACAGGCTTTATCGGAAGACTGTTAGAATAGATTTTCCTAACCACCTAACCACCACCACCTTTGAACTAAAGTCGTAAAGTTAACGATTATATTGTAAGTAGTCTGTTTCCATTTGGCAGAAACGTAATATAATTACGTCACATAACCACAGCTTACTGTCATATTATTTCTTAGTATTATTGTGCAAGTGCTAAGGAATTCACTACTTCGCAAATTCAATTTAGGTGTTATGTTCGTTGACGGGAAACTCGCTCCTTTAATATTCATGGTACTTTTCATGCACGCTCGCCGGCTCCTAGGCCTCCTGACATCACCTCCTGATAAAACACGATCAATTTGGTCACAGTAGGTTAGTCTCGGTCTTCCTCGGCTCCTACATCCTCCCAATTTCGATGTGAATACTGAAAAATTCAGTTCAAGGCCACCGGAACAGAAGGTATGGTGTTTTGTAAGTCTTATTAAACGCGGTGAATAAATTTAACATTTTAAACGTCCCAATGTTATCATAGGAACGTGTATTTTGCTGTAGGTATCAAAAATAGGTATGTAGATCGAAGTATTAACAACGGAGAGACCCATCATTTTAGCCAGTCCATGCCGTAACTGACTTGTATTGACTTGAAATAGAGTTAACCGAATTACAGTGGTCATAATAATATTAATAGACGAATAAGGCGGGCAGGGCTATGTATGGGGCATTGGGATACTTCTTGGCAGTTAAAACTCAGTCCAAAAGGGACTACACGACTACATGTATGAAAGCGAGGGCTGGGTTTCACAGAGAAGTTCTCGAAAGTAGAATACACGCTGTTGAGACGCGAGCGTTGCAAAAAATCTGCGTCTTAACGCTTGTAGACCGAGCTCGCAAACAAGACGTATTAAAGAGATTAGGTCTGAACCAGCCAATGTCTGCGATTTCATTCTGATAGTAGTATGTATGTATATCTTTACGCCAGATCCCTTGCGGGGTAGGCAGAGAGAACCGAGCGCCATAAGACGCGGTCCTTACACACTTCATGAGCTTCTCTAACATTCATAGCTCTTTTCATGCACGCTCGCCGGTTCCTAAGGCTCCTGACATCACCTTCTGATAGAACACGACCAATTTGATCATGGTTGGTAAGTCTTGGTCTTCCTCGGCTCCTACATCCTTCCACTTTCGCATTGTATATCTGTTTCGTCATTCTTTCATCCTGCATTCTTTCTACATGTCCCAATCCAACCAATAGTAGTGATAGTAGATAATGTCAGATAGTAGACTGTTTGCTAATTTGACAGATCGCTTAGAAAATTATGTGAATTTGACCATTCGCTATATGGACCAATCGCTATTTTGACAGTTCAAGATATGGACCAATCGCCATTTTGACGAATTTTCAATCAATTGACCGATTGCGAATTGGACCATACGCGACGAAAGGAAAAATGTATTTACGTATGTTTGTCAGTTGTCCTCATAAAACAAACGTCGCTTACTTTGGGGCTAGATGCGCTGTGTATTTGTAAACAAAAAAAAAACCAAGGAACAACTCCCTAGAGGGTTATTGCGCTCCTGCGTGCGAGTGACGTCACTAGTAAGCTACTAATACTTAATGTACTGCAAGCGTTTATAAGCTACGGTTACCGCTTTACATCAAGTGGACCGTATGATTGTAGGCCTCCGAACGAATAAAAAAAATGTACACA
Source organism: Pyralis farinalis (assembly GCA_947507595.1). Taxonomy (NCBI): domain Eukaryota; kingdom Metazoa; phylum Arthropoda; class Insecta; order Lepidoptera; family Pyralidae; genus Pyralis; species Pyralis farinalis. The sequence continues at coordinate 40,004,322 of OX382261.1, read as the reverse complement.
AAGCAATGCCATTAATGTATCGTCTGAGACCCGGTTATTGATGAGCTCTCACTTCAAAAACTTATCGAAGCATTATTATAATTTATTTTACTAGCCGCTATCCCGCTTTTTCTTACTTTCTTTCCTTTTGTTCGGCTTCTAGGGGTCGTATCGTAAAGTCGAATAATCTACAATCTACAACCTCCGTTAAAAATTGGCCGATCAAATGCAAAAAGAGTTTTTCTAGTCCCACTTGTAGTTCCAGAGATTATAGCAACTCCTTAGGAGCTTACCGGTGACCTCACTCACACGCAGGAACACAACAACCATCTAGGGAATTGTTATTTATCTGCGGTAATGTTTGTCCTGTGTGGGACTGGGAATCGAACCCACGAGCGTTGGTGTCAAAGTAGCGTAACAGCGAATTTCACTACTGCGCTACCTAGCTTATCGATGCCTCCAGAAGTATAAAAAATCGGCTCAATCATCAAGTTTTCGGACCAGGGTGGTGTCAAACAAAATCGATTTTAAAAGAACAATGAATGTATACTCACAAGTCCAGGGGGTAGAAGAACAGGACGACATATTTCCCCTTGTAGTCTGACAGCGAGATGTCCTTGAACTCCCCGTTCACCACGGCGGTGGTCTTGAACTGCGGCGCGGGCTTGGTCAGCTGGAGCGGCATTTTGTTGAAGCTGCAATTGATATTTAACACAATGCGTACAGGATTATGGTCGAAATTTATTTGAATGGACTTGAAGAGTGGATGTCACGTCTAGATGACCTTGGTTACACACGTTTTTAGAGGTGCATCGTATTAGAGCAGCCGGACTCCCTGAAGACAACTCCTTGGAGGAGTGTTGGGATCCAGCAAGTGAGCGGGATTACCAACCTCCTGCGGAGTTGCCTTGTTCGCTGCAACGGTGGAAACATGCGAGCGATTCTTTCCTCAATCGTTAATTTATTTATACCGTCAAGTTAACTAACAAGAGTACAGCTCGCCCGATTGTAAGCGGTTACCGTAGCCTATGGACATTTGCAATACTAGGGGTGTCACTCATACGTTGCCAACCCAGTAAAAAACAAACTTCGCGCCTTTCTGGACCAACCCCATGCTGTAATGTAATTGGCTTGAAGATGATTAAGTAGCATATATGAATATTTTCATTATAAGTTAAAAAATGTAGCTCTAAGCTAAATTTATTAGTATTTAGTAGTAGTAATAATGACTATACCAAATTAGTCTATTTCATCATCATTATCTCAGCCTGTATTCTTCCACTGCTGAACATATGCCTCCCCTCTAGAGTGTCACTCGTCTCGACCCTGTGCCGCCTGCATTCATCGATTCTTGAAGTCGTCGCACCATCTAGTGGTGGTCGTCCCACACTGCGTGCACCAGTAGGTACTGGAACTCCATTCGAGAACCTTCCTTCCCCAGCGGTTGTCGGTTCTACGAACTATATGACCGACACACTGCCACTGCAGCTTGCTTATCCTGTGGGCTATGTCGGTTACCTTAGTTCTACTGCGGATATCCTCATTTCTGTCCTATCACGCAGAGAAACCCCAAGCATAGCTCGGCGACCTTGAGCTTCCCATACGGCCCGCAGTGAAGGGCCACGTCTCTTATTATTTGTTTTCTAAGTAGTTATTGCGAGTAGTTCAAATTAAATAGTAAAGATATATGTTTAAACATATGTACATATATTAAACTCGCAATACTTTTTGGCCAAAGGGGAACACGCCCATTGTTATAAGGATCTGTTTCAATATTATTTATGTTCAGCTCACCTATCTATTGAAATAAAAGTAGCATTGTGTATAAATAGATCTAGATTATAAATTTCCTTACTTTACTTTATTTTTTGATAGGTAATAAAACCTACATTTGTGCTTGATTGCTTGAAAACAAGTTTTCAAGCAAAACACGTGCTTATTAAAAAAATAAACTAAAAAAAACAAAGCTAACGCAATATAAAAAGTACATCAAAATACCTGTTCACTCCTCAACGATTTACAGAGTCGTCACTAAAGCACCACTAACACTAATCGAACACACCCGTCCGTCTGCACGTCTCGGCGACTACTAAACTAACGGAGTTACAGAGCGGAACTTCACTATCTTTTTTTACTGATACAATGGTGCCATTGTCAATAGGAAGATGATTCAATATGACACCGTGACACTGAAGGGTCCTACGATCATGTAGGCGATACGATTCGACAGCACGTGCTCCCTTGGTTATCGAGTGACGATTCGAGAAGATTTATTCGATAGAATTGCGTAATGATTGTCGAATTAAAATCATTCTACTCTAGGAGTTAATTAGGATGCTATAAATAGGTATCCTATTAACTCAAACGAGTAATTCTCGGAAACGGCTGTAACGATTTCGATCAAATTGTGTACTTTAGATAAGGTTTTGCTTTTTAAGTTTATCTATACAAATATATAAAACGGATGAGATTGTTTGTTGACGAGCTCGGTGGCTCAGTCGTTAATGACGCGACTTTGACACCAACGCTCGTGGGTTCGATTCCCACACAAGGCAAACATTTGTGTCCATGAACATGTGTGTTTGTCTTGGTCTGGGTATTTTCTATGTATAATAAGTATGTATTTACAAAAAAAAAAAGTATTTACGTATGTTTATCAGTTGTCTAGTACCCATAACACAAGCTTCGCTTACTTTGGGGCTAGATGGCGCTGTGTAATTTGTCCGACAATATTTATTTATTTATTTATTTGTTTGCATAAACGCCCAAATCTCTGGAACTACACTGGATTCGGTACTACTGCACTGCAAGTGTTTATAGGCTACGGTAACCGCTTTACATCAGGTAGGCCGTATTCTTGTATGCCTCCCGACGTTGTATAAAAAGTAGGGTGCAATGAAGTACCTTGATTAGGGAAGTATCTCCACCTTTCAGATAACCTCTCACCAAAATTTTTGGATGGCTGTAGTGCTCCTTTACCATGGTGAAACGTCCATAGGCTTTGGTAATGACTTCCCATAAGGTGAGCCTTATGCTTCTTTGCCTCGCAACGTTGCATAAAAAGTAACTAACAACAAAGTATAGGAAACGTGAACCTGAACATTCAGAGGTGAAATAGGAAGGTGAACGGTGTCGTAAAATGTGTTACTCTCATAAAAAATCGTTGGCATACAGAACCCGATGACGAAGTGGTAAGTAAAGCTACTTTAACACTACAGCTCGTGTGTGTGGGAATCGAAGCCGCGAGTACATGAACACGTCTGTCTTGGTGTGAGTGTTTTTACGAGTAGAGCGTATGGGGAAATACCTCCACCTCATAAAAAACCGCAGCGCAGTTAAATAACAATTCCCTGGAGTTTTTTTTTTTCTTATACGTCGGTAGGCACGCAAGCACACGGCCCACCTGGTGTAAAGCGGTTACCGTAGTCTCTGCTGCTAACATAACTTTTGGCAGTATTTTTATCAGTGCTCACCTAGTCATAAACTGCACGGTAGGGAAAAAATTGTGACGATTCCAAACAAATGTAGCCATTTTTACGGAATAAAAAGATTTTGACTTTGACTTTGACTAACACAGTAACTCCTTAAGAGCTTACTTGTGACCTCACTCACACGCAGGAATATAACAACCCTCAAGGGAGTTGTTATTTGGCTGCGGCTTTTTGTGAAGTGGAGGGATTTAACCAGACGGGCTGCTTTGATGCGCCCTATCTCTCTTAAAACATCCAGGCCAAGACAAACAGACATGTTCATGCACAATGTTTATCTTGTGTGGAAATCGAACCCGCGAGCATTGGTGTCAAAGTTACGTTATTAACCACTGCGCCACCGAGCTCGGTAAAAAACGTTAGTCAAGCATACGATCCACCTGATGTAAAGCAGTTACCGGAGCCTATTAACGCTTGTAACATGTATCACTCGCGCGATGCCTCCTCTGCTGCTTACACAGCAACTCCTTGGAAGCTTACTGGTGACCTCACTCACACACACAACAACCCTCTAGGAAGTTATTATTTGGCTGTGGTTTTTCTGTGAGGTAGAGATACTTCCCCAGACGTGCTGATTTGATGCGCCCTACCTCTCTTAAAGTTACTAGTAATCTCTTAACAATTGCTGTATTGCGAGCGTTCATCGGCTGCGGTAACCACTTTACATAAGGTGGGCCGTATGTCGTTGCATACGTAACCCTAGCACACTGCGTAACCTTGGTGGTGATGTGTTCACTATCACACTACTGTTCCTGAATACCTAGTTAATCCAACGCAGCGATAACTTATCTTGGAATTGAGATTTAATTATGTTAATAAAGCGGTTAAATTTAATTCCAACGAGATTGTAAATATTAATCAAGCTTATTTCACATTTTTAGATAAGCTCCAGACGTAGGTATGTGTAAAAAAACCGGCCAAGTGCGAGTCGTAGTCGCGCACTAAGGGTTCCGTACCATTATCTATAAAAACGGCAAAAAAAAAATCACGTTTGTTATATGGCAGCCCACCTTAATTATTTGTTTTATTTTAAGTTAATTATTTACATTTAAAGAGCATATATAACTAAATATTCTGTGAATATTTCAAGCGTCTACCTGTTGCCGTTATCAATATCGAGCAAAAACGAGCAAGAAATCACGTTTGTTTTATGGGAGCCCCCTTAAATATTTATTTTATTCTGTTATTTTTTTCGTATTTGTTGTTATAGTGGCAACAGAAATACAGCATCTGTGAAAATTTCAACTGTCTAACTATCATGGTTCATGAGACATGAGTTCATACAGCCTGGTGACAGACGGACGGACAGCGGAGTCTCAGTAATAGACTCGAGAAAAGTAATAGACCCTCAGTTTGTCAGTCAGGGTTCCGTTTTACCCTTTGGGTACGGAACCCTAAAAACGTTTTCCGGTTAAACTATATTCTTGGAAGTGATTACTTGATTAGTCAACTTTGTGCAAACTAAATTTACAGTGGTCGAGTGGATAGCGATGTCCACGTCACCCGAGGGTCGCGGATTCGATTACTGTATGCTTTTTTTTATACAACATCGGGAGGCATATAAAACGTACTCTTGACGTAAAGTATCTACCGTAGAATATGCTTGTATCATTAAGTATCACTCACGCAATGCTACTTCTGCTGCTAACACAGCAACTCCTTAGGAGCTTGATGGTGACCTCACTCGCACGCAGGAGCACAACAACCCTCTAGGGAGTAGTTATTTGGCTGCGGTTTTCTGTGACGTACTTTCTCAAGACGGGCCAGACCAAGACAAACAGGCATGATCACGCACACAAATGTTTGTCCTGTGTGAGAATGGAACCAACTAGCGTCGGTGACAAAGCCGCGTTCTATGAGTTGGACGTACTTCCATACGGGTTTGAAGTGCCTCCATCTCACAGAAAACCGCAGCCAAATTACAACTCTCTAGAGGGTTGTTGTGTTCTTGCGTGCGAGTGTGGGCGCTAGTAAGCTCCTAAAGAGTAATCATAAAAATCTAGAATAAAAATAAATTCAAGCCAGTTTTACAAAATTAAAAACAAGGGGCATTATTAAACAATTTGTACTATAGACAATCCGCAAGTACAGAAAAGACTATGGCGACTGACGTCTTGGCCTTAATTAAATTAATTAAATATAAATTTCTACGTTTGGCCTCTCGACGTACGCTGTGGGCTGCGGGCTGCGGGTGACTTCACAACTGTGACAAATCGTAGAGACATTCAAGGATAATATCTAATCACTTATAATACCTATTTAGTTGAGGACACTAGGAGTAAATGAATTTGTACTCTATACCGTATTCTTTGAGATCAAAAATTCTATATAATTAATAACGGCTCATATTATTAATTAGTTTCTTTTAATAAACGCAGCATTTGACAAGAGATGAGAAATTTCCGGTACAGATATACCGGTGGATAAATATCCGGCTTATAGACCAACTGGTTCCCGGTTCGAATCCTCGTATCGGCATGTATTTATGTACATATAAGGAAACCCGCACGTCCAAGAAATTATATTTCGAAAAAAGTGTGACCTAACCTAAGTAAGGTCTCGTTTGACCTCTGGTTTGTGGAGATCTGAGGCAGTTCATGTACAAATCGGTATCTTCGCCTAACCCAGAGACTTAGGTAGCGGACTCCGCCAATCCTAAGGAAGGAAACGAGTTAGATCTAGATAGATTTGATAAGCGCTTACAAAATCTACAATTTCTTTCAATCTTTCACTGTAGGTATGGTAGATTTGTTTCATTGTTAGGGTAACACAGCTAACCTATGTATTCACAACTTGTGCAACGAGTCCAATAATTAACTGATAAGATTATGCAATTACAACGTAATAAATTTAATAATGGTCGCGCCAAAAAGCAGTACCTACTCAATAAATTGATTATTTACAGTAATACATCAAAAAAAAATATGAATAGAAGATAGTCATGGCGACTGCCGACTGAAGTCAAAACTTGTACTCGTAGGTATGTCTGCAAATTTTCGAAAATGCCAGACCCGGAGAAATTTACTTTTTTTTACCATTACATTAATTACCATGACTAACGGCTACTTCTACCCAAGAATTTGAAGCACAGACCTAGCTCCGCCCGCCTCGACCACGTCTCCCGGCCTGAGGATCTCGACAACGTGGCTGAACGTTCCCGTCGCCCTCCAAAGACGAACGAGGAATTCTCCGCGGCCATTATACACGTAGTCAGTTAGAAGGTCACACGCTAACAAGTTAGCAACAATCGCTTCTAGGTTACTGACCCTGGGAACGAGAACGTTTGGTTATGACAATAGGTTTGTGATAGATAACCGGTTTTCAGGGTTCCCTTCTCCAGCACTGATCTTCTATACAGATAAATAAAATTGGAGTGTCTGTTTGTAATATTAAAATAACCGCTTTTTACTAAATACATATGGATGTATACACGGTACATATACCAAAATGAATATTTTTACAATTTTTGTCTGTGTTTGTTCCGGCTAATCTCTGAAACGGCTGGACCAATTTTGACGGGACTTTCACCGGCAGATAGCTGATGTAATAAGGAGTAACTTAGGCTACTTTTATTTTAGAAATTTTATTTATTTTTATTAATATAAATAAATAACATTCCACGCGGACGAAGTCGCGGGCACAGCTAGTTAAGAATAAAAATGAATGCCTCATTAGGGAAATACATTTAAAATAATAAGGTGGTAGTTAATTGTGTTTGCTGTCCCGTTGTTAGTTAAATATGAGTTCTCATTATATATTATAAACTATTTGGTTTAGTTCGTCATGACTTATTCATTACTGTAACTGTACCTTATCGTGTGATTTTCACGTCCGTAAATGAGTTTTAAAATTCAGTGGACTGATGGAATTGTTTGAAAGTTGATGTATATTGAAATGATAATCTTTCCATTCGGTAATGCTAATAACAATAAGAAAAAGCCGTCAAGTGCGAGTCCGACTCGCGCTCTGAGTGTTCCGTAAAAAATATTTTCGCAAATCGCAGTCTTTTTTTTGTGATGGAACTACAAATTACACGGTTTTCGGATTTTTTCCTTTACTTGTCATGTCGCATTGCTTGTACAGTTCATGATTCTAGGTCAACGGGAAGTACCATATAAGTTTTGATTCTCTTGAGTGTCAAAATATGCACATAAACGAGGCATAAACAGCCGTATCTTTTGATTGCGTTGACTTAGAAATTTGGTTTTCTCTTTGCTCGAAGGGATTACAGATCTGAGTGTTTGATATTAATTTCAGCTTGATAGCTCCGCCCGCTCCTGAGAAAAAAGCATTTACAGACAGACGGACAACAAAGTGATCCTATTAAGGGTTCAGTTTTTTCTACAAGGTACGGAACCCTAACAATCACTAGAGTTTATTAGAAAAATACTAAATTGAGATAAGAAATGATTAGTATTGTTCTAATTTCTTTGCTTCTGTACTCTCTAATTATATTTAGCATACTTTGGTAAAATTAATAATATGTACTTAAATAGTGAAAAATGGAGAACAGTTTTAAATTTCTGTTTCCATTTTTTCTATAGTTTCCAGTTTTGTTATTTGTTAAAACACTAAAGCCAGTCAGTGGCTACAAAATAAAAAAAAAGAAAATGTTGTTAGAGAAACAATATGTCAAAACGATATTTGACTGTTGTTATATACATAATGTGAATAATTCAGTATTAAGGATGCAAGTCTATTTAAAAAAATAACTATTTTAATATCAGGTTATTTTTAAATTTTAATAATACTTGACCAACCAACCATATTATCATCGTTTATTTTTATCATAAGTCCCGAATTGACCAAGTCTACAGACATGAATGTGGATTTCGTCTGTACACAAATTCGTCAATAGAGAAAAAACGCGCTTTCCACAAAAACGTTCACAGAGAAAATTTTACTATGAATTTCCGTACTTCAGGAAAATTAGTATGTATGTATATCTTCACGCCAGGTCCCTTGCGGGGTAGGCAGAGAGAACCGAGCGCCATAAGACGCGGTCCTTACACACTTCACTCGCTTCTTTCACATTCATAGCTCTTTTCATGCACGCTCGCCGGTTCCTAAGGCTCCTGACATCCACCTTCTGATAAAACACGACCAATTTGCATTGCATATCTAAATTAAAATTAGTAATTTTCATTATGCTTTCAAAATGTTCGGCTGATTGCATGAACTGTGGCTAGAGAAGGCCTGCGTATTTTCTGCCATTAATTTTATCAATGGATATTTACGTTGCCTGTGGGGTAGGCAGAGAGAACAGTGCTACATTACGCGATCCTTCCACATCTCACTTGCATCTTTAACATTTGTTTAAAATGTGCGGAGTGTGCGACAAGCGGTGTTATATGCCTTTAATATTCACCAACTGAAACATCTACTTTCCGTCTAAAACAACTAATTCTGTTCAACACTTGCCTTTTCAAAGGGAAGGGAAACGGACCCTCCCATCTTCCTACCTCTCTATTTTCGGATTTATGTACTCATATTTGTAATTATCACTTGCTCGGCGGTAAAGGATAACATCGCGAGGAAACCACGTCATACAAATTATGCTTCGAGAGATGTGTGCCTTAACCTAAGAAATCTGGTTTTCCCTCTGGCATGTGGAGGTCTGCCGGCAGTCGCTACATGTCGTAATCAGTATCATCGCCAAATCCTTAAGCTTAAGTAGCGGACCCCGCCAATCCTATTGGTTAGGAAACGGGATAACGCTAGGAAGACGTGTGTTACTTTCCTACATGGAAATATTTATTATTAACTAATAATTTAAATATAACCCTAACGCCAGTATTATTATAAATAATCTATCAGGAAGGGATCTGGCGTGAAGATATACATACGAGTACATATAATTTTTATACAACGTCGGGAGGCATGCAAGCATACGGCCCACCTGATGTAAAGTAGTCGCCGTAGTATATGAACACTTGGAATATATGAAATATCTATCGCGAGTTGCCACCCCTGCTATCAGTAACTCACTCATAGGAACATAATAAGCCTCCAGGGAGTTTTTATTTAACTGCGATTTAATGTGAGGCGGAGGTACTTCCCTAGTTGAGCTGTATTGATGCGGCCTACCTCCCTTAAAAAATCTAGGAGGAATAACGGACAAATACCCTATATATAATTATATAATTCCGTATCTGATAAATTTGTGAATCTGATAATATTCAGATAATTTTGTGTATATGATAATGTACTCGGATGGTTTTAATATCTATTAAATACTCGGATGATTTTGTCTATATGATAAGTATTCGGACAATTTTGCGTATGTGATAAGTACACGGACGGTTTTGTATATCTGATAAGTATTCGGATAATTTTGGGTATCTGATAAGTACACGGAAGGTTTAGTATCGCCAATAAATTAATGATCGAATGTATTTCATATATCATTCCATTGGTTGAAAACCATCCATTCATAAGGTTTCATCGAACTATTTAAATGACAACATGTTTTAATACGTAAGTGGGAAGGATTTTTTTTTAGGATTCTGTACATCAAAGGTCCAACGGGGCCCTATTACTGATGGCGGTATAAATATATATATATATATATATATTAGTATAAGGTGTGTATGTTTCAATCATATACGGTGGTGAATGATATTTATTGATAATTTATTATATTGGTTATCGTTTTGTTATACTCAACGCTTGTACCTACTACGACCAAACGCGAAATGAAATTTTCTAGGTTATTTTTTTTTTCCGCGAAAGACATCTTACGTGAGTGCATAAAGTACACACACACACACTTTTTATACAAATAATACAATTATTTTACGGCTCTGCTTTTTCGCTGAAAATTGTTCGGCCGATTATCACTTGCCTACTAACGTTTCGAAGAATTTTATTTAGCGGATTAATCATTTGCCAACTTTTCGTATAATTTTGTTTTATTTCCCAACCTCACAGTTGCCAACTGTATGTTTGGTCTGCTTTTTATAATGACACTTTTCAAAATACCAACTTTCAAGTAGGGAATATTTTAGCTAGCGTAATATTTCTTTTGCAAAAGCGATTCGCTTCTGGCACTTCGCCGGCCGCTGCCGCGGCACGCTCGTTTTGCTCGCTCAGCTCATGCGTTGTTTGTCATATAACCTACTGGGATTTCTGTTGCTATACTTATTACAAAATTATTATTTGTTTGAAAGATTTGACAAATGATAAATGCCCCAAACATTTTGTCATTATAATCAGCCTAACAATAATTCAACCAAATGAAACGTTGTCATACAAAAATTTGATAATCGTTAGTTGTCAAATTGAAAAATAGGTGAAACGTTGGTTGGCAAGTGATAATCGGCCAAACAATTTTCGGTGAAAAGGCAGGATACCTTATTTTACACTAATTTATTTCAACATTTGATAAACGATATAATGTCATATACATTCTGTGTACTAAGTATCGGGAATTTGTCAATAAAACAAAAAATACAAATTATTCATCTAAATTTATTTTATCGCCTTCAAAGTAGGCCCCATCGCTTGCAATACAACATCTCCACCGCTTCACCCAGTCTTCCATACATTTTTCATAGGCTATTTGCGGTATGGCCTTTAGCTCATTCAGCGAATTTTCTTTTATGGCTTCTATCGACTCAAAACGTTTTCCTCGAAGTGGTAATTTTAACTTGGGAAATAAAAAAAAGTCAGACGGAGCCATATCAGGTGAATACGGTGCTTGGTCGAGAACTTTTGTTGAATTTTTCGCTAAAAACTCTTTCACTATAATGGCTGTGTGTGATGGTGCATTATCATGGTGCAGCATCCATGAGTTGTGTTGCCACAAATCTGGACGTTTTCGGCGGATACTCTCACGCAAACGCTTCATGACGCCTAAATAATATTCTTTATTCACTGTTTCTCCCTCTGGAAGGAATTCGGAGTGAACCACACCACGGTAGTCAAAAAAAACTGTCAGCATCACCTTGATTTTGGAGCGACTTTGCCGCGGTTTTTTGGGTTTCGGCTCGTTTTCGAGACGCCATTCTGAAGACTGTTGGCTTGTTTGCATGTCGTACTCATAAACCCATGTCTCGTCGCCAGTTATTATACGTTTCATAAAGGTCGGATCCGTAGAAGCTCGGGAAACCATGTCTTCAGCGACATGCTTTCGCTGCGCTTTTTGAACAAAATTGAGCTTGTAACTTCCCCCCCCTTTTCTAATTGTTTTATGTATGTATTTTTTTCTATTTATTTATGCGCTACAGAGGGGAGACTCTAATTACTACTTATATATAAATAGCTTAAATATATATCTGACTAGGTACCTATGTACTACTAAACCCCGCCTTCTAGTGTTAACTACTTAACTCATTTCCATCTTACTACCCCGTCTACATTATGTCTCTACTTATGTTAAGTACAGAGCTACTCTATATAATATTATATTCTACCTTTATATGTCTCACCCTCCTGTTTCCTTTTATTTGTTTATTAACTTATATATATAATGGTCCTACCTATGTGAACCCCACTCTTATAGAAATATATCTACTGAGAACTGTTCATGTATTGAACATAGTAATTTGTTTATCTACCTCCTTACCCCGCACATAACTACTCCTGTATCTAATCTTTACCTGAACTACCACTCGTGTATTGACGAAATATGTACTAGAATCCCTGATTTTAATTGTAAATATTTCTTGACCTAAAAATCAATCTACTTAACTAAACTTATTAATTAGGTGTCTCGGACTGTGTCACGTCGACCCTCAAGTTAAATTATTGGCAGTGATCGTTTTAGTGGCAACTACATTGTGAGCAGCAACCCAGAGTCCTTTTCGTGGCTGAGATGACTAAGCAATTCGAGAACCCTACCAGTTAAGCTTCCTAAATAACGTAGCACCGCAGTACTTTAAAGAGTAACTATTCCCTAAGGTTATCTTCCTGTCTCTACTCAATATGTTTATATATGTGAAGATCCAATCGTCCGCTCCACGTTTAGGTTACTTAGCTTGGGGAAATTATAAAATATCAAAGATTTAATGTGTACTTTTCTTTACCATTCTATCTCAATTGGACTGTTAGAATTGTACCGCACCCTATCGGATTTTGATTGGTTCTTTATTGCTTAGGACCAGCATTCTGACAGGTGGACGCGCGTACCAAAGGAGATTCTGAAGAATCGGATGACCCTCGTAGTTAGACGTTGATTGAATTATAACTAATGTCTATGCATATTCATATAACACTGTAATTGATTTAATGATATCCTATCACTAGGCAGGGACTTTAGAATCTTAAGAGAACCCTCAGAATTAGAACGTAAGTCTCCTAGATTTAGCTATAGTTTAGCTATCGATGTAGTAGGCATTTATACTCCTCATCAACATTCGAATCAGAATTAAGTATAAGATTAGATTGTTTACACCGCAGCTCCTATCGGACTCACAAGGCCGTGGCGAAATAACCTATGGAGTCACTTTGTAGTGAGAATGAATGTTGTTACTATCTCGATGTTCAGGTCAAGTTAACGGTTCCGTAAGGCGATGACAAGGCAGGCTATAGTTATTTTCGGTAGTGAGATAATGTTAGTTCCCACCACCAAGATTCTGTTTAGAAATCAATTATAAGACAGAGAACACTCTGGCTTGCGCTAGCCCCTCGGGCAGTGGCATATATTCTATATTAAATGATATAAAAGAGGAAGGTTAGTAAGCAACCTATATTCAATTTAGAGCTCAAATATAAGATAGAGAACGCTCTGGCTCGCGCTAGTCTCGCGGGGCAGTGGCATATTACCTACGGTTAATTTTATGTAACTGGAGAATGCTAGTGTTCGCCCTATGTACTACTCTGAATGCAACCATAACATAGAGAACACTCCCACTATATGTGAAAAGGAGAAGCAGGAAAGAGAAGGACCGCCTACAACACCCCTCCATCTGACCATTCCCAATTCATCTCGTTGATCTTACGAGTATGTAACATATGTGAGTATGAGAAAATTGTTCTTACAATTTAACTAACGACATCTCAGTCTTTTATTAAATTTGTTTTGTAATTTTAAATTTGTCTGAGGCAATTTAGGAATAATCACATGGGTCCTTCCCCAGAACCACCTATGTTCCTGATTTTCCTTTTCCGAACTACTTTAGATAATATTCACTATATCAAATTCTACAATTTCAACCATCACTAGTTTGATTTTTTCAATTTTAAAGCAAGCATCAATTTACAATAATACAAGTATTAAACTTCTCGTCCGCTAGCTGAACACAAAGATTGTATAAGGTTATTTGAGCACAATCTAACTGAATTGCAATCGGTCAAATCACCACTATGCCACCGCTATCAGTTATTACAAATAAGGCAAATCCCTCAGTTGTGTCCACAGATAACGTATTTGTTTATAATAAAATGTACTGTGAGCGTCATCTATACATTCGTCAGTCTTGTAAGGTAGCAGCCAGGCGCTTTTCTCAGTCACCACTGTTACACGGGGTCTATTGCCCAGACTTCTAAATAATATAGACAACAATTAATCAAGTAAAGTTTTCTGCTCTTCCGGCAGTAGTGAAGTCTCCTCACCTGAGAGACGTTAGTAAGTTTGGTAACGGTATTTGCAGTGTGTTACTTCGGGATATTGCTCTAACTGTTTAGGCTAAATCTGACCGAACGCAAAGCCGCCAGACTAGTGAAATCAATAATGAGTATTTAGGTTAAATCTTAAAGGCAGTTCAATTGTCCTGTCCGACATTCGGTTGACTTTAACGACCGTGAGGTTGACTCTACATGGCTTATAACGCTTCAGGTGAAGAACCCTTGTCGTACTGAGGAACCCGGCACGACAGCATAACCTGTTTCGCTCAGCATCACCAGACGCTCGAACGCCCCCTTCAACGCGGGTATTGTATTGCTCCCCTGAAACTACAAGTCCTCGCCGTCCAGTAGACTCCCGACACGACAGACTTTGCTGTTTCGCTAGGCGTACTTTAGACACCCGGGGTCACCAACGAACTCAGACGTCGCATTTCCTCAAGGAACTACATAGTTCACGGTAAAGCGTTAATAGAAACCGCTGGTTGTGTTAACTAGTCCTGGAGACTCAGGCGTGTTAACTCATCGCCGCTCGACAACGACACATGAGGGAGAGTGATACATTCCGGCGAATATACTACGTTATAAATAGCAACCACGAGTAAAACTTATCGGCTGACCAGAATAAAGCACTCTTTGAGCTCTGAACATGTAACACACAAAACGATTAGACTAAAATCTCTAACCCGAATGTCTTCCAGTTCGCATGAATCACCAATGGGCAGATTAATATTTATAAATCTACAAAGTGTTCACTTAGGTCGGGCTATACAAAACATGAAATTCACTTAAAGGTTTATACTACTTTCTATTAATTGGTAAGCATTAAGCTGGTTTTGTATATTAATAAATAGGTACTCTGACTGTGACCGAACCGTCCAACATTTGGTCGTCTTAAACTACTGCAAGGTTGTCTCTACAAGGCTTATAACGCTTCAGGTGAGGAACCCTTGTCGTACTGAGGAACCCGGCACGACAGCATAACCTGTTTCGCTCAGCATCACCAGACGCTCGAACGCCCCCTTCAACGCGGGTATTGTATTGCTCCCCAGAAACTACAAGTCCTCGCCGTCCAGTAGACTCCCGACACGACAGACTTTGCTGTTTCGCTAGGCGTACTTTAGACACCCGGGGTCACCAACGAACTCAGACGTCGCATTTCCTCAAGGAACTACATAGTCTCACGGTAAAGCGTTAATGTAAACCGTTGGTTGTGTTAACTAGTCCTGGAGACTCTGGCGTGTTAGCTCATCGCCGCTCGTCAACGACACATGAGGGAGAGTGTTACATTCTGGCTAATATACTACTTTAATTTAGCAGTCACGTATAAACTATCGGCGGACCAGAATAAAGCACCCTTAGAGCTCTGAACATGTAACCCTCAAAAAGATTCGACTATTTATCTCTAAGCCAAATGTTTTTCGACTCGTAACCACAGTCAAAAGGTAAATTAATAATTTTAAGTATGCAATGAGCATAGAATCAGGCTACCAGCATATCTATGTTATACTTAAGTTGCAGGCCCCAAGACTACGCTTTAGCTAGACACATGCAGCCTATTATTTATTGCCCACCACCGTGACTCTACAACCACTAAAATATTTCCTATTCACGCGACGCGCCTACCCTCGTACTCCTTATTTATCACCGCAAAGGTACTAACATCACGCCGTAGGATAGTATAATCACCCGGACGTTTTGCCGAACGAAACCCTTGATTCGACCGCTTAGCGTAACCTCTTGCTACTTATCACGCACGTCGCGATTAGCTTAAGAACTAATCAGTAATTGTACCTACTGTCCCTATAAATGTCGTCTGACGCGCCTACCACGCTGTATGTTAACTAACGCGTATATTCATCACGACTACCTACCTAACTCCTAACTAGATCTTAATAAAATGTGTACCTACAATATCTAATCTAAGATACTCGTGTAAAATGACTTCTTGAGTTTGTATTACGTTAAACGTGTGATGTATAAGGTGGCTAAGCCCAAATCAACGATGTGCAATGTTGATTTGCTAATTGAAACTAGGGTATGCAAGGTAGTTAGCCTCGACTTTGTCTATTGTCTATAACTGTGTGTACGTCATGGTTCTAACCTAATTGGGACGCGAACCATGACTCCTAACAGAGGAAATAAATGTGTGTGTATATATACATATATAAATAAATGAGACCAGTATGGTTGGGTTGCGATCAATCTCCATGGCCCGCATACGCTGGACGGAATTCACTTCGACGAGCTCCTACCACTTTGAAAGCTCGCGAACCCAAGCACCTGGGAGACGTAACTGATCCCTTTAAGGGCAAAATCAGTCGCTGGCCCGTCCCAAAGCATAACCAGCTTCCTACGCCTACGCTATACGAGTCTTCGTAGGCTCCGTGAGGTATCCGACTCATATTTAAAACGAATCTAGGCCCTAACTAGCTAAAATTTCTTCAGTGTGAAATAACCACAAACCCTATTTAACCAATTTGTCGATGTTAGAACTCGCCTGACAATGTTGGTTAGATAACCAGGTACCGCCGCCATACTCAAAAGTCTGTGACTCTTGGAATTCTGGCCACTTCGTACAACACAGTCAAATAACCAACACTAAATCCGATGAAATATTAGAACCCGATTTATGATCTAATTACTTAACCGCGATCACATTGAATCAACATCCCAGCGCAGCATCACAAAAATCGGCAGATGTACCGCCAATTCCGTGCACAATGCTCAAGAATAAAGAATCAACGCTATACTTGAAACAAAATTAACACGAGAAGTTAAACTCCATAAAAGAAACCCCCTTCGCGGACGAATAATGCTACGTTTCAATTCTTAGAATTTGCATATCACAAAACCGCGCCATTTTGATTGCTCAACACGCGCCACGCTACCACCATCGGCGCTTAAGCACCGTAGGTTCGGCCACGCTGCACACAATTTGAACAATCAACCTGAATTTTAGCGAAATATTAAACACCGGGTTATTCAATATTAAGTTAACTCCAATTACATTGATTCCATGCCCAAGCCTAACGTTACGATCAATTAGACAACTTAATTGTCCCATATCTCGCTACGCAGCTCAAAGGCACAGAATCAATGCCGTTCTCAACACAATATTAACACAAAGAAATTAAAATTAATGATAAAAAGAACCGTTCCGCGATTTATCAGCGATACGCCTATCACCCCAGAGATTCACACCGACAAAAAGGCCCTTCACGAACAATTATCGATACGTCTTATTACCTTAAAATTTCACACTAAAAAAAGCCATGAACTAACGAACCACCCGTTTTTATATCATACGCCTACCATCAAGCCTCTTCACCCCTCTCTGCGTATCTCTGTCTCTCTTTCCAAAATATTCTAGAATGTTCTATAGCAACTCGTCATTCAATATTCGAATCTATTTCGTTCCATTTAAGTAGCTTATACTGTTTACTAATCACGACACACTTTTCATCCACGACTAGCAACCGCGCGCTAATTGGTAGTTCAAGAATATCACGCCACTTCGTCTGGTATACGTCTACCCTCTTACAAGTTAACATTTTTCCTAAGCATACGGCCGTGATACCTTCAATAACATATTATCACGCCCGCTCGCCCGCGAGGCAGGCAGCGAGAATCGGACACTATGTGATGCGTCCTTCAAACCAAGTATGAACAACAATGACCTATTAAATAAAGTAGTGAACGATGCACCTACATTCCTAGTCGTTAATTTATACATAATTCGACTACATATATCCATATGATTGCAAGGTTATTTTTATTTGTGACGGCAACAATGTTATTTCATTGTGGTCCGTTACAATCGACCCCAAAACTTTGTACAGGTGTGTGAAACTAAACCGGAGCAAAGTTTTCCCTTCAATTTTATTCCAGTACAAATAAAAATAACTCCACCTCATTCCACTTAACTCTCAACCTCGATGGTTTAACCTGTCTTTATCCCTCTTCACTGAACACTACCCTTCGACTTTGACTACCAACTTTCTAAGTATCCGAGCTTGATCTTTAGTTTAGAGAATCACCTACCGCTTAATGTCCATCATTATTTTAAAATTCTCCTAAACCCTCTATGATCTAGTCTAATTATCCACGTAATCAGTCAAGCACCATTCTCTCGTCTCTGCACGATATAGAATAGAATAGATATAGCTTATTTTAAAGTTTTAGTTTCTCAATCTAACGTTTACGCAACCACTCGCCATCATCACCACGACATTTGGTTACATTTTAGGACTATATATGAAAAAAAAGAGAAAAAAGGGAAGAGAGAGACCGCCGTCACTCCCCTCCATCTGACAATTCCCAATTCA
Organism: Pyralis farinalis; assembly: GCA_947507595.1. NCBI lineage: Eukaryota > Metazoa > Arthropoda > Insecta > Lepidoptera > Pyralidae > Pyralis > Pyralis farinalis. Next base: position 39,985,964 of record OX382261.1, on the reverse strand, counting down.
TCTCGTTGATTTTACGAGTGTGAAATATATGAGAAACTTTCGTACAATTTATTTGACGGTTTCTCCGTCTTAGATTTGGTTTTGTAATTTTATATTTATCCGAGACAATTTCGGAACCATCACATGGGCCTCTCCCCAGAACCGCCTAATTTCCCTGTTCTCTCTTCCATATTACTTTAATGTTAAAGACTACAATTACTTACTACTAGCTATACAATCAACCTTTATCTATACACAAGATAACCGTTATAATTTTACCAATCAATTCTAATTCACAATTTACTCAACATTTTTATCAATCAAATCTAACCTACAGTTTACTTACATTGTATCTAATATACAATTAATTATCTAATATACAATTAATTATGTAATCTATAGTCTAACAATTCTAATTTTTACCTTCTAATAACCTTTTTAACTACGGTTCTTAATTATACTGCGCCTTTTTAGTTCCCGATTCAACTCCAATCCAACAGTACTATTTTGACAAATGTATTGTATTGAATTTACCTCCCTTTAATATGTTCTACATATTTCATAATCGAAATTTTCTAAATAACTAAACCATTTAGTTACTCTGGCGTTATACAACTTACAGGAATTCCTAAAGGCTAAAGCCTCATAGTTTGTTCTAATTATAACCTTAGTCCCCCTTAAATAACTTTCAAATTTTCCGAGACAACATATTACCGAATAAAATTCCTGCTCTGTTATTGACCAATTCAACTGCGAGCCCCTCAATGCCTTGCTATGAAACCCTACAATCTTCATGTCGTCATTACAGCCTATCTGATATAACACACCTGCCAATCCTACTCCAGAACTGTCCGTTTGTAAATAGTATGGCTTAATAAAATCGGGACGAGGCATTAGTATAGGGCTTATGAATAAGGATTTTATTTTTTCAAAGGCCTGCTGCTCTCCTTCTCCCCACGTCCAAAAATGCCGTTTTCTTAATAAATCATTTAATGGCTTTGTCTGCTTAGTATAATCCGGTATAAATCCCCGATAGAATCTACACAACCCTAGAAAAGCCCTTACTTGTTTTACCTTTTTAGGTATAGGGAACTCTTGAATAGCGGTAACCTTGTTTGGGTCTGCTTTCAGTCCCCGGATAGAAATGCTATAGCCCAACATTTGCACTTCATCGCAGAAAAATTTGCATTTCTCAAGATTACACGTTAACCCTGCCGCTAACAGCTTACCCATGACTATATCTAAATGTTCTAAATGACGTTCAAAAGTTCCTGTCGAAATAATGGCTAAATTGTCTAAATAGTTTACACAAAAGTCTCTAACTTCATGCCCCAATATTAAGTCCATAGCTCTGTTAAAACTCCCCACCGATGTTTTCAACCCCTGTGGTAATACATTATACACATAGGATTTCCCATTAAATGTGAACCCCGTATACTTTTTGCTATTCTGCGTAAGTGGTATTTGAAAGTAGGCATTATTTAAATCTAAAGTACTAATGTAATTAGCTCCGTGAAACGAGTTCATAACGTCTATTTGCAATGGCGGTTTCTCTGTCTCGGCAATCAGATACTTGTTAATTTCCCTAACATCTAATAATACCCTTACGGATCCATCCTGCTCTAAAGTGAAGGTTAACGGATTACTATACGGTGTGGATGACCTACTGATGATTCCTTGTGCTTCCATTTCTCTTAACTTTCCCTCGACCTTTCCCCTATACGCATATGGCACTGGATGATTTTTTCTTATAACTGGCGTCTGAGAGTTTAGGATTATCTCATGTTGATAACAATTTGCCCTCCCTAGCTTAGAAGAGTATAATCTTTTATTTTTATTAATTAATACCATTAACTGTTCCTTCTGTCTATTTTCGGTCAATACGCCCAAGTTCACCCCCTCGCTAATCTCCTCATCTAATTTACTCTGAACTGTACTTAGGTTATTCTCTTCCAAAAGCGACTCTAACAAAATTTCTAAAACCCTTACAAACCCTTTCCGACCTAACCACCACCCCTTCTTTATCATAGTATTTAACGCATCGTTTTCTGTAATTGAAGCTGAATCGGGGACCCTCCTCTCAACTTCCTTCAGTTTTAACCCTACTGGTTCTTTTACAGCTACCTCAGCATTACTCGGCCCCGGTCGTAATTGTCCCACTGGTTCATGATTCCCTAGTGGTGTCTCCCAATTCCGGTAATGGCGCTTATTTTTCCCTTCCCTTTTTCCTAATTTCTTATTCCTTCCTAGGCCAGGGGTTGTCGAATTTTCCTGACGCCCTATATCATCCATTTTCCTCAAAAATTCCGCTGTCTCGATTAAATTTCCCGGGTTCGAAGTATACCACCCTTGTTGGATGTATTTAGGAAATTGCCTAATTATATCCGCTATTAATTGCTTTTCCGGAATCTTAAAGCTTAACATTTGAGCTCGTCCTGTCAGTCTCAAAAAATGCCCTAACATGGTGGGAGACTCTCCACGATTCCAAGTTCCCTGTACTATTTCGCGCCTCAACTCATTTTGTTCCTTTTCTCCCCAATAAGTGGCCAAAAAGTCCAACTTGAAGTCCTGCAAAGCCTTCCAACGACCCTTATAGATCCTAGCCCAGTCTCTCGCTCCCCCTTGCAAACATTCCAATATTAATTCCAATTCCTTGCCTTCATGTCCAACTTTTCCTAAATACGTATCTAGATCTTCCAGGAAGGTAACTGGATGCGTGTCATTCTTATCTTCAAATTTAGGTTTTTCGAAACTAATATTCCTGATATTATAATTTATAGATTTACTCTGTGTTGGCAACACTTCTAGCATTTCATTATCAATCAATCCATTATCCCGACCGTTGCTCCCTTCTCTGGCTCTAGTCGTATGCGGCATTTCCGACGCCTTATCCAAGGTAGTTACATGATTTGTGCTAATCTCCTCGTTACCCTTGCGAACTTTCCTTACATCTTCGCTTAATAAATTTACCTTCCTAGCCAAAGCTCCTAGGGTTTTACTTAATTTATTTAACAACACCCTAGATCCCTCCTTAGTTCTACCGATGTCTCTTTGTATTACTTTACGTCGTTTCGTTCGCACGGCGTGCGTTTCTAGTGTATTCTCTTGAATATTATTCTGCAAAGGCATCTCTCCCAATTCCGATACCGTTGATGAATTGGTATTCCCACTATTATCTATAAAATGTTCTTCACTACTATTTACACCACTATATCTAACCGGCGCTCTTCTCTTACGACTTGGTCTCTCCATCGTATATTCGCACTTGTTCCAACAAAACTTCTAATATTCAAATTTTCACTGTCGTCCTCACGTCACTGTTTCACTCTCTACCTTAAACAGAATCACTCTACCTTCACTATTTTACTTGACGACACGAAGGTAGTGAGGTTCTGTATATCTCAACACAATATCCTAATTCGATCATACTTCTACAACGAGCGACTTAAATACTTAAGGAATTCCATGAACCGGAGTAAATCAACCGAGCTAATTCCGTGTTATAACCTGGCTAGACACTAATTATTGATTTCTAGTTAACATGGGTCTCCACTACGTAAGGTTTGGAACGTTTGTTTCTACAACAGATTATCCTAAATAAACCACGAGGACTCGACCCCCCCATCTTGCACATTTTATTTCGAAATATATCAAGTTCCTTGAGCAGTTTCTAAATTTAATTTCAACCCTAAATCCGCATTCAGTCATTTCATTATCCAATTCCTACTCGAGAACCCGACCCCGCATCTAACTCATTTTATTTCAAACCATTTCAAGTACTTCGAACAATCTCTAGTCCTAATCACAAAATTCGCATTAAATTTTTTCAATAACATTCCATAAACGAAAACCCGACCCCACATCTTGCTTATTTTATTTCAAACCCGAGTATGAAATCGTATGAGAGAGTATGAGAAAATTCTTGACCTACCATTCATCGATATAAAATTCATTCACCCATTTATTTCATTTGTTCATCTCACTTTCCTTTCCTATCTTATAAATTATCTTAGTATATGAACTATGAATAATAATTAATGTACAAATAATCCTTCTCCGAATAAATCCTAGCCACCCCTATCATTTAATGTACAACTGAAAGCCAACAACTACAACTAAGAAGAAGAACGACTCTATGGAATTACTGTTTGTTAATTAAAACCGCGCAGATAATTTGTTTGTGAATCATGAAGCTAACAAGTGAAAGTTTTATACACGTTACGTGTTATTATAATGTTTTATGTAAAGCGGCTAAAGGTTCCAATTACGTACTCAACTATTTTTTTCTTTAGAAGTGAACTAATTTCATATAGGTAACTAAATATAACCATTAGAGACTAGTTGTTTAATTTTCACGTGCATATCACATCATATTAGCATAATATCGTTCAAGTATACCCATTTAACATAGTATATCTATAAAACTCAAAATTCGTACATTATAACCTTAGTTTATAAACAATGTTCTTTTGGTACTAGTGTAAGTAAGTGATTTTGTTAGAATGACGCTACCTCGAAACCCGATTCTAACAACAACTCCTACCAGTTAACATGTTATCTCTATGTATTATACATTATTTCACTTCAGTAGTATTTAAATTAACTTCCGGATATTTTGTATGTGGAGAACTCAATAGTACCTACTCTTTACTTATCTAATGCAACTATTAATCTAGTCACCCACTAGTGAATACGACAAAATCTCTAAGAATCCAATGAAAGTGAAACCCCTGGGAATTAACATTGTCGAATCAAGTTTCAATCAATTACTCAATTTGAACTAATACCCATACACTATCTAACCTTATACGCATCTAGTGCTCTTTGCTAATAAGACCTAAGGAATCTAATCACATTTACCTACCACTATACCATTATGATGGAAATCAACATACGACCTGCTCGACAGTAAGCAGTCACCGTAGCCCACCGATAGTTGCAAAGCAGACTAGCCCAACTAATAACTTTGCATAATTACACGTTAATAGTAATCCTACTTAATTTATGTTAATGAAGTTGTGAAAGTTAAAAGTTGATATTTATAATTTTCAGGCTATTTAACCACGGAACAAATGTGCTAATTTATGTTGTGGTGGACCGAGATTTCTGACAAATCTTCTCAAGCACAATCAAACCCCTCGCCGACCTAGGGAGACAACGTGAGGTGCTAAGAGGAAACAAAACGCCATTCCGTGTGCTTGTAACTTACAGAGGATCGCTTTACAACTTAGTTCCGTACTAGATTCCTGCGCCAACCACAATTAGTAAGTTTTATTTATACCCCTACTTATGTGTTTTGACTTGTAGTTCGTATCATTTAACCATATTCTCTTGAGTTTAATAATCTATACAACAACGGTTGGACCTAACCTTCTAACCTATTTACCCAATTCATTTACATGTCCTTATGGAACCCTCACTACTTTGTTTATTATTATACTGATCTAGTTTGTTTATGTTATACAACCGCACTACTCGCTACTAAGTTCCAATTAGACACTCAACAGTTGACTGGAACAGCTTCCTTATAGGAATAAGTCCGCCTTTGTACATTTATTAATGTGTTGCATTTTAAATTACATTATTGTTGTTTTATGTACCTAAGGATGTAACAACCGACCAACTATTTAACCGTTAGCTCTACGACCCCATAACCTTGGCCCTGAGACGCATGTTACCTTATATTCATATAAACCTCTCAATCAGCAATACTCACTCTTTCAGATTTAATCGACCATTCAAGCGCTAATTCACTCCCATATTGGAAATCTACCTGATCACTTGATATTCTATCTGCCTATCACCATATGCCTACTGGAGTCTACGCAACTCATCAATCAACATCATTTTACTGAAGTAAGTATGCAATTTTAATTTAATACTCTGATGATATAACTATTATATAGATAGCCTTAACTATGTATTTACTTTAATACACCTATTTGAGACTGTACCAATATGCTACTAATATTACAATTTTCTCCTTGTTATTGTTTGCTATCTAATTTATGTCTCCTAACCTAACTGTTATGTGGAAGTTAATAAGTATGCTCAACTGCCTATTACAATACAACCTCTTTAATTAATTATTATGTATGCCTTATTATGTATTAAATTAATTCAAAATTTCAATTTCCTCGTCTCAATCATTTTTTTTTTCACAAGCCTGATGTTTATTTCTTGTTACTATTTAACAATTATATTTTGAATGTAATACTAAATGCACCTGATGGTTATCCGGAGATTTTACCACTAACTTGATTCTATTTGGATAACTTAATTTAATACTATCTACGTTTTCACAATTTCCCTGTATCATTTCTTTACACTATGTTTCCTTCATACCCTGATACAATGAATTCAACTTTTTGCAGATAATCCACGTGCAGACACGAGACAACGGAAGATGCTGATCATTCAACAGACTACGCGGCAACCTAACAGCACTTACTCAAGACACCTCCCGCACTAATTTTCTATAGATCAATACTTCTCATATGCTTAGTCACTCAAGACACTATCCATTTTCGCGGCAACAAATTGTGGCCGACATGACCCCCCGAGACAGCCTAATTTAGATGAATAAATACCGATTTAAACTACCAACTCTCATAACCTAGTTTACCTAATTTTCATTTATTCTCATTCTAAGTTAAAATGTAATTTTGAATATCCTGGTCACGGCTTCCACATTGTAACTTCCCCCCCCTTTTCACTATTTGTTTTATGTATGTATTTTTTTCTATTTATTTATGCGCTACAGAGGGGAGACTCTAATTACTACTTATATATAAATAGCTTAAATATATATCTGACTAGGTACCTATGTACTACTAAACCCCGCCTTCTAGTGTTAACTACTTAACTCATTTCCATCTTACTACCCCGTCTACATTATGTCTCTACTTATGTTAAGTACAGAGCTACTCTATATAATATTATATTCTACCTTTATATGTCTCACCCTCCTGTTTCCTTTTATTTGTTTATTAACTTATATATATAATGGTCCTACCTATGTGAACCCCACTCTTATAGAAATATATCTACTGAGAACTGTTCATGTATTGAACATAGTAATTTGTTTATCTACCTCCTTACCCCGCACATAACTACTCCTGTATCTAATCTTTACCTGAACTACCACTCGTGTATTGACGAAATATGTACTAGAATCCCTGATTTTAATTGTAAATATTTCTTGACCTAAAAATCAATCTACTTAACTAAACTTATTAATTAGGTGTCTCGGACTGTGTCACGTCGACCCTCAAGTTAAATTATTGGCAGTGATCGTTTTAGTGGCAACTACATTGTGAGCAGCAACCCAGAGTCCTTTTCGTGGCTGAGATGACTAAGCAATTCGAGAACCCTACCAGTTAAGCTTCCTAAATAACGTAGCACCGCAGTACTTTAAAGAGTAACTATTCCCTAAGGTTATCTTCCTGTCTCTACTCAATATGTTTATATATGTGAAGATCCAATCGTCCGCTCCACGTTTAGGTTACTTAGCTTGGGGAAATTATAAAATATCAAAGATTTAATGTGTACTTTTCTTTACCATTCTATCTCAATTGGACTGTTAGAATTGTACCGCACCCTATCGGATTTTGATTGGTTCTTTATTGCTTAGGACCAGCATTCTGACAGGTGGACGCGCGTACCAAAGGAGATTCTGAAGAATCGGATGACCCTCGTAGTTAGACGTTGATTGAATTATAACTAATGTCTATGCATATTCATATAACACTGTAATTGATTTAATGATATCCTATCACTAGGCAGGGACTTTAGAATCTTAAGAGAACCCTCAGAATTAGAACGTAAGTCTCCTAGATTTAGCTATAGTTTAGCTATCGATGTAGTAGGCATTTATACTCCTCATCAACATTCGAATCAGAATTAAGTATAAGATTAGATTGTTTACACCGCAGCTCCTATCGGACTCACAAGGCCGTGGCGAAATAACCTATGGAGTCACTTTGTAGTGAGAATGAATGTTGTTACTATCTCGATGTTCAGGTCAAGTTAACGGTTCCGTAAGGCGATGACAAGGCAGGCTATAGTTATTTTCGGTAGTGAGATAATGTTAGTTCCCACCACCAAGATTCTGTTTAGAAATCAATTATAAGACAGAGAACACTCTGGCTTGCGCTAGCCCCTCGGGCAGTGGCATATATTCTATATTAAATGATATAAAAGAGGAAGGTTAGTAAGCAACCTATATTCAATTTAGAGCTCAAATATAAGATAGAGAACGCTCTGGCTCGCGCTAGTCTCGCGGGGCAGTGGCATATTACCTACGGTTAATTTTATGTAACTGGAGAATGCTAGTGTTCGCCCTATGTACTACTCTGAATGCAACCATAACATAGAGAACACTCCCACTATATGTGAAAAGGAGAAGCAGGAAAGAGAAGGACCGCCTACAACACCCCTCCATCTGACCATTCCCAATTCATCTCGTTGATCTTACGAGTATGTAACATATGTGAGTATGAGAAAATTGTTCTTACAATTTAACTAACGACATCTCAGTCTTTTATTAAATTTGTTTTGTAATTTTAAATTTGTCTGAGGCAATTTAGGAATAATCACATGGGTCCTTCCCCAGAACCACCTATGTTCCTGATTTTCCTTTTCCGAACTACTTTAGATAATATTCACTATATCAAATTCTACAATTTCAACCATCACTAGTTTGATTTTTTCAATTTTAAAGCAAGCATCAATTTACAATAATACAAGTATTAAACTTCTCGTCCGCTAGCTGAACACAAAGATTGTATAAGGTTATTTGAGCACAATCTAACTGAATTGCAATCGGTCAAATCACCACTATGCCACCGCTATCAGTTATTACAAATAAGGCAAATCCCTCAGTTGTGTCCACAGATAACGTATTTGTTTATAATAAAATGTACTGTGAGCGTCATCTATACATTCGTCAGTCTTGTAAGGTAGCAGCCAGGCGCTTTTCTCAGTCACCACTGTTACACGGGGTCTATTGCCCAGACTTCTAAATAATATAGACAACAATTAATCAAGTAAAGTTTTCTGCTCTTCCGGCAGTAGTGAAGTCTCCTCACCTGAGAGACGTTAGTAAGTTTGGTAACGGTATTTGCAGTGTGTTACTTCGGGATATTGCTCTAACTGTTTAGGCTAAATCTGACCGAACGCAAAGCCGCCAGACTAGTGAAATCAATAATGAGTATTTAGGTTAAATCTTAAAGGCAGTTCAATTGTCCTGTCCGACATTCGGTTGACTTTAACGACCGTGAGGTTGACTCTACATGGCTTATAACGCTTCAGGTGAAGAACCCTTGTCGTACTGAGGAACCCGGCACGACAGCATAACCTGTTTCGCTCAGCATCACCAGACGCTCGAACGCCCCCTTCAACGCGGGTATTGTATTGCTCCCCTGAAACTACAAGTCCTTGCCGTCCAGTAGACTCCCGACACGACAGACTTTGCTGTTTCGCTAGGCGTACTTTAGACACCCGGGGTCACCAACGAACTCAGACGTCGCATTTCCTCAAGGAACTACATAGTTCACGGTAAAGCGTTAATAGAAACCGCTGGTTGTGTTAACTAGTCCTGGAGACTCAGGCGTGTTAACTCATCGCCGCTCGACAACGACACATGAGGGAGAGTGATACATTCCGGCGAATATACTACGTTATAAATAGCAACCACGAGTAAAACTTATCGGCTGACCAGAATAAAGCACTCTTTGAGCTCTGAACATGTAACACACAAAACGATTAGACTAAAATCTCTAACCCGAATGTCTTCCAGTTCGCATGAATCACCAATGGGCAGATTAATATTTATAAATCTACAAAGTGTTCACTTAGGTCGGGCTATACAAAACATGAAATTCACTTAAAGGTTTATACTACTTTCTATTAATTGGTAAGCATTAAGCTGGTTTTGTATATTAATAAATAGGTACTCTGACTGTGACCGAACCGTCCAACATTTGGTCGTCTTAAACTACTGCAAGGTTGTCTCTACAAGGCTTATAACGCTTCAGGTGAGGAACCCTTGTCGTACTGAGGAACCCGGCACGACAGCATAACCTGTTTCGCTCAGCATCACCAGACGCTCGAACGCCCCCTTCAACGCGGGTATTGTATTGCTCCCCAGAAACTACAAGTCCTCGCCGTCCAGTAGACTCCCGACACGACAGACTTTGCTGTTTCGCTAGGCGTACTTTAGACACCCGGGGTCACCAACGAACTCAGACGTCGCATTTCCTCAAGGAACTACATAGTCTCACGGTAAAGCGTTAATGTAAACCGTTGGTTGTGTTAACTAGTCCTGGAGACTCTGGCGTGTTAGCTCATCGCCGCTCGTCAACGACACATGAGGGAGAGTGTTACATTCTGGCTAATATACTACTTTAATTTAGCAGTCACGTATAAACTATCGGCGGACCAGAATAAAGCACCCTTAGAGCTCTGAACATGTAACCCTCAAAAAGATTCGACTATTTATCTCTAAGCCAAATGTTTTTCGACTCGTAACCACAGTCAAAAGGTAAATTAATAATTTTAAGTATGCAATGAGCATAGAATCAGGCTACCAGCATATCTATGTTATACTTAAGTTGCAGGCCCCAAGACTACGCTTTAGCTAGACACATGCAGCCTATTATTTATTGCCCACCACCGTGACTCTACAACCACTAAAATATTTCCTATTCACGCGACGCGCCTACCCTCGTACTCCTTATTTATCACCGCAAAGGTACTAACATCACGCCGTAGGATAGTATAATCACCCGGACGTTTTGCCGAACGAAACCCTTGATTCGACCGCTTAGCGTAACCTCTTGCTACTTATCACGCACGTCGCGATTAGCTTAAGAACTAATCAGTAATTGTACCTACTGTCCCTATAAATGTCGTCTGACGCGCCTACCACGCTGTATGTTAACTAACGCGTATATTCATCACGACTACCTACCTAACTCCTAACTAGATCTTAATAAAATGTGTACCTACAATATCTAATCTAAGATACTCGTGTAAAATGACTTCTTGAGTTTGTATTACGTTAAACGTGTGATGTATAAGGTGGCTAAGCCCAAATCAACGATGTGCAATGTTGATTTGCTAATTGAAACTAGGGTATGCAAGGTAGTTAGCCTCGACTTTGTCTATTGTCTATAACTGTGTGTACGTCATGGTTCTAACCTAATTGGGACGCGAACCATGACTCCTAACAGAGGAAATAAATGTGTGTGTATATATACATATATAAATAAATGAGACCAGTATGGTTGGGTTGCGATCAATCTCCATGGCCCGCATACGCTGGACGGAATTCACTTCGACGAGCTCCTACCACTTTGAAAGCTCGCGAACCCAAGCACCTGGGAGACGTAACTGATCCCTTTAAGGGCAAAATCAGTCGCTGGCCCGTCCCAAAGCATAACCAGCTTCCTACGCCTACGCTATACGAGTCTTCGTAGGCTCCGTGAGGTATCCGACTCATATTTAAAACGAATCTAGGCCCTAACTAGCTAAAATTTCTTCAGTGTGAAATAACCACAAACCCTATTTAACCAATTTGTCGATGTTAGAACTCGCCTGACAATGTTGGTTAGATAACCAGGTACCGCCGCCATACTCAAAAGTCTGTGACTCTTGGAATTCTGGCCACTTCGTACAACACAGTCAAATAACCAACACTAAATCCGATGAAATATTAGAACCCGATTTATGATCTAATTACTTAACCGCGATCACATTGAATCAACATCCCAGCGCAGCATCACAAAAATCGGCAGATGTACCGCCAATTCCGTGCACAATGCTCAAGAATAAAGAATCAACGCTATACTTGAAACAAAATTAACACGAGAAGTTAAACTCCATAAAAGAAACCCCCTTCGCGGACGAATAATGCTACGTTTCAATTCTTAGAATTTGCATATCACAAAACCGCGCCATTTTGATTGCTCAACATGCGCCACGCTACCACCATCGGCGCTTAAGCACCGTAGGTTCGGCCACGCTGCACACAATTTGAACAATCAACCTGAATTTTAGCGAAATATTAAACACCGGGTTATTCAATATTAAGTTAACTCCAATTACATTGATTCCATGCCCAAGCCTAACGTTACGATCAATTAGACAACTTAATTGTCCCATATCTCGCTACGCAGCTCAAAGGCACAGAATCAATGCCGTTCTCAACACAATATTAACACAAAGAAATTAAAATTAATGATAAAAAGAACCGTTCCGCGATTTATCAGCGATACGCCTATCACCCCAGAGATTCACACCGACAAAAAGGCCCTTCACGAACAATTATCGATACGTCTTATTACCTTAAAATTTCACACTAAAAAAAGCCATGAACTAACGAACCACCCGTTTTTATATCATACGCCTACCATCAAGCCTCTTCACCCCTCTCTGCGTATCTCTGTCTCTCTTTCCAAAATATTCTAGAATGTTCTATAGCAACTCGTCATTCAATATTCGAATCTATTTCGTTCCATTTAAGTAGCTTATACTGTTTACTAATCACGACACACTTTTCATCCACGACTAGCAACCGCGCGCTAATTGGTAGTTCAAGAATATCACGCCACTTCGTCTGGTATACGTCTACCCTCTTACAAGTTAACATTTTTCCTAAGCATACGGCCGTGATACCTTCAATAACATATTATCACGCCCGCTCGCCCGCGAGGCAGGCAGCGAGAATCGGACACTATGTGATGCGTCCTTCAAACCAAGTATGAACAACAATGACCTATTAAATAAAGTAGTGAACGATGCACCTACATTCCTAGTCGTTAATTTATACATAATTCGACTACATATATCCATATGATTGCAAGGTTATTTTTATTTGTGACGGCAACAATGTTATTTCATTGTGGTCCGTTACAAGCTCTTTTGGAACTAGTCGAGCGGCGACGCGTTTCATGCCTAAAATGTCAATGAGAATGTTGTGGACGGATTTAAAAGATATGTTCACCTCACTAGCCAACTCTCTCAGACTCATACGTCGATTTTCGAGCACTAGCTTCTTGATTCTGTCGATGTTTTCTCTGGTCGTAGCGGTTGAAGGTCTACCAGAACGAGGCAAGTCTACTACTACTTCTCGGCCTTCTTTAAAAGCCTTATACCATTCATAAGCCCTTGTTTTCGATATACACGATTCGCCGTAGGTATTTCGCAACATTTTTAGTGATTCACCACATGAAATATCATTTGAAACACAAAATTTAAGGCACACTCTTTGTTCAACAATATTTTCCATTGTAAAAATCGCCGAGGACTCAAAACTATGACCAACAAAAAGTGTAGTTTAAAACAAATTAAATGACAGATCCCGCTCAAATTTTGCGCGCTAAATCAGTACAGTGCTACCAACATGCAGTAAAAAAATTAGAACGACCTCTTTTACGCGGGTCTTTTTATTGACATATTCCCGATACTTTTTACACAGAGTAGTATGTCATATATATCACATCAATAGATCTTAATGATTAGAAATTATACCAATTGGTATTATTAGATTTGAGTAACATTAGCGTACCACAGTGAAACGTGCTTTTCGATGAAAATATGCCTCAAAATGCCGCTCACCGATAGCGGACATATAATAATATAATAAAACACATTTTTTTTCATAATGCACCTAGACTATGGCTGGACTGTGCAGAACGTGCAGCTAGACCATGGCTGGACTGTGCAGAACGTGCAGCTAGACCATGGCTGGACTGTACAGAACGTGCAGCTAGACCATGGCTGGACTGTGCACAACGTGCAGCTAGACCATAGCTGGACTGTGCAGCTAGACCATGGCTGGACTGTGCAGAACGTGCAGCTAGACCATGGCTGGACTGTGCAGAACGTGCACCCAGACCATGGCTGGACTGTGCAGAACGTGCAGCTAGACCATGGCTGAACTGTGCAGAACGTGCACCTAGACCATGCCTGGACTGTGCAGAACGTGCACCTAGACCATGGCTGGACTGTGCAGAACGTGCAGCTAAACCATGGCTGGAGTGTGCAGAACGTGCAGCTAGACCATGGCTGGACTGTGCAGAACGTGCAGCTAGACCATGGCTGGACTGTGCAGAACGTGCAGCTAGACCATGGCTGGACTGTGCAGAACGTGCAGCTAGACCATGGTTGGACTGTGCAGAACGTGCACCTAGACCATGGCTGGACTGTGCAGAACGTGCAGCTAAACCATGGCTGGACTGTGCAGAACGTGCAGCTAGACCATGGCTGGACTGTGTAGAACGTGCAGCTAGACCATGGCTGGACTGTACAGAACGTGCAGCTAGACCATGGCTGGACTGTGCAGAACGTGCAGCTAGACCATGGCTGGACTGTGCAGAACGTGCAGCTAGACCATGGCTGGACTGTGCAAAACGTTCACCTAGACCATGCCTGGACTGTGCAGAACGTGCGCCTAGATCAAAATTTAATCCTTCATAATACACTAACATTATAAGAAGCGGCAAGGTAAATGTCTGTATGTTTGTTTTCAGAATATCAGTCGTAAAAAGACGGCTGATATTCTGAATGGATCCTAATGAACTTTAGTGAAGAGTTTGAGGTGTTTAACAAACTGATTGGAAGAGGTAAACTATGGAATTACTTCCACCTCGCAGAAGACTGCAGTCAAATAACAACCTGGAAGGTTGTTACGTTCCTGAGATTGCTAACAAGTTCCCGAGGAGCTGCTGTGGTAGCAGAGGGAATGGCAACACGTGAGTGATACTCCTAGGAAACAAACGTTCATAGGTATATTTTCTACGCCTCTCGACGTCCAAAAATCTAGATAACGGGCTAGTATCACGATCAAGCAAGGAAAAGCGGCAGCCTTCTGATCATACTTTTTTTTTATACTACGACAGATAGCAAACAAGCATAAGGTCCTGATGTAAAGCGTTTACCGTAGCCTATGAACTCTAGCAACAAATATAATGTCGCTAGCGCGTTACCACCCCCGCTGTCAACACAGCAACTCCTCATCTTCTGGTGACCTCCCTCACTCGCAGGAACACAACAACCCTCCAGGGGGTTGTTATTTGGCTGCCGTCTTCTGTGGAGGTCCTTCCCCAGTCGGGCTGACGTCGTGCCCTACCTCTCTTTCGCCAGAGCCTCGTCTGTTGATAAGTTGGGTTCACCGCGTGCAGGTGAGGTTGGCTGTGGCTTTAAAGGTGGTATAGAGTAACTTACACTTAAATTCGTTAACTAGTAGATATTTTAAATATGAATGCATTTAATATTGTCTTGATCACCAGCTAATATTTGAGGAGACCATCATCTTGCTAAGGTTAACAAATGAACAGAAAGAAAACCCGATGCAGGCCTAGTACCATAGCACGGACTCCACACTCTCACGCCAAATTCCTTGCGGGGTAGGCAGAGGGGACCGAGAGCCACAGGACGTGGTCTTTACACCCGCTCCTTCAACATTCATAGCTCTTTTCATGTACACTCACTGGTTACTAGTACTCCTGATAAAAGACCAATTTGGTCATGACATTGCTCGACTACTACATCCATACACTTTCGCATTATACATCTGTTTCGTCGTTCTTTTTTATATTAGTTCAGCATAGTGGCTCCTCTTTGCCTGATGGTAAGCGAAAGAGGAGCCCAAATCGCAACTGCAACTGACAACATACTACATACCGTATCCTGTCAGTTGACGCTGCCATGCTGACCCGCAAAATGCTTCTTCATGCTTCGTTTGAAGGATCCCATATTGTAGGAAGGAGGGAACACATATGCAGGCAAGGCGTTCCGCTTTTTAATGGTACGACAAAGATAGGAGTTGCCGAACTTTTTGTACTGTATTCCTTCTACATACCCAAACCAACAGAGCACACTCTTGTAGACCAGCTATCTTTCTTACATCATCATGCAAACTCGGGTCAGGAATCTTACGTCACAAATTAAGTCTGCTTTATGCGTAATGCTTTTTAAATATTTGTGGAAGTAATTTGTACAAATTTTCATAAGAAGTGAATAAACGTTATTAATAATTAGCTAGGATAATCTTACCACAATTAAAATACAAAGTGGCCGTTCAGCACAACGAACGTGTATACTTCACTTCGTCGATATGACAAAATTGACAGATTATTTCGTGGTAAAATTATTTCGGGCAAATACTATGTATGTTATGCAATTACACAATTTTAGGGTTCCGTAATTGTTCGGAAATCGGAACCCTATTGCTGTCACGCTGGTATTGGTCCATCCGTCTGTCGTTCTCTAACTTGTGAACGAAATGAAACTACACTAATATTAAAATATTTTGTGTACATCTATCCATATGTGCACACCAAGTCTCTAGCGGGATAGACAGAGAGAACCGAGCACCACGCAGAAGTGAGCGAACCGACATTACACGAAATTGAATATTTAATAAATAATCTATTAATTTTAATGGAGGCTGTTTATACGAAAAGGAAGCGGAAATAATGTTTTTTCTAATACAACAGAGTTCAATTACGTTGTTTAGTTTTTAAAAGCAAATAATACCATCAATAGCAAATCAATAGTAGTAGTAACCCTTTCCTAATGTGTTTTGTAGCTGTGAGGAAAATAATTTCATTTTAGGTTCTCGTGCTTACAAAAAATAAAAAGGTGCGGAACTCAATAAGTCTTGATCGCGCCTCGCAATTGACCGGTTTCGTTTTATTATCTTTTTAGCGTATGTTTTGATATCTGCAGTTTTATATTGCATTATCAATTTAATTAAAATTGATTAAGTTATCTCACACCTGAATCAAAAGAATTATCGATTTAGTTATCAAAAAATGTGTAATCCTATATAATCCCTCACGCATTTCCCTCAAGCAAGGCCTTTTGCATTTTTTAAAGTATTTTTCGCGAAGAGAAAGTCTATTCAACTTATTTGGTATGGCCAATTTGTCTGTCATGTGATTATTTATTATGCATATTCAGCTTTTTTAATCGTATGTATATAGTATTCAAAGTTTTTAGTAATGTAATTATTTATCTAGCACAGCTACAAACTGTGTCAGTTGTATGATTATTTGTTTAGCATACCTATTTTTCGGCTACGTGATTATTAGCGAACCCAGTTTATACTAGGGAAGTTAGGGCCTGCGGCGCAAACGCAAGCGCGCTTTTTATCTTTTAAATAGGTAACAGCAAGCTGTGTAGCAAGCGCGCTTGGAAACTTAGTGCGTCAATCTAAAAAATGCTTGGGCATTTCATTTTATAATTAAATAAAATTAAAAAAAATAAGTTAAAAAGGATAACTTAGTAAAAATTACCAAAAAAATGTTGAATATTCAAAATTTAATATTTAAAAAAATAAGTTACTTTTTAAAAAATAAACTGAAAAATTTTGATATCGAGTGCTGCGATTACTGCGACGGCCTCGAGGCATCTTGATGAAATTAGAATTAAAAACCCAAAATTTAATATAATTTAATATAATTTAATAAAAGACTAATTTATTAAAAAACTAAAAAAACAAAAAGGAAAAGATGAAAAAAAAATAAAAAAGAGGAAAAAGGAAAATTTAGTACTACCACTGCAAAAGCACTGCTCACAGTAGGGACAAATCTTCTTGGACCGATTTTTCTGGAACAAAACTTCTTTTTTTGAAAAACAAATTTCAACTGGCACAACTACGACATCTAGGCTACACGATCACGAAAAAAGGGGGTTTCAAACTATTTTGGTTTTGGAGAAGTAGAGCGTACAAAATACCGAGAAACTGGAGGTCGACCTCACATATTGCTCGCTTGCTATCGCGCGCTTGCAACTATATTAGTGCGTGAGCGACCGAGATTTCCTAGGTTTTTATGTTTTTTTCCTTTGGGTAAATTCGTGTTTTTTTCTGGTATAACCTTCCATATGGAGCTCGATGGCGTCGTTGGAACACGCAGGTTAAGCAACGTCTACCCCAATGGATGGGTTTACCTATCACGAGTTTCTCCGTGCTCGGAGGGCACGTTAAGGCGACACATCGAAAAATTAGACCAACTTTCATCGAATAGTATAGGCTAATGACTAAACTGACGGATCTAAGATTTTAATATAAATAACTTCATTTCTTTATCTTGAATTTGCTTGCTCAAATACGCGATTGTGTAAAATTGATTCGATAATAATTACTTTCGAAAACACCTCCTGAAATTCATTATTTATGAAATTACAACGAAGTTGTTCTGTTTATACGCTTCAAAATTACTTAAATCTATTAGTAATATCTATGTTTATAATATGGTTGCTGCATATTTTGATAAGTGAAACATGAAATTTTTTAAAAATATTTTAAGTTTCTGACAATTTCTAAGCGATCACATTCGTCTTGGGTGCTACGTGTTTTCGACCTTATTTTGCGGTAATGAGGATTATAAACGCGTTGACTACTACATCCAGCCAGTCCGGCTGCAGCCCGCTTCGAGGTGAGACCTATGTCGACTGTCTGCTCGAGCTCGCCATTTACATCGCGACACCGAAGTTTTTATAATTAATAGTTGTAAATATTCAATATTATAGTATTTAGCGTAAGTGTATTATTATTAGATATAAGTAGTAAATAATATTATAGGTTTATATATATTTATTATACTGTTGTAATAATGGGGAACACTAAAAAGAAAATATATAGAATAAAAATACAAAGAAAATGTTCGTAGAATGGCGGAGGCGAACAAGACAAGGTATTTATTTTTTTTAATTATTGTATTCATTAAACATATTATAATAACATTGTGTAGACATATTTCTAGTTTTTAGAACAGTTCCTAGGTATGGTTGGCCCAAGCTATTTAATTCCTCTTCAAACTTTTTTTTAATTTTGCTTACTTAATAACTCTATATAAAACTGCATTAATTAAATAAGAGTTATTTTTTGCAGGAATAAACAGTAACATTTGATAATTGGTATACATTATCCACAGGCTGACCGCGTACCTATATAGGACGCCAAACTCCTATTATGTCCATTATAATCTGACCGAACTCCGACTTAGAAGTTGTACGTCGGTGGAGGTCAGGTTACGTTGGAAATTTATACCAATAAGGTTCGCGCTCTCAGCACATAGCAACCAGTGGAGACTCTTTATTTCTTTGTATTAAAATAAAAACTTATAAAATAGAATATTTTTGCTGTTTTGTTTTTTAGGAGAAACTTACTAAATAAACATATTCCACTAGAAGAATCACTACTCGATTTATATGCTACTTTAACGTAAGTGTCATACGGGACGACAAACTCATAGTAACCATTATAAGCTCACCGAACTCCGACTTAGACATTGTACGTAGGTGAAGGTTAGTTTACGTTGGAAATTTATCCAATCAGAAGATAGAAAACCAGTGGAGGTTTTTTTTTTTTTTTGTATTAAAATAATTACTAGTAAAATAGTATATTTTGATAGTTTTTAAAAAAACTCGGTATGTTTCATGTTAAAGAAGCGAGCGAGGTGTGTAAGTACCGAGTCATGTGGCGCTCACGAGGGATTTAGCGTGAAGATATAGATAGATAGTATACTTATACCCATGGTACTCGTGAAAACAAATAATATTTACTATGAACCAACACTGAAAACACAAAAAAATCATCTATTCTATACATTGTGGTTAGTATTGAACTATTGTACGGATTAGATTTATTTTGCAACATCAGGGATGGTCCTGGTTCTTTCTTCTTGAGAGTTTAATAAATAACAAGGAAACGTACAACAATACAAAACACAGAGTATACATAAGTAAAATACAATAAATGTCATTATACTGAAGTTAAAGTTATGAAACAGCAAGAAAATCATTTGTCACATGTTTTTTTTAAATATGAATAGATTATAAAATCTATTTGTATATATGTATATTAGGGTGTCCCTTATTTTTCAAAGTTTTTATTTTCTAACGCATATGTCTTAGTTTTGTTCATTTGCTTTTAAAACACTCGGAAATTAATTTTTAACTTATTTGGATTACGATAATCCGTGCCGAATTACATCGAAACATGTTCATACAAGTTGCGCGGCAGTGCCGCACGTACTCGCGGTATTCATTTGTTCAAATTCAAAGTCAAAATCTTTTTATTCCGTAAAAATGGCTACATTTGTTTGGAATCGTCACATTTTTTTTCCCTACCGTGCAGTTTATGACTAGGTGAGCACTGATAAAAATACTGCCAAAAAACTCAGGCATCCCTCTTTTGGTATCCAAACAAATTTACATATTTTGTTAATTACATTATAATTGGATCGACTCACTCCCAGGCATTTTTATCATTAATATAGTCAGATACTTTATAATATGCCCTGCTACACAATTTGGCTTTAATAGTAGTTTTAAATTTGTTTATTGACAAATCTCTTATATTGCTGGAAAGTTTGTTATAGAACCGTATACTTTGCCCCATAAAATAATTACTTGTTTTGTGGAGACGGCTTGCATATAACACAAGATTATGCTTATATCTAGTATTTATGCTATGAGTATCACTCTTTTTACAAAATGAGTCTATGTTTTTATGGACATACAAAAGATTTTCATAGATATATTGCGATGCGACTGTTAAAATATTTATTTCTTTGAATTTTTCTCTAAGGCTCTCCCGGGGACCAAGTTTGTAGATAGCTCTTATGGCTCTCTTTTGCAATAAAAAGATGGTGTTAATATCCGCGGAGTTACCCCAAAGAAGAATTCCATATGACATAATACTATGAAAGTAGCTGAAATAAACTATTCTAGCCGTATCAATATCAGTGAGTCGTCTAATAGTTTTCACTGCATAAGCTGCAGAACTTAGTTTTCCTGATAATTTTTCAATTTGTGGGCCCCTTTGTAGTCTGGAGTCAATTGTTATACCCAAGAACACAGTTGTCTCCACAGAGGCTAAATTAGTTCCATTAACATGTACATTGGTAGCCACCTGCCTTACATTAGGTGTTGAGAACTTAATTACTTTAGTCTTTTTATCATTTAAAAGCAGATTATTAACACTAAACCAATGAATAACTTTAGAGAGAGCATCGTTAACTTCGTCATAATTACCTAACCGTCTATTAATTTTGAATGTCAGTTATTCTCGTGATTAATACGTAATGTTTTAACTTTTATAAGATGGCAGTGGAATTGAGAAGCAATAAATCAAGTATTTTATTAGTTGGAGACGTAAATTATCAAATAATAGGCGCAAAATTACCGTCTAACCGTCAAGTTCTTCCTGTACTTTTTTATAAAATTCGCGAAGTTAAATTGACTGTTAGTGAAAGCGCATACCTAGTCATTCGAGAGTGTATTATATTTAGGGAAAAAGCTAGGATCCCTACCAGAGCTATACCTAACTGTGTAAAATAACTTGTGAATCTTCACCAGGAGGGAGTTGCAAAAAAATTCCAATTTTCTATTTCAATTTCAATCTAATTCAATCTGATAATTTTATTTCTCTTATTTATTCGAAATAAAAAAATCCTGTGTTTACTCGGCGCTATCAGCCATTATGACACTCGAACATCTATAACTTCAAGCCAAATCCCTTGCGGGGTAGGCAGAGAGAGCCGAGCGCCACGTGACTCGATCCTTACATATCTCACTCGCTTCTTTAACATTCATTGCTCTTCTCATGCACGTACGCCGGTTTCTAGGTCTCCTAACATCACCTTCTGATAGAACATGACCAATTTGGTCATGGTAGGTAAGTCTTGGCCTTCCCCGGCTCCTACATCCTTCCACTTTTGCATTGTATATCTGCTTCGTCATTCTTTCATCTTGCATTCTTTCTACATGCCCGAACCATCGGAGCATGCCTCTTCTTATTTTAACACCGACGCTCTCTTTCAGACCAACTCTATTTCTAACATCATCATTACGAATACGGTCTATAAGCCTTACGCCACAAATTTTGCGCAGCGCTCGCATTTCAACCGCGTTTATTCTACTTTCATGCTCTTTCTGCCATACCCAACTCTCGCTTCCATAAGTTAGCGTTGGGACCAACACTGCATTGTGTATAGCGAGTTGTGCCTTCTGGCTCAGGATTTTACTACCAAGAAGTTTTCCCAACGCTCCATTCACACTATTCCCAGCACTCACTCGTCTTTCCACATCTGCGGTGTACCTTCCATCCCTGCTGAAAGCGCATCCAAGATATACAAACTCATCCACTTGTTCCAACACTTCATCATCAATCGTAATCCTTACATTAGTTCTGGATTCTTCTCTTTCAAATACCATTATCTTTGTTTTCTTCGCATTCAGTAGTAAGCCTTTCTCCATACAGTCGTCTTTCATCGCTGTGACCAGTGTTTGCAGTTTAGATGGTGTATCTGCTAACTAAACATATGTGTCCGAATCAACAAATGGCCCGCTTTAGCTCGATAAACAATGTTGTATTATGTAGCTGGTGTTTCATTCTTCTTAAGGGGGATACATGCCGTCCAGTGGCGCCTCAAGGAATAAAATATCGTATCTTAGCGTGGAAGATAAACATTATAAAGTCATGTGTTGCGTGTGTTACAAATACAATAACGTACTTTTACGTCATTAAACCAACAATTGAAATGTTTTGCTTTCGTTGTTATAGGCATAATTGCCAAAAAACGGCCTCTTTTAGCACTTTTGCTTATAACAACGATAGTGGAATATTTTGAGTGTTGGTTTAATGACGTAAAAATACTTTACTATCTTCGTAATAAATGCAACATAAGATTTCATAATGTTTATCTTCTATGCTATAATATGTTTTTTTATTCAATGAGGGCGCCACTGGACGAGACCTAAGTAAGAACAACATAAATACCAAGACATGTTAACTTGTAGAGATATAAACATAAAACGATGTCATTGATTTCTCTTTCAATAAACTTTTAAAAGTGAATACGTTTCTGTAGTTTTTTATTACTATTATTACTATTGTTTTCCGTCTAGCTTAAATAAATATGTTTGGTTCAGTATGTATAAAGCTAAATAATAATTAAATCAATATTTTTTATTAAATATTGATATTATAAATTTTATTTAAGTGTGACGCGACTCTGTAGCTTTTCTGTTCGTTTGCATTGACTATACGTTGACCCCAGGTTACCTATTAGGCGCTAATTTCAAATTTTACAAATCGAGCGTCGAGTGTCAATTGAGGGGCGCGGGGTGATTGGGCGGAGCCATTTTAAAGCTTCACGATCGAGGTGTCGCCTTAAGCCGTCGGTCCCGGCTGTTGTCGATAGATGACAGTCGTTAAGCTAAGTCAGTGGCCCTCGGGCGGCATGAAAACACTGGATCCCGCCAATCCGCATTTGAGCAGCGTGGCGGAGTATGCTCTAAACCGCTTCTGTTGAAGGGAGACTCGTATCCTTGCAGTGGGATGAGTAAGGGGTGATGTGGTTTGTTTTAGCACTAGTGGAGTAATACCACCATATCCTTGAGTATTTTTAAAGCCTGTGATAACTTTTATTAATTCTGTTGATACTGTTGATTGTAGGCGCTTGGTGGAATTTTGAAGACATCTCGTACACTTGTACAGATTCCGTATTTCCATCCTACTAATATTATAAATGCGAAAGTTTGTATGTATGGATGTTTGTTGCTCTTTCACGGTTAAACGGCTGAACGGATTTGAATGAAATTTGGTACGTAGATAGATTATGATCTGGATTAACACATAGGCTACGTTATTTGACTCCACGCGGGCGGAGCCGCGGGCAGCAGCTAGTATACAATAAAATTGTGAAGTTAAATCTGTACAAGTGCAAGTATTAACATTAACGAGATGTTTTATTAATTCATTTCGTGTTACAAGAAATGTTGAACGATCGAAGTTTTAGTTATAGTGATATTCGTGCTAGTTACAGATGTACTAAATAGGTAATCAATAAAATAATCATTAAGCAAATTAGCTATTTTCACAGAGTTAGTTATTGTTATATCATTTTCTTTCAACTGTTCTTGCAGCACCTCCTCTACATTGTATAAACTTAAGCACAGGCTTTTCCCAGCAGCCGTAAAATTCACTATAATAAAACAAGGACACAAACAATGTAATAACAAAATTATAGACCTATAGCACTGGTAACAGTTGCAGCGAAAGTCTATTACACAGCAAGTCCTTGGGAGCTTACTGGTGACCTCACTCACACGCAGGAACACAACAACCCTCTAGGGAGTTGTTAGTTGGCTGCGATTTTCTGTGAGGTGGAGGTACTTCCCCAGACGGGCTGCTTTGATGCACCCTACCTCTCTTAAAAGACTTTATGCATTTCTTGTAAAAAAAAATTCAAGACGTACGAAAATTTTGAAAAAATAGCTCTACAATCTCCTGAAGAAGGTTATATATTGCCCGGACAACGTAACGTCCATATGTGCTATATTTATGTATTTGTCAAGGGTATTTGATTTTTTTTATACCAACAAGGTGGCACTCCTGTGGACATTTGCAACACCAGGGGTGTCACTCATGCGTTGCCGCCCCTACACGAACCATAAACATATTAATTGAGATACTGGAGTCTTGTGGAATTCGAGGCTTGGCATCAGGCATCGGCGAACTTAAAGAGTTCGCTGCTTGGCATCATATTTATTCAAATCGCGCCTTAAAAATAGAATACAACGCACTGTGGTAAATCATTTTGATAAACGTGTAACATGCGAACAAGTCACAGCTCTGAACACAGAATCTATCCTTGTGGTGTGCCTCATGGGCACACCCCATGGTATTGTATGCAGATGATTGTATGAACGAAGGCTTAAATTTGAATGCGAAGAAAACCAAGATAATTGTAATTGAAGGAGAGGCAACCAGAACGAACACGAGGGTTACGGTTGATGATGTAGTGTAGTAACAAGTGGACGACATTGTATATCATGGAAGCGCTTTTAGCAAGGATGGACACCACTAATTTGGAGAGATGAGTGAGTGCAGGGAACAGCGCGAATGGAGCATTGGGTAAACTTCTAAACAGCCGAAAGGTAAGCCAGAAGGCACAGCTCGCTGTACACAACGCGGTGCTAACTCCAACGCTAACTTATGGAAGTGAGAGTTAGGTATGAGAGTGCATGTTGAGCAGTTGGCGGAGAAAGCATGAAAGTGGAATTAATGCGGTCGAGATGCGAACATTGCGCAAAATTTGTGGCATAACGTTTGTTGACCGCGTTCGCAATAATGATATACGAAAGAGAGTTGGTCTGAAAGAGTGTCGATAAGAAAAGACATGCTTCGTTGATTCGGACATGTAGAAAGAATGCAGGATGAAAGAATGACGAAACAGATATACCTACTTACAAAGTAGAAGAATATAGAAGCCGAGAAAGACCAACACTCACTTACCATGACCAAATTGGTCGTGTTTTATCAGAAGGTAATGTCAGGAGGAACCGGCGAGCGTGCATGAAGAGAACTAAGAATGTTAAAGCGAATGAGGTTTGTAAGGACCGCGTCTTATGGCGCTCGATTCTCTCTTTACCCCACAAGCGACCTGGTGTGAAGATACACAGATGATAGTACAATAATCTTTAATGTAATTACGCCATATATCACCACCAACCACCAACATAATGAATGAAAATCTATTAAAAATATTATTCGAGAGCTGGATTCTAATAATTTAGTATTTAATTCAAATAAAACAAAATTATGCACTTTAGACAAATAATACACAGACCCATAAAGCAAGTTCCTTGTAATTAGTATTACGTTAGATAGCTAATTACGTCAGAATTATTATTATAATTATGAAGATCGCAACCAAATAACTTCTCCCGAGTTTTAGTGTTCCTGCGAGTCAGTGAAGTTACCAGTTAGAAACTAAGGATGGACAGCAGGCGGGCGATACTGCTTGTATTTTAAGCGTTCATAAGTTTTGATACCACTTTACATCAGGTGGGCCGTATGAATGCCTGCCTCCCGAAGTTGTTATATGTCGCTCCGCCGCCGCCAGTCAGTCCATGTGTACCAGCGCCGACCGGCACAGAGAGTTAAATAATTTATTAACGTCATCAAGGTAAGCACCGCCGATCATTATCCGCTAGCCTTGAGAAAATCGACCAAAGGCAGATGTTAATACGATTATCTTTCATTATGTCCATTTCTAATACACAACAAGGCACGAAAAATGCTGAAGCCTATTTTTGAATATTTTCGCACGCATTTGCTCATAACTAGTCTGGCCATAAATACTGTTTGTTACATAGAAACTTTTCTTTTTTTCAATTCTATAATTATTTTGAATTAGGAAAGCGTTTATTATATTAAAAACTTCTTTCGATTTCCCGCCGTTTTACATATTTTTTTCATGTTAATTATCAAATTACAATATGGAATGGGGTGTTAAAGGAAATAGAATTGTAGTGATTGCTTTGCACAAAGTGGGTATGGAACCGGCGGTCATATTCAAGACACTTCAAAAGCTTGGTATCAGCCGTATGTTCGTATATCGTACTATCGACAGAATACCAACACTTCCTCTGTCAAAGACCATAAAAGATCGGGGCGACCGCGTGATGTTAGAACTACAAAATGCTGTTAAAGCCAGAATTCGCCGAAATCCCATTAGGAAACAAAAAAAAATCACAATTTAAGAGCACAACAACAAGCTAAATGACAAAGTGTACGCACACAGTTTTAAAGAAGCCGCCCAAGTGGTCGGAAAGGTATACAACGTGGTCATCATCCTGCGTCTGTATTGGTTTGGTGGAGGGTGTCTTATCAAGGACTCACAAAGCTTCATTTTTGTGAATGGTGTAGGTATCTCGTTACAAATCGTTCATTAGATATTACAATAAGTTCATGTCACCACACTGGTTCAATAGTAATGGTGATAATGGTGGTGTAAAATTGAAGATTATTAAGAAAACGTCGTATGTATGTGTAGAAGAATTATTTCCAGATATCTATACAAAACGTTGTCACAAATGGTATGACATACCTTGTTAGTAAATATTTTTTTGCGAGAAATGAGATACAGCTCGAACCGTCATGGTTTACCTCAATAATTTTTAGTTTCCTGATATATGTATGTACTATTCTTTCAGTATTTTTAAGGAACTCGAGCAATTAGCAAGAAAATAAAGATATTGATTAATACGAAAAAAAATGGGATCGGCCAATTTCAATGCCGGTTAATGTACAAAGTGTCGACGCAAGCACAAAGATCGATTATGAACGGGCTTGGGAATGAAAGGGTCGTCGGATAATTGTGTGTAAAATTATCTGTGTACCGTGCGTGGGAGTGGACGGCCTCTCAGAATGATATTGTATGAGCATAGCTTTCATCCTCGCACACCACCTTAGAAGTATAATAGCTCTATTTCTCCTAGTAATATATACGTGTAGAGATATAGAGATATCTTGACTGTGCGATTGATTCTCCTGACTTAGCAGCAGAGGCATCGCGCGAGTGATACTTAATATATCGCAAGCGTTAATAGGCTACGGTACCCGCTTTACATCATGTAGGCCGTATGCTTGTATGCCTCCCGACGTAGTATAAAAAAAAGCAAGATGGAAGTTGTGAGGGGTACTGACGATGGAGCTTAAAAGCCGACCATCGCTGGGAGAGAAAAGTGATACTTTGGTAATCTGTGACCTCGCACGAGATACGCATATGCTTTGACAGACGTAGATCATGTTCAAGGAGTGTGGCCAGTGTGTGTGGTGCTCTAAAGTTGATGTCATTATATTCATCAGGGGATGGACAAAGGATGTTAGGTCGACTACAGGAACCGGCTAGTGTGTACGAGAAGACCAATGGTAAAGAAGCGAGAGAGATCCGTAAGGGCCGCGTCCAATGGCGCTGGCTACTTTTGCCTACTTCGCAAGGGATATGGCGTGAAGGTATATTAGTAGTAGTGGAATATATCAACGTTGAGTGTCAATAGCGGTCGATTCCGCTCAGTTTGCACATCGGAAATCTGATATCCGCGGCATGGTGTTATTGCGAGCCACTGGCATTGTTTACTGACAACACGTTTTGCGTAATGGATCGTTTTTAAGCGAGCTCGGTCAGAAATTTAATAAATTAATAAGCAATTTCATCTAAACTACTTTGTCTGCTTCCGATTAGTTCGTGCGAAGTAGTGCTGGCCGGCACCCACCACTATCGTTAGTAGACGCATGTAGCCTCTGTCACGGCTGCTCCGGTCGTCTCTGCCTCGGCTGCTGCGGTCGTCTGAAATGTGAACCGTATGCATCCGCCACCGTTGCTGCCCTGGCTGCTCCGGTCGTCTCTGCGACACGTGTTTCGCCTCTTCACGAGGCCATCCCCAGACGCTGTAGATGTTAGTCGTTAGAATAACATGCTACGATAGCACACTACCTATATAATATGCAATTGAGTGGCTAATGATGTTTTTATATTAACTAATATGTACCAATTCATAATTAAAAATTCCATACAACGTAAGATTTTTGAATCTTTAACTTATTTCCCTCACGAAGTACCGTAAGTAAGTAATTTTGTTGTTCTATTTGTACTGAATCCATACGTAATTTGAATTATTAATTAGTCGGGGGTGTTTATAACAAACTTGTGCTTTGTCAAGTGAAGCATTGCAAGAAAGTGGGATTTTTAGATAAAAATGTGTAAAAGGAATAAAGGCGTGGTATATATGTAAACTGCTTAAATATCACATATTTAAAATTTAAATGTCGCAGAGACGACCGTAGCAGCCAGGGCAGAACCGGAGCAGCCATGGCAGCGGCGGCATGCATCTAGTAACGGTAGTGGGTGGGTGCCGGCCGGCATTAGTTCGCACGAACTAATCGGTAGCGGAAACACACAAAGTTAGTTAAGATCAGATTGCACTTAAATATTGTTTTTATTTGTTAACTTCACCAAACGGAATGTTTCCTTTAAATTTAAACCAACAGTAGTTTTGAGTGATGTAAAGCCCTTAACAGATTTGGGGATTTTTTTTAAAATAGCTACGTTCCAAGACATCATCAGTGACGGTGACGTATTGCCTAGACTTGCTGTAGCAAAGACGCTGTAGCGCTAAATATTTTGGTAAGTCGCCAAACCAAATGATGTAACATTGATTTTACAATAATTAGAACAGAAACATTTTTCACAGTTCCATGCATGCGCCATCTTCAATACTATAGATTTTTATTTTTTTTCTATGGGCAAACGTATGTTTTCATTATTCTTAATAAGTATTACATATTTTTGGTCTCCTCCGCAATGTGTGAACTGTTTGATGAATTATTTTTTATTGTAATACGTTAATTTATTCCATTGCTGTATATTTCGAGTCGTTCAACACAATGTAATTATTATGAACAAACGATGTAAATTGAATACATGAACAATTAGGGACAGTACAGCTAAGTGCACGTCAAGCTTGACATTTTTACCGTTCCTATGCCGTGATGCCGTGCGTAAGAGTAATAATCGCACTTCGAATATGAACCGCTCTTGTAGTTTGACGTTTGGTACAGTGAATGACGAATGTCAAATGGTTGTCATTCCCGATAGCACCACTGGATAAGTGGGACCGTAGGTATTATTGAGAATTCATTACGTAGTGTAAGCCACCATTAATGGAATTCTTCCGTCTGTCATTACAGCGCACGGGTCAAGTTACGCGCCGGCACCTGTACTTCATTTTGACAATCTACACTTGTACAAATACTGCATAATAATTAAAACGAACGTAGAACAGTTTCTACAACAAAAACTTTATTAAAATGGAAGAACTCAATAAATGGCGTGTGCCGTATATAGTCTAGTGCATAGATTTCCAAAGGTTCTATATCAACCCCAGTCCGTAAAATTCACACGCTAGTAAGACAGAATCTCTACGAAAAAGAGAATATATCTATCTATAACTTCGCGCCAAGTCCGTTGCGGGGTAGGTAGAGAATTTATATATTTAGAAATATAGGCAAAGGGGTTTGGGGACACAAATGATCGAAAATCTCTGGTTTAGTGACAAAAGTTCACGTAAGATATCAATGCTAGATGTAATTTATCTTTGCATGGGCTTATTTACAGCTCTATTTTCTCCCTGTTTTCGACAGTATGCGAAAGCGTCTATCAAGGCTGGTGTCGCTAGGTGAGCGGTAGATCCCGGTTGTTGTCGTACGATTAAACCAAGGCTATATTAGTCGTAATCAGATGGTATAAAAACCAAGGCTATATTAGTCGTATTCAGATGGTATGAAAACCTCCAGTGGTGAAGCACGGTCTGAATGCCTTCTAATTAAAATGCCAACAATAGAATGAGTTGACCTTGAAGTCCTTAGATATCATGACATTTTTATACGATTATCATATGAGAATCTCTTGACGAAAATATACATTTTAAAGTATTCTTCATCAAGAACACTATTCTACGAGAACTTTGTGGAATGAAAGTTGATGTAGAGACAAAAATTGAAAAAGGTATGCTGAGATGGTTTGGTCATTTAGAAAGAATTAATGACAAAAGAGTTACGAAAGAAGTGTATCAAGCAAGAGCGAATGGTGATGTCGGGAGGGGCCGCCCTAGAC
This sequence comes from Pyralis farinalis, assembly GCA_947507595.1. NCBI lineage: Eukaryota > Metazoa > Arthropoda > Insecta > Lepidoptera > Pyralidae > Pyralis > Pyralis farinalis. The sequence continues at coordinate 39,955,506 of OX382261.1, read as the reverse complement.
GCACACATATAGATCAAATTGGTGATGTGTTGAAAAAGGGCCAAATCAAAAGCAGCCAAAACCGAAGAGCGTGCATGAAGAGGTTGATGAATGTGGAAGAAGCGAGAGCGGTATGTTTGGATCGGTACACCTGGCGTTCTATAGTCTCTGCCTACCCCAATGGGAGACAGGCGTGATGATATGTACGTATTCTTCATCAAAAGGAAGAGATGTGTTCAAGAATGATTAAAGAATATTCTTTCCCGCTATGTGTCTTGTCTATACTAGTTATTTTTTCTAAACCAAAGTTACGCAGATCTACTATAATATTACACAACACTATAGGCAAATATATCAATATCTCATTCTAAATTTACCAACATCTACATACAAAATATATAATGCACCTCATTGAAAACGGCCTCATCATGGGCATAAGATGTTCGGGCTTCTCCAAGTCCAAATTGGTGACATCATCGCCCCGGCAATAGCACTTATGGTCCATTGTCATCCTTGTGGCTTTTTTTTCTGCATCATTGGATATAAATGTTATTATTGTGGACAATACAAACAGGAAAGAGAGGTAGGGCGCATCGAAGCAGCCCGTCTGGGGAAGTACCTAAACCTCACAGAAAACCGCTGCCAAATAACAACTCCCTAGAGGGTTGTTGTGTTCTTGCGTGTGAGTGAGGTCACCAGTAAGCTCCTAAGGAGTTGCTGTGTAAGCAGCAGAGGCATCGCGCGAGTGATACATGTTACAAGCGTGAATCGGGTGCGGTGACTGCTTTACATCAGATGGACCGTATGCTTGTATGCCTCCCGACGTTGTACAAAAAAAAAGAAAAAAAAAAAGGAAACTAAAGTGATATTTTTCTGTTATGTGGTTCTGAATAGCTTTAATTACTACGCGGTTTTGTGGTTATTCTTATTCAAATTATACCGTTATTTTTACGTACGTACATACGTTAATTCCAAACGAATACAGAAAAAAACGTAACGGCATGCATACATTTTTTATGCACTCAAACACAAATCAGAACATCCCCGCATACACGCGTACAATAGAAAATATTAAATGAGACCGCATGAAAATTCAAATCTAGTAATAAGCATCAGCATTACACACTTTGACATCAGCACGACTACTTGTGATATTCAGACTTCTGGACTGACCCTGACTGACTGTCATTTGAAACGGATTTGAAAAGTTTTACCTCAGATTCCATACGTTTTGAGAGGAAAGTTTTTGATTCAGATTCTTTTTTTTTATACGACCAAGGTGGCAAACAAGCATACGGCCTGCCTGATGGCAAACAGTCATCGTAGCCTATGGACATTTACAACGCCAGGGGTGTCACTCATGCGTTGCCGACCCTCTAAAAACCTCTTCGCGCCTTTCTTGAAGAGCCCCATGCTGTAGTCCCTTGGGAAAACCTCGGCTTGAAGTCCATTTACGGTTCCAGCATGTGAAGGTGAACTTCCCGCTGTGTGTCGGCGAGCGGTGCGGTTATAAAAAGTAGCTGTCGGCATCATATCAAACAATTCTTCAGAACACACCCCGTTGTACGATCGGTAGAACACACAAAGGGAGGCAAAATCTCTCCTTAAGGGTTCAAATACCGTGTATTTGAATATGGTTTATTTCGAGGCGATGTGTATACCCCTACAGATCGTATAAGGCTTCCTGTTTACCCTTCCGGCACGGAATCCAAAACAAGAGTTTAAACTTATATGTCTCAACGAATTAATAAGGCTACATTATAATTTTGGACGTGCCTTCTGTTTCCTGATTTATAGCATAATGCCCTTTAAAATATTCTTCAATGTACCCTTCGCGCATGTTCACGATTTTCATAATTGCCACTAACTCGATCCAATACGAGTCATTCAGTTGTCTATGGAATATGTTGACGTCAGCTATTGCACAATACACTATCCACAATTACACTGCGTGACGTATAAGTAGGGTTCCCAACTTTACTGTTAAACACGGTATTATACTCTTTTTCACTACATTATACTGTTGAGAGCTCATTGGCGTCGTCGCGCGTGCCATTCTAACCAAACACGCAGGTTCAGCAAGGGTAACCGCAGCCTGTCTATGGATGGGTTTATCTATCTGGAGTTTCTCCGTGCTTCGGAGGGCACCTTAAGCCGATAGATGACAGTCGTTAAGCTAAGTCAATGGCCCTCGGGCGGCTTGAAAACACTGCCCTCCGCCAATCCGCAGTTGAGCAGCGTGGTGGAGTATGCTCTAAAGCCCTTCGGTTGAAGGGAGACCCGTGTCCTTGCAGTGGGATGAGTAAGGGTTGATGTGGATAATGTTGAACAAATAAAGTACACAAAATTCTGTTTTCAGCACCACAATATCCATAGACGTCATTTTAAAAAAAAAATCTACGCATTTTTCTAAAACATTTTATTTGAATTCTTCGCTCGTAATATACTTTATTACTTGTAAAAAAAATTGCCAACCCTACGTATAAGTCATACGTTGTTATGGCACGGCGTGTTAATAAGTTCCAGTTAGAACAATGTCATTAAAACGTATAACAAATAACCATATAGTATTGTCTTAGGTTTTCGCGATTGTTATTACATTGAATTAAACATTTTTTTAACGGAAGTATCGCGTGTTTTATTTATTTTGTTGAACCTGACGATGCTTTGCAGCGTCCGTGGTCGCAGGAAAACTAAGGTGACATTTGTCTTATGTCTTATTTTTGTGTGAATCGGAACGTATATAATTAATCATTCCATGTCGATAGATGTAATAATTGAATAACAAATGTAAGACAAATATCACCTTAGTCTTCCTGCGACCACGGACGCTATTATAAATATATTATTAACACTATTTTAGTAGCTATACGTTATAATTGCTTTCCAATATATCAAAAGTTAAAAAATTAGATCACCTAAAAGCGGTAGAAACTTACGTTACTTATATGTAATCATTATCACCAATTTATAAATTATGTGTACATACATTCTGTGTACTAAGTATCGGGAATTTGTCAATAAAACAAAAAATACAAATTATTCATCTAAATTTATTTTATCGCCTTCAAAGTAGGCCCCATCGCTTGCAATACAACATCTCCACCGCTTCACCCAGTCTTCCATACATTTTTCATAGGCTATTTGCGGTATGGCCTTTAGCTCATTCAGCGAATTTTCTTTTATGGCTTCTATCGACTCAAAACGTTTTCCTCGAAGTGGTAATTTTAACTTGGGAAATAAAAAAAAGTCAGACGGAGCCATATCAGGTGAATACGGTGCTTGGTCGAGAACTTTTGTTGAATTTTTCGCTAAAAACTCTTTCACTATAATGGCTGTGTGTAATGGTGCATTATCATGGTGCAGCATCCATGAGTTGTGTTGCCACAAATCTGGACGTTTTCGGCGGATACTCTCACGCAAACGCTTCATGACGCCTAAATAATATTCTTTATTCACTGTTTCTCCCTCTGGAAGGAATTCGGAGTGAACCACACCACGGTAGTCAAAAAAAACTGTCAGCATCACCTTGATTTTGGAGCGACTTTGCCGCGGTTTTTTGGGTTTCGGCTCGTTTTCGAGACGCCATTCTGAAGACTGTTGGCTTGTTTGCATGTCGTACTCATAAACCCATGTCTCGTCGCCAGTTATTATACGTTTCATAAAGGTCGGATCCGTAGAAGCTCGGGAAACCATGTCTTCAGCGACATGCTTTCGCTGCGCTTTTTGAACAAAATTGAGCTCTTTTGGAACTAGTCGAGCGGCGACGCGTTTCATGCCTAAAATGTCAATGAGAATGTTGTGGACGGACTTAAAAGATATGTTCACCTCACTAGCCAACTCTCTCAGACTCATACGTCGATTTTCGAGCACTAGCTTCTTGATTCTGTCGATGTTTTCTCTGGTCGTAGCGGTTGAAGGTCTACCAGAACGAGGCAAGTCTACTACTACTTCTCGGCCTTCTTTAAAAGCCTTATACCATTCATAAGCCCTTGTTTTCGATATACACGATTCGCCGTAGGTATTTCGCAACATTTTTAGTGATTCACCACATGAAATATCATTTGAAACACAAAATTTAAGGCACACTCTTTGTTCAACAATATTTTCCATTGTAAAAATCGCCGAGGACTCAAAACTATGACCAACAAAAAGTGTAGTTTAAAACAAATTAAATGACAGATCCCGCTCAAATTTTGCGCGCTAAATCAGTACAGTGCTACCAACATGCAGTAAAAAAATTAGAACGACCTCTTTTACGCGGGTCTTTTTATTGACATATTCCCGATACTTTTTACACAGAGTAGTATAGTATTTACCGTCGCTTGGTATGTCAATGCTTCACCTTCTGTTTATATCGTCTGAAATATTCCTCTGCCTTAAAGGCAGCCTTTTGTAATTGAATTACTATATTATTACGTTTCACTCATGTGCTGTCCTTTTCTTTATTCGTACAAAATAGTTTAACATAAGTAAAAAAGCTTTAAATAGCAGAAAGAGCTTGTCTTGTTGTTTTAAAGAGGTATCATCAGCAAATAGCATTATTTTTCTGCATCGCCTACGAAAAATCATTTATCAAGACCAAGAAGCAGAGACCCAATAATGGCATGCAGACCAATAGTAAGGACAAATAGAGACAAGTACAAAGGCGAATAAACAGAAATTGATGGGCATTAGTTATTTTATAGTATTAGAATAGACGATATGATGATTAATACGAAAAAAGAACGAAGGCAGGAGAAGTTATTACAATAATAATATAATTATATGTCACGCTTTGTTTCTGAACTCTCAATAACTTTATTTTTTAAAACCATTTAACCAACTGGTGCTTAAGTGACGACAGAGAAAGTTATTCAGACAACCCTGTTCACTCTTACAACTTCCTGCAATGTATTGTTTATATTCAATGCAGTGATGAAATTATGAATGACCATTGATGCATTATAAAAGAATAAAATGCCAAATACTTATTAGAGTACAGACCAAAAGAGATTTAATTCTGCACGAGTAGCTTAATTTAATTTGTGTTCGTTATACTGTGTTCGTAATACCAGCCGTATGCCCAAACATGATAAGGTTGAATTTACATAGTTATAGAATTGTTCTCTTCGCCTGCACTCTGAGCAGCCGTTTATTGAACAAGTGTTCACTAATTTTTGATTTTGCTATTCGTATCCAGTCATCATATTATGAAAACGAATTTTTATATAAAATAACAATTCCCACTGGATCTACCACACTAGTAGTACTTGACCAAGAGAGGTAGGCCGCATCAAAGCAGCCCGTCTGGGGAAGTACTTCCACCTCATAGAAAACCGCAGCCAAATAACAACTCACCAGAGGGTTGTTGTGTTCCTGCGTGTGAGTCAGGTCTCCAGTAAGCTCCCAAGGAGTTGCTGTGTAAGCAGTAGATGAGGTATCGCGTGAGTGATACTTAATATATCGCTAGCGTTAATAGGCTACGGCACCCGCTTTACATCAGGTGGGCCGTATGCTTGTATGCCTCCCGACGTAGTATAAAAAAAAACCTTACCATACTGATAAACATTCCTGTTTAGCTACCAGTGGGACTACATTAGTAGGACGACGGGTATAAAGATGATAGATGAATTTCATGCACAATATGGCATTCAACCATGAGTAAATGACAGTTTATCGCCGTCTCTTGGTTAGAACAAAGTGAAGTCATTTAAGCGATCCAATGATTTCGATAGCTCGTGAATTCCAATAGTAGGTCGGATAGGATTGCCAACTATTTCGTGCCAACAAAATTTATGAAAGATCGGATAAAATTGGAAAATATACTTTAGCATTTTTATGCGATTTTAGTGGGTTTGTTAAAAAAAATAACCATCGTATTTAACTTATGTTGATTTACATTACTTAGGTGCTAATGTCAATTATCACTTGGTACTTTTTGTAGGATTATAATAGTAACACTGTATTTTATAAAAAAAAATAACAAAATGTTCTTTAATGCTGTTAATCTTTGTTGCAACACAAATTGTCTGTTTATTACAGTAAGTTATTCATACTCCTGTTGTACTAAGTTGGCAACTCGTCGGGGATTATTTATTTGTAGGCGCAATAAATTATAACATTGTAAGCCATATTCCCATACATGCATACCATACCCTACACCACAAAATGGTATGTACCTTTCTGTGAGTAACTTTTTAGGGTCATTCCCATCTGTCTCCCCGTCTGATACTCGGGGCCGTTTCCTATCGGTTCTCCCGTTTTCCATGATCAACCAACCTTAAGTCAAAAACATTTGTGAGCTCAGTGGTACAAAAAACAAAATTGTGGATTTTGCAGTGCAGAATATTTCACTTATCTCGTAGAACAGTGAAAATCAAATATAAATAAATAGCCGTCTATTTGTATCTAGTGAAAAATAATAATAACTGTATTTTGTCGATAACAGTTGTTTAGCACTTTTTTCTGTATTAAGCGAAGAGGACCGGTGACCAGCCATGCAATTCTGTAACAGCAAACATCCTTACATCCTCGGAAACATCGGCTGTTATAGCCTTGAACACAAAATTGCAATTCCTTAGTGTCGCTTTTCATGGTTGTGCGACACTAGCGCCGCAAGGCTGCGTTTGGAATTGGAATTCTACAAGGCAAACAGACTCGCGTACGCTTACAGCCTTATAGAATACCAAATAAAAAGCCGTGATCGCAGTAGACGATGTCAAAGCTGTGACATCTGTGATCACAGCGACGCACACAGCCATTACGAGTCGCTTAGAGAACTGCGTGGCGGTGGTTGTGGCTTGGCAGCAGGCGCGGCAACGTATTCGGTACTATTCACAAAATTGACAATGTAATGTTAAGTGTGAAAATAATTATGGGTGTACACATGTTTAAAGCCTTCAAGTGCATGTGGTGCTCACTGGCGAATAGCAAACGAGGTTGGTCACCTCATAGAAGTCCGCACCCAAATAACAACTCCCACTTGTCGTGTTACAAGCTCCTGAGGAGTTGCTATGTTAGCAGTGGGTGTGGTAACGTGTGATGCTATGCTTCTTGTGTTGCAAGTGTTCTAAGGAGTTTCGGTAACCACTTAACAACAGGTCGGCCGTATACTACCCCGACGAAAAAAAAAGTCAACAAGAAACTGATGGGGGACTGTTGAGCTAGCAGCAGAAATCAAACACGTGATAATTGTTATCTTTAGGCTGCTTCAATTGTGTAACATCACGCGGACCGTACGCTTGTTTGGCAGCCAGCGTACTATAACAAACATGTATGCACTAAGCCTTGATAAGTGCATATAATCCGGTCTTTACCTAATTATTATTTTTGGATAAAGATTAGATAACTAAAACCAGAGATTACACACACTTAATGCGTGCACACTCACACATTTCAGAATACTCACACATGTTATATGTATACGACTGCATACTATTTCTCAGTACATACTGCGTACTCAAGGTATCCTGATGATTTCATTTTAATTTCACAAGAGATTTAAGGAGGTCGATTGTGCCGATGACCATGTCAGCATAATACAATACGCAAGTTAAGCACTGTCAACCGCAGCCTATCTATGGATGGGTTTAGTTGCTTAAAGTTCCATCTGGAACGCACGTTTATCTGTCGGCCCCGGCTGTTTTCGATAGACGACAGTGGTCGAGCAAAGAGATATAACTCGTCTGGCCATAAATACTGTTATATAGAAACCTTTCTATTTTTAAACACTAATTATTTTGAATTTAGAACGCGTTTATTAAGTTAAACACTCATTCGATTTCCCGCCGTTTTACACATTTTTTTCGTGTTTATTATCAAATTACTATATGGAATGGGGTGTTAAAGAAAATAGGATTGCAGTGATTGCCTTGCACACATTTCGAAAACTTGGTATTAGCCGTATGTTCGTATATCGTACTATCGACAGATATACCAACACTTCCTCTGTTAAAAGCCATAAAAGATCGGGACGACCGCGTGCTGATAGACCCACAAGGCTGCTAGAATTCGCCCCTTTAGGAAACAAAAAATCTTATCGCGAGAAATTAAAATTCCCGCTAGGACTCTGTTGCGTATAATAAAACAAGACCTGAAGCTGGAAGCTTGTCATCGATATGCAGTACATGCCCTAAATCAATTCCTACAGTTGAAGAGAGTGGATCCATCAAAACGCCTTCTGTCTCGATACGCAGGTGAAAGGTACAGAAATATCTTCTTAACAGATGAAACTTTTTCATAATTGAAGAGCACTACAACAAGAAAAATACTACAGATTATGGTCAGTTTTAGAGGACATGGCCTGCTCGAAACGACAAGCCGACATTGTGTATCTTAAGAAATCTCTGGAGCAAGAAGTGGCTAAATTTCCCATAGAAACAGTGCGTAAATCCATAGATTCGTGGCCAGACAGATTAAAGGCTTGTATTAGAAGCCTTTAATTTGTTTGCCAAATGTGGCCTTTTCGAATAGAATCATTTTTTTTAATTTTTTGCTGTGACTTCCATAAATATGTACATGTAAGTTTTATTAAGATTATATTACTTCATAAAAAAATAAATGCATATTCATTTGCAACAGAACTTATGGCCTGACTAGGTATAAGGGACAACTTCGACCGCGAGAGATCAACAAAAGATTAAAATACATTGGCTCAGCAGCGTTCGGGAGATTTCGATACGTCATCCCGTTCAAAGTACTTCAACGACTCGAAGACTCTTCGAACAGTAGTGTTAAAGTAACAGATATAGCCCAAAGGATGTGCAAGTGGCAGTGGGCCAGCCACATTGCTTGTAGAACTGACAACCGCTGAAGAAAAAGTTCTCAAATGGCATACCCGTACTAGTATACACAGCATAGGAAGACCCTCCCATGAGATGCAAAGACAACCTCAAAAGATCTGTAGGGAGTCGATGGACACAGGTAGCTTCTGATTGAGGAGAGTGTTGTGTTAAGTTAAGTGGCTCTCTAGAGTTAAGACTCTGAGATAATTCCATCCTGTATTCTCCCACTGCAGACATAGCAGTGGGAGAATACAGGATGAAATGATGAAGCAAAGAGGTAGGCCCGACTGGGAAAGTATCTTCCTTTCTAACCTCTAAGAATACCGCAGACAGATAACTCCCTGAGGGTTGTTGAATTTCTACGATTGAGTGAGGTTAACAATAAGCTGCTGAGAAGTTGCTGCCTTGGCAGCGGAGGTTGTAATACGCGAGCGATACTGCCTCTATTGTAAGCGTTTAAAGGCCACTGCTGCAAATTCCGAGGGCATCCATCTAAACAGTAGGCAATAGATGACAGTTGTTAAGCTAAGCCAGTGGCCATATGTGAATTTTTTGAAGACAAAGAATAAGTAATCTAACAAATTCTTAAATATATGAAACACATACAATAAATTAATAAGTATTGTTTCACCTATAGAATAGAATAGAATACTTCAACTGCTCTGTGTTCCTATATGGCCTATTTTTTTTTCTACAAAACTATGAAATTGCTGTGCCCTTTCATTGGTGGCAATGATAAAGCTACGCAATCTGTCTTCTGCTCAACATTGAAAGTTTCGATGGCTGTTTTTACCAGCAATATTTAACTAAAAAAATGATACTTCTGAATGTAAATTCTTGATTTTTTTGTTTGCTATAAATGAATTTTTATAAGTGCGCCTATGATATTTAGGGAGTTGTCTCAAATCTTCATGAACCCCACTATCAGAACTGAATTTTATGATACAAACAAAAATGGGACTAATCTGGAAGTATACTCTTTAAAATAAAAAGTTTTTTTTCAAATTGGTTTATAAATGACGTAGTTATGCAGTAATAAACATTAAAAAATAAAAAATACAGCCAAATTAAGAACCTCCTCCTTTTTTGGAGTCGGTTAAAAAATAAGATGTGTTTTACTGCACCCTGTTATTATCAAGCTGGCATTGTATCTTTATAATAGAAGCTAAATATGTATCATATAACATTATCAATTCAATGAATTTGTATTAATTAAATTGTAAAGCAATTATTGTAGGTGTTACAAATGTCCTCATTATCAGCAATAATTTAGTATGTCAGTCCTTATCTACCTACTGCCGATATAGGCATAAGGCATTTAAAGTGTAATTTATTCATCTGGATTCTATATTTTAGGGGCATTGGAAGCATAGCTGTCCACTGCTGTATGTTTTAACCTTTTTAAATCAGCTTACGGGTTACCCTCCATTGAGAAACAGTGGAGATTTATTGGTGATTGATATCATTCATCTCTTTGATCATTATACTTTTAATGATAACTGAGCTAGAGATGAGAAATTCAATGGACATGTTTGTTCTGTCATAATCAATACCCAGCCTCACAGCTCGAGACAACCTTGAGATCATGAAGCATCTGATAATCATAGAACATCAAGTAATACAATAATTATGGTCACATCATCAGCAAACGCGTGTCATTGTCTCCTTTATATAATGAGTATGGATTAATATTGAATTGTAAAACTATATTTATGGACAAGAACTCACAGAATGAATAGTATTTCACATATAACACATTATATTTTTTCCATATTACCCCCTCATGCCCATGTATACTATGTACTAATCTGTATTTGTCTGGGCAGGGTTACTAACTATATGTTTGTGTTGTATCGTCTTAGATCACTCAGCGGTCACTCAGTGTGTGGCGCCGATCAACAGTCACATTACTGGAACGTGGCTCTCTCAATCTAGATATTGGCAAAATCATTGTTAAATCAAAAACAATGGAGTCCCATTTTAAAAAATAGAAAATAGTGAAAGGATAGTGGACGGCAATAAATGCTCTGTTTACTGATGAAATGTTAAGTTGTTTTAATTAAATTAATCAAATAAATTGTAATCCAAATGGTCAGTGTGTTACTTGATTATATGGAGGAAAGATGTTTTCTTTTACCAAAGAATAGTTTAGGTTATAAACTTTCATAATTATTTACCATTAATTATAAATAGGACTGAAAATGTCTCATCATGTGAATGTATGAAACTGTTCATAAATTTAAATTGCCTTATTCTTAGTCTACATCGTGACATCCCCGCCCCCAAGGCGACACTTTTTCCTTTATCCACCCTGCTGCGTGCGCACCGCCGCTGTGTAATTTATTAAATAACAGATTTATCTTTACATTATCTGTCTCAATGCTGGTAGAAATTTTTTATTCTTGCTAGCTATTTTACATGGCATGTACAATAACATGAATAATAGTATATTTTTAGTAGAAAAAAAAAATAGAACTAGAACGCATAATAGTATGCGTTCTAGTTCTATTTTTTACTGCTTACTGCTAGGAATCCATGATAAGAATATTGGTAAGTGAAATCTGAGGAAGTCGAAGGTATGCTTGATAAGGAAACTTAAACATAATATGAGCAGTGAGGATTATGGTACTTGGTCAATCCCGATAAGACTCCTATTTCTGTGTGGAGGCTAGCGGGAACTATTAAACTTGGAAGCAGCGAGGGTTGACAGCACACATACTTTGAATCATTGCTTTTGCTAAAGATAAAAATTCTTTATTTGCCCTTAGACCCTCACGGCTTAATGCTTCATAGCAACCTGGATGTTTTAAGTTAGTTATATATATAATTAATAGTTTAATTTAGTTGAATTATAGCGATTGGGAACAAATTCTCTATGAACAAAATCATTATTAACCCTTCGAAATCCGGGTGGTCGTATACGACCGCGAAATGTGTGGGAAAACGTATATAACGGGTTCTGACTGCTCAACCGCAAATTCGTAAACATTCCCAAATCACGTCCATTTGTTTTGGTAAGGATTGAGAATATTTTGGAGCGCTAGGGCGACTCTCTGATCCTTAGTTCAATACAAATCTTATATTTCGATTGTTTTCGATCACATGTGAATTAAGGAATATAGGTACTAAGGAATAGCCTATTAGGTTATATATTTTGAGATGTGCTTTTTCACATTACCCTCATAAGTAGTTAGAGAAAATATAAAACAGATGGAGAAAATCCCTTGACAAATCCAGGTCACAGAAAACGTGCGGTCATGGTCTCTGGTGCTTCGAGTTTTTTTATCGAGACATAATAGAAAATCATAGATTCACAATAATCTAATCTAATATTATGTGTAGTAATTCAATCAATGCAGATAAGGGGCGTAGTAAGATAAGTATTATTTATTTACTCACTTGATAAAAATTGAACAGACTGAAGTTTCACAACGTCACACCAGGCAAATAAATTCAACGGATTTCAACGAAGGAAAAGTAGCCGGCCGGCGGTAAAACAGCAAGCAACAGGATATAGACCATATTTTTATTGTTTATGAATGTCCAAGCCAATGGCACGCAAAAGTTCTGTGATTATGCAGCCTCGTCTTTACTTAATAAATCTATCATTCTATGCCAGAAATAAATATTTCGACTTTAAATTCATTTGATATGAGTTAACGTCTAAACTGATATATAAGTTTTAACGCTGATCTAGAATATAAGGACTAATTCATAAGGACCATGAAAAGCGAAGTTTTGCAATTTCAAGCCTACTAGGTAATGTTGTTTATAATTGATCACTTGTGCGTATGAATAAAACAAAGCCAAGTAATAGTAAATTAATGACATTTCAAATTTATTTTATATTAATATGATAACACTTATTCCCTTTTTTTTTACAATTACACACACACATTTACAATACAGATATTTTTACTAATAGAAAATAATATTCCAAATTGGAACAATAATTGTTCTATTCTGGTTATACAGCAATAATTGCTATATTATTATTGCTATAATAACCAGAATAGGAACAATTTATGAATATCAGTAGCGCCATCTATCGGCACGTTCGAATAACAGATGTCTGCTAATTACGCGGATTCATCACGCGATTTCTTCCCAATTTCAACGTAAGTATTTACTCGTAAACCTTAGCGCTACTTTGTCATTCCCATTGCCCATCTGCAAAAAGTCTGCATGTTTGTGACCTTCCCAGGGCAGAAAAGCTACGTTAACACTCGTGGCACAAAGGCTCGTGGCTTCGATTCACATACAAGATAAACATTTGTTTGCATGAACATATCGGTTTACTTGATCTAGGTTGTTAAGAGAGGCGAGGGAGATAAAAGCGCCCCGCGAAATACTTCCTCAAAAGAAAACACACTGAAATAACAAGTCTCTGGGGTTGTAGCGTTTCTGCTAGAAATGATTTTCCTAGTGAGCTCCTAAGGAGTTTGAAACATCCGAACACGCAAGTTAAGCAACCTCAATCGCAACCTATCCTCCGGACGGCACGTTAGGCCGCACTGTGTAACCGAGCACCTTAACCGCGATCTATTTAGACACAACACACCACACTCGCTTCTTGCCATTCACAGCTGTTTTCATGCAAACTCGCCAGTTCCTAGGGATCCTGACGTCTTCTGATAGAAGATAATGGGTTAAAGATAAAAAATCTTATATATAGGCCCATGGACATGTCATTATAGCGCTCTGTAGCTACTAATTATTGTGCGAGGCTATTGCCAAAGTGGGGATACTAGTCAGTGTTCTCGTACACAGCAGTGCACATGTTACACTGTCTGGTTATTCTGTATTATATTGTGATTAAACCTTATTTGTACTCAGACTCCCGTGAGGAGAACTGCCGTGAGGTAGTTATCGGAGTCGGTCAAGTGATGACACTTTTAATAATGTTTTATTTTCTTAGGTTTTCGCGATTGTTACACAGTGAATTAAACTAGTTTTTTTAGTCTTCCTGCGACAACGGGTGCTGCAAAGCATTCGAAACGTCAGGTTCAACAAAATAAATAAAACACGCGATACTTCCGTTAAAAATGGTTTAATTTATTGTTTTATTTATCATTGGGAATACCACAGTAACTTTTACTCTCAAGTTATCTTATAGCACGGTACCCACTAAGTGCCCACATGTAAGGAGCTGTTTTACGCATTACACCATGAGCCGCAGGCGCACTCGGGAAAAACAGCTTGGTGCCAGCGCCCGTAGATCCAGACCTTCGGTCCCATTCATCAACAGTCCATATACGGATTCTACTCCTGACTAAGGAGACCGGACGGAGGTCATAGTTCGGTTTCTTCCGCGACCCCAGGGTTACCCCTCAAGACCCTCGTGGCTTTGATACAAAATAACGAGACGTTCTTACTTTGGTTCTTGCACAGTTTCAGAATATCCCGTGTCTCCACCGCGAGAGGGTGGGAAGACTCTGTATTTGATACCGTTTACATCAAAAAATGTAAGACGCGTGGGCCCAATGCAACTAAAGAATTTTTATCTTTTACTATAATCTTCTATCAGAAAACATCAGGAACGTTAACAGAACAGAAAAGTTATTGTATCTTCAATTCTCTCAAGTTACTATTTTTTTTTATTTTAATCTGCTAGCATTTGGAAAATGATCGTAGGCGAAGAAGAAATGCCGAAAAAACTTGCCACTGTAGGTCTCTTTTCAAACTGACAAATTAGTTATTACAATAAATTCACATCAGCATAATATAATATAATAATAATATAATAAATTTATTTATTTCTTCCACAATTTACATAACAAATACATGTATAAATCAATATATAGTACCAGAGCATTGTGGAGTACTGATGCCTAAACTAGGCAGAAGCCCGTATTTCAGGTCACCAGGTCTCCACCCCGTATCCGCGGTATATGACACATTTCAAACAAGCACCTGCACTACAAACTAACTATATAGTCACTACAAACTAAAAATATAGCTCCAAAGATAATAATTTACAATCAATTTGATTATTGCAATACGTACGGCTCACATTGGTGATACAATTTAAGCAATGTATAACAGTTATACTACCGCAAAATTTGTAAGCGCTAGTATGAAATGACAAAGTGTCTGTTTCTGGGAAGAGTATATATATATGATTACTATGCGTGTGGGAAAACGTTGCTGTGAATTTTTGAATAGTGTACGAAATAACAATGCTATTAAAAGTTTATAAGTACGGCTTATTATAAATAGTTTTAAGGTATTATATACACAACACACACATCCATACAATGCATATATGTTCTTACCACAGATCTAGGACTTTACGAGATTTTCTGTATCATCGTAACTAAGTCCTTCACCTTCCTCCTACATGCTCCTCTATTTAGAGAGTAAATAGAAATTTGTCTGTTTACTTTATTATAAAGAACACAACCAAGGAAACAGAAAAAGCGACCACACATCGAGGATGAGTAATTCTTAGTATTAGCATAAACCATGTCCTTACGTCTCTTCTGAGCTATTAGGTTGGGATCATAAGGATAACGGGTGTGCTGCTTGAGAACAGTGTAGTGTACGAAAAGTTGACGGACTGTCAGAACCCCAGCCCTGTTATACAAATCGCTCGTGGGGAATCCAAAGGGTAGACAGAACATAACCTTTAGAACAGATCGCTGGGCTCTTTCAAGTATAATTATTGTGCTTTTAGCAGCACCACCCCATGAAGTGATACAGTATATCAACAGAGACTGACAAAGAGCAAAGTAAACAGTTAACAGAATTTTATCATCCGCAACACAACGCAGATTCTTAAATACATAGATAAGTTTTGATAATGGTACAACAAGGATATCAAATGATAGAATTAAATAATTAGGGACCGGTCGCGAACCATTGTCAGGCGAGGACAGAACTGTTTCATTCATGTGTTATAGAATCGAATACAATTTACAAGAAAAGATCTACCAGTCCTAGCAAGCGGATGTACTGGCCTCAGAATACAGAATAAACCAGAAACCGCAAACACGCCCAAAACTGAAGCCATACAAACTACTCTCAATCAGAGTAGTTTGATATTTGGACGACTAGTATATATTTGACCACCGTGTCTATTACACGTAAAAATTTCTCGATAGTTTTTATTAAATAATGCTGTCTTGTGCGGTTCCCACCTGCAAGAATGCAGTTAGAAGTATAAAAAAACAAGATGGGATCACATTTCATGTGTAACTAGCGCATTTACATCTCATTTTATTTCAATAATGAATTTCTTTTACTCGTTGATAGTGGTAAACAATTTGGGCGAGTCCATTTTGTTCATGTTGCCAGTTTTACTAGTTTCTTTTCCCTACTTTTTTATAAAGGTGACATTGATGAAATAAATAATAAATGCATGTTAAGTAATTAAAAAATAGTTTGATTAATATAAAATATGTAAATACATTTATTTAATTTTAAGGTATTTACGATATGAGCCTATGCTTACATTATTTGAGGTCTTTTAATATAAATATGGCCTGAAATAAATGATTGAAATATTATTAACTAGCTGCTGCCCGCGGCTCCGCCCGCGTGGAGTCAAATAACGTAGTCTATGTGTTAATCCAGATCATAATCTATCTACGTGCCAAATTTCATTCAAATCCGTTCAGCCGTTTAACCCTTCAAAACCCGGGTGGTCGTATATGACCGCGTAATGTATGGGAAAACGTATATAACGGGTTCTGACTGGTCACGCGTGAAAGAGAAACAAACATCCATACATACAAACTTTCGCATTTATACATGGGGCACACTAAAAGTTTTGCACTTCTAGCTAAATAAAATATAACATTCGAAATTCAAATAGTTCCGATTTGAACTTCGAATGTTATATTTTTTGAAACGTTGCAACCTACTTAGTAATAAAAGAAAAACAATTGCCGGGAAATCATTTGTCAATTGTTTTTTTATCACACATCAAAGTTCTACGTACGCAATGAAAATGGAATTGAGTCGAAAAGATTTTAGAGCGACGATTTTTTATGATTTTAAAAGTTCTCTCTCTCCGCAAGACTGTGCTGCTCGTCTTCAAAATGCTTTTGGAAGAGAAGCACCTTCTTTGAGCACCGTGAGGCGATGGTTTGCTGAATTTGAGAGAGGTCGAGTTTCTTTACATGACGAATTTCGTGAAGGGCGGCTTTCAACTGCCGTCAACGTAAATAATGTGGCTACTGTTAAGCGGCTAATTGAAGAAAACCCGCGTATTACCTATGAGACAATTCGAGAACTATTGGGGATTGGTATGAGCCAAATTCAGAAAATTTTACACGTAGAATTGAAAGTTCGGAAACTTTATTGTCGTTAGATCCCTCATGAACTGACAGCGGAGCAGAAGCGGGCTCGCGTGGAATGGTGCTCACAGATGCTACTGAAGTACGACCACGGACATTCTAATGCTGTTTATGACATTGTCATAGGTGACGAAACGTGGATTTATTGTTTTGAACCCGAAAAGAAACACCAATCTTGTCAATGGGTGTTTGAAAATGAGAACAGGCCAACAAAAGTGAGGCAGGCGAGAAACTTTGGTAAAAAAATGATCGCGTTTTTTTTCTCAGCTACGGGTCCCATCTGCACAATTGCACTTGAAGATCAAAAGAGTGTTAATGCCGAGTGGTATTCTACCATTTTCTACCAGGGTGTTACAAAAGTTCGCGAAAGACTACCAAAAAGCCGCGTTCTCCTACATCATGACAATGCTTCTTCACACACGGCCAACAAAACAAAATCATATTAACTTCCGAAAAAGTACAACTCGTTACCCATCCTGCGCATAGCCCCGACCTAGCACCCTGTGATTTCTGTATTTTCCCCAAAATCAAAGATTTGATGAGAGGTTTCACTTTTACCAACTCCGAAGAGGCAGTGATAGCGTTCAATCAGCACGTAGAAAACATGCCTCCAGATCTGTGGTCCTCCTGTTTTATAAAATGGTTCGATCGCATGAAAAAATGTTTAAAATGAAAAGGAGAGTATTTTGAAAAGCAATAAACATAATATTTTGGTTATAATATGTTGTTTTTTTAAGTTACGCAAAACTTATAGTGTGACCTACGTAATATAGTGTTTTTAGTATACAGTCTGCACATGTGAAATTGTGTAAATAGTAGTTTTTTTTACAAAAATGTTTTGTGTAAAACTATTCTAATTATTATATGTGGAATTTCAGTTCCCCACTGATGAAATATATATATATATATATTTATATATATAAATATATATATATAAAAGCAAAAAGCAAGACTTCTTCATTAGTCGAAACGTAAAAATGTATTGATTACCTCAGAATCAAAACGGCAATATTATTAGTACAACAAAATGTACCTAAGTAAAGACATATTTTTGTAAATTACTTGTGTTTTATTTTACTAAAACATTTATTTATGCATAACAGTATATTAATATAACATCTTTAATATTAATATTACACTTTTAAATTACCCTAAAAGAGGCGAACTCTCACTAACCTAGCAACATTGTACGGGTGGGAAGTATGAGGAGTGCGGGGGATTGCGAAATGTTTCTGGACACAGCGGACCGCATGTATTATCGGCTGTATGCTCCTTCTGGTTTATTCTGTATTCTGAGGTACTGGCATACACAACTTATTTCTACTTAGAAGTTTTTCGCTGAATTTTGAAAACGACTAAATTTTTATGGACGTACAATAAGTACATTATGTTTTCATAAATATATTGAGAACATATAATACACGACCAATTTGATCGTGAAATATAAATCTTGACCTTCTGTGGCTCCTACATAATAATGTATATAAATACATATACATGTAAAACAGCTACAACATACATTACCTCAATCCTATATCGAAGCTCCTTCGAGGCGTTCCTTGTTAACAAGGACATGCAATTAAGTGCGATGGACGCGTCGTGTTCGACGAGCGGATGGTCTCACCTATCTACCTATATATTGAGAAAGTCGTGTACAGGTCACTCACCTAAATAATAATACACAATCTTTCTACTTACTCTTCTTTTATGGGCCGTATCGTGATGTTGAATAGCCGATAACCTTTCTCAAGAATTGCGCTATCAAATTGAAAAATATTTTTTCAAATCCGACTGGTAGTCCTCATCACTGGAACCGCAATGGTCGCGTACTGTGCAGTTCCAGAGGAGTTTTCTACCGAGAACTATTAAGTTGTGGAATGAGCTCCCTGCCGAGGTTTTCCCAAGGGACTACAGTTTTTAAATTACATACGGTGGTGAATGATATGTATTAATAATTTACTATTAGCATCGTTTCGTTTTACAAACTTAGAGTGCTGGCACGCGGGATGACATTTTAGTTATTTTGTTTTGTTACGCGAAAGAAGTATTGACTTCTTACATGCGTTAAGTACATACACACATTTTTTTCCGCTAGTGTATATATCTAGATACATTAATACAATAGGCATGGCAATGAAATTTAGGATTCCAGTGTTCAAGGGCGCTTCACTAGAAATACAAAATTAAGAGCATGTAAATCTAATTGTTTCTGTGTAATAGGAAGTCGAAAGTAGCTCCATGTTATGTCATATTTCTTTTCCAAACTTGGCTGATATACTGCCGTGTCTCGATATATAGCACAGTAGCCGTATTGTGCATATACCATGAATGGAGTTACTAAATAATGTACGGAGTCGAAACAACGCCTACCTTTACTCGTTCATCATTTTGATCTGACAGCTGTTGAAATTTTGATGAAGAATAGAAAGGGATTTTCTGCTCTGTGAAAACAACTAAGTTACGATGACAGATATGACTAAACGTGTTATTAAATGCTGCTATGTAAGAAATATACCCTTAAAAATGTCTGAGCCATGTGTTTCACTTTAAGTACATCAAATAAACGTATTCTTGCATGTCTCCCGACATATAAAAGAATGAAGAAATGTTCTATCTACTAATAAGATTTTGGAATTACGTAAAATATTAAATGTTCCTTAAATTATTCCTTAAAAAAAAAATAACAAGTGTGCTTTAGACCACACGACTGAAGTAAAACTTCTTTAGCTCCATAGTGTGATACAGACAATAGACCTGCACAGTAGGGATGCCCGATCTGAATCGATCTTTTAGAAGATCGATACACGGTAATATGATCTGCCGATTTTTTGAATCGATTCGATAGGATGCGATCTTCGCTCAGATCGAATCGTATGCTTGGAAGATCGTATGAAAAAATCGCATAGTTAAAAAACCAAAACAATGCAAACTAAACTACATTATGATCTTTCACAACCTCACATTTTAGCGGGTACAACAAAGGATTACCAACACCTATGACCTATTTGTTGAAATACTTAATGTAGTCTCGGTCTCGAGTTACGCATGAGTATGAAATATGAAATGATATGAAGGTACTATTAAAATTTGTTTTTATAAACCGCATCGTAGGATACCTTATTGTTCATTGATAGTATTGACTACGGAGTGTTTTGTTTTGTAAGAGCTTATTATTTTTAGATAGATTTTGCTTTTAACATGGCTCCGCCAGTAAAATCAAGTATTTGGACGTTTTTTATTATATGTGACTCGGGTGAACAGAAATCTCGGGTCAAGATTATGTAACGAGTAGCATAATCATACCAATTATTTTCTGCATGACTAAATCGATCGAATCTGCCCATACAGGAAGCACTTCTGAAGTTTCTGACTTAGGAGCAGCATTCAAAGCAAAAATACTGATGGAAATTAACAGACGCTTTAAGAATGTTGAAAAAGTGCATCTTCTGGCAATATTAACAATTTTAGACCCCTGATTAAAAAAAAAATATTTTACGGATGCTCGCTCAGTCTTGTGCAAAATCACTTAATGATATCACCGATTTGCTAAAAACGACGGACGCCAAAAAGGATACATCAGAGAATGCGCAAAATGTGGTTTTACCCGATGATGACGACAACATTTGGAAGTTTCATAACCAGTTGGTGTCCGAATCGAATCAAAATATTCCAAAAGAAGGACTTGATGACATTTTGAAACAGTAACTTAGAGAACCATTACTGAATAGACAAGCAGACCCAATAACATATTGGACCACCAGATCTACTATCTGGCCGGACCTAAGCTGTTTGGCTTTGAAGTATTTGACGATTGTTGCAACCTCTGTCCCTTCAGAACGTCTGTTTTCACTAGCTGGCAACACTTTGACTGATAGCCGTAATAGGTTAGATCCAGTTCGTTTGACTAAATTGTTGTTTTTAAAAAGCTTAAATGCGGAGAGTTGGAACCTATAAACATATTTGTAATCTTTTTGTAACTTACCTAATAAATACAATTTTACATGCAATGTCACTGTAATTTTATTATTTTTAAAAAATTGGGATACGATCTTTCAAGATCGAATGAGATCGATTCAATTCAATACGATTCAGATCGTGAATCGATTCACAGGGTTACGATCCATTACGATTCAAAAGATCGATTCAAAGCAAAAGATCGGGCATCCCTACTGCACAGTGTCTTACATATACGAAACTTAACTCGCTATGAGAGAAAGAGAATGTGTGCTCGCACCTCTCTCTCTTGCCCCTACAGTAATATAAGACACGTAACTCTGTCTCATTCTATCTTCACTAACTTATATCTCCCTCTCAACTTCCGCCCGATCACACTTCGATCACGCAACGCTCTCGTCACGCATTCACCAGCTTACTCCCCAAATCAAGCGTGACAGCGTGCGTAAAGAAGTTTTACTTCAATTAATGGACCTAGTACGTTCACTGTTTTGATCGTATCACATATGAATACACCACTAGAAAGGAAAGTAGGCACCCTAAGTAGGCATTGAGCAATGGGAGAATTAGCATAGGGTCCAAACTTGCTTCATACTCGTTTGGGAGCAAAGCGTTTTGATCTCTCGCTAAATCGATCGAAATGATTTTTTGCCGTCCATCACTGCCACCACTGCAGAAACCTGGTGCCAGATGGATCACTGGCTCGTGCAGCAAGTGAGAAAGCAACTCACGTCTCGATAAAAGCAGTGAGTCCCCACCCAAGCTACCTCACTGAGATTCCGCAATGCCGAAGATCCGTATTTACCAAAAAGTTGTGCTCAGTACGCAGCGTTGGACTTGAACAAAGCCAGTGGACCTGATGGTAAACCTGCGATAGTCTTTAAGACCTATGCACACGAGTTGTCTCCTGTCCTAACACGTACTGTACCGTCTTTCTCTGAGGACTGGTTCGGTTCCCAGGTCTTGGAAGCTTGCTAATGTCCAACAAGTGCCCAAGAAAGATAGTTGCGCAGACCCTACGAACTATCGACCGATCGCAATCACCTCTACTTACTACTTTGTAAAGTTATGGAACGTGTTTTGAACGTCCAACTTCTCGGCTACTTAGAACATAATGACTAATAGGTAAAAAACTTGAAATCCTCTTTAGGATGAGACGGTACTTCACATCGAAACAGCTTCTTAAATCATACCATGCTCAATTCGATCTAGCATGGAATACTATAGCCATCAGTGGGATGGATCTGCTAAGTATCAGTTAGCTGACCTCGACTCTGTTGAGCGGTGCGCGTTGAGATTAATAGGTGAACAAACACTAACAAAGGCAAAGATTCAAAGTCTCGAACAACCAGCTACGTAGGGTGGCTTGCTTGTCGGTATTTTACAGAATGTACTTTGGTAAGTGTGCACACGAGCTTGATAACTTAATTCCGTATTCACCCGTCTTTAGGAATACAAAATGAACACCCCTATACCGTTGAGAGTCCACACATTTGCACGAAGCGATTTGCTTTTTCCACCCGCATCGGTGTTCCCTGCGAAATATAATCTCGGTCTCTTCAAATTAATTGTAGAATGGCCACATTCAAGGTAAGCGCGCTCTATCGTAGGTCTCACGGTCGTTTACCATCAAGTGAGGTGGGAACAAGCGCAAACCCATACTATTAAAAATCGGTCAAGTGCGAGTCGACTCGCGCACGAAGGGTTCCGTACCGTATCTATAAAAACGGCAAAAAAATCACGTTTGTTGTATGGGAGCCCCCCTTAAATATTTGTTTTATTTTAATTTAATTATTTATTCTTAAAGTGAATATCCAACTAAATATTCTGTGAATATTTCAAGCGTCTACCTGTTGCCATTATCAATATCGAGCAAAAACGAGCAAAAAATTCACGTTTGTTGTATGGGAGCCCCCTTAAATATTTATGTTATTCTATTTTTTAGTATTTCTTGTTCTAGCGGCAATAGAAATACATAATCTGTGAAATTTTCAACTGTCTAACTATCACGGTTCGTGTGATACAGCCTGGTGCCAGACGGACGGACGGACGGACGGACAGCGAAGTCTCAGTAATAGGGTTCCGTTTTACCCTTTGGGTACGGAACCCTAAAAAATGAGTGAGGTCACAAGTACCACCAGAGGTCACGAGTAATACAACAGAACGTCAAGTATGTAGTTGATTTTTGGTTGCGGTTTTCTGTGCGGTACTTCCCCAACCGGGTTGATTTGACACGTTCACTTCTTTGTTCTTTTATTTTTTTTTAATTTTCAATGCGAGTGCGTGATGTAGGTATATATAGCCAACGCTCGCTTATTCATCGACGCTTATTCATAATGATAATGACTGGGGATACATAGAAGATTCCATCCATGTGTGATTAGCATTAGCCTCTCGTAGTATATAAACATTGTGAATTTTTGGTACAACCAACGATTATTTTAATCATATAAAGGAGTGTAAACCAGCACTGGTAATAAAAACCTAATAACTGGAATACTTATTAACTATAATGCGTTTCAAATAAGTTGATAACTGTCATAATGACATTTTGATACGTGTCGATAACTTCATTGTGTAACGTATGACCTTACGTTACACAATGAAGTTATCAAAACGTATCAAAATGTCATTATGACAGTTATCAACTTATTTGAAACGCATTATAGAAGTAGGTACAATTTTTTCTCCTCTTCACAATTCGGGATCGTGAGCGTTCGGTTCGGTGCTATCAAAAATCACTTGAATGTCATCCGCAATACTGCTATTTACACACTTCGTAGTACGTTGCTGAGAAGATAGATGGCGACACTTTGAGAATTTAGTTTTCTTGACTTTGCGAAAGCGAGCTGAGATTTTCTATTTTCATGCCGACTTTCACAGGTCCCATTTTAATTTCCCGAAAATAATGTGAAACATATTAAAGAGTAATCTGGCTTTTTTGTTCTATAAATAGGTCGTGTGCGTATCGCATGATATTCAAGCGATGCCCTTGTCTAAACGTCTCTTTTCTGTAGCCTTACTAATGTACTAAATGCAACCCGCGACTGGTGTACCGTGGGTGCGATTTTCTCTTACTTTCATTTTTTCGGCTTCTAAGGGACGTATAGTCATCCAAGTGTGAAGATAGGTAGGGCGCAGCAAAGCAACCCGTCTGGGGAAGTACCGCCACCTCGCAGAAAACCGCAGCCAAATAACAACTCCCTAAAGGGTTGTTGTGCTCTTGCGTGTGAGTGAGGTTACCAGGTGCGAGTGATACTTAATGGGATAATTACTTAATAGGCTACGGTAACCGCTTTACATCAGGTGGGCCGTGTGCTTGTAGGCCTTCCGACGTTGATTAAAAAAAGTTTGCTTCGCTCGCTAGTTAGGCTGCTGCTGTCACATCTACTCCTTAGAAGCTGGCTGCTAACCTCACTAACTCGCAGGAGCAAAACAACATTCCGAGGAGTTGTTACTTGACTTTCTGTGAGGTGGTGCTTACCTTTCTTTGCTGACGACAGCTGCTGAGACCGACGGCTTAACGAGCCCTCCGAGTTGTCTCAACCACTCGTCTCGAGGCGACAGTTGCAGTGATTGTGCTCAGAAGTAATTAGTACAGAAATATCTCCTTATTCGCGGGGTATGGAAATAAATATTGTCGGACAAATTACACAGCGCCACCTAGCCCCAAAGTAAGCGAACTTTGTGTTATGGGTACTAGACGACTGATAAACATACGTAAATACACTTTCTTTTGTAAATACATACTAACTACACATAGAAAACCAGTTGAGAATGCGCAAGCTTGCATTGCCAGAGGAACAAATGGCTCGTCAATTAGGTATATAACAATTCACTTTTTTTAATATGTCGGCCATTTTGACTATGTTCCTTAAGAGATAGGAACGGTGTTCCTAAACATTCCTATTCTACTTTTTATGCTGAATTCGAATCTGAAGTCAAAATTTGAATATTCGAAAAAAACACACACACAGACAAACATATAGATTTCATATAGGAACGGTGTTCCTGACAATATGTCAAAAATTATGCGGCGAATACGAAAACCGTGAACATGGTGATTTGTATAATAAGGGTTAGGTTCTAAGGTAGGAAAATAAAATAAAATAAATTAAAATAAAGTCATTATTCATTATTATGTTAATAATTTATCGCCACTTAACTTCATGTGCCCTCTTAATGCAAATAATATCTTTTTTTGTTCATATTTTGACACCCAGGTAGGTGTAAAAATATGATATTCGTTTTGATATGTAAGGGGGGAAAATGTTGAATATTGAACAATGAATATTATATATATATATAACAATGAATATCTCTTTTTAAATTATATGTGTAATGTACGTATCCGCGAGTAACGATATGTTCCGACGCGAGTACAGGAAGTGGTCTCAAGTTTTTCCTCCGCGAATATTGAAATCGCGAATAAGAAGTTTTTACTACATGACATACCGGTACAGACGCGGGTTCAGAAGTTTCTTCGAAGTCACCCTACTGCGTTGTATCTCTCCTGTGGCACCGCAGCACCGCTCCCGGCATTGTGGCCGCGACGGAAACGTGGTAATCGCGCTCCCTCAGGGCGGAAGTGGCGCCTTCGTTCCCGCTTTATTGTTTGAACGCTTGTGAGATATGGTTTTTATTGCGGATTATATATTTACTAGTGGTATTTGCTCGTTATATACTGCCGATACTGATATTGGTCGCGGTTCATTTCAAATTGTTGAACTGTGAGGTGTAATTTTGCAAAAGAGAGCCATAAGAGCTATCTACAAACTTGGCCCCCGTGAAGAAAGGACCTGTAATCACAATCCGACTTTTCAAGAACTTGTAAAAAATTATGCCAAAATATTTAAACGAGCCTGTTCCAATGCTGTCTATATATTTAAAAAATAAAATTAATGGTTCAACAAATATTATTAAATCTGTTTGGGATATGATAAATAATGAGACGGGTAGAGCGAAAGTACGTAGTCGAGACTTTCGGTTAAAGATCAATGATATAGATATCAAAAATGATGTAGAAATTGCGACTGAGTTTGAAAAATATTTTTCTAACATTCCTCTTATTACTACGAGAAATCTTATGTCTTCTTCTATATCTGCTGAACTGGTTCTCAAACAGAGCGTGGTAGAATGCGACACAATATTTGAATTTTCAGCTGTAAGCCCAAAAGATGTTTTGAACGCTTTTAAATCAATAAATATGAAAAACACTAAAGATCTGTGGGGTCTATCTGTCAAAACCATTTCTTCTATTATTATTTCAATCGCTCCACATTTAGCTACAATTTTCAATTGTTGTGTGGCATCTGGTGTATTTCCTGACTTGATGAAACATAGTAAAATCATTCCATTATTTAAATCTGGTGATAGTTCGGACCCTTCGAATTTTCGACCTGTTTCCATACTGCCCATTCTCAGTAAAATTTTTGAAAAACTAATGCTTAGCCAGTTGCTCAGACATTTCAATGCACATAATTTGCTTCATAGGAAACAGTTCGGATTTACGAGAGGTTGTTCAACTATAGACGCAGGGATTCATTTGCTTAAAAGTATATTCGCGGCATGGGAGGATTCGCAAGATGCCTTGGGAATTTTCTGTGATCTGTCTAAAGCGTTTGACTGCGTGCACCATGACACTCTTGTCAGAAAATTACACCACTACGGTATCAGGAACAAGGCTCTCGAACTTCTGTCTTCTTATCTGGGCAATAGGATACAGAAGGTCGATGTTAATGGTAAAAGATCTTCGGGGTCCCCTGTAGTTATGGGAGTCCCACAGGGGTCAATTCTAGGTCCATTCTTATTTTTAGTTTATATAAATGACTTACCTTATTATGTAAGGGATAAACATGAGATTGTATTGTTTGCGGATGATACCTCTTTGACATTCAAAATTAATAGACAGTTAGGTAATTATGACGAAGTTAACGATGCTCTCTCTAAAGTTATTCATTGGTTTAGTGTTAATAATCTGCTTTTAAACGATAAAAAGACTAAAGTAATTAAGTTCTCAACACCTAATGTAAGACAGGTGGCTACCAATGTACATGTTAATGGAACTAATTTAGCCCCTGTGGAGACAACTGTGTTCTTGGGTATAACAATTGACTCCAGACTACAATGGGGCCCACAAATTGAAAAATTATCAGGAAAACTAAGTTCTGCAGCCTATGCAGTGAAAACTATTAGACGGCTCACTGATATTGATACGGCTAGAATAGTTTATTTCAGCTACTTTCATAGTATTATGTCATATGGAATTCTTCTTTGGGGTAACTCCGCGGACATTAACACCATCTTTTTATTGCAAAAGAGAGCCATAAGAGCTATCTACAAACTTGGTCCCCAGGAGAGCCTTAGAGAAAAATTCAAAGAAATAAATATTCTAACAGTCGCATCGCAATATATCTATGAAAATCTTTTGTATGTCCATAAAAACATAGACTCATTTTGTAAAAAGAGTGATACTCATAGCATAAATACTAGATATAAGCATAATCTTGTGTTACATGCAAGCCGTCTCCACAAAATAAGTAATTCTTTTATGGGGCAATGTATACGGTTCTATAACAAACTTCCCAGCAATATAAGAGAATTGTCAATAAACAAATTTAAAACTACTATTAAAGCCAAATTGTGTAGCAGGGCATATTATAAAGTATCTGACTATATTAATGATAAAAATGCCTGGGAGTGAGTCGATCCAATTATAATGTAATTAATAAAATATGTAAATTTGTTTGGACACCAAAAGAGGGATGCCTGAGTTTTTTGGCAGTATTTTTATCAGTGCTCACCTAGTCATAAACTGCACGGTAGGCAAAAAAATTGTGACGATTCCAAACAAATGTAGCCATTTTTACGGAATAAAAAGATTTTGACTTTGACTTTGACTTTTACTTTGGAGAGCCTTAGAGAAAATTTCAAAGAAATAAATATTTTAACAGTCGCATCGCAATATATCTATGAAAATCTTTTGTATGTCCATAAAAACATAGACTCATTTTGTAAAAAGAGTGATACTCATAGCATAAATACTAGATATAAGCATAATCTTGTGTTACATGCAAGCCGTCTCCACAAAATAAGTAATTATTTTATGGGGCAATGTATACGGTTCTATAACAAACTTCCCAGCAATATAAGAGAATTGTCAATAAACAAATTTAAAACTATTAAAGCCAAATTGTGTAGCAGGGCATATTATAAAGTATCTGACTATATTAATGATAAAAATGCCTGGGAGTGAGTCAATTCAATTATAATGTAATTAATAAAATATGTAAATTTGTTTGGATACCAAAGGAGGGATGCCTGAGTTTTTTGGCAGTATTTTTATCAGTGCTCACCTAGTCATGAACTGCACGGTAGGGAAAAAAATTGTGACGATTCCAAACAAATGTAGCCATTTTTACGGAATAAAAAGATTTTGACTTTGACTTTGACTTACACATCATCATCATCATCATCTGAGCGTTAGTCCTGGTTTTACGGTTTCGCTTCGCAAGCCAGGGTTCGTTGTAGCATAGTGAATATGGTATATAGCAAAGATTTGTATTGTATTACTCTTCCTCGGCCGAGTAAAGAGTTATAAATGACGTGGTTTTTTTTAATTATAACAATACGCATAGCAAACAAGCTTACGGTCTGATGTAAAGTGGTTACGGTAGCCTATGATCGCTAGCAACAAAATGAGTGTCGTTAGTGCGTTGCCATCCCCGCTTTCCACACAGCAACTCCTCATCTTCTGGTGATCTCACTCACTCACGGGAACACAACACCCCTCCATGGAGTTGTTATTTGGCTGCCGTCTTCTGTGAGGTGGAGGTACTTCCCCAGTCGGGCTAACGTCGTGCCCTACCTCTCTTTCGCCAGAGCCTCGTGTGTTGACAAGCAGGGTGCATCACGTGCAGGTGAAATTGGCTTTGGCTCTAAAGATGACATTGAGCCTCTTACACCCCTAGGTCAATGTAATTTATGGTCGAAAATCTGTATTCACGGATTCAATAAATAAACATTTAATTGAATTATTTATTTAATTAAAGTAAGTATAAGTATGCAAGGTTTTCTTTGCCTACCCCGCAAGGGATTTGGTGTGAAGATAAAGATAGATTTATTTATTTATTGTTCACTGGAAAATGGTAGGAATTTTATATATAACTAGCTGACTTGGCAAACGTTGTTCTGCCATATAAATCGTTTCTTATCAAAACTTTTTTTTATGAAATATACTTTACGACCTATTCTCATACTTACCAAATATACATAAAAAAATTCATAAACATCGGTCGCGCCGTTTATTTTTATACAACTAGATTGGCAAACAAGCATGCGGCCCGCATTAGATGGTAAGCGGTCACAGCGGCCTATTGACGCTTGCAACACCACGGGGATTTTCCTATCTGCTGCTGCACGCTGCCAATCTTGTGACCTAAGGATGTTTCGTCACAGTGCCCAGTAGTTTCTCTGCCATATCTCACCCTTCAAGCCGGAAAACAGCTATATAAATATAGTCGCTTGGCTGTAGAAATAGAGGTACCCACACGGACGACTTTTGTACAAAGTCTCCCTCATGTGTGGTGTCGTAAAAGGCGACTGAGGGAAAGATACAGGAGATGGGCAGCAGCGTCCGCTGCGTACTTTAACAACGTACTACGGTTGCCAACCCGCCTGCCAAGCGTGCCAACCTTCCTCAAAAATACTTATAGGTATGCCCAATCTGTATATGTAAATTTTATATTATAGATTGAGTACCTATTTTAATTAATTAACTATCCATGTGCTAGTGTGAGGGTCCTGACTACTGGGAGTACTGCCACTGGTCGTCAATTATAAAACATGTATTATAAAATGAACTTGATTTTATTCAGCATTTTCTTAGTACGACTACCTATGTCAACCAGTGCGCAGTAACTGGCGACCACGCGTCACACATACAATTTTTACATATAAAACGCTGACGCGCAACCTTATGAAGTACATGTGTCCCCACAAAGGCTTGTTCAAAGGCTTTAATTGACTCATCCGCCCAATTTATTTTCCTTTTATCTTTTTTCTTAGAATTCTTTAAATATTCATTCAGTACCGACTGATACTGTGTGGCATTTGGTATACTAGCTCTGTAAAAATTTACCATTCCTAAAAATCGCCTTAATTGCTCAACAGTTTCCGGCTTAGGATATTCCATTATGGCCTTAACCTTATGCTCTAGAGGCTTAATACCCTCAGTGGAAACTTCATAACCTAAAAAATCTATTACTGGCTTGCCAAATTCACATTTAGCCAAATTAATTGTTATACCAAAATCTGTCAAACGCTGAAATAATTGACGTAAATGATTCTCATGTTCTTCCTTCGTATCGCTGGCTACTATGACGTCATCAATAAATGAAAATAAAAAATCTAAACCTTTTAGTACATTATTACACATAAATCTCTGAAATGTTTGGCTACCATTACGTAGACCAAACGGCAAACGCAAAAACTCAAATAAACCTATTGGCGTAATGATTGCAGTCTTTTCTACATCCTCAGGTGCTACTCTAATAAAAAAATACGCTTTATTTATGTCAATTTTGGAGAAAATTTTCTTACCTGACAATATGTAGGTGAAATCATGAAGACGAGGCACTGGGTAACGGTCTGGCTTCGTGATCGCATTAAGACGCCTATAGTCTCCCACTGGACGAATATCCCCATCTTTCTTCGCTACTATGTGTAGTGGACTCGCCCATTCACTCTTCGATGGTCTGCATATTCCCAATTCCTGCATAGACCTAAACTCTTCCTTCACCTTGTGATACCTGTCCGGCGGCAAAGGCCTCGCTCGGGCATGAACTGGTTTACCTGTTGTCTCTATATAATGTAAAACATCATTATTAGCACATTTTTTATCCAAATTATTAAAAGATATCGGCTTTGTAATTTCCGGAAAATCCTTCAACAATTCTAAAAATGGATGATCGCCATTAACTGTACCAATGGATGGCGTACTACAATTAATTATGTTGCCGAATGTCAGTAATTTGGTCTCCTTATCAATTAATTTTTTTGCACTTAAATCTACTACCAAATTATGATGAGTTAAAAAATCTGCACCTAAAATTGCCTGATTAACGTCTGCAATTACAAATGTCCAACGATAAGGACGTCTAAGATTTAAATTTATCGTTAAATGCTTAATACCATATGTCTTAATTTCACTATTATTGGCTGCAAATAACTTAAAGTCCATACACTCTTCCTTCTTTTGCTTACTATTCGCTGGAATTACAGAAATATTGGCACCAGTGTCTACTAAAAACTTTAACTGATTTTCCCTATCATATACACAAAGGCGGTGATTAGAAATAGGTACAAAATTGCCCGCCACTGTTTGCACCTCCATTAGTTTTCCGACTTATTTTCTAATGGTTGTTTCCATGCACAGGGCTGCTCACATTTTCTCGCTCTATTCCTGAACCGATAATGCCATCTGCATAACCAATTTGGATCGTTCGGCGTTGACCTTGACCTTGATTTTGACCTTGACCTATATCCAAAATTCTGTCGTCCTCGATTTGATGATCGGCGATAACTGTTTACTTCTTCCCGTAATGAAGAAACTTCTAAATTCAATTTCTGCATCTGCGACAAAATTTCACTCATCGGAAACTGGCTGCTACTCGACGATGGGTCATCAATCCTTGCTACGTCAGCACTACGAACATTTTCCATTATTTTGTCTGCTATCCTGGCCAAATTGTCTAGCTTTTGGTCTTGACTCACGGTTAATACAGCTCGAACGGATGATGGTAGACGCGTAATCCACAATTTATGCAATGTTTGGTCCGAAATCTGCACGTTTCTGCCTAATTCCCGCATACGCCGCAATAAATGAGAAGGTTTTTGACTTCCCAATTCCATTTCGCCTACTAATTTCTGAAATTGCCGTTCCGCACTTTCTTCATATACGTGCAACAAGCGCTCCTTAATGGCCTTGAACTTATTTTGTTCCGGCGGCGACAGTAAGATATCGCTTACTTGTTGCAAAGCATCACGACCTAATTTTGCTATGACTACATTAAAATTAGCCTCATCACTTTGTTTTTGTGGCAGAAGTACACTCTCCACCTGTGCGAACCATAAACGTGGCATTTCCGCCCAAAACTCCGGTAATCGCGTTTGTAGGGCAATAGCAGCAATCTCCATATTCGAATTATTAAATGTACCTTTTTGTCCATTTGACGAAACTGGCACGGATCCTTGCGTGACCGGCACGGATCCTTGCGCGTCCTGAACGGATCCCGGCAGAGTAACTGGATACATATTGTCACTAACTTTGTCCTTATTTACACAAACGAGTCAAAATTGTTCGCAGTTCTACACTCACTTAATGTCTTTAACCACTAAATATAACACTGCACGACTATTTTAATTATACCAGTAGATTTCCAAGAACTCTCACGCATAGACACATGGGAATAACAGATATATCACGTCGGTCTGGCCGTGATCACGTCGGGGTCACCAATTATAGGTATGCCCAATCTGTATATGTAAATTTTATATTATAGATTGAGTACCTATTTTAATTAATTAACTATCCATGTGCTAGTGTGAGGGTCCTGACTACTGGGAGTACTGCCACTGGTCGTCAATTATAAAACATGTATTATAAAATGAACTTGATTTTATTCAGCATTTTCTTAGTACGACTACCTATGTCAACCAGTGCGCAGTAACTGGCGACCACGCGTCACACATACAATTTTTACATATAAAACGCTGACGCGCAACCTTATGAAGTACATGTGTCCCCACATACTTCATGTCATATCGCATTTGAGACTTGCATAATAAAAGTCTGTATAATCAGGCCTGCTTCGCTATGTTGAGCAGATCAAAAGTCTTAGACGCCAGTTTGGTCTTTTCCCTCAGAACTACCTTATCAGTTAACCATTAACGTAAGGTAATACATTTATTTATTAGATAAAAAAACAAAAAACCAAAAATGAGATAGATACATATCTAGTATCAGGGTATATGTAATGTTATATTTCAGCAAACTTAAAATAAGTCTCTTTAAAAGCCTGCTGCAAAAGCATAACTTCATTAGTTAAATCCATGTTTTTGCTGCTGTTAAATTCGCAGGCGCTCATTTAAAAATGTACAATTTTCTCAGATGAGTACTATCTGCAATGTATCTCTTGATGTGAATCTCTATGATTTAAACTTTTTTTATACAAAGTCGGAAGTCATGCAAGCAAATGACCCACCTTATGTAAAGTGCTTACCGCATCCTTTGAACGCTTGCAATTCATTAAATATCAATGCCACTTCTACAGCTAACACTGCAACTCTTTAGAAGTTTACTGGTAACCTCACTCGCAGAAACACAACAACCCTCCAGGGGGTCGTCATTTGGCTGCGGTTTACTGTGAGGTGGAGTTATTTTGACACCAACGCTCGTGGGTTCGACTCCCACACATGGCAAACATTTATGTGTATGAACATGTCTGTTTGTCTTGGTCTGGATGTTTTAAGAGAGGTAGGGCGCATCAAAGGTACCCGTCTGGGGAAGTTCCTCCACCTCACAGAAAACCGCAGCCAAATAACAACTCCCTAGAGGGTTGTTGTGTTCCTGCGTGTGAGTGAGGTCACCAGTAAGTTCCCAAGGAGTCGCTGTGTAAGCAGCAGAGGAGGCATCGCGCGAGTGATATATGTTACAAGCGTTAATATACAATTAATGTCAGTGTAATAGTCATTCAAACGTTACTAGGACGACAGCGCTGGTTTTACCATTGAAAGATGTGTAATGGTCATATAAAACAGTCGCATAGAAGTGTATACGACGTCTTTAAATGACTAAAAGTTGTATAACGATAAGAGGCACTAAGTCGCATTATAGGCTAAAATTACTTCTGTACGATGTTTATAGCATTTTGAGCTGTATAACTTATACTTATACGACGTAAATGTTTGTTGGGTAGGCTACGGTAACTGTTTTACATCAGGTGGGCCGTATGCTTGTATGCCTCCCGACGTAGTATAAAAAAACATACTGTATTGATACAAATGAACCGAAGATCGTATTCCTGTTATATTTTATTGTAAGTATATTCGTTATCGTTATTTTCAACGTGTCTCCAAAAAATAATTAATAAATAGTTTACTTTTTATATCGATTTAATTTTATGTCAATGTTGTTGTTACTGACTGTACGGATTATCGACTCCGTTGAACTGGAAATTTCTAGAAGTTTGCTATAAAGTACTATAATTTGTTGTATTGTTTTCTATTTATCTATTTTTTACTGTTAGCGGTGTTTGTACTTTTTACGAGTTCTTATTTAAATCCCCTTTCATTTCCCGTATCCTCGTAATGAAACCGCAGGTAGGTCCTGTTCCACTTCGATAAATGTTTTAAATGCGCGTCTTATCAATAATGCGGAACGTCGAGAACGTTCTCGTTTTTTGGGTTCCGTAGTAAACAAGGAACCCTTATAGTTTCGCCATGTCCTTCTGTCTGTCCGTCTGTCCGCGGCCTAGCTCGGAGTCGCTTGATACTAGAAAGCTGTAGTTGGGCATGTATATACACATTAACTATGCTGACAGTAGAATAAAATCTTGAAAAAAAAGATTAAAAGTTTTTAAAGGTACCTCCCCCTACACACAAATTAGGAATCATTTTTAGGGTTCCGTATCCAAGGGGTTAAGGCGACACATCGAAAAATTAGACCAACTTTCATCGAATAATATAGGCTAATGACTAAACTGACGGATCTAAGATTTTAATATAAATAACTTCATTTCTTTATCTTGAATTTGCTTGCTCAAATACGCGATTGTGTAAAATTGATTCGATAATAATTACTTTCGAAAACACCTCCTGAAATTCATTATTTTTGAAATTACAACGAAGTTGTTCTGTTTATACGCTTCAAAATTACTTAAATCTATTAGTAATATCTATGTTTACAATATGGTTGCTGCATATTTTGATAACTGAAACATGAAATTTTTTAAAAATATTTCAAGTTTCTGACAATTTCTAAGCGATCACATTCGTCTTGGGTGCTACGTGTTTTCGACCTTATTGTGCGGTAATGAGGATTATAAACGCGTTGACTAACTACAAGGGCCAGTCCGGCTCCAGCCTGCTTCGAGGTGAGACCTATGTCGACTGTCTGCTCGAGCTCGCTCCATTAACATCGCGACACCGAAGTTTTTATAATTAATAGTTGTAAATATTCAATATTATAGTATTTAGCGTAAGTGTATTATTATTAGATATAAGTAGTAAATAATATTATAGGTTTATATATATTTATTATACTGTTGTAATAATGGGGAACACTAAAAAGAAAATATATAAAATAAAAATACAAAGAAAATGTTCGTAGAATGGCGGAGGCGAACAAGACAAGGTATTTATTTTTTTTAATTATTATATTCATTAAACATATTATAGTAACATTGTGTAGACATATTTCTAGTTTTTAGAACAGTTCCTAGGTATGGTTGGCCCAAGCTATGTAATTCCTCTTAAAACTTTTTTTAATTTTGCTTACTTAATAACTCTATATAAAACTGCATTAAATAAGAGTTATTTTTTGCAGGAATAAACAGTAACATTTGATAATTTGTATACATTATCCACAGGCTGACCGTGTACCTATATAGGACGTCAAACTCCTATTATGTCCATTATAATCTGACCGAACTCCGACTTAGAAGTTGTACGTCGGTGGAGGTCAGGTTACGTTGGAAATTTATACCAATACGGTTCGCGCTCTCAGCACATAGCAACCAGTGGAGACTCTTTATTTCTTTGTATTAAAATAAAAACTTATTAAATAGAATATTTTTGCTGTTTTGTTTTTTAGGAGAAACTTACTAAATAAACATAATATTCCAACAGAAGAATCACTACTCGATTTATATGCTACTTTAACGTAAGTGTCATACGGGACGACAAACTCATAGTAACCATTATAAGCTCACCGAACTCCGACTTAGACATTGTACGTAGGTGAAGGTTAGTTTACGTTGGAAATTTATCCAATACGGTTCGCGCTATCAGAAAATAGAAAACCAGTGGAGGTTTTTTATTATTATTATTTTTTGTATTAAAATAATTACTAGTAAAATAGTGTATTTTGATAGTTTTTAAAGAAAACTCGGTATGTTTCATGTTAAAGAAGCGAGCGAGGTGTGTAAGTACCGAGTCATGTGGCGCTCAGTTCTCTCTGCCTACCCCGCGAGGGATTTAGCGTGAAGATATAGATAGATAGTATACTTATACCCATGGTACTCGTGAAAACAAATAATATTTACTATGAACCAACACTGAAAACACAAAAAACTCATCTATTCTATACATTTTGGTTAGTATTGAACTATTGTACGGATTAGCAGATTTATTTCGCAACATCAGAGATGGTCCTTGTTCTTTCTTCTTGAGAGTTTAATAAATAACAAGGAAACGTACAACAATACAAAACACAGAGTATACATAAGTAAAATACAATAAATGTCAGTATACAAAAGTTAAAGTTATGGAACAGCAAGAAAATCATTTGTTACATGTTTTTTTT
Source organism: Pyralis farinalis (assembly GCA_947507595.1). Classification (NCBI taxonomy): domain Eukaryota; kingdom Metazoa; phylum Arthropoda; class Insecta; order Lepidoptera; family Pyralidae; genus Pyralis; species Pyralis farinalis. Next base: position 39,918,925 of record OX382261.1, on the reverse strand, counting down.
TAAATATGAATAGATTATAGAATCTATTTGTATATATGTATATTAGGGTGTCCCTTATTTTTCAAAGTTTTTATTTTCTAACGCATAGGTCTTAGTTTTGTTCATTTGCTTTTAAAACACTCGGAAATTAATTTTTAACTTATTTGGATTACGATAATCCGTGCCGAATTACATCGAAACATGTTCATACAAGTTGCGCGGCAGTGCCGCGCGTACTCGCGGAATTCATTTGTTCAAAGTCAAAGTCAAAATCTTTTAATTCCGTAAAAATGGCTACATTTGTTTGGAATCGTCACAATTTTTTTCCCTACCGTGCAGTTTATGACTAGGTAAGCACTGATAAAAATACTGCCAAAAAACTCAGGCACCCCTCTTTTGGTATCCAAACAAATTTACATATTTTGTTAATTACATTATAATTGGATCGACTCACTCCCAGGCATTTTTATCATTAATATAGTAAGATACTTTATAATATGCCCTGCTACACAATTTGGCTTTAATAGTAGTTTTAAATTTGTTTATTGACAATTCTCTTATATTGCTGGGAAGTTTGTTATAGAACCGTATACATTGCCCCATAAAAGAATTACTTGTTTTGTGGAGACGGCTTGCATGTAACACAAGATTATGCTTATATCTAGTATTTATGCTATGAGTATCACTCTTTTTACAAAATGAGTCTATGTTTTTATGGACATACAAAAGATTTTCATAGATATATTGCGATGCGAGTGTTAAAATATTTATTTCTTTGAATTTTCTCTAAGGCTCTCCCGGGGACCAAGTTTGTAGATAGCTCTTATGGCTCTCTTTTGCAATAAAAAGATGGTGTTAATGTCCGCGGAGTTACCCCAAAGAAGAATTCCATATGACATAATACTATGAAAGTAGCTGAAATAAACTATTCTAGCCGTATCAATATCAGTGAGCCGTCTAATAGTTTTCACTGCATAGGCTGCAGAACTTAGTTTTCCTGATAATTTTTCAATTTGTGGGACCCATTGTAGTCTGGAGTCAATTGTTATACCCAAGAACACAGTTGTCTCCACAGAGGCTAAATTAGTTCCATTAACATGTACATTGGTAGCCACCAGTCTTACATTAGGTGTTGAGAACTTAATTACTTTAGTCTTTTTATCATTTAAAAGCAGATTATTAACACTAAACCAATGAATAACTTTAGACAGAGCATCGTTAACTTCGTCATAATTACCTAACCGTCTATTAATTTTGAATGTCAGTTATTCTCGTGTTGTCAGTTATTCTCGTGATAAATACGTAATGTTTTAACTTTTATGTTTTTATAAGATGGCAGTGGAATTGAGAAGCAATAACTCAAGTATTTTCTTAGTTGAAGACGTAAATTATCAAATAATAGGCGCAAAATTACCGACTAACCATCAAGTTCTTCCTGTACTTTTTTATAAAATTCGCGAAGTTAATTTGACTGTTAGTGAAGCGCATACCTAGTCATTCGAGAGTGTATTATATTTAGGGAAAAAGCTAGGATCCCTACCAGAGCTATACCTAACTGTGTAAAATAACTTGTGAATCTTCACCAGGAGGGAGTTGCAAAAAATTCCCAACAAAATACAAGATGTTTACAAGCGCCGTGAGGACTTTCAAAATAATTTAGATAGTTTATTCGATATAGCACACGCTGATGCTTAAGAACGGATTAAAATAGAAGAAGACAAAATATTATTATTAAATATTATATACTCTCGTACTCGACCGGTTCCGTTCCGGATGCTTGGAGAGAGGCTAATGTGCAGCCGGTCCCCAAAAAGGGAGACCGTTCTGACCCATCGAATTACCGCCCCATTGCCGTAACTTCAGTGTTGTGCAAAGTCATGGAACGGATCCTTAACAAACAATTGATCCGTTACCTAGAAGATCACTCCATAATCAATGATCGTCAGTATGGTTTTAGACCGAAACGATCAACGGGTGATCTTCTAGCGTATGTGACGCACCTCTGGGGGGAGGCAATCGATAAATATGGCGAATCCATGGCAGTCAGCCTAGATATCGCCAAGGGGTTTGATCGGGTCTGGCACAAAGCACTTCTCTCCAAACTTCCGGCATACGGTCTGCCCCTCCAGCTTTGTAATTGGATTGCTGGCTTCCTGCATGAGCGTAGAATCCGCGTCCTTGCAGATGGATACGCTTCGCGGTTCATGTCAGTGAATGCCGGTGTCCCACAGGGCTCCGTTCTATCGCCCACCCTCTTTCTTCTGCATATCAAGGACATGCTGCCACTTGGTAATATTCATTGCTATGCAGATGACAGTACGGTCCATGGGCGATATTTCGGTCGGCCTGGTGCTGGTCGGACAGAAATCGGTGAGAGGCATGAGAGTCTTGTCGTTGAACTGAATCGGGTTTTGGATCTCATTAGTAAATGGGGTTCCAATAACCTGGTTGAGTTTAATGCCGAGAAAACTCAGGTTTGCGCGTTTACAACAAAAATGTCCCCCTTTCTTCCCACTCCCAGTCTTCAGGGTGCTTCCCTCAGTATGCGTGATAGCCTGAACATGCTGGGTATGGGTATTCATTGCGACCTTAACCAGCGTTATTACATCGAGAGCCTCATCTCAACAGCCTCAAGAAAGCTCGGAGTCCTGAACAGGGTGCGCCGGTTCTTCACGCCGGACCAACTTTGTCTGCTTTATAAGACACAAGTTCGGGCCTGCGTGGAGTATTGCTCGCATCTCTGGGACGGCTCCGCACAGTATCTTCTTGAGGCTCTCGATAGGTTACAGCGACGGGCTATCCGCATAATTGACGACGAAGAGGTCACCAAAAGCCTAGAACCTCTTCAACTCCGTAGGGACATAGGCTTTCTAAGCGTATTTTACCGCCTTTACCATGGCGAGTGCTCTGAAGAACTGTTTTCCCTTATCCCACCCTCACCCTTCCGTCATAGAACCACACGTGCGGGCTTGCGATGTCATAGTTCCACGGTTGAGAATATCTCTTCGCGTACCAAAAAGTTCGGCAACTCCTATCTTTGTCGTACCATCAAAAAGTGGAACGCCTTGCCTGCACATGTGTTCCCTCCTTCCTACAATATGGGATCCTTCAAACGAAGCGTGAAGAAGCATTTTGCGGGTCAGCATGGCAGCGTCAACTGACAGGATGCGGGATGTAGTATGCTGTCAGTTGCAGTTGCGATTTGGGCTCCTCTTTCGCTTACTATCAGGCAAAGAGGGGCCACTAGCTGAACTAATACAAAAAAAAAAATATATATATAAATAGAACCAGGGCGTCCAGGATGTTTAGCAGGCAAAAAAGTTAGCCGAAAAAGAAGAAAGGACCAAACAGAGAAAATTAAAAAAAGAGAAAAAAAGACATAAACAAATGTGTTACGAGGAAGGAAGACTTTATCACGCCTATGTTAGTTGCAGATTTAGATAGATCTCAGTTAAGCATAAGGGATTCTGTCTATATACTTCAGGCTGTAGTAGAAGCACTAGATTTTAGCTGTGATGATTTACCGATAAACAAATCGTCTATCAACGCATTCGCACTCAGAGTAGAAAAGATAGAGCGGAATCTATAAAATCAGATTTTCAAATTAATATGCCTAAAATGGTGACCGTTAACTGGAATGGGAAATTGTTACCTGGTCTGGACGTGGGAAGCCCTAAAGAAGAACGCCTGCCAATTTTAATTTCATTTAGAGAAAATGAACAACTTCTGGCTGTACCCAAACTAGAGAGCTCTTCCGGCCAGGATCAAGGTAAAGCTGTGTCAAATCGAATCAAAAATCCACCAAGTCACAAGCAGCCCTGATATCCCAATGTTCAAAAAATTTAGAGACGACTGGAAAACTATTAATCCTGCTGCTATTCAATCGTACACCGATATCGTCACACAACATTTTGGTAATACAATAATAAAAGAATTGTTGATATTTTATAATCAAGAATTACAAAAAAACATTGTACGTGACGATTATCGGGAAGTAATTGAACTATCCATTATATTCCTAGGAGGAGATAATGAGAAAAAAATTAAAATCAGACCTCCTGGATCCTGGCGATGCATCAAGCAAGGTGGATGGCTAGAGCTATTTACTCTTTAAAAATATGTTTGTTGCAATCCCAATCCAAAATTAGCGCCAAGGATAAACGAGTACTTCAAGACGTTTGTTTATTCATAGCGGTTATATATATTACGTGAAATAGCTTGAATGTAGTCTGGTGGTGAAGGCACCAAATCAAGATTTGTGCTTATTAAAGAGGCTCAAGGAATAAAAATTAATTTTATAAATTATAATTTTACCAATTTATTTAGCTACATAACGGTTAGGGTCAAAAACAGCAATTTTTAAAATCTTAGTGATAATTGAATGTTAAATCTAAATATTTTCCATAAATTTATAAATCTATATCATTAGATGAAATTAATCATTATAATTTATTCTTTCGAAGGATACCCTAAAATATTGGTTGTGTTTTTTTCACATTTCGCTGATTGGATTCCAAGTGCTTGATAAATTTTTGGTAAAGGTTAAATTTACATTTAATGATCAAAATATACAATTTCTTTATCATTTAGGTACGCAATCTTTCAGTAGATACCTGAATGATATATTCGTCGATGTTAGGTATGACGCGTGAAAGTTGTGTAGATGCCGTATACCATTTTATGCACTAAAAGTTGCTAAAAGCTTGTAATAAAATGTTTACTCTTCGTGCTCTAAAAAATGGCATTAAAGGTATAACGCAGAGGGACTAAAGTGTGTGTTATAAGTTATAACCCTTAACTTCTTTGTAAAGAAAAAAATCCTGGAGGTCACATTATGTTAATGTGTTGCGAAAATTATACAAAAACTAGTAGTAATAGCGGGAATACTTTCTCTAATTCAATCTGATAATTTTATTTCTCTTATTTATTCGAAATAAAAAATCCTGTGTTTACTCGGCGCTATCAGCCATATGACTCTCGAACATATGTGCCCGAATCAACAAATGGCTCGCTTTAGCCTCTCGATAAACAATGTTGTATTATGTAGCTGGTGTTTCATTCTTCTTAAGGGGGATACATGCCGTCCAGTGGCGCCTCAAGGAATAAAATATCGTATCATAGCGTGGAAGATAAACATTATAAAGTCCTGTGTTGCGTGTGTTACAAATACAATAACGTACTTTTACGTCATAAACCAACAATTGAAATGTTTTGCTTTCGTTGTTATAGGCATAATTGCCAAAAACGGCCTCTTTTAGCACTTTTGCTTATATCAACAATAGTGGAATATTTTGAGTGTTGGTTTAATGACGTAAAAATACTTTACTATCTTCGTAATAAATGCTACATAGGATTTCATAATGTTTATCTTCTATGCTATGATATGATTTTTTATTCAATGAGGGCGCCACTGGACGAGACCTAAGTAAGAACAACATAGATACCGAGACATGTTAACTTATCCAGATATAAACATAAAACTATGTCATTGATTTCTCTTTCAATAAACTTTTAAAAGTGAATACGTTTCTGTAGTTTTTAGGGTTCCGTACCCAAAGGGTAAAACGGAACCCTATTACTGAGGCTCCGCTGTCCGTCCGTCCGTCCGTCCGTCCGTCCGTCCGTCCGTCTGTCACCAGGCTGTATCTCATGAACGGTGATAGTTAGACAGTTGAAATTTTCACAGATGATGTATTTCTGTTGCCGCTATAACAACAAATACTAAAAAATAGAATAAAATAAATATTTAAGGGGGCTCCCATACAACAGACGTGATTTTTTTGCCTTTTTTATAGATAATGGTACGGAACCCTTCGTGCGCGAGTCCGACTCGCACTTGGGCGATTTTTTATTACTATTGTTTTCCGTCTAGCTTAAATAAATATGTTTGGTTCAGTATGTATAAAGCTAAATAATAATTAAATCAATAATTTTTAAATATTGATATTATAAATTGTTTTAAGTGTGACGCGACTCCGTAGCTTTTCTGTTCGTTTGCATTGACTATACGTTGACCCCAGGTTACCTATTAGGCGCTAATTTCAAATTTTACAAATCGAGCGTAGAATGTCACATGAGGGGCGCGGGGTGATTGGGCGGAGCCATTTTAAAGCTTCACGATCGAGGTGTCGCTTAAACGGAACCCTATTACTGAGGCTCCGCTGTCCGTCCGTCCGTCCGTCCGTCCGTCCGTCTGTCACCAGGCTGTATCTCATGAACCGTGATAGTTAGACAGTTGAAATTTTCACAGATGATGTACTTCTATTGCCGCTATAACAACAAATACTAAAAAATAGAATAAAATAAATATTTAAGGGGGCTCCCATACAACAAACGTGATTTTTAGGGTTCCGTACCCAAAGGGTAAAACGGAACCCTATTACTGAGGCTCCGCTGTCCGTCCGTCCGTCCGTCCGTCTGTCACCAGGCTGTATCTCATGAACCGTGATAGTTAGACAGTTGAAATTTTCCCAGATGATGTATTTCTGTTGCCGCTATAACAACAAATACTAAAAAATATAATAAAATAAATATTTAAGGGGGCTCCCATACAACAAACGTGATTTTTTTGCTCATTTTTGCTCGATATTGATAACGGCAACAGGTAGATGCTTGAAATATTCACAGAATATTTAGTTATATATTCACTTTAAGAATAAATAATTAAATCAAAATAAAACAAATATTTAAGGGGGGCTCCCAGACAACAAACGTGATTTTTTTTGCCGTTTTTATAGATAATGGTACGGATCCCTTCGTGCGGGATTCCGACTCGCACTTGACCGATTTTTTTTGTAGTTTCCCACCTCATGGTGTGAGAGAGAAAACATTGTGGGTATGGGAATATAATTTTTCGATATACTGATCCGTTTGTGAGATATTGATATTAAAGTGTAAATTTTTGTTAGACTCAAGTGTCCCCTCCATGCCAGTGTAACTGATGTATTTGGAAATGTAAAAAAATCATGATAATAGTCCATATACTGAATTTAAAAGGAAAACTATCACGGCTAAGCAGGCTTTACAGGGTAACGAGTAATAGTCGAGAAACTTATAAAATATATTTTCTTTTATGAAAACGTACAAATGTCATAGAATATGACATTTCACTTATCTGCACTAAGCGTCTTGCTTCTTAGTTTCTCATTTGAACGTCCAAGTAGTAGAATCTCTCGCCTTCGATACATAGAGAATTTCGTATTTCACAGTTCATATGAGTTTCATACATAATTTTAGTTCCAATATTTCACTAGATAGCGCTGTTCACAAATACGGAACCCTGTACTGTGCGTGGCCTGACATGCACTTGGCCGCTTTTAAATTAGTATTTTGTTATATATATACGATTCTACGATAGTTCGTAGAATCGACAACCGCTATGGAAAGTTTCATAAAAATCAATACGGCTTTACCATCGGCAGGTCTACTGTTGATGCTGCGCTCGCGGTGCGTTAAATTGTGGAACTCTCGGATAGTAAATACGTTGTAGGTATTTTCTTAGACATTTCAGGTGCCTTCGATAATGCTTGGTGTCCAATGTTGTTGCTTAAATTATAGGTACTCCCTTATTCGATCGTGCCAGTTGACTTGTAAATACAACGACGCGCTTCAATGTACTACACCTCTAAAAATGCATCCTGACTTTCTAAATCACCGCGATCATGACAAAATACTTAGATTGTTCAAACCAATTGACGAGGTATTTGAAACTTTGCTGCCTGAATGGCAAGAAAGATGGGAAACTTCTACTAAAGGACGCCACTTGTATCTGTTCTTTCAATCAGGGTAAGACAGATTAAATAAAGAGTGGTTAGAAGTCGATCATCCCGTTGCGCAATTTTTATCTGGACATGGAAACTTTAGAGCTAAGCTCTTTTCGCTTAGACGTGTGTCATCGCCTTTATGTGAGTGTTCTGCGACAAATCATGAATTCGAGCAAACAGCACATCATGTTCTCTGGGAGTGCGATCTCTGGCGTCGGGAGCGGGACGATATGTTAAATTCCTTGCGTGTCACATCCGGGGTAGTATACTATTTTGATTTGGTGGCAACAAGGGAGAATTACCAGGCGTTTAGGCGGTTCTACAATCTATATTACTGGAATCGATGTGTTAGGTAACAACTCACAATTTAGATCCCAAAAGTGTTAGATATCTGATAAACCGTGGCGCAGGCAGTTCAGTTTCACTTGACCAGCCATCTCTTTAAGGTTTTTAACGTTACGGTAAACACTCAACATCAGGTGGACCGTACGCTTGTTTGCCTCCCGATGTTGTATAAAAAGAAAGTAGTAATAAAGTAGCTCGCGTCTTTCATCTTCCACTTTGACGCGCAGCTACATGGGTCATCCAGTTGGATAAGTGTCAGGCTCTGAACTAATTCGAACAAAATATTAACTTCATTTATAGTATTTCATGGGCTTCCTTTAACATTTACCAGGTCACCGACTGAAACTAATAATTAAAAAAAACCGGAAAAAAATGAGGTGTCCCTGTGTCGTGAACATGGCCGTGAGTTATACGTGAATACACCATCGGAACGGGTAAAGGGAAGTAAGTTATACTGAAAGGAAATTGTATGATACCGCGAAATGATCTCAAAATGGCAGCGCTTCCTCAGCCCTCCGGAATGCGTCACAGTCCTCACTCAACGTAAATTTTCAATGTAAACGACAGATGTAGGTAGCTACAACACCAAAATCTATCCCCTGATTTTGTTATCATTATAGTTTGTTAAACATTTTTTTTTGTACAAAGACAATAAAAAAGGTTGTGTATATATGTCGCATCCGGTCATGAGTATGGATGTTTAAAACGAAACGGTTGCGCGCGGACGGTGGCGCACTTTGGCAGAATCAAGAGGTCGACACTGGGAGGAAGGGAGTGCAGACGGCGGCGAGTGACGACGTCTTGGGACTGTCCTCTCGTTTCGTATTCTCCTGAACATTGATTACGAGTGTTGATTTAAAATTATAGTGTGATACGATTGCATTTGATTTCTCATTGCACAACTACCCACCATACACCCCCCATTTTTGCGTAGTAGCCGAGGAAGGCCAAGACTTTCCTACCATGACCAAATTGGTCGTGTTCTATCAGAAGGCCACTGCCAATGAACAAAGAAATTCGGTCAAATTTACCTGGTCACTGTAGGTTAGGTTTTTATGAAGACAGTTCTATCTGAAGGTGAAGTCAGGAGCCTTAGAAACCGGCGAGCGTGCACGAGAAGAGCAATGAATTCTAAAGAAGCGAGTGTGGTATTGGGTATAAGGATCGAGTCCTGTGGCGTTCGGTTTTCTCTGCCTACACCGCAAGGGATTTGGCGTGAAATTATAGATACACAGATAGATCAGTTTTTTGAATGCCTTCCACTATGGAAACAAATTTATAGACGTAATCACGTTAAAAATCCGGTTTGTACAACTCAGAGGCACGTACGGAACCCCGGGGCGCGTGACCGACGGCTTTATTTTTAATTCCAACAAAAACATAAACATTAAGCGACATAAAACGATTACAAATGCCATAATCCTCGTTATTAAGCAGATACCCGACTGCGTCGGTGACAAATTAACTAGCCGCCGCGCGTTTTCATTTGTCCCGCATGATGGATGGCCGCCCGCCGGGCGCCCGTTCGGTGTGGGCCTTAACCACCCCAAACCTTACATTACTTTGGCGTGACGGTACATTTGGATTTCGAATTGGATTGATTTATTCGATGGTTATATTGGGTATGTTGGCGCAAATCAATTTAAATCGGATTCGTTTGCGTGGTTTGGTGACAGCGACCAATCAGCCACGACCTCATCTTTTATGTGTCAGGTCACACGACCATCAAAATACATTTTTTTGGACGTGCGGGTGTTTCCGGTTTCCTGACGATGCTGTCCTTCACCACCGAGCAAGTCAAGACAATAAAAATGTAACTGATCGCTGTCTGTACATTGAAGCTATATGAGAAAAACTATTATTGGAGACTTTATCAACGAAATAGAACCCAAAACAATGATTGTCAGAATTTTACTCAGTCTGTGCGTTTGTGTTTGTTTGTGTGTTTGTTGTTTTTCTGCGTTAATCTCAGAAACGGCTTTATCGATTTGGGTGCGGTTTTCACTAATGTTGATACATTAGCTGGTATGGTAAGCTTCACTTAACGTTTAGTTTGTTTTATTTCAATCACTTCATAAATAAAAGTTATATCAATTTAAAGAATCACGTCGAACAATCGTTCGATGAAAATGCTGTAAAATAACTGTTCAGTTACATTGGCTGAAACTTGGTTAACTATATATTGTGGTTTGTAAAATTAAGATGATTGGAAGTTTATATGAAGTTAAAAAATGTAAGTTGACCTCATATCGTTGATGATGAATCATGCTAAATAGGGTTCATCTTAGGCTGGAGATCGTCGTTTGGATACGACCACGCGAGTAGGTATATACCTACAGCGCGCCGAGTACCGCGCCGCCGCAGCATTGAGTCATTCGCAGCGACCGCGCGTATTATCAGGAACACCGTTCCTAAATGAAATCTATATGTTTGTCTGTGTGTGCGTGTGTCTGTCGCTTTTTTCGAATATTCGAATTTTGACTTCAGATTCGGATTCAGCATAAAAAATCGGCCAAGTGCGAGTCGGACTCGCGCACGAAGGGTTCCGTACCATTATCTATAAAAACGGCAAAACACGTTTATTGTATGGGAGCCCCCCTTAAATATTTGTTTTATTTTAATTTAATTATTAATTCTTAAAGTGAATATATAACTAAATATTCTGTGAATATTTCAAGCGTCTACCTGTGCCGTTATCAATATCGAGCAAAAACGAGCAAATAGTATTTGTTGTTATAGCGGCAACAGAAATATATCATCTGTGAAAATTTCAACTGTTTAACTATCACGGTTCATGAGATACAGCCTAGTGACAGACGGACGGACGGACGGACAGCGGAGTCTCAGTAATAGGGGTTCGTTTTACCCTTTGGGTACGGAACCCTAAAAAGTAAGTAATAGGAATGTTCAGGAACACCGTTCCTGTCTCTTAAGGATTCAGTAGAATGCGCAGTTCTTATTGGCTAGTTCACAGCCAATAAGAACTGCGCATTCTACTGGATCGACATCGCGTCACTTTTACCTGCTTCACATCAACCCTTACTCATCCCATTCCACTGCAGGGATACGGGACTCCCTTCAACCGAAGAGGTTTAAAGCATTCTCCGCCACGCTGCTCGAATGCTAATTGGCGGCGGTCAGTGTTTTCAAGCCGCCCGAGGGCCACTGACTTAGCTTAACGACTGCCATCTATCGACAACAGCCGGGATCGACGGCTTAACGCGCCATCCGAAGCACGGAGAAACTCGACATAGGTAAACCCATCCATAGACAGGTTGCGGTGGACACTGCTTTAACCTGCGTGTTCGGTTAGAGTGACACACGCAACGACGCCTTCGAACCTTACCTGCTTATTTGTTAAAATATTCTCCCATTGGTCTGTAGTCTCGAATCGGTTGGATATTTGAGCGTTAAAACACTACGTTTTGGTGAGTAATGGGGGTGTTCATGCGACGTCAACAAGTTTATTGGTTTGACGTGTTCCCGCTAGGTGGTAAGTGTGGCGTTATTAATAGCGACCCTGCCTGCACCCCGCCGATGACAAATTACTCAGGGGCTCTATTTGTATTCACGTAATGGGGTTACCTTCGGGAATAGTCGCTCTGTTTGGGTTGGTGGCTTAGTGGTTGAGAGCCGGCCGAGTTCACAGTTGTCACTATATATTTGGACTTTGAGTAGCAGTATTCGGTATTGAACAGTTTGAGGACATCAGCTACATAGCGCCACTTCTTCTTCTCGTTAACCCGTTACCTAATACGTTAGGTTACCCGGGGCCCACTGTCTAAGCTTAAGGATTTTGACAATGGTTTTTACGTGGACTGCCGTCAGATCTCCATATTCCAGAGGGTAAATCAGATCTTTCTTAGGTTAGGTTAGTCTTTCGAAATATAATGTCTTGGACGTGTGGGTTTCCTCACGATGTTTTTCTTCACCGTCAAGCGAGTAATAAATACGAGTATGTACATAAATCCGACAGCACGTATTTAGTGGTACATGCCTGCGCCGATCGTCATCTGCGGCCTATTTATGGATGAGTATATCTATCTCGAGTTTCTCCGTGCTTCGGTCCCGGCTGTTGTCGATAGATGACAGTCGTTAAGCTAAGTGGCCGTCGGGCGGCTTGAAAGGCCTCCGTCAATCCCCATTTGGTGCAGCGTGGTGGAGTATGGTCCAAACCCCTTCGGTTGAAGGAAGACCCGTATCCCTGCAGTGGGACGAGCAATGAGTGAGTTGATGTGATGTGATGCCTCCGCAAGGATTCGAACTGGTGACCAGTTAGTCAGTAGACTGGTTCCTTGTCCTATCACTACTCTCACATGGCGCCACCTGTCTGTAAGTAACTGTACCTTTCATGAGAGAAAGTATCTTCACCTCACAGAGACCGCAGCCACAACTACCTAGAGGGTTTTTGTGTTCCTAAGAGTGAAGTTGCCCCAGGTCAGCTCCTGAGGAGTTGCTTTGAGTGGCAACGTATAAGAGTATCACTTAATATCAGGTGGGCCGTATGCTGGTTTGACAGACGATGTTGTACAAAAATAAAACTTGTCGTAGGAAGCGATTAATTGTGGTAAAAATTGTGAAATGATTTTTTTTACATCAAGCGTATACCTATATAAATATATATGACTGTGGCGCAGTGGTGAAACGCGCTGTTACGCTACTTTGACACCAACGCTCGTGGGTTCGATTCCCACACAGTACAAACATTTATGTGCATGAACATGTCTGTTTGTCTTGGTCTGGGTATTTTCTATGTATAATAAGTATGTATTTACAAAAAAAAAATATATTCACGTATGTTTATCAGTTGTCTAGTACCCATAACACAAGCTTCGCTTACTTTGGGGCTGGATGGCGCTGTGTAATTTGTCCGACAATATTTATTTATTTATAGGTATACTACTAAATGTTTGTACCTATGTCCGTTATAGACTTTGAAACCATTCAACCGATGTGCCCCAAGCCGGCAATGAAGGGCAATAATGTGAAGATGGTTTTAGACCACTAAATTCATTGGGCAAATTCAGTCTATTCATGAAGTCGATTTTCGACTTTTCCCATACAAAAATAAATCTCGCAACCAAATTAGAAACATTAGTGTGAAGTTGGAACGCCGAGAAATCTTTATGTTTACACACTTACGGAAACAAAAGCGGAAACAAAATGTACCTATTTCTTTTTTAGCGTAGTAGCACGCGTCGGGTATAGGTACTAGCGTGCGCAATGCGCGCAACGTTTGCCCTAACGAACACTCATTTTGATAATAAAGTTTTATCATTTGAACTTGCTGTTTAATCGTATAACTTGCCATTTGGCATAAGTAACCAAAGACTTCTATGTATACTACTAGACAGGCTGAGCGGAACTCGAATTTTGCGCATCAAGTTACGGTCAATTCTCCACAACTCCTTTAGTCGGTTGCGAGCAAGCGAGACAAGCACTCCTTTGTTTCGTAATTAACCGAGAACGTTGCGGTCGACATATAAGTTTTTTTTTTGTTTTAAATGCCACGAAATAACAATCAATCATTATTATATTTACGTGAATACTTTGTTCAAGTGATTCAACTGTTATTTTTGCTAAGTAACTACTTTTTTCTGTATTTTACTATGAAACTGTACTTAACATGAATAATAGCCATGACACTATTGCCATCTCGTTTACTCTCTAGTAGTGTAAGTAGCGCTACCGACGATCACATCATAGATCTATGTAATAGGTGCACAAACAGACATGGAAAAATAAGTAGAAACTTAATAATTGGAAAAAAGAGAGTAGTGGATACAATTTGTACAAAATAACAGAAGTGATACTTATGTATAATCATTTTGTTGAATAAAACATAGTCATATGAGTCCAATTATTTTTCCTCATAATTACACAATTGTTACTATCGTAGATTTCCCCTGGATTATGTATTATTAGTGTATATAGTATTATGTACAATATACTTTACCATTATATTAAAATGGTATTAGTAACAGTCGAAGTCAAATTGGTAATAGGTAAAGTTCAATCGATTGTCGCGTCTGCGTGAGCAGCCTGTTCACTGCATCGGCAATCCTCTCCCGCTACCCCGCGCCTCAGCCGGCGCGCTCCCGAGCTACGACACAATATTTATGCCACTCAGCCTGTCTAGTAGTATACATAGAAGTCTTTGTAAGTAACCGAATAATAAACAAAAGATTTGACAGATGTCACCAAAACAAAATGGCTGCCACGGGCCGCCAAAAACTACCCGCGCCAATTGTAAAACCATTTACATGTACATAATAATGAAGCAATGATGACACTCAAGGCTGGAGCTACGCTTCGATCAATAACAGTTTCAACAACATGCAGAAACAAGTTTACGTGTCGCTCCGACGAACTGTTGATAGATATGGAACTGGGAACTAAACTCCCCAACTATCAAACTAGTCAATCGCGTTACGGGGACGCGGCCAGCGTACACTACAACTAATGTCTACCGCTGCGGTCTGCTACTTACTGGTAGTCGGGTAAACTATATAGGCATATAGTTTACCCGACTCTTCTTCTTCGCGACATACCGATTCCTAATCCATTAGGATTGGCGGGGTCCACTACCTAAGTCTAAGGAATTGACGAAGAAATTGATTTTTACACCGAGCGACTGCCGTTAGACCTCCACAATCCAGTGGGAAAAGCCAGGCCTTTGTTAGGTTAGGTTAGGTTAGGTTAGGTTAGGTTAGATCACACGTGTTTCGAAATATAATTCCTTGGACGTGCGGGTTTCCTCACGATGATTTCCTTCGTATAACTTGCCATTTGGCATAAATATGTACATAAAACCGAAAACTCGAATTTAGTGGTACATGCACCGCCAGGATCCGAACCGGTGACCAGGTGGTCAATAGCCCGATTCCTTATCACTGCGCTATATAGTTTACACGACTATTCGTAAGTATCAATAATTCTATCAGTAAGTAGATACACTATCTATACATATAAATAAAATTGAAGTGTCTGTCTGTGATTTCAAAATACAGCCTTTATCTTAAGCTCATATTATTATTTTCACGTTACCAAAGCCTAAATACGCATTTTTAACTTTTTTGTCTGTCTGTCTGTTTGTCCGGGCTAATCTTGGAAATGGCTGAACCGATTTTAACAGGACTTTCACTGGTAGGTTGAGGACTGTTCAGAGCAGAATATAGGGTACTTTTTATCCCGTAAATATTTAGGGTTCCTGCGTAAAAAATGAAAAACTGTTAAAATTAGGGGAAATATCTTCCCCTTCGGGGCAATTTTATTTTTATTATTTTCATAGAATACGTATTTTTTGTAACATAAAATAACTACGCATTTTTTATGTAATATAAATAAAATACATATACGTTGTCTCCTGTAAACGTCAATAGATGGCGCTGTACGAAAATTGAATCGCTCTATGGTTGCATCTACGACCCTGAACTTTGTTTTTTTTTTTTTAAACAGAAACAATTTCATGTCTACAGATAAATAAAGGCTACTAAAAGCCCAAATCTCATGCGTGCGAAGCCGCGGGCTTCTGCTAGTATATAATATCAATATACATTATAAATAAGACTATCAGTAAGTGTTACTTTTAAGCGACTTCAAAAGAAACTGTTGGATATTCATCGTTGTCTTGGATTGTGTATTTGACGTTTTCAGGAACACCGGTCCTATATGAAATCTATGTGTCTGTCTGTGCGTTTGTCTGTGTGTGCCTTTTTTTCGAATATTCGAATTTTCACTTCAGATTCGGATTCAGCATAAAAAAGTAGAATAGGAATGTTCAGGAACACCGTTCTTATCTCTTAAGGAACATGGTCAAAATGGGCGACAAATTAAAAAAACAAGAAATTGAATTGTTATATAATGGACGAGCCAGGTGTTCCTCTGGCAATGCAAGCTTGCGCATTCTCAACTGGTTAAATTTGCTTCTGTAGTTGGAGGCAATTCAGAAAACTGATGATAACAAAATTGGGGGATACAGTGTGGTGTTATAGCTACATCCAAAATTTGATTACACCACTTGATAGCTAATGAATCAAAGAATTCGTTAAGTTGAGAATGAACTGTGAGTGATGCATTGTGTAGAGAGCGCGCCATTTTAAGATCATTTCGCTGCATCTTGTAATTTCCTTTTAGTATAATTTACTTCCGTTTACATAATACAGCCACAACCCGTGTTTTATAGGGTTCTGTATAACCTTCATCACATACATCACAGACGGCGGGGAGTTCACCCTCACACGCTGGAACCGCAATAGTCGCGTACTGTGCGGTTCCAGAGAAGCTTTCTTCCGAGAACTCTCAAGCTGTGGAATGAGCTCCCAGTCGAGGTTTTCCAAGGGACTACAACAGCATGGAATTCTTCAAGAAATGTGTGAAAAGGTTTTGCAAATATCCATAGGCTACGGTGATTGTTTACCATCAGGCAGGCCGTATGCTTGATTGCCACCTTAGTGGTATAAAAAAACAAGAATAAATCCTGCGAAGTTTTTGCGTGTGATGAAGGATATATATATAAATGTAGGTATGTCACGTCATGTGTTTTTTTTTAATACAACGTCGGTGGCTTGCCAGCATACGGTCCATCCGATGTAAAGTGGTTACCGTAGCCTATGAACGCTGGTAGTACATTAATTATCATAGGCGAGATGCCACCTCTACTACTACTTAGGAGCTAACTGGTGACATCGCTCACACCGCAGGAACACAACAACCCTCTAGGGAGTTGTTATTTGCCACCTCACACCGCAGGAACACAACAACCCTCTAGGGAGTTGTTATTTGGCTGCGGTTTTCTGTGAGGTGGAGGTACGGTACCTCTCTTAAAACATCCAGACCAAGACAAATAGACATGTTTATGCACACAAATGTTTGCTTGTGTGGTAATCGAAACCACGAGCGTTTTTTTTTTTTTTGATTTTCGCCCTAGAAATTTGAAGACCCACAAAGGAAGGACCAACCCACATCCGGATGTGCATTGGTCATTCCTCCGTGAGGGGCACCCTCCGGAAAACGGGAGGGAGGAGGTGAAATCTTACATAAGATACTGTTTCGTGCGAACGAACCTAGTTATGTCAGATTCCTACTGACTAAAACACCCCCTGGGACCGCCTCTGGCCGGGAAGACCTCAAAGGCTCCATCTGATGCGATCGCCCCAAGGGAACGGGACGACGCAAGCGTCACTCTAATAAGAGCATACGCTTAGAAAAGTGCCGACTCTCCTCCTGAGGAGGTCGACACTAGTACCTAGCTACGCGACTTAAGCGACCAGAAGGGTGCTTATAATTTTAAAGGGGTTCAGTAAACACAAACAGGAGGGAAGGAACTGGGAAGTGGATTGAATGTAGGTAGGACTAGGTAGGTACCTACGAGCGGGCTGCGCTCTACTCGGCGCGAGCCGCTAACGACTCGCTACCGGGGCTAGTGATAAGCTACAAAGAGCTTAGAAGTTGTTCATGCTCACAGAGCGCTAAAAGTCGCTCCTGTGAGCTGCGGGCAGCTCTAAGCTTGCCCGCAAGGAGTGAGACCTCCTTCAAGTTGACTCCCTGAATGGCGGTAATCACCGTCTTCAGGTCGTCTCCTAAGGATGGAGGTTTAACGCCCTGCTGGGGCGGAAGTGGGGCCGCCTCAGGCGGGTTTGCATTTCGCGGGCCCCATGCCGCCCGGTCGGAGCCGGGCCCGATTTTGAAAAATCGGGGAAATGTTTTGAAGATGATATGGGCGGCGGGGCCGCGCGCCTCGGCTTGGGACCCTCTGTATGTCCCTTAGAGGGCTTGCCAGAGGGCTGGGGTGCACGAGGGCACCCTCTGTAGTTGGCTGTGTGGCCAACTTGGCCGCACAGCACACAGCCGGGAGGAGAGCTAGGGTCGCGAGTGCAATCCCTAGTATGGTGGTCAAGTAGGCACTTGACACACCTGGGCCTGGCCGAACAGTTGGCAGCTGTATGACCATACAGCTGGCAACGATGGCACTGCCCTGGAATTCCACGTGAACGTGGAGGCTCGGCCTTGAATTAGAGAGGCCGCACACCGTGAGCTCTCTCTTAAAAATGTCTCTGGCAGTCGGGACGTTCGCTAGTACGACCAGTGCTAGCGGGTAAACCTTCCCGTTGCGACCGTGCATCCTGTGCACAGCCTCAACAGGGAAGCCCTGAGCCAGCAGGTCGTCCCTAACGGTGTCGCAGGAGACCTCAGACGGCACTCCGCGTAAGACCGCACGTACTTTGCGCTCACTGGGGAGCGCATAAGTATGAAACGGAATATTGTTATGGGATAAAAGTCTTGTAAGACTTTTGAAATCATTAATAGACGGTACGTCTATTTTGATTGCAACACCCGTGTTAGTAGCACGGGTGTATTGCACCTTTTGATCGGCGCAAAGTTTAGAGACTTCGACCTGTGGCGAAGCCACATAAATAAACTAATAAAATATATAAGTAAATATGATATATATAAATATATATTTAATAACATATACAACATTCACATATACATAAATACAATACACTATCTACATACAAAAATAAGACGCTTACCTCCAAGATCCACAGTCGTGTCGTGAGCCAGTCGTCGAGCATCGTCGCGTCGTGTCGGGAGATGTCACGGCACTCGATCACTCGTCGCGAGCGCCGCCACCCGCACCTCACTCCGCTGATGGCTCACATACCGGACGCACGCTGCTTTGATCAATATTTGTTGCTACGTACCTGCGCTTCCCGCTAAAAAATCTGTACTCTTCTTTTCTCTTCTTGCTTCCGCTGATATTTGTGTATTGTGCCAGTGTAATAATTACTACTGTAATTTTATATTGTGTGTATGGAACATTACAACACATACGTAAGTGATCGGTGTTTTTTATTGGAGATATCCCGATACACACCCACAACACTACAGACCCACCTGCCTTTTTCACGAAGGAAAGCAGGCGGCGGGGCGTTGGCTCGGGTCGGAGCGGGGGTGCCGCGCGGGGCGGGCTTGCTGGCGGCCTTCTGAGAGGCAGGGGCCGCTATGGGAGCGGGAGGGGGTGTGGGGGGTGGTGGGGAGAGAGGGGAGTCCCTGTCGAACGACGAGGGAACTACCTCCATCTCTACTGGAGCAGGAGAGGGCGGGAGAGGCACCTCCTCATCGTGAGACGGGGAGGCACCGGGCGTGTTTGTGTTTACTGAAGAATTTGCGTCCTGTTGACGGCGCTGAAAGCGCCGTATCCGCTTTCTAGTGGATTTGGACGGGACTTTTGGGTAGGTTGAGCCACTAGACTCAACAAGCGTGTCCGTCGACTCTGGAGAGTCGCCGGAGGAGTCGGAGTCCCGCTGGGAAGCGGTCCTCTTTGACAAAATGGAGGCAACTGACACAACGTCAGCCCTGTCAACGCCTTTTTTGCGTTCATCAAGGTATTTATCAATGACTAATTTCGCCATATCTTTAAACATGGATTCGCTGGAAGCTGCGGGACAGGCCCTAGCTAAGGTGATGGACTCGGTGCACATCGCTATGATGTCTTGGACTTCGCAGGTAAGCTGCTTGGTATCGTTCACATGGAACCATAATGCCATAGTGGCGAAAAAGCCTCCCTGCCTTGCGGCAGGGGGGCGGGGGGAGTGAAGTTAGACGAGTATCGCTAATTTGGATAGCCGTTCAAAAGGACCGTCTCCCTTGGCGAGAGCCAAGTGCACTGGGTTCGGGTCTTCCGGTTTCACCGGGTTCAGAAGGAACCCAGCAACGTACCGGGGGGACGCTTACCGGCTTCGTATCGCACCTGTAGGTATCCACCGGTAAAAACCGAGCTATTATATTTGCTGTGAAACCCAAAAGCTATACAACAGTTGAACTCCAAAGCAATGTGTAATGCAGCGACGTACTCGACAAAACAGTCGTAGTACAATACTCACCAGAGAAAAAACACTCGCGACTCGCGACGCGAATAAAAAATTGAGACGGGAGCGCACACGACTAGCGCGCGCGACAACCGAATCGGAACTCACCACGAGCGTTGGCAAAGACTTCTATGTATACTACTAGACCGGCTGAGCGGAACTCGGATTTTGCACATCAAGTTACGGTCAATTCTCCGCAACTCCTTTAGTCGGTGGCGAGCAAGCGAGACAAGCACTTCTTTGTTTCGTAATTAACCGAGAACGTTGCGGTCGAGATATAAGTTTTTTTTTTTTTTTTGTTTTAAATGCCACGAAATAACAATCAATCATTATTATATTTACGTGAATACTTTGTTCAAGTGATTCAACTGTTATTTTTGCTAAGTAACTACTTTTTTCTGTATTTTACTATGAAACTGTACTCAACATGAATAATAGCCATGACACTATTGCCATCTCGTTTACTCTCTAGTAGTGTAAGTAGCGCTGCCGACGATCACATCATAGATCTATGTAATAGGTGCTCAAACAGACATGGAAATAGGTAGAAACTTAATTATTATAAAACTTAATAATTGGAAAAAGAGAGTAGTGGATAAAATTTGTACAAAATAACAGAAGTGATACTTATGTATAATAATTTTGTTGAATAAAACAAAGTCATATGAGTCCAATTATTTTTTCTCATAATTACACAATTGTTACTATCATAGATTTCCCCTGGATTATGTATTATTAGTGTATATAGTATTATGTACAATATACTTTAATTTACCATTATATTAAAATGGTATTAGTAACAGTCGAAGTCAAATTGGTACCTAATAGGTAAAGTTCAATCGATTGTCGCGTCTGCGTGAGCAGCCTGTTCACTGCATCGGCAACCCTCTCCCGCTACCCCGCACCTCAGCCGGCGCGCTCCCGAGTTACGACACAATATTTATGCCACTCAGCCTGTCTAGTAGTATACATAGAAGTCTTTGAGCGTTGGTGTCAAAATCGCGTCATTCACGACTGAGCCACCGAGCTCGTTGTATATACGTCGTATGCGACTTCACTTCTTTTATATACGAAGTCCCGACTCGCACATGTTTCTAATGTATGTTGTATGTATATCTTCACGCTAAAACCTTTGCGGGGTCGGCAGAGAGAATCGAGCGCCACGGTCGTTTCACAGCTCTATTGCTTCTTTACTAGTAAATAACAGCAAGCTGTGTAGGCAGAGCTGATATTTTATTTTTAATTTTTTTAAAATATATGGAACCCTGTACGACATCTAGCGACGAGTGCTGTTACTTTTTCTGTTGATGGGAGTGCAGTACAGACTCTGCACTGCAGAGTGGCCGGCCATACGTTTTCCCATATGTTTTTTTTTCTAATTGGAACGATTTTGGACCGTTCTTCCTCACCAACGAACATTTAAATTTCAAATTAAAGGATACAAAACTACAATATGTTAGCTATTAGTGTGTCGATTTTGGAGTTTCTCACTATTACCGTCTAAACGCTAGCTGGATGACATCAGTCTACCCCAAACGGCAATTTTGAGGGTAATGTGGCTCCGCTGGCTATCGCAGCTCTGCCAAATATTGAATGCATATATCGATTAGGATTAAATAATGCTAATAAATAAAAAAAAGGAAAAAGTAAAAAGAGAATTAAATAAGATACAATAAGATTATATTTCAAAAACTGTAAGACGTGTCTAAGTGCCCGCGAGGGCCCAATGGCAAATAAAGAATTTTTATATTTTTTTTATCTTTTTAATAGCATTCACGGCATTTCTCATGCAGGCTGGCCGGTTCCTAACTCCTGACAACAATTTATGATAAAACATGATTTGGTCGTGGCAGGTAAGTCTTGGCCTTCCTCGGTTCTATACCCTGTTTCATCCTGCAATATTCCTACAAGCCTCAGCACGCCTTTTCTTATCCTATGTTCATATTTTATAGTCTAAACTAGCTACTCGACCCAGCTTCGCACGGGTGATCCAATCGTTACCAAACTTCACAGGATCACCTGCTGGGCTAACCTGAAGATTCACTGTAAATTTCATCAAAATCTGCCCAGCCGTTATTGAGTCCATAGAGGACATACAGACAAACATTAATTTTTATATATATAGAAGACAGGTAGGAAACGGCTTGACCAATTTGCGGTCTCAAACAGTCTTAATTAAATATAATAGTTAATCGATTCAGGCGTTATTGTGCGAAAGTCAAATTTACGTGCCATTTGATTTAACCTGTCGGCGTTAGTTCTCATGAACTAATTGGTGGCGGAAGCACACAAAGCAGGTTAGATCAAATTCCATGTAAATTTGACTTTCACAAAATAACGCCAGTACCTGTTAACTATTATATTTTTGTAGCGATAATATCGATATATATATATATATATATATATATATATGTCGCATCCGGTCATGAGTATGGATGTTTAAAACGAAACGAAAACGCGCGAACGGTGTCTGTGAATCAAGAGGTCGACACTGGGAGAAAGGGAGAGTTAGTGCAGACGGCGGCAAGTGACGACGTCTTGGGACTGTCCTCTCGCCGCATTATATCGAATAGACCGAAAAATCATACGAATACGAAATGTATATACCTAAATATATGCGAAATATATACGAAAATGATTAACGAAAATTTGAGGAAAATAAAAACAAACTAGCAGCAGCCCGCGACTTCGTACGCGTGGATCCCGAGTGAGTCGCTTTTTCTTTTATTATTTCTTTTTACTTTTCTTCTGCGGGTCGTATCGTGATGTTGAATTACCTGTATCCTTCATCAAGAATTAGGCTGTCAAATGCGAAAAAAATAAAAAGAAGGCTTGGCGTGTAAGTGGCAATGTCACCTTTAGAGCCAAAGCCAACCTCACCTGCACTTGGTGCACTCTGCTTCTCAACAGACAAGACTCTGGCTAAAGAGAGGTAGGACACGACGTTAGCCCGACTGGGGAAGTACCTCCGCCTCACAGACAACCGCAGCCAAATAACAGTGGGTTGGTGGGTTGTTGTGTTCCCGCGTGTGAGGTCAAAGGTAAGCACCTAAGGAGTTGCTGTATTAGCAGCTGATGTGGCATCGCGCGAGTGATAGTTAATCTATTGTAAGCGTTCATAGTTGCTTGTATGCCTCCCGACTTTGTATAAAAAAACCAGTTGAGAATGCGCAAGCTTGCAGTGCCAGAGGAACACCTGGCTCGTCAGTTATATAACAATTCATTTTTTTTTTAATTTGTCGGCCATTTTGACCATGTTCCTTGAGATAGGAACGGTGTTCCTGAACATTCCTATTCTATTTTTTTATGCTGAATCCGAAACTGAAGTCAAAATTCGAATATTCGGAAAAAAAAGTGACAGAAAAACACACATACAAACATATAGATTTCATATAGGAACGGTGTTCCTGAAAACATTTTTGTCTTTGTGTATTTATATAGAGTTCCTGGTAAGAGATGCAGCCAATTGGTAAGAGTAATAGAGTTGACCAAGTGTAAACGTGAAATGAGTAAATATTTCCGTAATGGCCGCTTTGTATGAAGCGGTGCACTTCGCGCGAGAGTGGATTCCCCGAACTCAACTCCATTGTCAAACAATTGTGTTATATATTTGTTACAGAGCTGGTGCCGGAGTTTGAACAATGCGGAAATGCAGTTTGTTTCGAGTTCATTTATTATATAGTTAATAGATTCAAACGTTATTTTACGAAAGTCAAATTTACATACAATTTGATCTACCTGTTCTGCGTGAAGGGAAGGTAACATTTTATTTTTAAATGTAATGCGAAAGTTAATATGTATGGATGGATGTTTGTTGCTCTTTCACGCTTAAACGGCTGAACGGATTTGAATGAAATTTGGCACGTAGATAGATTATGATCTGGATTAACGCATAGGCTACGTTATTTGACTCCACGTGGGCGGAGCCGCGGGCAGCAGCTAGTATTCTATAAGGTAGGCAGTGGAAACCGAGTGCCATAAGATGAGTTCCTTACGCATCTCGCAGGCTTCATTAACCTTCATCATCATCAATTATCTAGGGCTGACAGGTGACATTTTTTTTATACTACGACGGATAGCAAACAAGCATACGGTCCGCCTGATGTAAAGCGGTTACCGTAGCCTATGAACGCTAGCATTAAAAAGAATGCCGCTAGCGCGTTGCCACCCCCGCTCAGCAACTCCTTATTTTCTAGTGACCTCACTCACTCGCAGGTACTCAACAACCCTCCAGGTAGTTGTTATTTGACTGCCGTCTTCTGTGAGGTGAAGGCACTTCTCCAGTCGGGCTAACGTCGTGCCCTACCTCTCTTTCGCCAGAGCCTCGTCTGTTGATAAGCAGGGTGCACCACGTGCAGGTGAGATTGGATTTGGCTCTAAAGGTGACATTGAGCCACTTACACCCCAAGCCTTATGATAAAACACGGCCGACCTGAAATGACTAGACCATTAACCGAGGTCTCTAGTTTGAATCCAGGTGGGTGCATATACTCGTACGAGTATTTTGGGTATATATACGTAGTTTGGCCATAAATACTGTTACATAGATACTTTACTTTAATCAACTCTCTAATTATTTTGAATTTGGATAACATTGTTAAAACTTCTTTTGATTTCCCGCAGTTTTACATATTTTTTTCGTGTTTATTATCAAATTGTAATATTGAATGGGGTGTTAAAGAAAATAGGACTGCAGTGATTGCCTTGCACAGGTAAGTATGGAGCCGTCGGTCATATTCAAGACGCTTCAAAAGCTTGGTGTCAGCCGTATGTTCGTATATCGTACTATCGACAGATAAACCAACACTTCCTCTGTTGAAGACCATAAAAGATCGGGGCGCGTGCTGTTAGAACTACAAAGGCTGTTAATGCTAGATTTCGCCGAAACCTCATTAGGAAACAAAAATCTTAACGCGAGAAATGAAGATTCCCGTTAGGACTCTATCGCGTATAATAAAACAAGATCTAAAGCTTATCCTCGATATACAGGACATGCCCTAAATCAATCCCTACGGTTGAAGAGAGTGAATCGATCAAACACAAAAGCCTTCTGTCCCGATAGGAAGGTGAAAGGCACGGAAATATTCTCTTCACCGATGAAAAAAATTTCACGATTTAAAAACACTACAACAAGCAAAATGACAAAGTGTACGCACACAGTTCTGAAGAAACCGCCCAAGTGGTCGGAAAGGTACAACGTGTTCATTATCCTGCGTCTGTAATGGTTTGGTGGAGGTTGTCTTATCAAGGAGTCACAAAGCTTCATTTTTGAGAAAAAGGAGAGAAGACGTCAGCCAAAATGTATCGAGAGAGTGTCTTGGATCGTGTTGTGAAACCTCTCAGCAATACACTTTTTAAAAATGTACCGAGGACTTTCCAGCAGGACTCTGCACCTGGTCACAAGGCACTAATTACCTAAGACCAGCTTGAAACCAACGTTCCGGACTTTATAAGAGCTGAAGACTGGCCCTCATCTAGCCCAGATCAGAACCCCTTACACTACAAATTATAGTCAGCTTTAGAGGACATGGCCTGTAGGCCGATTCTACTAAAAAACTGCAAGGGATCTGACAGCAGCGAAGTTTTTATTCTATGTCGGGAGGCATACAAGCATACGGCCCATCTGATGTAAAGCGGGTACCGTAGTCTATTAACGCTTGCAATATAATAATTATCACTCGCGCGATGCCTCCTCTGCTGATTACACAGCAACTCCTTGGGAGCTTTACTGGTGATCTCACTCACACGCAGGAACACAACAATCCTGTAGGGAGTTGTTATTTGGCTACGGTTTTCTGCGAGGTACTTCCCCAGACGGGCTGCTTTGATACGCCTTACCTCTCTTAAAACATCCAGGTCAAGACAAACATACTTGTTCATGCACACAAATTTATCTTGTGTGGGAATCGAATCCACGAGCGTTGGCGTCAAAGTCGCGTTATTCCACGACCGCGCCACCGAGCTCGTTAAATTTCCATAAAGAGTGAATGAGATAGTCCAAAGCCGGTGTGAAGAGGTGCCCTGGAGAAGCCCACATCAGTACCTGCCAATTCTCGTCTCGTGTAATCTCGGGCTAACGACCGCGACAAATTGCACCCGTTCGTCTACGCCGAGATATTTGAAGATCCCCACACGTATATTGACAATTCAGAAAGTCCCCTCTTCCTAACCGACTTTAAATAATGAGCATGCTTTACGAGCTCGGTGGCGCAGTGGTGAAACGCGCTGTTACGCTACTTTGACACCAACGCTCGTGGGTTCGATTCCCACACAGTTCAAACATTTGTGTGCATGAACATGTCTGTTTGTCTTGGTCTGGGTATTTTCTATGTATAATAAGTATGTATTTACAAAAAAAAATGTATTTACGTATGTTTATCAGTTGTCTAATACCTATAACACAAGCTTCGCTTACTTTGGGGCTAGGTGGCGCTGTGTAATTTGTCCGACAATATTTGTTTGTTTGTTTGTTTACGCGACACTATTTTCTCTGTATTGACAAATTGACTGTATTTTTTGAGAGAGGTAGGGCGCATCAAAGCTGCTTCAAAGAAAATCGCAGTCGAATAACAACTCCCTTGAAGGGTTGTTGTGTTCCTACGAGTGAATGAAGTCACTAGTAAGATCCTGAGGAGAAGCCGTGTCAGCAGACGAGGAGGCATCGCGCGAGTGATACGCAATGTGTTGCATGACTTGTTAGCGTTTACAGGCTACGGTAACCGCTTTACATCAAGTGCGACGTAAGCTTGGTTGCCTCCCGTAGTCGTTTATAAAAAAGTCTATAATTAGAAATAGAACTGATAATATTGGGAATATCTTCTTCTTTCTAGCGTTATGCCGTTTCTTAATCCTTTAGGATTGGCGGGGTCCGCTACCTAAGCCTAAAGACTTGGCGAAGATACTGATTTTGACATGGAGCGACTGCCGTCACACCTCCACAACTTTTGCATATTATTAATGTAAGTACGGAACTTACAGTGATTTGTTTTTATATTTCCCCGATATTTCGGCGATGTTGCAGACGCCTTGGTCACGGCATGACTGGAGACGGCGAGGAGATAAACCCGTTAAGGGTGGACATATCTGTCTACCCTCTTACGCACTACACTCACGGTGTCCTGTCGGAGGTTGGTATTCGAATCCCATACCTACCGTTTGTATAACTCGATCACTGGATTTCCCAGACAACCCGAAGCCGGCGGTTTCAAGACGCCTTCGTAAATCAATCTCCTACACACCCTAAGTGGAAGGCGACGAGTAATAAGCGATGCAGAAAGAGGGTACACAGATATGTCTGCCCGCAAGTTTAAAATAAATCGAAATATTTAAATAATTTTAGATGTAAGTCTGCTGTGCCCTACCAGGGTTCATGTTTTGGTACTATGTACTTTAAATTTTTAGAAGTATATACAATTCATAGAACCGTAAGATCAGCGCCTACAGTAATATTCTGATTGACTAAATTACAATTAATTCATTTTCATTCAATTATAACAGGTACATTGGTAATTTTTTATTCATAATATTATCCAAATTATTATCAAAATGTACTAACTTCCGCCCTACACACAACAAAGACTACACACGACGAAACTCTACCTACAGATAACTAAGTTGGCACTACACATAAAGGTTCACAGAAGCAGCCCAATTCGAAATGTACCTCGCCATCACAGAAAACCGGAGCCATGCAACCACTTCCTTGAGGGTTCTTGCGCGTGAGTGAGGACACTAGTAATGTATGGTTGCTGCATTCGCAGCAGAGGTGATAACGTGCGCATACTTCCTGCATTGCAAGCGTTCACAGGCTACCGTATCCACTTAGGGGGCAGTTATGTTATCTCCCGAAGTATTTATTTTATTCGGGACAACAAACAATTGTACAGGAGATTACTTAATAATATTATACAAACATTTGAATGTCGAGTGGTGAGAGCTCGATGGCGTCATTGCGCGTGTCATTCTAACCGAACACGCAGGTTAAGCAACGTCGACCGCAGCCTGTCTATGGATGGGTTTATATATCTCGAGTTTCTCGTCGTACCCGGCTGTTATAGATAGATGACAGTCGTTAAGCTAAGTGTTAAGTCGTTAAGCTCAGTGGCCCTCGGACGGCTTGAAAACACTGGTCTTCGCCAATCCGCATGGTCAGCGTGGTGGAGAATGCTCTAAACTTCTTCAGTTGAAGGGAAACCCGTGTCCCTGCAGTGGGATGAGTGAGGGTTGATGTGGATTTGAGTGGTCGCACAATCCGCCTCGTTATCCCAACTTCACTTCCAAAAGGTCTGTGAGTTAGGTTAATCACTACAGAAAGGATTACAAAACACTTCGTTGGAATATTTAAATATGGAATGTAATATTACTACCAGCGAATTTGACAGACATTGTCCTGCCCGATAGCGTAAAAAGTTTCCCAGAACCCGACTGCAGCGCCACCTACCGGATCCAATTGTGACTCTAAACCATTCTCGACTCCACTTAAACACAGAATTCTTCAAAATCGGTCCACCGGATTAAGAATTCAGTGACATCCACACGGACAGAAGAATCATATTTTATACAAAGTCGGGAGGCGCAGCTTATACGAGCTCGGTGGCGCAGTGGTAGAACACGCTGTTACGCTACTTTGACACCAACGCTCGTGGGTTCGATTCCCACACAGTACAAACATTTGTGTGCATGAACATGTCTGTTTGTCTTGGTCTGGGTATTTTCTATGTATAATAAGTATGTATTTACAAAAAAAAATGTATTTACGTATGTTTATCAGTTGTCTAGTACCCATAACACAAGCTTCGCTTACTTTGGGGCTAGATGGCGCTGTGTAATTTGTCCGACAATATTTATTTATTTATTTATTTATACGACCCACCTGGTATCAAGCGGTTACTGTAGCCTAGGAACGTTGCGATACACTAGTATGGCAAGCTATGCGTTTATTACTAGTATCACTCGCGCGATGCAACCTCTGCTAACACAGAACTCCTTAGGAGTTTACTGTTGACACAATAACCCTTTAGGGAGTTGTTATTTGGCTCCGATTTTCGATGAGGTGGAGGCACTTCCCCAGATAGGCTGCTTTAATGCGCCTGACGTGCCCAACCTCTCATAAAAACACCTAGCACAAGAAAAACAAACATGTTCATGCGCACAAATGTTTGTCCCGTGTGGCTCTATAGGCATTATTTTTCGAAAGTCAGATTTACATTTACATGCAATGAAGTTGTAAAAAAGCCGTCAAGAGCGTGTCCGACTCGCGCTCTGAGGGTTCCGTAAATTATTGTCGCAAAAGCTTTTTTTTGTGATGAAACTACAAATTTTTCCTTTACTTGTGCTACTGCTATTTGGCTGTTATTTAGTTGTTATTTGGCTGCGGTTTTTAAAATAATGATAATCGTTATCATAGACTTTAAATGCTTGTAACACAATGAGTCCCTAACGTACATTGCTAGAACCGCTACTAACATAGCACCCATAGTTTACTAATAATCTCACTCACTCGCAAGAACTCCGCAACCAACAAACAGCAAAGAATCAATAAGCTATGGAGTTGTTGGCAGAGCTGCGATAGCCAGCGGAGCCACATTACCCTCAAAATTGCCGTTTGGGGTAGACTGATGTCATCCAGCTATCACTATGCTTCTTACCAAATTTCATGATTCTAGGTCAACAGGAAGTATCCTATAGGTTTTTATTCCGTTGCGAGTGTTAAAATATGCGCATAAACGAGATATAAACAGCAGTATCTTTTGATTGCGTTGACTTAGAAGTTTTTAAACGCCTCAAATGGATTACAGACTTGAGTATTTGTTATTAATTTCAGCTTGATAGCTCCACCCGTTCCTGAGAAAAAGGGTCTTGACAGACGGACAACAAAATGATCCTACAAGGGTTCCGTTTTTCTTTTTAAGGTGCGGAACCCACCCACCAAATACGACTTTGTAATCCGAGCGGTATAAAAACAGTTCGTTTCACGGTGCCCTATTCTGCAGAAAAGGTAGAGCACATTCCCGACGAGGTGACGTTAGCGGAATTTTATGACAAAGATAAAAGAATTCACTCAAAAAGCTGGAACATCTCACCTCATACAGTGTAATGTGCTGGCAAGAAAGTAAGTGAATATGTTACTCGTCGCCGTATAAATAAAAAGTAGGTATATAAAATATTTACGGCAAGTCATAAAATACAAACGCATCCTTTAGGGTCAGTGTAGACGGACATTTGACCAGACCAGCTGCAATGGTTTGGATAATGTTTTTAATAGATTCAGGCGTTATATTCCGAAAGTCAAATTTACGTCGACGAGCTCGGTGGCGCAGTGGTGAAACGCGATGTTACGCTACTTTGACACCAACGCTCGTGGGTTCGATTCCCACACAATACAAACATTTGTGTGCATGAACATGTCTGTTTGTATTTGGTCTGGGTATTTTCTATGTATAATAAGTATGTATTTACAATAAAAAAATGTATTTACGTATGTTTATCAGTTGTTTAGTACCTAACCATAACACAAGCTGCGCTTATTTTCGGGCTAGGTGGCGCTGTGTAATTTGTCCGACAATATTTATTTATTTATATTTATGTATACATGCAATTTGATCTAATCTGCTCTGTGTGCTTCCGCCACCAATTAGTTCATGCGACCTAGTGCCGGCCGGCACGCACCCACTACCGTTAGTAGACGCTAGTGCCGTAGCCGTTAGTGCAACATGCCGACGCTGCCGTGGCTGCTCCGGTAGTCTTTGCCTCGGCTGCTGCGGTCGTCCGCCATCTGGAACAGAAACCGCATGCCCCCACCACCGTCGTTGCCACGACTGGCCTGGTCGTCACTGCGACTAACGAGTAACTGATGGTAGTGGGTGGGTGCCGGCCGGCGCTAGGCCGCATGAACTAATTGGTGGCGGAATCACACGAAGCAGGTTAGATTAAATTGCATGTAAAAGATAATGTTTTTGTGCGTTTGATAAAACTGCATCGAAACTGCTAACAGACTGCGCAGTTCGCTTGACGTTCGTCGGTCCAACTGCATTAAGACTGCATTTACATGTAACTAACTGTTGTCTGACGACGTGTAGGTAACTAGATGAGATGTAAAAGCGGTAGGGTAGTTTCCATGTAATTGAATGAACTGCACAGAACCACCATCCAAACAGCTGACGTGCAGTTCGAATGCAGTCCATAGTGTGCAGTGTAAAGATACAGCATACAAATCGGCAGCGTTCCCGGATGTTTATTTCTACGGTAAGAATCACCATATGGATCCAGTAATCTTACTCAGACGCAGAAACACATTGACCCTTCATGGAGCCGTTATTTGGCTGATGTCTTCTGTGAATTGGTGATTATTTTCTAGTCGGGTTGCACCAATGCGCCCTAGATCTCTTTTGCCGAAGCATCGTTTGTTTAGCAGGATGCACGACGTGCAGTTGCAAGATTGGCTTTGACTTTAAAGATAACAGAGCGCTACATGTACCCCAAACTTCCAGTAACTTTAACTTCACTACAAACTCTTTATATGGAAAACATTTGGAATCCAATAGAGCTGTGCTGTGATCTTTAAAATGTTCTTCGATTCCTGTCTCCACGATCTCTACTCCAGAGACGTCAAGGACCTCACATTAAAATAACAAAAGTAAGTTGAAAATACTTTGTTTAATTAAATGTAATTATGCTTGTCACTCAATAAAATGTTCTTTGTTTTGCTACGCTGAAATAACAAAAGTACGTTGACAATACTTTGTTTAATTAAATATACCTAATTACGCTTGTCGCTCAATAATATGTTTGTATTTTCAATGCTGAAACAATAAAAGTGCATACACGATACTTTATTTAATTAAATGTATAATTTTCATCGAGATATATATTTTTTTATATGTAACGACAACTTCGTAGGTAAAAGCGTGTTATGAAATTAGCCAATAACATTTACACAGCATCCCCAATAACTGTATCTACATACTACGACTAACACCTAAATTCCCAGTAGCCACAATCCTATTCATACCGAAAGTTGTGTTCATTACCGCGGGGCGGCAGCGGGCACATGTCCATTTGACCTGCGTTAATGGCGGCCTCTACCTAATCCACATAAAACTAGGGACAAATGAAATTATATCGTTATTTACCTACATTTATCTGTTATTGCGGGTCTGGGCAAGCGTTAGGCTGCCCACCCACTAGTAGCGACGTATATTAACTTAAAGGGACTATAGTGTCCTGCGATGATTAGTCGCGTTTA
This sequence comes from Pyralis farinalis, assembly GCA_947507595.1. NCBI lineage: Eukaryota > Metazoa > Arthropoda > Insecta > Lepidoptera > Pyralidae > Pyralis > Pyralis farinalis. Next base: position 39,886,721 of record OX382261.1, on the reverse strand, counting down.
ATTAATTAATTTATTGGAAGACCAACAGCTGTATTAACATATTATATAACGTATGTAGCAAATGAGAGCCTATTACAGGTTCACACAAATATAAAACAATATAAAATGGTGAAGGTAAATAACACTCAATGGGAACACTTTACAAGATTTGGTTTAACTTACATTATTAAAAAATATTATTTTTACACATTGAAATTAAACAATTTTTAACGGAAATATCGCGTGTTTTATTTATTTTGTTGAACCTGACGTTTCGAACTTTGCAGCGTCCGTGGTCGAAGACACGCGATACTTCCGTTAAAAATTGTTTAATTTCAATGTGTAACAATTGCGAAAACCTAAGACAATACTATTATTTTTACAATTTTTACATTATTAATTTATCGACTTTTAAAGATCTAACAAAATTTTATCTTATTCCTAATATTATCCCATTTCGTTGTTCATTAGCATCGACGGGGTTCGCTATCCAAGCACAGGCTTTGGCGCAGATATTGATTTAGCCATGGAGCCTTCGGACCTCACGGCCCAGTGGGAAAACCAAGCCTTTCTCAAGTAAAGTCAAACGTCTAATTTATTGTAGGTACGTGCAGGTTTCTTTACTATATTTCCTTCAGCGCGGAGCAAGTGAACAAATATATACCTAAATCCGAACACGGCTTTAGTATTAGACTTTAGTTCGAATCAAATGTTATCTTCAATTACGAGTATATTCTGTACGTTTTGCAGAATTCTGTGTATCAATTTCAAAGGTGTTCTCATAAGAAAAGCTGTTTTGAAAGGTGGACGGTGAAAATACATCTCTTCAGGTGTAAAGTTCAGTCCCGAGGCAGAAGGGTTCCATACCACTATCTATAAAAACGGCAAAAAAATCACGTTTGTTGTATGGGAGCCCCCCTTAAATATTTGTTTTATTTTAATTTAATTATTTATTCTTAAAGTGAATATATAACTAAATATTCTGTGAATATTTCAAGCGTCTACCTGTTGCCGTTATCAATATCGAGCAAAAACGAGCAAAATAATCACGTTTATTGTATGGGAGCCCCCTTAAATATTTATGTTATTGTATTTTTTAGTATTTGTTGTTATAGCGACGATAGAAATACATCATCTGTGAAAATTTCAACTGTCTAACTATCACGGTTCGTGAGATACAGCCTGGTGACAGACGGACGGACGGACGGACGGACGGACAGCGAAGTCTCAGTAATAGGGTTCCGTTTTACCCTTTGGGTACGAAACCCTAAAAACAACGCCCAAAGTGACACTGAATATACATTTCGATGATTTTCCATAAACGTAAAGTTGTTTTTGTTAATATTTTTATAGTTTTTAGATATTGCTTTTTAATTTTCTATATTTTCACACATAGAAAATTAAAAATGTTATACAATTGTATTGTACACTGTAAAAATTAATCGTCAATCAAATCGCCGATTGTAAAAAATGTTTAACATTAATGAAATTATTAGTAAACTGAGATACGTCGCTTTTTCCTACACTTCAAAAAGTAGTCTAAATTAGCAGTAGTATTTCAATACTTTTCTTTTTAAACGACGTCTGTAGCCATACAAGCATACTGCCCACCTGACCTGAACGCAGCAAATTCTTAGGAGCTTACTGGTGACCTCACTCACTCGCGGGAATACAACAACCCTCCAGGGGAGTTGTTATTTAGCTGCGGTTTTCTGTGTTGTGGAAGTAATTTCCCATACAAGGTGATTTATGCGCCTTACCTCTCTTAAAAATAACACATACGAGAAGCAAACATGACTGCACACAATTGTTTGTCCTGTGTGGGAATCGAACCCACGAGCGTCGGTATCAAAGTAGCTTTACTAACCACTCGTTAAAATACCTATACTTTCTTTCAAATACATAATATATTTCTACTTATACATTTTTTATATTGGGCTATTTTGAACAAATTAATGAACTGAAATTAATTTTTAGCTCGACAGAATCTTTGCCTCCAATATATTTGGCAAATTAAAAAAAAAAAATACTATTTTCGAATTTCTTAGTTTACATCAAATACACACATCAAAAGTGTCTAGGGATCAACATATATTTTTGCAATAACTTTTCTCCTGATTGATATTAATTAAAATTTTCTTTAAGGATTCATCAAATAAAGTGTTTTCGTTTGTCTACAGTAACGATAAACCAAGTCACCTTTGCATTAATAAAGAAATTTGCCATTTTCATAATAAAGGGATTTTTGACATTTGAACCACTAACATTAAAGTTCGAAAAAAAGACTGAAATAACAGTTTTCTTTAAAATTTTATTGGGTAACTTAAACAATTAATAATCCGTGTTTCTACCGCGAACACTAACAACACAAGAACATCGGTTTGGCATACTCAAAATGAGTTCATCCAAATTACGCTGTGGAATGGCCGCCCATGTTCGTTGCAACAACAAAAAAAGGTCTTCTTGCGACTGGATACCCTCCATATTCGGCAGAGCTCTTCTCTGTAGCATATCCCATGCATGCCTAATCGGGTTCAAGTCTGGCGACTGAGCAGGCCAGGGCATGACATTGATGTTAGCTGCGGCGAGAGTCTGTCTTACAACTCTTGCGGTGTGCGGTCGTGCATTATCATGCATTAACTGAAATAAGGGACCGATTTGCACTTGTAGAGGAACGATGACGTCTGATACAATCGTCTCAGCATAAATTTGAGCGTTGAGGTTGCCTCTGATCCAAATCAACTCAGTTCTTCCGCCGATCCAAATACCCGCCCATACCATGATGGTTCCACCACTATAAGGATGGACTTCCTGGCAGGATTTTAATCGCTGTTGGCGTCCAGGGGTTCTCCAGTGTCGTATACGTCTTGTATCCGGTCTCATACCAAAACGAGACTCATCAGAAAAGCACACGAAACGCCATTGTTCTTCTGCCCAATTTCTGTGTTCAAGAGCCCATTGATATCGAATCCTACGATTGTGCATTGCTATAGGTGGTACCCTTAGCGGTCTTCGGGAATGAAGGTTCACTTCATGCAAGCGGTTTCTGACTGTTTGGTCGCTAATTAAGTTCCCTGAAGAGTGATGAAGCGTCACGGCTAACATCATGGCGGTTATTGTTGGAGCTCTTCGAGTTGTGATTTGAATGTATCGGTCTTGTCTCCGTGTGGTGCAGCGATACCGTCCTCCATGGCGCTCAGCCACGGTACCAGTGCTTCGGTAACGTGTCCAAAGTCGACTGATAACACTCTGACTTGTATTCAGAGCTAAAGCCACAGTACGTTGCCGGGAACCAGCTTCTATCATTCCCACGGCTCTGAGTATTTCTTCCCTGCTTAAATGACGTCGCCGCTCCATAATAACGTTGGTTTTAATCAGTAGTAGGGAAACAGTAGCACTAATAATGTCTTCAATGCGTTGTATGTTTTTATAGGGAAAATATTGACAGCTGATTTTTATCTTTTACTCGAATTTGATTGACAGTTCCTGTTTCAAATTATGAAATGCACCAAAAAGGATGCATATAAATTTATAAAATCATAAATTTATTACAAAGCCACATCTCAATCTCAAGAAATCCGCATAAAAATGCTTGATCCCTAGACACTTTTGATGTGTGTATATTAAAGCATACAGACAGTGCAAGACATATGAATGGTGAATGCTTCAGTGGAGGGATGTACTCGTAGGAAGCCAGCCATGTGTGCAATCGCGTCTCGTAGTGGTTGATTGTCCTTGCCTGTGCAGCAAGGGACCTGACATGAAGACATAGTTATCCATACATTTAATAAAAAAGTAACTGATCGCTGTCTGTACATTGAAGATATATGCAAAAAACAGTTATTGGGGAAGTTTATCAACATAACAGAACCCAAAACAATGATTGTCAGAATTATTGTCTGTTTGTCTGTGCGTTTGTGCGCGCTAATCTCAGAAACGGCTTAATTTGGGTGCGGTTTTCACTAATGTATTGTGGTAAGCTTCACTTATCATATAGTCTTGGTTTTATTTCAATCAATTCATAAATAAAAAGTTATATCAATTTAAATTATCACGTCTAACATCGTTAGATAAAATGCTACGAGTATAAACGTCCCAAACGAAAGTTGACTCAGAAAAAGGTGCTGGTGAGTGATTGGTGGGCCACTGCATGTGTCATACATACTACCTACACTTACTTACTTTTTAAGATCTGGCCAGACGATTACGGCAGATCATGATGGAAAAGCACGGTTTTCAACAGCCGACACTGGGCAATTATGCTGAACTAATTAAAAAAAAAATGCTCTAGTCCACTGCTGCATCAGGACAACGCTAGACCTCACACTTCACGACAGACGGTCGCTAAATTAGAGGAGCTGCTATTGGAATGTCTCCGACACCCACCATCTCCCCAGACCTTGCTCCAATAGATTACCACTTTATTTGCAATTTGGACAACTACTTGCTTCAAAGATTTTATAAAGATAAGATAAAAAAGATAAAAAATATTTATTTGCCATTGGGCCCTCGCGGGCACTTAGACACGTCCTACATTTTTTGTAAATAATAGTCTTATTGTATCTTATTCAATTCTCTTATTTTTCTGTTTTCTTTTTTTAATCTGCTAGCGTTTCGGAAATGACCATTGGCGAAGAAGAAATGCCGAAAGAAACTTGCCAATATATTTCTCTTTTAATTGTCAATTAAACAGTTAATAGATTCAGGCGTTATTTTGCGAAAGTCAAATTTACATGCAATTTGATCTAACCTGCTTTGTGTGCTTCCGCCACCAATTAGTTCATACGGCCTAGCGCCGGCCGGCACCCACACACTACTGTTAGTAAATGCAACATGCTGACGCTGCCATGGCTGCTCCGGTAGTCTCTGTCTCGGCTGCTGCGGTCGTCCGCCATCTGGAACAGAATCCGCATGCCCCCACCACCACCGTCGCCGCTGCCACGACTGGCCTGCCATGCAATTCTGTAAGAGCAAACGTCCTTACATCCTCGGAAACATCGGCTGTTACAGCCTTGAACACAAAATTGCAATTCTTTGGTGTCGCTTTTCGTGGTTGTGCGACACTAGCGCCGCAAGGCTGCGTTTGGAATTGGAATTCTACAAGGCAAACAGCCTCGCGTACGCTTACAGCCTTATAGAATATCAAATAATTTAGCCGTGATCGCAGTAGACAATGTCAAAGCTGTGACATCTGTGATCACAGCGACGCACACAGCCATTACGAGTCGCTTAGAGAATTGCATGGCTGGTCGCCGCTGCGACACGTGTTTCGCCTCTCCACGAGGCATCATCAGGCGTTGTAGACGTTAATCGTAAGAATAACATGCCACAATTATATATTACAATAAATTCACATAAGCATATTGGTACTCTAATGATATCAAATGGTAAAATTGAAGATTATTAAGGACAGGTCGTCTGTGCTGATAGAATATGCCAGTAATTGTGTCTTAGCGAGTGGATACATTAAATTATTTCTTTTATAATAACTAAGTATTAAGACTGAAAGTAATGTATTGATAAAAAATTTGAGAGATTTATCCACATTAATTAAAAGTAATTTTAATAATATTAGATTACATTTCACATTAAATATTTCTAATTATTTCGAGATTGCTTCTTAAAGTGCCAATAATTGGGTGGTGCCCTACATCCTCTGTCAACGAATTCCCGCCAAAATATTTTTTTGGAACCTTATTGATCATAGATTTAAGATGTTTTGGCTATGCTAGTCTACGGTTAATTCAGCGGTGGTGTACAAGATTCCTAACTGTTTATTGGATAACGGGGCTCCGGCGGCGCCGCGGGCCGACTTATGCAATTAGCGAAAACTTGATTTACCCTAACTCTAACAAGGACCGTGGTGTGACCGCACGCTTATCTAAGAACAATGATTTTTTTTCTTTTTCGCGCAACGTGTGTGGAACAGGCGTAAGATGTTTCTGACGAGCTCAGTGGCTCGGCCGTGAATGACGCAACTTTGATACCAAAGCTCGTGTGTTCGATTCCCACACGAGACAAACATTTGTGTGTACATGTCTGTTTGTCTTGGTCTGGATGTTTTAAGAGAGGTAGGGTGCATCAAAGCAGCCCGTCTGGGGAAGTATCTTCGCTTCACAGGAAACCGCAGCCAAATAACAACTCCTTAGAATGTTATTGTGTTCCTGCGTGTGAGTGAAGTCACCAGTAAGCTCTTAAGGACTTGCTGTGTAAGCAGTAGAGTAGGCATTGCGCGAGTGATACTTAATATATTACAAGCGTTAATATGCTACGGTGACTGCTTTACTTCATGTGGGCTGTATGTTTGTATGCCCCCCGACGTTGTATAAAAAAAGACCCGCCTTCATCATCCTCATCGACCCGTATATACTCATTGAATATATGCTTTCCACCATATTCGATGCTCAGCTCCCCAGCCACTAGCGGGCGATTGTCTGAACTCATCGGTCCATCTGGAGTGGTCGTGATGACCAGACCCATCCAGATAGACCAATGAGATTTACTTTCCTTACCTTACTTACATCTATCATCGCTGACTTAGCAGATGTAATCGGTAATCAGTGGATGCGCCGCTTGGCTCGTCGGATCACTGTCCCATCCGGACCCAAGTGCCTTGCACCAGACGCGACCCACCTCGGCCTGCCGGATGTCGTCGCGTATGGCACTGTAAGACGGCAGACTGGGATGGATTGCGTGAATTCTACGCATAGTACCCGTGGAGGCAGCTGTGCTTCGAATCAGATGACATTGTTTCCTGCGCAACCGCGGTGGCTGCGGCGATATTGGATGCCATGGAATGCTTCATTCCCAATTGCCTTGTAGCTACTGCGGGAGCTAAAAAGCGGCCGTGGTTTTATCGGCATTGTAAGGAAGCCAATCTTAAGCAGGCTGCTTACAATGCTTGGACCACGGCGCGTGCTAATGGGGATCCTAGTATCTCTGTTTTGAAGCGCAAACTGAATGCTGCCTCGAGGTCCAGTAAAGGGGTGGTCGCTAGAGCAAAATTCGATTTCATCGGCAGAGTTGGCGAGCGGCTTGCGAGCTTTCCCTCTGGGAGCCGTGCTTTCTGGTCGCTCGCTAAAGCTGCCGAGGGAAATTTCTGTCAACCGTCCATGCCACCACTGTAAAAACCGGATGGCAGTTTGGCCCATAGCGCTAAGGAGAAAGCCAATTTACTCTGTAATCTCTTAGCGTCTAACTCGAATATGAATGACGGGGGTGCAGTGCCACCTACCATCCCGTGGTGCGGTAGCTCAATGCCGGAAATCTCTATTACCCAGCAAGATGTCCGGCGGGCCTTACTCTCTCTAGACATTTATAAATCGAGTGGGCCGGATGGTATACTGGCAGTGGTGCTGAAGCTGTGTGCTCCTGAGTTGTGTTCTGTATTAAAGCGCCTTTTTGTGCTTTCCTACTCCACCGGGCAAGTCGATAAGGGCGATAGATCAGACTCATCGAATTACAGGCCTATTGCCATAACCTCCCTTCACTCCAAGGTGATGGAGCGTGTGTTAACACACGACTCCTAGGATACCTAGAGGATCACGACTTGATTAGCGACCGTCAATACGGTTTCCGCCATTGTCGCTCAACTGGTGATTTCTAGTGTATCTTACACACCTCTGGGCTTTGGCGATAGAGAGTCAAGGTGAGGCATTGGCTGTCAGCGTAGATATGGCGAAGGTGTTCGATCGGGTCTGGCACCGAGTCTTCTATCGAAGTTACCATCATACGGGCTGCCTGAGGGTTTGTGCAAATGGGTCACCAGCTTTTTATCCAACAGATGCATAAAAGCCGTGGTTTACGGTGAATGCTCCGATCGTATGGATATCAATGCTGGCATTCCTCGGGGCACTGAACTGTCTCTGACGCTGTCTCTGCTGCATATCAATGATATGTTGTCAATTGATGGCATTCATGCGGACGACAGCACCGGGGACACTTATTATACAGGCCGTTTTGGCTAAAGTATCTGACTGGGGGCGGCTTAACGTGGTCGAATTCAACCCCAAGAAGACACAAGTTTGCGCGTTCACCGCTAAGAAAATTATATTTGCTGTTGAGAAAATTATAATTCCAGAACACACCTCTTACCATCACCAAAAGTATTCGGATGCTTGGCGTCGAGATCTCCAGTGAAGTGCAGTATCGAAATCACCTGGAGGAGAAGGTCAAGCTGGCGTCCAAAAAACTTGGTGTGCTCAACAGAGCAAAGCAGTACTTCAGTACGGAGCAAAGACTTATGTTATATAAGTCTCAAGTCAGACCGCACTTTGAGTGCTGCAGTCACCTTTAGGCGGGTGCACCTGGATACCAGCTTGGACCTTGTTATTCAGTTCAGAGACGAGCTGTGAGAATTGTCGACAATCCTAAACTTACACACGGTATTGAACCCTTAAGTTTAAGGAGAGATTTTGCCTCCCTTGTTGTGTTTTACCGATTGTACAACGAGTTGTGTTCTGAATAATTATTCGAAATGATACCGACAGCTAGTTTTTATAACTGCATCGCTCGCCGACGGCGGGGAGTTCACCCTCACACGCTGGAACCGCAATAGTCGCGTACTGTGCGGTTCCAGAGACGTTTTCTTCCGAGAACTCTCAAGCTGTGGAATGAGCTCCCAGCCGAAGTTTTTCCAAGGGACTACATAATGAAATTCTTTAAGAAATACGTGAAGAGGTTTTTAGAGGGTCAGCAATGCATGAGTGACACCCCTGGTGTTGCAAATGTCCACATGCTACGGTGACTGTTTGCCAGGCAGGGCGTATGCTTGATTGCCACTTTAGTCTTATAAAAAAATATATCCAATGGCTATGGTAACTGTTTATCAGGAAACAGGGAATGGAAACGTACGCTAACATGTTCTTAATGAATAATTTAACTACATGTATTTATTTGTCAGTGCATTCCACAATGGTTCGTGTACTGACAACTTAATTCTATAATGCATATAATAATAATGTAATGATGTTTGTAAAGCAACCTTAAATTTTATTAATACATTTTTTTTTAATGACGTGATATTTATTTGTATATCAGGCTTAATACACGGCATTGTATATAAGAATAAGACTTTTATGTAACTCTATTAGCAAACAAATGATTATGATTATGACCCAACTTATTTGGAAATATTTTAAGTTTATCATCTTATTTGTATCGAGCTGACTCTAACGACAGAAGTGATTTACAAAAAACCGCAGCCAATCCCGGGGGGTGTGTTTCTGGACGTGCGTAAAGCAGTCAGAAGCTTGCTGCTACAATTATAGGTGATCGTCATCAGATTAAGAAAAAAAATTTAAAGAATAATGTTTAACGCAAACGAAAATTACAACTTAATGTAATTCCATCGAAACCAATATTTTTAATTACAAATGTAATTTCATCCGACGACTTCCTCATGATGGCTGTCACAGCTAAAGAAACACCCAACAAAAATGATTACCTACTGGCGAGGTATTAGCAAAAACATATCAATCTTAATTATTCTGCGGTCAAATCTGTTTAATATTCCGCCGCAGCTCGGGGCTTTGTGAATTTCCATATTAATTATGTGCGTGAGCTGAAAATTCGGAGGCATCCAACAAATATGAGGTTAATTATACTCCACGACATGTTCGCGGCTCAAAACAAACAAATTACGCCCGGGACTGTACCTGCACCTGCCAAAACACACTAAGCAAATAACAATTCCCTGTAGCATTGTGTTTAGTAGCCATTTTTTTTGAATTTGAATTAGTTGAAGCCGTTGAAATCTTATTCATGGGATTTCTTGGTCTTTTCGTACATAACTATGAATGAAACATTGTCGAATGATTATCAAAGGCTTCTTTAATAATTGCACCTCACTGAAAACCGCAGCCAAATAACGACTCCTTGGAAGGTTGCTGTGTTCCTGCAAAAGTGAGTAAGATATCAGGTAAACTCCTGGTAACGCGCGAGCGATGCTTTTTGCAAGCAATTGTAGGTAACCGTTTTAAATCAGGTAGGCCGTATGTTTGTTTGCTTCTAGAAACAAAGTGTTAGTACCTACTTCGGCCCCAATAAAAGCTAGTTCTCAATTGGAGTCATACTATTCTGAAAATGTGAGGTCACGTAAAGTATCCTTGGACTTGATTCTCACTTGTGCCAACTACCTAGGCAATCAGCGTACCTATACATTTATACCACTTTTCAGGAACACCGTTTCTATATGAATTCTATATGTTTGTTTGTGCATTTGTCCGTGCGTTTGTCTGTGCGTTTGCCTGTCGCTTTTTTTCGATTATTCGAATTTTGACTTCAGATTCAGCATAAAAAAGTAGAATAGGAATATTCAGGAACACCGTTCCTATCTCTTAAGGAATATGGTCAACATGGCCGACAAATTAAAAAAAAATTGAATTGTTATATAATTGACGAGCCTGGTGTTCCTCTGGCAATGCAAGCTTGCGCATTCTCAACTGGTTTGTAATAATATTCAAACACTGTCATCTACATATAAACATAATCAAGGAAAACAGACTACTTTAACAAACTCAAAATTATGTATACATTCGCAATTATCACTCGCTCGGCGGTGAAGGAAAACAACGCGAGGAAAACCGCACGTCTAAGAAATTATATTTCTAAAGATATAAACCTAAGAAAGGTCTGGTTTCCCCTTTATGGTATGGAGGTCTGACAACAGTCGTTCCGTGTTAAATCTATGTCCAATCAAATCTTTACCAAATCCTTAAGCTTAGGTAGCCACCGATCCTATATCGCTAGCAAGAAGAATGCTCCTGAAGGAACTGACATTGACCTGATTCATGGAAATAATGCTTTGGTACTCGTAGTTTATTCCATTGAAAAAAGGAGGCCAAGGAAATGGGACGAGATAGAGTATTCCTTTTTTAAGGCTTATATAATATTGAAGTTTCTATTTTCTCTCGCCATTTCTGAAGTACTGTCATCGCGAAATACCATGGGAGTCTGTTTATTTTTCGTAATAAAATGTATTCTATATTCTGATCCATTGTATTACGGCCCGCGACGAAATTACGGCTCTCAATCAGTGCAAACTGCTACGAGATAAATATCTGCTACGTGTGAGTTCTACGACTATACACGAGCGTGGCAGCTGTGCTACGATACATCATAGAGCAACCCACTAACGTCGTATCTCAAGAATAGTGCCAGAAGTGCACTACGTCACTGTAGCAATAGTGTGACAGGGACGTTGACCGCGGTTTGCGAGCTTGGCAGGAACTAGTCGTAGTGAGTACTATAACACACATTCAGATTCTAACGACCCGATCTTGCACATATAGCCACGCTACGTGCGGCTTCGCGGTTAGTTGTCTTAAGCTCTTCTTCCGGAATTCTCACAAATATCTTGTACTTGTCGCTGGAGTATTTAAAAATAATATCAGTGCAAAGGTCACCACCCACCTCGCAACACCTGCTAAACCCGGATAGGGCAAGCCATGTCCATTACAACTCGGATTCTGCACTGCATAAGTCTAATGATACCGTACCAGAGGATAATTATTTTAATATTACGAAACGTCATAAGCGCACCTTTGCTGAGATTGCAACAGAACCATCTACATCGTCCTCGGAAATCAAAACTATGCTCGAAGAGATTAAGTGCCAACAGGACAGTAAGTTCGACCTGCTAACTAACACATTACAAGCTATTTTAACACAACATCAAGGCATTCAAAAATCTGTGGAGATCTTGACCAACCAACACGAACAACTTCTAATGAAAGTTAATACTCTAGAAAGAGAAAATAGTAAGTATAAAGAAACAGTCTCAATGTTAGAAAACAGGATTGATATGATGGAAAAGAATACTCGTTGTAGTACTATGGAACTCCGTAATTTGCCTAAACAAAAAGATGAAGATAAGGAAAGTCTGATAAGCATCGTGAAAAAACTAAACTCAACGTTAAATGTTTCCCAGCCGTTACAGGACTTTGAAATCAAAGATATCTATCGTAATAGATCTGATATCATCGTGGTAGACTTCACAACTGCCCTTCGGAAAGAAAATCTAATTCGATCCTTCAAGTTATTTAATAAGTCCAAACGCGCAACTAAAGAACCGGTTCTCAATTCCCAACATCTTGATATGCCTGGAGTATCACGAACCATCTATATCGCCGAGTACCTGACTACTAAAGCAAGACATTTGTTTTACTTAGCCCGCGAGTATGTCAAATCAAACAAGCTGTTCACCACATGGTACTCATTCGGGAAGATCTACGTGAGGAAGGAGGAGGGTTCGCCACCTATACACGTAGCTGAGGAATCTGTCTTAAATAAACTTGTCTTGTGACCAACACAACCTGTCGTTTCTAAGACTCTAGTTTTTATATTGTTTACTAGTTTATTTTTTTATAATTATGTTTCTCACCTTTGTTACTTTATTTTCTTAATGTTACTTTCAAATAGTAGTATATATTTTCAATGCTCTCACATACTGTATTCCAGGAGCTTGTACTTACTAAGAAGTTCATACAGAGGTCACCTTTGTTTTTCTCTTATAATGTATATGACCAGATCACTAGAATACTACATTTTTATTAATTATGTGCTTATTTTAAGACAATCACAAGTATACGTAATATACACTGATTTCCATTGTCACACTTGGTCCATTAGTCGCATATTTTGTTACAAGTTACTCATACAAACACATACACAAAATACTCATTCACACTTTTTCAAACACAATGCAAACATCACTACACGCATGCGGGTGTCATACGGATGTGGGGGGAGGTTCCGGATCGCGGCTTATCTAATTAATTACTCTCTTTTTATCGTCACGTAGACTTCGTGACGCCTTTAATAGTATAACATAGCAAACAAAATAATTCAATGAAAAATATTAATTCGATAGGCATAGATCTGGATTCTCTTACTCCTGCCCGTGTGGTAGTATGCGATGTGAGTGATGTTAGGAATCAGATCTCAACTAATGATCGCAACTTAAATATCCTCACGCAAAATATAAGAAGCATAAATTGCAATATGTCTAACTTTTCTACTCTCCTTGAAAGGTCCAAAGTTCCCTGGGATGTGATAGTGCTATCTGAGTGTTGGCTACCCGCAGCCAAATTTATACCAGATCTTAATAACTACGTTCATGCGTCTACCACAAACCACAAAACTCAAAATGAAGGCGTCGTTATGTATCTCAACAAAAACATAAATGGAATATTTGAAGAACCTTTGGTCGATGATTGTAACTGTCTCTTATTAAAGATTAACCATGATACCTGTATTGTTGGAGTATATCGCCCGCCCAGCTTTAAAGACACTAGTAATTTTATCAACTCCGTCGATTCGTTGCTTGCTAGGCTCAGTAACTATAAAAATATTATTTTTTGTGGTGATATTAATATAGACATAGTACCTGATGGCTCTGATCAACGTTCTAACGATTACCTTAACGTTTTGGCTAGTCATTGTGTTCTCGCCGGTCACACCAATCCTACCCATGGTCGTACCTGTCTTGATCACGTCATGGTCAAGTCAAAGACGAAACCTACTTGCTTTGTTTTGGAATCCTCGATCTCTGATCATGAATCGGTTGCAATTAGTTTAAATCTGGAAACGCAATTCTTTTCTACAAGGCAAAATTACAATTATATTAACTTTGATCAATTGGATAATTTGATGCAAAATTCAGACTTCAGTCTTGTTCTTGATTGTGATGATGCTAACATTGCAGCGGACTTGCTGATAGGAGGCCTTAACAAGGCTATAAGTGAGAGTTCCTCTATTAGAAGGACTCCAAAAAGGTCACTAACCAGTAAACCATGGATAACTAAAGGACTTCTCCGTTGCATGAGAAACAGAGACAATTTGTACAAAAAAATTAAAAAAGAGCCTTCTAATGACGTCATAAAGACCACTTACAAACGTTATAGGAACTTTTGTTCATTGATTTTAAAAAAAGCCAAAAGATCCTATGAAAGGCAAGAGATCGTGAGGGCACAAAACAATGCAAGAAATCTGTGGCAGGCAATTAAAAAAATCAACGGTTCAAATAAAGTAGTCGACCACTCGTCCAAACTTGTCAATTCCTTTTACCCCCAAGAAAGCGTCGACGATGTTAACAACTTCTTTGCTGGTGTTGGTAGGAAGCTGGCTGAAAATATTATCAGCAATTATCCCATAACCTGCAATGCAGTTCCAGCGGTCTTCCCGTCGCCCACGTTCTCCTTTGTAATGGTTCCAACTGATGAGAGCGAGGTTGAACTCCTTATCAGAGGTATGAAAGATGGGTGTGTGGCAGGAGTGGATCTGATTTCTGCCAAAATTATCAAGAGATATGCCTCACTGCTAATTGCACCCATCACGCATGTCATCAACCTTTCAATAGCAACCGGAGTTTTTCCATCCGCTTTTAAAGTGGCTCTCATAAAACCAGTCCATAAAAGTGGTCCAAAGGACTGCGTGGATAACTTTAGACCAATCTCAATACTTCCCACCCTTTCTAAGATCTTAGAGCGCATTATGAACGACAGGCTGGTCAACTACTTAGAGTCCAACAATTTCTTATCCTCATCCCAGTACGGCTTTCGCCGTGCTAGGTCTACGAATGATGCTGTACATGACCTCATTGATTCTATTATTACGAAGATGGATGAAAGATGTAAATGTATAGCTGTGTTCCTAGATCTGGCCAAAGCCTTCGATACAGTCCCGATCGGTAAGCTCCTGGCTAAATTGGAAAATTACGGAGTGCGTGGCGTAGCCTACAAACTTTTTAGCGACTACCTTAGGAACAGAACGCAGAGGGTTAAAATCGACAAATGGACTAGTGGCGATGCTGATATCAGTTTTGGTTTGCCCCAGGGTAGTATCATTGGCCCCACATTATTTCTGATATATATCAATGACCTGTGTCAGCTCAAACTTCATAATGGGAAAATTTTTACTTTTGCTGATGATACTGCTCTGTTTTTTGGTGGGAGTTCTTGGGAAGAGGTATTTCTCTCAGCACAGCAGGGGATCAACGTAGTGAATGATTGGCTTAGACACAATGTCCTTACCCTAAACGTTGACAAAACAAAATACATGACATTCGCATTTCGCAAAGATCAATTGCCACCGAACACCTTTTGTCTAGCGTCCCATATTTGTGCCCCTAACGTCTTGTGCTCCTGTCCCAGTCTGCAGAGAACCAGCAGCATCAAATATCTTGGCGTGACTATCGACCAATCACTTACTTTCAAACCGCATATCGATACCCTGATCTCAAGACTACGCAAACTGATCTACATCTTCAAAACACTTAGACATGTGGCCAGCGTTCGGGTGATCAAGATGGTATACCTTGCCGTATGTCAGTCTCTCATAGATTATTGCATCTGTTCGTGGGGTGGAGCAGCCAAATCATGTCTCCTTGAGATCGAGAGAGCTCAGCGCTTTGTCCTGAAGGTAGCTGCAGGTCGTTCACTCCGCTACCATACTGTTGATCTATATCGGGATTGGGATGTTTTGACAGTTCGACAGTCTTTCATCCTTCATACTGTCCTCAAAAAACATTCGACACTGCAATTCGATCCAGAATTACTGAAGAACAAACGAAGGGGGGACAGGGTTTGCCCAATCCAACTCTTTAGAACCGCTTCATCACACAATTTTTTCTGCTTTCTCGGCAGTTACCTTTACAATAAATTACATAGAGCTCTTAACATCTATCATCTTCCTAGGAGAGCTTGTAAGGGAATTGTCTCAAAATTTCTTAAGACATTGGACTATCTATCAGTAGAGAATCTACTCACTCCCCCAGTTTGAATGAATCTGTCCATATCTTTTTCTCGATTATTATTATTGTTTTTGCGTTTTGTTGCTTGATCTGCTGACTTTCTCATCCTGTATCACATCTTTCCGCTCATACACATTCTCACATTCTCTCACATGTTTATTCGCACTTACACTGCACAGCTACACACCACACATACATACACTTCTGTTCAATCAATGGTGAACATCTGCGGCTTTACTATATATCAAGTTTATTGTTAACTTTATGACGTATTTAACTTTCTCATATTATTATATGAGAAAGTGGTTAATATGGCTTGAAAATGTTCTGATGTGCTGTTTGACTATATGGAGGGAGGGTCCTGGTGACCTGTGTCTCAGGCTTTTTCGAAAGCCTACTTCAGGCACCAGTCTCTCACAAAATAGTAAAAATAGTAACTCGGTATATGTTCCTTCAATGACTGTTATCCTATTTGTGATGAGAAAATAAACGCTTTTTATTATTATTAAAAAATATTGTATGAGTTGTAATTTCATTATAATCCAAAGTATAAACTTTGAACAAACGTACAAACAATTCATTGTTAATATCCAATATTTTTAAATAAACTTTGTGCACAGTCACGGCCACGTTACAGTTTTTTAAAAGTATTATATTGTGAGAGATAGAGTTGGTCTGAAAGAGAGTGTCGGTGTTAAGATAAGAAAGGGCATGCTCCGTTGGTTCGGACATGTAGAAAGAATGACGAAACAGATATACAATGCAAAAGTCGAAGGATGTAGGAGCCGAGGAAGACCCAGACTAACCTACCATGACTCAATTGGACGTGTTTTATCAGAAGGTGATGTCAGGAGCCTCAGGAACCGGCGAGCGTGCATGAAAAGAGCTATGAATGTGACAGAAGCGAGTGAAGTATGCAAGGACCGCGTCTTATGGCGCTCGGTTCTCTCTGCCTACTCCGCAAGGGACTTGGCGTGGAGATATACATACATATAATGTGATTGGCGGATATTGTGTGCTCTAAATAGTCAATTCATTTTCATATCGTTTTTTTATGGAGGCAGGGCGCATCACAGCAACCCGTTTGGGGAAGAATCTCCACCTCACTGAATACTGCAGCCTAACAACAACTCCCTAAGGTTGTTGTGTTTCTGCGTGTAAGTGAGGTCACCAGTAAGCTCCTAAGGAGCTGCAGTAAAAAAAAATTAGGTTGTAGTGGAAACAAATGGTCAACGAAACTCTCAACGCTGACTTGCCGTCATTGACTGTTCAGAGAGAGGTCGAAAAAGCTCTGCGCTCCAGGAGTGGAAGTGTTGAATGGCATAAGGCCGGCTTCGGAGAACGTTCAGGACACTTTTCGACATCCTTGACTACAGACTTTTCCTGGAAATGCAGGGATTGATCCAATGAATGATTACTGCCGGCGTACCGCTTGCTAGCGATTAGATATGATAGATGTGGTAGGCGTCTGTCCCTCTCCGCTAACAGCCCTGTAATAACAATCGCTCCACATCTCATATCAAGCACTCATAAATGTTCGCTACGCTCTTTAAGTGAGGTAGACGGCATAAAAACAAAGCAGCCTGCTGGGGAAAACCGCAGCCAAATAACAACTTCCTTGGGGATTGTCGTGTTAGTGTGTGGCAGTTACAACGAATTGCTTTGTTAGTAGCAGCGGAATCGCGTGAGTGATACTTAATGTATTGCAAGAGTTCATAGGCTACGGTAACCGCTTTACATTAGGTAGGTCGTATGCTTGTATGCCTCCCAACGTTATATAAACAAAAAAGCACTAGAAATAGTGCCAATACCTTCCCAGATCTGCTCGTAGGTGGATGGATGGAGATTTCACCTCTTTTTTGTACATGTCAAAATATACAGCCCACCAGATGTAAAGTGATTATCGTAGCCTCCTAACGGCTGCAATACGTTAAGTACCTGATAACACAGTAACTCCTTATGAGCTTCCTGCTATCCTCACTCACCGGCAGGGAATACAACAAGTCTCCAGAGAGTTGTTATTTGGCTGCAGTCCGTATTCCCACAAACCTATCATATTACCAGGATTTTAAGGAGATGTATGTACATTACACGGTCGCCCTACAAAAGAATCCCCGGGTTCACCAAATTCTCATTTTCCCACTAATTTCAGATGGGCATCCTTGACGTTTTATTACATAACTGCGAGTTGCACTGACGAGGGTTACCGGTCCTGGCGGGGGAGGGGCCGCGGGCCGCGGGGGGGCGCACCATTAATTTCCATTTATTCCCACTGACAGCGGATCGGTAACGCGTAAGCTGTGAGATGTTTAGAGACCCTGAAAATTCGCTTCTACCGTGTTTTGTGAACGACCGACAATGTACAGTGATGACCTTGTGAATTGGTGCATGATAAATATTGTTGGTGTGTAAAAATTATGAATTTTATTGTAATGTCAAATTCAGGAGTTGAAATGAGACCTATATTAGTAAGTTTCTTTTGGCATTTCTTCATCGCAATTTCCTATAAAGTATATAAGACTATATTAAAAAAAAATTAAAACGTGTCTAAATGCTCGCTAGTATAAACCACATCAACCCTTATCCATTCCAATGCAGGGACACGGGTCGCCCTTTAACCGAAGGGGTTTAGAACATACTGCACCATTCTGATTGGCGACGGACAGAGTTTTAACCCGACGTAGCATCGGGAGGCATAAAAGCATACGGTCCACCTGATGTAAAGCGGGTACCGTAGCCTATAAACGCTTGCAATACATTAAGTATCACTCACGCGATTCCGCTGCTACTAACAAAGTAACTCGTTAGGAGCTTACTGCCACACACAAACACGACAACCCTCTATGTAGTTGTTATTTGGCTGCGGTTTTCTGAGAGGTAGGCAGGTACTTCCCCAGACGGGTTGCTACGATGCGCCCTACATCTCTTAGAAAAAAAAATATTTGTGAGAAATGTAAGGATCGAGTTATGTCGTTGGTTCTGTTTGCCTAACCTACAAAGAATTTGACGTGAAGTTATAGGTAAGTATAAGATATATTTAACGCGAGGCCCTAAATAGAAACGTAAAAAGACCAGCATGCAACGGAAATCACGAAATAAATGCATCCTTATAGATATTATCCTCTGTGAATCAAATATTGTAATTATGTGGATCAAATATGCCGAATACTCGCTTAATGTAATTTGTTCTTAAAATATTATTTTCTCAATATTAATGAAGCCATTGCGGCCTAAAAGGATTGCGTCTTATGGCGTTCCTTTCTCATATTATTTTATTATCATTTAACTAATAAATAACTAAAGAGAGCTCGATGGTGTCGTTGCGCGTGTCATTCTTACCGAACACGCAGGTTAAGCAACGGTAGCCTGTCTATGGATGGGTTTACCTACTACGAGTTTCTTCGTGCTTTGGAGGGCACGTTAAGCCATCGATCCCGGCTGTTTTCGATAGATGACAGTCGTTAAGCTAAGTTAGTAACCCTCGGACGGCTTGAAAACGCTGGCCTCCGCCAATCCACATTTGAGCAGCGTGGCGGAGTATGATCTAAACCCCTTCGGTTGAAGAGAGACCCGTATGCCTGCGGTGGGATGAGTAAGGGTTGATGCGATGATGCGATTTAATTATTTAAATCATTGAAATGGAAAAAGGCGTGAATTCTACAAATTAATATTAGAAGTTATCAGAGTCAAATTACAATGCAGGAACACTAAGCACTCTGGTCTTTCTGGCTTTGGGACTCCGAGTACTCGGTTCGATGGAGATAAAACTGAGCAATACTCGGTAAATTGTGTACTCGCTACATTTTTGAGACGGAAATAAATAATAAATAAAATGTATAGACCAATACGCTATAAGCTCACTATTTTCATTCGGAACATATTTTACTATTACATGAACCCACATGTAGTTTGGATAAAGTTCGGAATTCGATTCCCGCCAGCAATATGCCGGGTGACGGCTTAATAATTGATTATATTGTATGAACGGGTATCCTGAGGTAATGTTGCGTGACTCGCACACAGTCACCAATGGATGTTTCCAAGGGTTTCGCAACAATCCACGCAGAAAATTTATACCTCTAGTTTATTCTGACGAGCTGTGAGAATTGTCGACAATCCTAAGCTAGGAGAGACTTTGCCTCCCTTTGTGTGTTCTACCGATTGTACAACGGGTTGTGTTCTGAAGAGTTGTTCGAAATGATGCCGACGGCTACTTTTTTATAAAAAGTTAAAAAAAAATAAAAGAGGGTGAACTCCGCACCGCTCGCCGACGGCGGGGAGTTCACCCTCACACGCTTGAACCGCAACGGTCGCGTACTGTGCGGTTCCAGAGAAGTTTTCTTCCGAGTACTCTCAAGTTGTGGAATGAGCTCTCAGCCGAGGTTTTTCCAAGGGACTACAGCATGGAGTTCTTCAAGAAATGCGTGAAAAGGTTTTTAGAGGGTCGGCAACGAATGAGTGACGCCCCTGGTGTTGCAAATGTCCATAGGCTAAGGTGACTGTTTAACATCAGGCAGGCCGTATGCTTGATTGCCACCTTAGTGGTATAAAAAAAATCTACCTGCTTACTAAGGAGCTCGATGACGTCATTCCACTTGTCTCTTTCGAAGCTGATACTTCCTGCATTTGCCGTATAGACTACGCCAACTACTTTATATCCGGTGCTGCGGTTTTCTGTAATATGGATGTACTCCCTAAACCGAGGCAGTAAAAATTAATGCAATTTCTATATAACTATTGGTATTGCATTCATAGGCTACGGTAATTACTTTTCATTATATGTAAAATTCCACGCAGCATCTCCTCCAGCTTCCTGATGTAAAGGAACGGAATGTACTCTCAACAATTTCACTTACACTCACTTGCAATGTAGGCGACGCACAATGCAATTTGTTGTGACTGGAGCAGGCGGCGTCCCGGGGAAGGTTCAAAATTGACTTTGCACTAAAGTGTAGTAAAATGCAGCTCGTAAAGTTTACTATGTTTCACTAACCTATGTTACTGCTTCTCTGATAATGTCAAATAGACGCATCCTACATTATAGCCGGATATAAAAAGGAAGTTCTATGTATCTATCTTCGCCAAGTATTGTTTTCTTTATACAAATAGATTGGCAAACAAGCATGCTGCCCGCATTATATGGTAAGCGGTCACCGCAGCCTATTGACGCTCGCAACACCACGGGGAATATCCCCGTGGTGTTGCGAGCGTTCTCTCGCCCGCTGCCAATCTTGTGACCTAAGGCTGTTTCGTCACAGTACCCAGTAATTTCTCTGCTATATCTCACCATTCAAACCGGAACACAGCTATATAAATATAGCTGTTTGGCAGTAGAAATAAGTGAGACAGAGGTACCCACGAAGATGACTTTTGTACAAAGTCTTTTGTACTATTTGCTGATGATTTCTATAGTACTATTTTCTAATGATACTTTTTCATTTTCAATGTTGCTCGCTGGTGCGACTCATTTTAGAGTCATAGCCAATCTTCGTGTGGTATTCCCAGATAACAAACGTGATTCTGGCAAAAGTGAGTTAGGATATTAAAACAACTGGACTATGAATGTAGCTCCACTCACAAAAATCCGCGACACAAATAACAACTCAATAGAAAGTGAAGGTTTAGCGAATTCCACCTCGATAATGTAACATAGACATTTAGTAACGTTACTGCACAATAAATAAATATGCGAGAAGCTCATAAAAATGTAACATAGACATTTGTTTAAAGTTAATCCACAAAGTTCCCGACACAAGTGCATTTAAAGCCATTGAGAGCGTGTGTTTGCGCGGACTCGTCGGATGGGCTTTATTTGAAGTTTCCCTAATAAAGGCACAATAGCGTTCTTTCTGCCGGAACGAATCACAACTTTTCGAGAGGTTCACTTCCAAGTTCCTCTCCCCGACCGAAGTAATGAGTGTCAGGAGCTCCGGCCTGTGTCCATTGTTGTACGTGTTTTCCGAGATACCATCTGCTCTAATGGCCTGCAAAGTGTTACAACTCACAAACTTTTAGCTTGTATGTCACAGAAGCAATATGAAATCAGGATTTTCTTAAAATAACCTCACTTTTTTTTATACAACGTACGCATACAACTGGTTAGCTTAGCATAGGAACGATTGTAATACATTAAGCGTCACTCAGCTACTCCTTAGGAGCTTACTGGTGATCTCACTCACACGCAGGAACACAACAACTCTCTAGAGTTGTTATTGCTGTGGAGGTACTTCCCGAGACGGGCTGTTTTGATGAGCCCTGCCTCTTAAAAACACCTAGTCCAAGACAAACGGACATGTTCATGCACACAAATGTTTATCCTGTGCGGGTTTAGAACCCGCGAGCGTTGGTACCGAAGTAACGTAACAGTGCGTTGCGCCACCGAGCTCTTCGTCACTGCACTATTGTTTGGTACATACTAGTAATTGTCACTTGCTCTCCTTGAGTAACAATGTCTGGTGATGTTGTGTCTGTTGTGTCGATCAGCAGACATTATCACTCAAGCTGAACTATTATGGAGTTAGAGGTGAACCCCACGACTTGATTGCATCTTATTTAAATAACAGATTGCAGACAATTGACACAAACGGGGTTAAATCTAAAGGCAGTAATATTATAATCGGTGTGCCACAGGGTTCTACTTTGGTTCCCATTTTATTTTTATTATATACAAATGATCTACCCTACATGAAAAGATATGGCGGATATAGTTCTATTTACTGATGCTATTTGCGGAAAGGAGATATCGCTAAGAAGAAAAAAGCCTAAGACGGTCTTTGTATTGTTATAATCCTTCATTTTTATTAATTATGTCACTGTATCTACACTACATGAAAAAAATGGCGGATATAGTTCTATTTGCTGATGCTATTTGCGGAAAGGGGTAAATTGTATTACATAAATATGGAATAATTATCGAAGTAAGTAATATAATAAGTAGATACTGTATTTGCATGCATAAGCAGTAATGATCAAGAAAAAGAAAATAGAAGTTAGAGAAAGGGAACGGTTAGGTTGTGTTTAGGGAAAAGTAGTTCGTTTTGACTGGAGATTTGAAGGAGGAAAGAGATTGAACACTTCGGATATTAAACAGCAGAACATTCCAGAGGCGTACTGCTTGAATTGAAAAAGATTTAGTGTAAATTTGAAAAGAATGCAATGGTGTTTTATGACGAAGAAGAAGACGTAATTGACGTAACTCACGGCTCTGACTGTCACTGTAAACAGTAAAATAGTCTTTGAGGTAACAAGGAGTGGTGGAATTGAAAAAATAGAATAGAGACTTATTGTCTCTGATTATAAGTGCAAGTTGCAAAGAAAAGTAATAGACTCCATATTACTTTTCTGAAATTCGGAGACGTGGTTATATTTGCGAAGTCTAAATATAAACCGAATACAGAGATTGTGAAGGCGCTCAAGTTTATTTAATTACTCTGCAGTGAGGTCAAGGTAATATAACCAAGAATAGGAAGGAGTAGAAATTGTGCAAGCGCAATTTTAGTATCCATCGGGTAAAAATAGGCAATCTTCTTAAAGAGGAATTGGCGGCGAACAACCTTTTACTCGTACCAAGATCAGCAATATGAACTAATCGGTTGCGTAAGCACACAAAGTAGTTTATGTTAAACTGCATGTAAATTTGATTAGCAGTAATACGTGTAAAATACTAGTAAATAACAGCAAGCTGTGCAGGCAGAGCTGATATTTTTTAAATTTAAAAAATATTTAAATATTTTATTTTTAATTTTTTAATTTTTTATAAATATATGGAACCCTGTACGACATCTAGCGACGAGTGCTGTTACTTTTTCTGTTGATGGGAGTGCAGTGCAGACTCTGCACTGCAGAGTGGCCGGCCATACGTTTTCCCATATGTTTTTTTTTCTAATTGGAACGATTTTGGACCGTTCTTCCTCACCAACGAACATTTAAATTTCAAATTAAAGGATACAAAACTACAATATGTTAGCTATTAGTGTGTCGATTTTGGAGTTTCTCACTATTACCGTCTGGATGGAGCTGGATGACATCAGTCTACCCCAAACGACAATTTTGAGGGTAATGTGGCTCCGCTGGCTATCGCAGCTCTGCCAAAAATTTGTGAATAATTACTAACAGCGCATAATTCAGATTTATTTAACATTATGTTTTTAAGTGGAAAATGAGAGAGGCCTCGCTAGGCTGATGTCGCCGACGTTCACGTCTCGTCTAGCGCCGCCACTGATTACTTTAAAAGCAATGTTTCTCTCAGTAATGTGAGTCGTTTGAAACCAATCTATGTTAGTAACCAACAGCTAAGTTAGATGGGCTCGCGTCGCGGCCTCCTGTATCAAACTCCGACAGCCCGCATTGAATACTGAAAGAGTGGACGGTAACTTTAATGGAATTTGAACAACGTCTCAGGAAAACACGCGATGACTTCAAACGCTATATAATTGAACTTAGTAAGAGCTTATGCCGAAAAATAAACAGTTTATTGTAAAAAATATACTATTATAAAAAAATAGCATTTTATTTTGTACAATGTCTGGAGACATGCAAGTACGGCCCACCTTTTTTTATATTAGCTCAGCATAGTGGCTAGGCTTCGCATGATGGTAAGCGAAAATATAAGCTCAAATTGTAGTGGCAACTGACAAAACACTACAGTGTCCTGTCAGTTGACGCTGCTATGTTAACCCGCAAGGTGCTTCTTTACACTTTGTTTGAAGGATCCTATGTTGTAGGAGGACCATGTGCAGGCATGTGGAACCCCTGCCACTTTTTAATCGTACGACAGAAATAGGAGTTGTCGAACTTTTTTGTACGCGAAGAAATGTTCTCAACAGTGGAATATTGACATCGCAAGCCTGCATGTGTGGTTCTATGACGGAAGGGAGAGGGTGGGATAAGGGCAAACAGCTCTTCAGAGCACTCAACATGATGAAAGGCAGTAAAAAACGCTTAGCGAGTCAAAGTCCCTACGAAGTTAAAGGAATTCTAGGTTTTTGGTAACCTCTTCGTCGTCGATTATGTGGATAGCCCGTCGTTCAAGCTATCGAGAGCCTCGAGAAGATACTGTGCGGAACCGTCCCAGTGATGCGAGCAATACTCCACGCAGGCCCGAACTCGACTTTTATAAAGCAGATAAAGCTGACATAAACCGCTAAGCGCATCTATCTGCAAGGACGCAAATTCTACGCTCATGCAGGAAGCCAGCAACAAAGCTGGAGGGGCAGATCGCGTTCCAGAAGTTTGGAGAGAAGTGCTTTATGCCAAACCCGATCAAATGCCTTAACGATATCTAGGCTGACTGCAGAGATTGGTCATGTTTATAAATTACCTTCCCCATATCATTAATTAGGGAGTGATTTTCTAGGAAGCGGACCAATTGATTGTTAAGCATCCGTTCCATGACTTTGCACAACACTGAAATTACGGCCATGGAGCGGTAATTTGTTGGGTCAGAACAGTCTCCCTTTTTGGGGACCGGCTGCATATTGGCCTCTCTCCAAGTCTCCGGAACACAACCGGTCAAGTACGAGAGACAAAAGAGGCGCAAAAAACGCTGGGGACAACTCCGCTGCACATTTTTGAGAACAATTGCTGCGATACCATCAATACCACTGACTTTTCGAACATGGAGTGACTGTTTAAAACGCACATCGCGCTGCCTGGTTACGTGCCACAGTCATCGATCCGGGAGGTAGCCGCAAAGAAGCTAGATCGGCTTTCTCCTGGGGCTGATGCGCCAGTGAGCCATCGGAGCATCTCAGGTTGGCAGAAGCTAGCCTGCGCGGCTTTCGCTAGTTGCTAGTAGTTACGCGACACAGTGGGGTTCGACACTAGTTCCGTGCCGACTCGTGTAACGGGTGGGTGTCCGAACTTCCGTATGTCCTCTTACAGACCTTGGTGGCAGTATTGTAGGCTGATTTTAGCAAGTTAACAATCGGATTTCTGTGGGCGCGACCCCTAGTTCAAACGCGATACGCCGCCTATTTGTTACTAATAGCTTCCGCGCGCGATTAAACCAAGCGCGTCTCCGGTTTTTGATGACGACATCGGAGTGAGCAGTATAGCATTCCATGCCAACGACGATCTCATCAACAATGGCCGCAGCACTCGCCGTGAGATCCTTCTCAATGAAACAGCGCTGCCCCCATGGGACGGAAAAAAAGTAATCGCGCATGCCGTCCCAATCTACTGACAGGTAGTACCAGACACGATGCTGGACCGCCGTGGGTAGAGGTGGAGCTAGTCTTGGTTCTGTGGTGGACACTAGGCTGTGGTCAGATGTGCCCAGGGGGCCCTGATCTCAACCCGGTTGCCAGCAGGATGGGATTCAGCAGTGTGGTCTAATAGAGAAGGCACCTGACCAGCGATGTCTGGTATTCTGGTAGGGTGCTCTACCAATTGCGTCAGACTGTGCGAAAGAGCGAACTTGTGGGCGGTACTTCCTGCATGATTAGTTGTGAAGGATCACAATCAGAAGTCGTGATCGTGAGTTAAAGTCCCCGAAACACCATCTCTGCAGTAGGGTACCGCTTTCATATACCGCCCGACTCATGTATTCAAAGAGCCGAGTCATGAACAAATTGGTCGTGTTTTATCAGAAGGTGATGTCAGGAGCCTTAAGAACCGGCGAGCGTACATAAAAAGAATTATGAATATTAAGAAGCGAGTGAAGTGTGTAAAGACCGCGTCTTATGGCGCTTGGTTCTCTCTGCCTACCCCGCAAGGGACCTGGCGTGAAGATATACATACATATAAAATATCAACAATTATCTTCATAATTCGGCAATAACATATTATTATATATCGGGCCATGAGTTCTGTTATAAATGAATATGAATTTATTTTTTTATGAAGTAATATAATATTAATAAAACTTATATGTACATATCTATGAAAGTCTCAGCAAAAAAATAAAAAATAATGCTATTCGAAATGGCCACCTTTGACTTTGATACAGGCCTTAAATCTGTCTGGCCACGAATTTATGGATTTACGCACTGAATCCATGGGAAACTGCTTGCTCCAGAGATTTCTTAAGAGACACAATGTTGGCGTGTCGTTTCGAACAGGCCATGTGCTCTAAAACTGACCATAATTTGTAGTCTAAGGGATTCTGATCTGGGCTAGACGAGGGCCAGTCTTCAGCTCTTACAAAGTCCGGAACGTTGGTTTCGAGTCCGGCTTGTGTATGTCGTGACATGTGAGCAGGCGCAGAGTCTGCTGGAAAGTCCACGATACATTTTTAAAAAGGGTATTGCTGAGAGGTTTCACAACACGATCCAAGACAGTCTTTTGATACACTTTGGCTGAAGTCTTCACTCCTTTTTCACAAAAATGAAGCTTTATGACTCCTTGATGAAACACCCCTCACTAAACCATTACATACGCAGGACGGTCACCACGTTGACCCTTTCCGACCACTTAGGCGGCTTCTTTAGTACTGCGTGCGTACTTACTGCGTGTTTATTGTAGTGCTTTTCAATCGTGAAGTATTTTTAAAGAGGATATTTCTGTGACTTTCAACGTAGGTATTGATTTAGTACATGTCCTTTATATCGATGATAAGCGCCTAGCTTCAGGTCTTGTTTTATTATACGCGACACGCGGACGCGGGTCCTAGCGGGAATCTTATCGCGAGAAATTATCTCGCGATAAGAATTCTTGTTAGCTAATGGGGTTTCGGCGAATTTAACAGCCTCTGTAGTTCTAACAGCACTCGTCGCCCATGTCTTTTATGGTCTTCAACAGAGGAAGTGTTGGTATTCTGTCGATAGTACGATATACGAACGTACGGCTGATATCAAGCTTTTGAAGTGTCTTGAATATTACCGACGGTTCCATACCCAATTTGTGCAAAGGAATCACTGCAATCCTATTTTCTTTAACACCCCATTCCACGAAAAATATATATAAAACAACGGGAAATCGAAACAAAAAATCAAAGTTTCTATGTAACAGTGTTTATGGCCAGAGCCAGATACTCGAAGAGTCATCAATTATCATTGAAATATACGTAATATGTATAAGTTCTGCACAATAAATGGTAGATTATTTTTCAATTATTTTCAATTGACTGCCTTTATTCAGTCGAGTATTTACCTTTGATTACTGGCAATAATTTCATTAAATGGCGAACCGCAACTTGTTATTACGCTATGATATCAAAGTATTATAATTATGTGTAATTTATTCTCCGCAGAAATTGTGGCTCAATGTTTTGGGAGTCGTAGTGAAAAATAATGATTTCATTTTCAATGTTAAGTGTGTACAACTCGAAGCCACGAATGGGCATTCTCCTTTGTTCTCAAAATACGCTTTCTCATTTATCTTCCAGTTATTAATACTAATACAATGACACGCAGATTAAATTCTGAGTTTAGTATATGGTGCATGCGTGCCCGCGTGGCGCGGGGTCGTCAGCCGCGGGGAGCCACCGCCGGCGGCCATTATTAATGAACTTGTCACGTCAGCTGACACGACGCGCTAGTGTTGCCCTACTCTTGTTCACATAAATCATCTAAATATTCATATAGGAAGTAACTCCAGCTATATTATCTGATTAGATTACACGCAATATCATTTAAACTACTTTCTGTGCTTCCGCCGCTGAGCAGTACATGAATGAAAACTAGCGCCCACTTATACATTGTTGTTCTTAGCGTTATTCCACTTCCTAATCCAATAGGATGGGCGGAGTCCGCTTCCTGAGCCTGAGGATTTGGCGAAGATACTGATTTTTACATGAAGCGACTACTGTCATACCTCCACAATCCAAAGTGAGAGTCAGACTTATCTTAGATTAGGATAAACGTCTTTAGAAATATAATTTCTTGGACTGAGGATGAGTTACTCACGATATTTTCCTTCACCGCCGGTCCATACTTACCTGGTGGAGGTGAAATACGTGTCGCAGAGACAACAAGAGCAGCCAGGGTAGCATCGTTGGCGGTTCCTGTTCCAGACAGCGGGACCACTGCAGGTAACCGAATCAGAGCCGAACAAAGCAATCTTGGCATCGACGGCATGCACTAACGGTAGTGAGTGCCGGCCGGCGCTAGTTCGCATCAATTAATTGGTGGTGTAAACACACAATGTAGTTTAGATCTAATGGCCAGTAAATTCGACTTTCACAATATAACAACTTAGTAATAAACTAGCCTAAATAGGCAAGTAATTAAAAGTTCTTTATCTAATTATAGTATATTTTTCTTTTCTTTTGGATTATCCATTTGAATAATCCTCAGTTAGAAAAATATAAACTAGAACTCCATTAACATGGCTGTAAATTCTTCTTCTGCCTAGCTTGATTCAGTTTCCTAAACCATTAGGATTGTAGGAGTCCGCTCTCTAAGACCAAGGATTTAATAGATACTGATTTTTATATGGATCGACTGTCCACAAGCCTCCACAAACTAGAAGAAAGCTCAGGAAAGTCATCAACGTTTGTGGAACCCCACACAGGATAAACATTTGTGTGCATGAACATGTCTGTTTGTCTTGGTCTGAATGTTATCAGAGAGGTAGGGCGCATCAAAGCAGCTCGTCTCCCAAGAAGAACCTCCACCTCACAGAAAACCGCAGCCAAATAACAATTCCTTAGAGGGTTGTTGTGTTTCTGCGTGTGAGTGAGGTCACCAAAAACCTCCCAAGGAGTTGCTGTGTAAGCAGCAGAGGAGGCATTCCACGATTGATACTTAATATATCGCAAGCGGCGTTAATAGGCTAAGTACCCGCTTTACATTACGTGGGCCGTATGCTTGTATGTCTCCCGACGTAGTATAAGAAAAAATAAGATCTACCTAAAAGGCATGGCACCGACACGTTCTGGGCTCACAGTTTCCTTTGGACTAATGAGGAGCGATAGCCCATGAACCAGTCACCAACACAGACTTCTTCGAAACCACAGCCAAGTGATAGAAATTATTTGGCTGGGGATTCCGTGAGGCATCCCACTCCCTTTAAGTATTTTGTTCTTGAAGTAAAACTTCCTTACGCTTGACTTGGGGAGTAAGCTGGGGAATGCGCGACGAGAGCGTAACGAAAAGTGTGATCGGGCGAGGCGAACGGAAGTCGAGAGGGAAATATAAGTTAGTGAAGATAGAAAGAGAGAGTTTTGTTTGTTTGTTTGAATAACTTTATTGCACTATCCATAATTATAAAGTATAAAACTTACATGATTTGCAAAGGGGGACTTATTCCTTCAAGGAATCTCTTCCAGTCACGAGAGAGTTACGTTTCGTATATTACTGTAGGTACAAGAGAGAGGTGCGAGCACATATTTTCTTTCTCTCTTTCTCTTATAGCGCGTTAAGTTTCGTATATGTAAGACACAGTGCAGGCCTATTGTCTGTATCATACTATGGAGCTAAAGAAGTTTTACTTCAGTCGTGCGGTCTAAAGCACACTCGTTTTTTTTTACAAATTATACAACGCCATCTAGCCTCAAAATAAGTGAAGCTTGTGTTATTGATACTAGACGACTGATAAACATATGTAAATACATTTTTTTTTTGTAAATATATACTTATGATACGTAGAAAACACCCAGATCGAGACAAACAGACATGTTCATGTACACAAACATTTATCCTGTGTAGGAATCGAACCCACGAGTGTTGGTGTAAAAGTGGCATTTCTAACTCCAGTGCCACGAAGCTCATCATACAGATGGTATAATCAGTTAAGGACTACAAATTGTCGTCCAAAAACCTTTGTCACGAATCTTGTAATTTTTTTTTTATATTCTCTTAGTTCCCTGAGTAACTTGGGGGTTTGGCTACTTGCGTTCTTACGACGGAGGCCTATTTGGCACTACTTGTATGTATGTATATCTTCACGCCAAGTTCCTTGCGGGGTAGGCAGAGAGAACCGAGCGCAATAAGACGCGGTCCTTATACACCTCACTCTCTTATTTAACATTACTTGTTCCCTTGATATACTTATTTTTTCTTATACAGTCAAGTAAAAGATAAAAGATAAAAAAAGATAAAATTCTTTATTTGCCTTTAGACCCTCACGGGCACTTAGACCTGTCTTACATTTTCAATATTATATCTCATCATTTTTTTTTAAGTTTTTCTCTTTTTTAATCTACCAGCATTTCAAATGACCATTGGCGAAGAAGAACTGCCAAAAGAAACTTGCCAATGTAGGTCTTTTTAAGTAGTACTCAAGTCGGGAGGCATTCAAGCATAGTGCCACGTGATGTAAAGTCGTTACCGTATATCCTATAAACGCTTGCAATACATGAAGTATCGCTAGTGAATTGCCACTTCTTATTCTAATACAGCGCCCTACATCTCCTGAGACATAATATTGTTTCGCAATGATTTCTTTCAGACCTAGTAATGGAACTCTAGAAGCACCCTGCTCCACCGCACAGAATACCGTAGACAAATAACAACTCCCTGGAGGGTTGTTGTATTCCTATGATCGTGGTTGCCAGTAAGCTCCTAAGATGTTGCTTTAGCCGCGAGATGGCAACGCACGGGCGATCCTCTATTGCAAGCGTTCATTGGCTACGGTGACCACTTTACACTGGGTGGTCGTTGTATGTACAAAGGTCACTTCTGGCATAACTTGTAAACGGCCTGCATGATGGTAAACAGTCACCGTAGCTTATGGATATTTGCAACGCCAGGAGTGTCACTTAGGCGTTGCGAATCTTAAAAATTATTCTAAATACGTATTATTATACAAAGGAAAACTTAACACTCTTCCGTTTTGAAAATATTAATAAAGTATAAAGCCATGTTATTAATATGCAGGTTGTTTTATCAATTTGACAATTTAATTTTAAATATTTTTTGAACATCGACTTTCCTTTATTCAATAAACGGTAACGGCGCAGATAGACAAAGACGTACAAACACTGTAATTAAGATTCAATTAGAACCTTACCCAATTAAATATTCCCGAAGTTGTAACACGCCGTCACATTAGCGTTAACTCTATTAATCACTAATTAAGACGAATGTATTAAATTATGGGACGCAATCAATCAAATTTCAACTTTATCGCGCAAGCAATACGTTATATGTCGGACTGTCGATGGCTTTCGCTTGTTTGTTCGACGCCGTTTTGATAATTCCAAAGTTGAAAATTAATTTACTGAAATTAATACCGATATTTATACGGAACTTTCTTTTCATTATTAATTCTTGAAAAGGGTTAAATTATCCTGACTTAGAAAAATGCCTAATAATAATTCAACACATATATAAATATTTCCTTAGGAGCGGTTGTGGCATCGCGGTGTAACCGCACGCCTGACAAGCGTGAGGTTCCGCGTTCGAACCCCGGCGGGTACCTACTCGGTTTGTACTTACCAGAGGGAGACTTTGTACAAAAGTCGTCTGCGTGGGTACCTGTTGTGCCACCTATTTCTACCGCCAAGCAGCTATATTTACATAGCTGTGTTCCGGTTTGAAGGGTGAGATATGACAGAGAAATTACTGGGCACTGTAATAATAATAATAATAAAGAAAGAAAAAAAGAAAAAAAAAAAAGAAAGGACAGCTATTGGTATCTGAAAGGCTTGAACTATCAGATACTATTCACTTGAAATCCCTCTCGGAAACTGAAACATACAAGTATTTGGGTATGTCAGAGAATTTGGGAATTGTTGAGTCTGACATGAAACAATCGATTAAAGAACGTTTCTTTGGCCGCCTGACAAAAGTTCTTAATACTCTTTTGTCAGGGGGCAATAAGGTTCGTGCTTATAATGGTTGGGTCATGCCAGTCTTAATATATTCCTTTGGCATACTCAAATGGACTCAAACTGAACTTGATGGAATTGATCGGAAAGTACGCACATTATTGACTGCATACCGTATGCATCATCCGCGTTCATCAGTTATGAGGTTGTATATCCCACGAAAATGTGGGGGCCGAGGTTTCTTGAATGCCAAGACCTTACATAATCGTGAGATATATAACCTCAGGGAATATTTCCTGCATGCTGAAGCGGAGATGCATAAGGATGTAGTTATGGTGGATCGCGGGTTTACCCCTTTGTCCTTGGCGAAGGAGAACTCGCGTAGACCTGTGATATTAAGTATTGATGATCGCAGGGCTATATGGCAAGGCAAGGAGCTACATGGACGTTTCTACCAGGTCCTGCATGGATCTGATGTAGATACGCTGGCTTCAGTATCCTGGTTACGTTTCGGAGACCTCTTTGGGGAAACCGAAGGTTTTGTCTGTGGAATTATGGACGAAGTTATTAAGACGAACAACTACCGGAAATACATCATGAAGGATGGCACGTTAGACATTTGTCGAGCGTGTCATCTCCCTGGAGAATCCATCAGGCATGTTATTTCCGGTTGTTCTCATCTTGCTAACGGCGAGTATTTGCACAGACACAACCAAGTAGCTAGGATTATCCATCAGCAACTTGCTTTGAAATATAGTCTTGTGGTTAATGAAGTACCATATTACAGGTATATGCCCGAAGCAGTTCTCCAGAATGACCATGCAACATTATACTGGGATCGATCTATTATTACTGACAGGACTGTTGTAGCTAATAAACCTGATATTGTATTAATAGATCGATCAACGCGGCAAGCAGTGATTGTTGACATCGCTGTTCCACATGACGGTAATCTTGTGAAAGCTGAAAAAGATAAACAAACAAAATATCTTGATTTAGCTCACGAGATTACCGACATGTGGGATGTCGATTCAACAATTATTGTTCCGATCGTTGTGACGGCCAATGGTTTAATAGCGAAAAGCCTCGACCAACATCTTAAGAGGCTCGCGTTGGGAAGCTGGATCAAGCGCCAGATACAGAAGGCAGTTCTCCTTGCGACGGCACGTATTGTGAGGAGGTTTCTGTCTCTGTGATTTTGACCACCGATAGTTTGGACCTTGTTCCCGCTATCGGGGGAATTCTGTTTTTTATATTTTTAAATGTATTTTTTTATATATTTTATATTTAAAAATGTAACTAATAAGAGAATAATTAAATAAATGAATAATAATAATAAATATCTTTATTACGTTTTCTTACATATGTTACAAAAACAAGTATTTGAGACTTCCTTTTAAGTATATATATACCTGTATTAGGAAATCCCGCTCTTCTAAGTCTAGTATTAAAGTAAGGTCAACAAATTTCGAAATTAACAGAAAAGAATATAAACGAGATAAAAAAACAAAATAATAATAAAAAAAAAAAAACAATAATATAAATTCATAGTTAAGAGTAGACATTATACGCTCAGTGTTAAATTAAGTACTGTGACGAAACAGACTTAGGTCCCAAGATTGTCAGCGCGCGAGTAACATCACCGTGGTGTTGCGAGCGTCGATAGACTGTAGCGCTTAATGCCAATCTAGTAGTATAAAAAAAATAAGAAAACATGACATTATAATCTATATATATAAAAATGAATGTTTGTCTGTATGTGCTCTATGGACTCAAAAACGGCTGGGCAGATTTCGATAAAATTTTCAGTGAATCTTTAGGTTAGCCCAGCAGGTGATCCTGTGAAGTTTGGTAACGATTGGATCACCCGTGCGAAGCTGAGTCGAGTAGCTAGTTATAAAATAAATACATAATTTTATAACGATTTGTGTCCAAATAGTTTAGAATTATTCTCTACCCATGTTTCGAAGGTAGCGCAAGATGTAACGTATTCACTGTTAGGTATATTTAACTTTAATATTATTAGTCTATAAATTGCACTAATGAATTTCATAGGTCTAGCTTTGAAATAGATTCAGCTAATATCTAGAGTAGAGTCTCTTCCACTCGAGTTACCTTTTCGATCAAAGGACAAACGGAGCTTCTCAGAAGACGTTCGTCTAATCTAATCAGATAGATTAGATTAGACGTCTGTGCTCATTCGCCGACGGCTATGGTAGAACATCCTGTCGGCTTTCGAAATGCTCTATCTGCAATTTGATCTACAACGATCACTTACTCGACAGAATACCATGCTACAAGTGTCCTGTAGACCAACATCTCCAGCGTCTGAGGATGGCTCGTGGAGAGAAACACGTGTCGCAGATCGTGTGCATGCGGTTTCTGTTCTAGATGGACAATCGAGAGGACGACCGCTGCAGCCGAAGCAGTGACTACTGGAGCAGCCATGGCAGCGACGGTATGTGGCATCTACTAACGGTAGTGGGTGGGAGCCATGAACCTGAACTTATTGGTGACGCAAGCACACAAAGGTTAGATCAAATTGCAAAGTTGAAATTTGATTTTCACAAAATAGCATCTGAATCTATTAACTATATTTTGTTATTATACAACGTAGGGAGGTATACAAGCATACTGTCCACATGATGTCATGTGGTAAGCGTAGCCTCTGAATACTTGCAATACTACTACAGTAATAAGTATCGCAAGCGCGTTGCAACTCCTTCTGCTAACACAGCAACTCCTTAGAGACTTACTAGTAACCCCATTAACTCGTAGGAATACAACAACCCCTCCTGAGAGATGTCGTTTGGCAACGGTTTGTTGACGGTTGGGGTGGGGTGGTCTGTTGAATTCCCCAATCGAGGGAGGGAGTTGTTATTTGACTGCGCTTTTCTGTGAGGAGGTACTTCCCCAGGGCGGGCTGCTTTGACGTGCCCTACCTCTCTTAGATTAGTGTTTACGTATTACGTGTACATATTTGTAATTATCACTGGTTCCGCGGTGAAGAAAAACATCGTGTGACAACCCGCACGTCCAAGAAATTATATTTCGAAAGACGTGTGACCCAACATAAGAACGGTTAGGTTTTCTGGGTTGTGGAGGTCTGGATGCAGTAGCTGTATGTGAAAACCAGTATTTTCGCCAAATCCTTAGGCTTAGGTAGCGGACCCCACCGATGCTAATTGGTTAGGAAACGAAAAAATATTTTTAGTGGGAAATATTCGCCAGTAATTATGAAATGAAATATTCAGGCAGTAATTATGCACAGGCAGGACGAGAAGCTTTACCAAACGAGCCGCAAGTTAAGGAGAGTATTTATCTCCTCTTATTATGCTATATGTAGTTGTTATGAGTGTGTACTCAGCGCATCTCTAATTGTTATACTGACATAATTTTTGTAACATCAATAGAAAAAAGACCTACATTGACACATTTCTTTCGGCATTTCTTCTTCTTCAATAGTCATTGTCGAAATGCTTGCAGATTAAAAAAACAAAAGTATGAGAAATTAATCAACTACAATCAGCGACGTATCAAAATTTTATTTTAAAATGGCGCAAGTAGTACTGTATCTACGTACAGTTATTTATTACGACACTTTGCTCTAACAAAGAGACAAATGATAGGGCGCATACCCGTCGTTAGAAAGAAATGAATTAAGTATATCTTAAGACATTTATGCTTTGTGGCGAAGTACGTATAGAAGCGACGCGAGAGCATGGCCAACTGAATACGTGTTGGGCAATTACCTTACTTTCGTATTGCCATTCTAGAGCGTGTACGACGTCTCTATAACTATAAAAACATCTTAGACTACAATCACATTTGATTTTATAAATGTATGACAAGTCTAGGCGCGAGGCAAATTACCATTTCTTATTTATCTTTCGTAGTTGAGTAAAAACAAACAAGATGATTTGACAGAGTTCAACGACTAACTGCTTTATATCTGGAGGGTAGAATGGTTGTTTGTATTCGTATCAAAGGTCTTGATTCCAATCGAAGAGAAATGTCTTGAAGCGCATTGCTATAAAATCCACCGCTTTACCGGCTATGAGTGTCGACAAGGAAAGTCCATTGGAGTGGTGAGTTGAAACGACCTCGCGCACAATGCTCGTTTATAACGACCGGGTCCGATGAAGAAACCACAGTAAATAACATTTGAAGACGTATATAATCATTTATTGCAACCTTATTGTAACCATTGTCTGTACTAGTAGACGCATTATGTACGCATATATGTTTTTCATATTTTAGACAAATGTACAGCCCACCTGATACAAAGCATTCGTAGTAGCCTATGAACGCTTCTAATACATCAAGTATCACTCGCGCGATGCCTCCTCTGCTGCTTACACAGCAACTCTTTAGGGGCTTCCTGGAGACCTCACTCACTCGCAGGTACAAAACAACGCTCTGGGGAATTGTTATTTGACTGCGGTTTTCTGTGAGGTGGAGATACTTTCCCAAGCGGGCTGCTTTGATGCCCCCTACATCTCTTAAAAACATCCAGACCAAGACAAATGTTCATGCACATAAATGCATGTCCTGTGTGGGAATCGAACCCACAAGTGTTGGTGTTTATTTATTAAGTATCACTCGTGCAATTTCAATTCTGCTGCTAGCACTGCAACTCCTCGGAATCTACCGGTGACCTCACTCACACGCAGAAACACAACTACCCTGCGGGGAGTTTGTTATTTGGCTGTGAGGTGGATGTATTAGAGGACGGGGTGCTTTGATGCGCCCTACCTATATTTATGTAGTGCATTATCATTTGTTTAGCCGTGAAGCCGACTTCGCCAATCCTATTGGATTTCGGCGAGCACATGCCATTTTAACCCACATAAAGTTGACTAATAGTGCGGAATCTCTGGATATAAAGTAGAGTCCTTGCGAAGGGGTCATCCCACTCGCCACAAAAGGCTATTTTTTATCCCGGTGATGTGTTCCTGTGAGATAGTGTAGCAGATGAAAAGCCGCTGATATGTGAATGCGAAATAACATCCATATTTAGTACGATTCGAACATCCAAACTATCCCACGGGAACATACCACCGGGATAAAAAGTAGCCTATGTGTCAATCCAGTACCTCATCTACCTACTTACCCAATTTCAACTAAATCTGTTGACAAGTTGAGGCGTGAAAACGGAACAAACGACGACTTGACGAGCTCGGTGGCGCAGTGGTGAAACGCGTTGTTACGCTACTTTGACACCAACGCTCGTGGGTTCGATTCCCACACAGTACAAACATTTGTGTGCATGAACATGTCTGTTTGTCTTGGTCTGGGTATTTTCTATATATGATAATTATGTATTTACAAAAAAAAAAAAATGTATTTACGTATGTTTATCGGTTGTCTAGCACCCATAACACAAGCTTCGCTTACTTTGGGGCTAGATGGCGCTGTGTAATTTGTCCGACAATATTTATTTATTTATAAACATTCATACTTTCACATTTATAATATTACTAGCTGCTGCCCGCGGCTCCGCTCGCGTGGAGTCAAATAACGTAGCCTATCTGTTAATCCAAATCATAATCTATCTACGTGCCAAATTTCATTTAAATCCGTTCAGCCGTTTAAGCGTGAAAGAGCAACAAACATCCACCCATCAATACAAACTTTCGCATTTATAATACTAGCTGCTGCCCGCGGCTCCGCCCGCGTGGATTCAAATAACGTAGCCTATGTGTTAATCCAGATCATAATCTATCTACGTGCGAAATTTCATTCAAATCCGTTCAGCCGTTTAAGTGTGAAAGAGCAACAAACATCCATACATACAAACTTTCGCATTTATAATATTAGTAGGATAAGTAGGATTTGTAATTATGACTGGAGCGGTGGTGAAGGCAAACACGTCCAGGAAACTAAGTATTTCGAAATACGTGTGACCTTACCCAAGAATGAGACAGATAATATTCCTTATGGGTTATGGAAGTTGACGGCAATTGCTCCATGTCAATTGTCAAATCATTAGGCTTATAGGTAGCTGACAACGCCAATCTATCGACGAGCTCGGTGGCTCAGTCGTGACGATGCGACTTTGACACCGACGCTCGTCGGTTCGATTCCCACACAAGACAAATATTTGTGTGTATGAACATGACTTATTATGTCTTATTTATTAAGGAACTATTATTTAATATGGTATTTAAATATAATGTTTTTGACGAGCTCGGTGGCTCAGTCGTAAATGACGCGACTTTTACACCAACGCTCGTGAGTTCGATTCCCACACAGGCCAAACATTTGTGTGCATGAACATATCTGTTTGTCTTGGTCTGGATGTTTCAAGAGAGGTAGGGGGAATCAAAGCAACCCGTCTCGGAAAGTACCTCCACCTCACAGAAAACCGCAGCCAAATAACAACTCCCTAGAGGGTTGTTGTGTTCCTGCGTGTGAGTGAGGTCACCAGTAAGTTCCTAAGGAGTTGCTGTGTTAGCAGCGGAAGAGGCATCGCGTGTGTGATACTGAATGCAAGCGTTGGTAGGCTACGGTATCCGCTTTGCATCAGGTGGGCCGTATGCTTGCATGCGTTCCGACGTTGTATAAAAAAATCCTAATGGATTAGGGAACGGGATAACGTTTAGAAGAAGAAGAAGTTAAGAAGTTGCTTACGTGCAAGTGCAATGAAACTAAATTTTTTTATATGCAATTCTCTACTATATAATAAACTAGCTGCTGCCCGCGGCTCCGCCCGCGTGGAGTCAGATAACGTAGCCTATGTGTTAATCCAGATCATAATCTATCTACGTGCCAAGTTTAATTCAAATCCGTTCAGTCGTTTAAGCGTGAAAGAGCAACAAACATCCATCCATACATACAAACTTTCGCATTTATAATATTAGTAGGATAGCATTCTGTTATTGTCAACACGCATATAACACTCTTGTAACCATTTTGTTTATTAAATCTTTTAATTTAATTATAAAATAATTAAATTTATTTGTTAATTTAATCTTAGGGAATATTTATAATATTCCCCGCTTCTAGTATCTCCTTTTAGGTCGATCACGAATTGAAGCAAATGATTTCTTAATTACGCGCCACCAAGCGCTCGCTGGCCACTTCTATACCACCCTACTGGCGCCCTTGTCAGTCCTTTGTTCGCAACGTGTGCACAATTACGCAATATTAATGACGGTACCCAATGGGGAGGAACAAGGGCATATTTGTTAACACTATAAGTGTTAGTGTCGATACACTATGGAAAATGGTAGAACAAATGGTCGAAATTCAAAATTTGATTGGGTCACATTAATTGGGTCGGATTAACAGATAGGCTACGTTATTTGACTACACGCGGCCGGAGCCGCGGGCAGCAGCTAGTAATATTATAAATGTGAAAGTATGAATGTTTGTTCCGTTTTCACGCCTCAACTTGCCAACAGATTTAGTTGAAATTGGGTAAGTAGGTAGATGAGGTATTGGATTGACACATAGGCTACTTTTTATCCCGGTGGTATGTTCCCGTGGGATAGTTTGGATGTTCGAATCGTACTAAATATGGATGTTATTTCGCATTCACGTATCAGCGGCTTTTCATTATTCAAAATGTGAGAAAAACTTGAAGTTTCTGGTCTTCTAGTGTCCAAATTGTTCTTATTGGTACATTAAAGTTAATCAATTGTTACTAAACAAGAAAAGAAAATCCTTTGACTAAAAGACGCGAAAATAGTACTGCAAACTGATTTATTCTCTCTCATCATCATCACCAGCCTCTACCTACCCACTGCTGGATATAGGTCTTTCCCAATGCCTTTCACCATATGCGATCCTCCGCTTTCTGCATCCAGCCGCTATAGACTCTCTCTCTATCTCTTATTATTGGCGTTGTCCGCTACTAAAGCCTAGCTATATGGCAAAGATACTGATTTTGAGATGGAGCAGCCGCAGGCAGGCTTTTTAATAAGCTCGGTGGCGCAGTTGTGAATAACGCTGTCAGTGTAGGGTATGTCCACTACCCTCATAAGTAAATGTTAATGCATGATAGTCGATAGTGAATAAAGCAGTCTGCCTCTAACGGTTGTTTAATTGACACACGCCACTTGACATGGCGCAGTCGGTAGGATACGAACCTACGCTCCCAAAGGGAATCCCCTACATACCCTACACTGACAACGCGATTTTGACACCGACGCTCGTGGGTTCGATTCCCACACAGGACAAATATTTGTGTGCATGAACATGTCTGTTTGTCTTGGCGATGTTTTTAAGAGAGGTAGCGCGTCAAAGCAGCCCGTCTGGAGAAGTGCCTCCACCTCACAGAAAACCGCAGACAAATAACAATTCCCTAGAGCATTGTTTTGTACCTGCGAGTGAGAGAGGTCTCCAGTAAGCTCCTAAAGAGTTGCTGTGTTAGCAGCAGAGGAGGAGGGTAACCGCTTTACATTAGGTGGGCCGTACGCTTGTATATCTTCGGATATTGTATGTAAAAAAGGCAGAAAATTATATTTGGATAGACGTTTCATCTAACCTAAGAAATGTCTGATCGTAGAGAACACACACACACACGTCTTTAGAAATATAGTTCCTTGGAGGTGTGGGTTCCCTCAGGATGTTTTCCATCACCGCCGAGCATGTCATAATTAGAAATACGTTCATAAATCAAATTTAGTGGTACATGCCTACATCAGGATTCGAACCAAGAACAATTGGCTAACAGGATGGTTCGTTATCCACTTTGCAAAATTATATTGTCTATTATAATATAGTTAAACTTTAACTTTTAGAGATCTATCTAGAAAAGTGTACGACAAAAGAAACATGCAGTTGTGCCAACGTACATTGGACGTGCTCGTTGATCTACGAGTATGTACAGTGGGCCACACAGAAAAGTATATCACCTGTGTTAAACCGGCAATATCCATATTACGTTATAAGTTGCTGTATTTGCAGCGCTGGCTTTTGTTTCTCACTTAAATGTGCAGCAATCAAATTTAAATACGCTCGCTTCTCGTCAGTTATCTCGTTGACAGTCGTATTTATGCATTACAGATGCAAAATTTTAAAATACGCGTCACAGTATCTCGTGGCCTCACCGGAACCAAGCTACGTAAAGCAGCTTAATAAAATCCTGCGTTTAAATCTCGAGATATTATCATTTTTTCCATTTTTCTCAATTTTATAAACTATTTGCAAATATTGCAACCATCTGACGAGCTCGGTGGCTCAGTGGTGAAACGCGTTGTTACGCTACTTTGACACCAACGCTCGTGGGTTCGATTCCCACACAGTACAAACATTTGTGTGCATGAACATGTCTGTTTGTATTGGTCTGGGTATTTTCTATGTATAATAAGTATGTATTTACAAAAAAAAATGTATTTACGTATGTTTATTAGTTGTCTAGTACCCATAACACAAGCTTCGCTTACTTTGGGGCTAGGTGGCGCTGTGTAATTTGTCCGGCAATATTTATTATTTATTATTATTTATCTATGAGCCCGAAAAATAATTACGAGATAATTCCTCGCCGAACCGTGTGCATATCTTGTGATGCGTTAAATCATTTAAAAGAAGGTATTTCAAAGAAATGAGCAGGAATTTACAAGCTTACTTTAATATGATCATGATGACGAGAAAACAAATCATGAGTATCGGCGAAACTGCTCGCCGATGCATATAACCGTGTGTAGGGAGCCCGGCTGGTCGACTCCTTTGTAGGGCTGGTCTTCAGATGTGAAGCAAACAATAGAATCCAATGGCACTGATTTTATTAATAATTATTACACGACACACCATGTGCTTCGTACATCAACGTTCGAAAACATCAAACGGAGACGGAAACCGTCACGTTATATTGTTGTCATATAAAAATGATAATTGTTTGTTGGGGTTGCCAACACCGTGAGTATTTTTAACCACTTTTTTTTGTTGAATTAACTTATTCAGCGATAATTTGAAATTGATTTAAAATTAAAGTAGATCTATGCTATCACTATATATCGTATATATATATATATATATATATATATATATATATATATATACTGCTGCACAGTTATTTCTATTGTATATCAATTTATACATTATCATATAACTGATTACTATGCTTTAACATTACCAAAGTAATTAGCAACGTAATGAATACGAATACATCGATCATTTCAAAGGGTATTTGATTTACAATGATTGTATTGAGATGACAATGGCCAGAGATTAATCTATATATTTATTCTTATATATTATGTCTGGAAGTAATTCAGCAAAGACTACCTGTCTTTAATAATCTTTAGGTTTACCATTTGATATCATTATTGTACCTATATGCTAATGTATTTTTTTTTTGTACAATCTAATTGACAATTTTAAACGAGACGTATATTGGCAAGTTTCTTTCGGCATTTCTTCTTAGCCAATGGTCATTTCCGAAATGCTAGTAGATAAAAAAAAGGAAAAAAGTAAAAAGAGAATTATATAAGATACAATAAGATTATATTTCAAAAACTGTAAGACGTCT
This sequence comes from Pyralis farinalis, assembly GCA_947507595.1. Classification (NCBI taxonomy): domain Eukaryota; kingdom Metazoa; phylum Arthropoda; class Insecta; order Lepidoptera; family Pyralidae; genus Pyralis; species Pyralis farinalis. The sequence continues at coordinate 39,843,863 of OX382261.1, read as the reverse complement.
CTAAGTGCCCGCGAGGGCCCAATGGCAAATAAAGAATTTTTATCTTTTATCTTTATCTTTGACTGTTTCAATCAGATATCAAATTCATAAGAGAAGTAGCGCATGAAAGCGGCCCGTCTGGGGAAGTACCTACACCTCACAGAAAACTGCAGCCAAATAAATAAAAATTGCCGGACAAATGTCACAGCGCCATCTAACCCCAAAGTATACGAAACTTGAGTTATGGGTACTAGCCAACTGATAAACATACGTGAATATTTATTTTTGTAAACACATACTTATTATATATAGACAATACCCAGACCAAAGACAATCAGACATGTTTATGCATACAAATGTTGTCCTGTGTGAGAATCGAACCCACGAGTGTCAAAGTAGCGTAACAGCGCGTTTCACCACTGCGCCACCGAGCTCGTCAGATGTTAAATATCATTGTTAAATAATAAAAATAATAACTCTCCGTAGGGTTGTTCTGTTTCTGTGTGTGTGTGTGTAAGGTCACCAGTAATCACCGGTTTATTGGCTGCGGTAGCCGCTTTACATCAGGTGTGTCGTGTGCTTGTACGCCTACGGACGTTGCATAAGACAAAAACAGACTTCACAGAACCTGATATAACTTTGTACAAAGAAGTTCATTCACTTTGTGTCGATTGAAAGGCATGACATGATCGATCTCTCTCCGTCCACGACTTAATTACAGGGCAGGTCCCGAGGAGACCCCGAGGGCGACCTATTGGAGATCAATGTTAGATGTTCACTTGATGAAGCGGTGTAATTAGAGATTTATACCCTTTTAGCTGACTGCACGAGAGCAATGATTTCGTGTTGTATGCATCTTGTGTACTCAAACAAAAATCTTATTAGATTATTTACATTCATCATTTATTTCTGACAACAGGTTCTCATACAAATACTTTAACAAACATACATATCTATACATATAAATAAAATTGAAGTGTCTGTCTGTGATTTCAAAATAAAGCCTTTATCTCAAGCTCATATTGTTATTTTTACGTTACCAAAGCCTAAATACGCAATTTTGACTTTTTTGCCTGTCTGTATGTTTGTTTGTCCGGGCTAATCTTCGAAATGGCTATACCGATTTTGACGGAACTTTCTCTGGTAGGTAGAGGACCGTTCAGAGCAGAATATAGGGTACTTTTTATCCCGTAAATAATGAAAAACTCTTAAGATTAGGGGGAAATATAATCCCCTTCGGGGGACTTTCCAATTTTATTTTTATTATTTTCATAGAATACGTATTTTTGAAATAACTACGCATTTTTTATCTAATAAAAATAAAATAAATATACGTTGCCTCCCGTAAAGGTCAATAGATGGCGCTGTATGAAAATTGAATCGCTCTATGGTTGCATCTACGACACTAAACTTTTTTCTTTTTTTAAACAGAAACAATTTGAGGTCTATAGAGAAATAAAGGCTACTAAAAGCCCAAATCTCCTGCGTGCGAAGCCGCGGGCTTCAGTTAAGCTAGTAAACAAATAATATAATGTAGTTCCACTACTTGGCTGTTCAAATTAGAAACTAGGAAGCAAAACGCATAGTGCAGATAAGTGCGATGTCATATTCTATGACATTCGTACGTTTTTATAAAAGAAAATACATTTTTAAAGTTTGTCGACTATTACTTGGTAACCTGTAAAGAATGCTAAGCAGTGATAGTTTTCTTTTAAATTCACTATATTTACTACAGTGATTTTTAGGGTTCCGTACCCAAAGGGTAAAACGGAACCCTATTACTGAGGCTCCGCTGTCCGTCCGTCCGTCTGTCACCAGGCTGTATCTTTTGAACCGTGATAGTTAGGCAGTTGAAATTTTCACAGATGATGTATTTCTGTTTGCCGCTATAATAACAAATACTAAAAAATAGAATAAAATAAATATTTAAGGGGGCTCCCGTACAACAAACCTGAATTTTTTGCTCATTTTTGTTCGATATTGATAACGGCAACAGGTAGACGCTTGAAATATTCACAGAATATTTAGTTGTATATTCACTTTAAGAATAAATAATTAAATTAAAATAAAACAAATATTTAAGGGGGGCTCCCATACAACAAACGTGATTTTTTTTGCTGTTTTTATAGATAATGGTACTGAACCCTAAGTGCGTGAGTCCGACTCGCACTTGGCCGATTTTTTTACATTTCGCTGGCATTACACTTGGGTCTAACAAAAATTCACAGTTTTAATATGATCTTCCCAAACTCTCGATGTTTTAAAAAAATCTGTCTAAGGAGGCCCCACACCATGGGGTGGGAGCGAATAAAAAAATCAACCCACTTTACGTGTAGTGGAGGTACAACCAAAATTTTTTTTCCAATATTTTATTCTGCCCTTTGTCAGCATAGTTAATATTCATACATGTCCAACTACAGCTTTCTAGTGTCAAGTGTCTCTGAGCCAAGCCGCGGATAGACTGACGGATGGACAGACAGACGGACATAGCGAACCTCAAAAGCCTTGTTATAGAATTGGATAAACTGACAAAGATGCTTTAAAAAACTCAGCACAGGCAATTCTCTTGATAATCTTTAATTCTACCGCTGTGCCGACATGCTGACACGAATTCGACGATATGAACTGAGACGCTTCTTTCTTCTTCAATGCACTTCTTCTTCGCCAATGGTAATTTCCAAAATGTCAGTACATTAAAAAAAAGGAAAATATTAACAAAGAGCATTGAATGATTAGAATAAGATTATATTTCCACGAGATTGTGTTTCCACGAGATTGTTCGGATTATTAGATGGTCAATTCCAACATAAACTTAAATGGGGAAAAAGGGGTTGACGGTGTCACCGCTAGAAAACAATTGAAATCTGCGTGCTAAGTTCTGTGCGCTGAGGTACTAAGTTCCATAATATTTTCTCAAACGATAGCTACAACGAGCCATTTCATTTTTAAATTTATTCCAAAGAAAATTTGCTTTCGTTGATAGTGAATGGATAACTCGACCAGTTTTAATGTAAATATATAAAACTCCTATAAAATCCCCGGTTCGAATCCTGGCATGTACCACTAAATTCGTGTTTTAGGATTTGTGTATATGCTCGTAATTATTACTAGTGAAGGAAAACATCGTGAGGAAATACGTAAGGAAAGTTTGTTTTTCGCTCCGGGTTGCGGAGGTGTGAAGGCAGTCGCTCCATGTCAAATCCTTAGTCTTAGGTAGCGGCCCCCGCCAATCCTAATGGATTAGAAAACGGGATACCGCACGAAGAAGAAGATGTAAAACTCCTATGAAAGTGATTGAACTGACAATCAAAGTACACCAATAAGACTCATGAAACAATAAATGACTTGTATGGCTTAGACAGCATATTTTAATACGAATTGTTTTATGTATACATCTATACATATAAATAAAATTGAAGTGTCTGTCTGTGATTTCAAAATAAAGCCTGTATCTTAAGCTCATATTATTATTTTCATGTTACCAAAGCCTAAATACGCATTTTTAACTTTTTTGTCTGTCTGTTTGTTTGTCCGGGCTAATTTTCGAAATGGCTGAACCGATTTTAATGGGACTTTCACTGGTAGGTAGAGGACTGTTCAGAGCAGAATATAGGGTACTTTTTATCCTGTAAATATTTAGCGTTCCTGCGTAAAAAATGAAAATCTGTTAAAATTAGGGGAATATATCTTCCCCTTCGGGGGACTTTGCAATTTTATTTTTATTACTTTCATAGAATACGTATTTTTTGTAACATAAAATAACAACGCATTTTTTATGTAATATAAATAAAATACATATACGTTGCCTCCTGTAAAGGTCAAAGGCGCTGTACGAAAATTGAATCGCTCTATGGTTGCATCTACGACCCTGAACTTTGTTTTTTTTTTAAACATAAACAATTTCATGTCTACATAGAAATAAAGGCTACTAAAAGCCCAAATCTCATGCGTGCGAAGCCGCGGGCTTCTGCTAGTATCTAATAAATTTTAACGATTTATTTCGTTAGTAGTTTTATATTGCAAGTATTTGGTCGGATATAAACCAATGAAATTGATATGGTCTCCTTCATCGGCAACGGTGAGCGGCTAACCTCCACTGCCTTGACCGATGACCAAGAATTCACATTTATATATCCTTGGGATATCAATACATTTCCTATATCACTAAGTCATTTCATTGTAAGAAAAATACTTTCTAGAATATTTTAATTTCTATTCTTTTGCGATCCAGCGTGGATATTCTGTCAGTATCGTTGATCGTACTATATACCCCAGCAGCCACAGTTTTTAGATTTATTGAGGTGTGTTTATTTACAATAATTTAGATGTAATATAGTTTTAGTTAATTTCTTTGTCTTTTCATTTTTTTAATCAATTTTAATATTAGTTTAGCTTTGTGGAATAGATTGACCCATTACAAATTCGTGATAGGTACTGATAAATGTTTAAAAAATAACTCGGCTTTAACAAGCGAGTAGAAGCGGCAGAAGAAGTATGAAAGTAGGGTGAACACTGTTGAAATGAAAGCCTTGAGGAGTATGTGTCCAGTTAGATTGGCAGAACAATGTGGCATGAAAGATGATATAGTGACGAAAATTGAAAAGGGTATGCAGAAATGGTCTGGACATTTGGTGAGAATGGATGACAAAAGTGTAGCGAAAGAAGTATATCGAGCTCTTGCGAGTGAGATGTCGACACGGGCCACTCTAGACGCACACATTTGGATCTAATGGCTGAGGTGCTGAAATAGGCTCAAATCAAAAGCATCCGAAACCGAAGAGCATGCAGAGGTTGCATGAAGGTTGAATATGGAAGCCGCAATAGATATATGTTTGAATTAGTGTCCTGTCGTCTGTGAATCTGTGCATAGTCTCTGTCTACTCTAATAGGATACAGCCGTGATGATATGTGTGATATATGTTAAAAATATCATTTTTATACCTCTGATATACGCTTATTCATCATCATCATCATATCAGCCGAAAGACGGTCCAACGGTTCCCTGCGATCGCCAGTCCATCGTGTGGAGCCAGTCCTACGCTGCGTTTTCCGGTTCGTGGTCGCCATTCGAGAACCTTTCTGCCCCAACGGCTATCGGTTTTCGATCTATGTGGCTTGTCCACTGCCACTTCAGTTTGCTGATCCTTAGAGCCACGTCGGTAACTCTAGTTCTGCTACGGATGTGCTCATTTCTGAGCCTATGGCGCAGAGTAACTCCGAGCACTACTCTCTCCATCGCACTCTGTGCAACCTTTAGCTTCCGTATGAGGCCCATAGTAAGGGACCGCCTTTCTGTGCCGTAAGTCATCACTGGCAATACACGCTGGAAGAAGACATTCGTCTTGAGACATTGAAATATTTTGGACGAGAAAATCTTTTCTAATTTCCCAAACGCTGCCCATCCGAGTTGGATTCGACGAGAAATCTCATTCTCAATCTCAAAGAACCGAGCTTCCAACTGAAATTGGAGCTTACTAGGAGTGGATACGCTTATTAAGATTGGGAAAATCTAACAATAGTAAATTGCTCGAAACAGTCCTAATTCTAAGCAAAAACAATATTACAATCTAACCGTGTCTAATTGCCCAATGGTAAAATTATGATATTATGTTGAATTTAAGCCTTTTCCTATGGGAATAACCGTCAATTAAAAGTTCCTGTGAGTCAGGTCCATATGCAAAAAGCAGGTTATTAATTGCTGTGCATCGCCGCTGAAGAAGGCATCTTGCGAGGAAATCATTTTCACGCACTCGAGCCACCATGGTCGCGTACTGTGCGTTTCCAGGGAAGCTTACTTTAGAGTAGGTACTCTTAAGTTGTGGTATGAACCTTCATTTGTCAGAGGTTATTAAAAACATATTTTTAAAGAATCGACAACGAGTGTCCCTTTATTTTAAATGTTCATAGCCTACGATGACTGATTACCATGCATTTATTCGTATATAGAATAACAAACTATTGTATCTCTAAATGGTGACTCGTAATACAGGTTGGTTATTACCTAGCTCAAGCACCAGCTCTCTCCACGTGTAGATCCTATCATACTGTGTATACCAATTGTCAGTGTAACAAATTGTGGTGAGAAAAATAAATACTGCTATTGTTGTTTGTTGTTATTGTTAAATAAATGAGTCAGTAAAAGCTATACAAGTCAGATTTTGAGCGAGCGCCGCAAGTCAGGCCATCTTGTAAACACAATGTTCGCAAGACGCTTGTCAGCAGACACAATGAGGAGAGAAAATCCCGAGTGAGCACAAATTTATTAGCGTAACAGCGTAGTCTGCACAAAACTACAACAATATAAAAATGGGCGCAAGAGACGAGAGACCCGCGGATATAACTTTATATTGTTTAAACAGACGGTGGTCGAGTTTCTTAGCAATTTACTACGCGAGTAGTTCAAGCACCCAGCGTTGTGGGTTCGATTTCCGCATAAGATATTTGTGCGCGTGAGCATTTGATAAGCTCGGTGGCTCAGTCGTGAATGACGCGACTGTGACTCCAACGCTCGTGGGTTCGATTCCCATACAAGGCAAACATTTGTGTGCATGAACATGTCTGTTTGTCTTGGGTCTGGATGTTTTAAGAGAGGTACGGCGCATCAAAGCAGCCCGTCTGGGGAAGTACCTCTACCTCACAGAACACACGAAACCGCCTCTGCTGCTGCTGCGGAAGAAAGCTTTTCTGGAACAGCTCAGTACGTATCCATTGTGTTCCAGTGCGTGAGGTTGAACTCCTCGCCGTCGGCGAGCGGTGCGCTTCGGTCGAGAACTCAGCCCGTTGTACAATCGATAGAACACACAAACGAACTCATTAAACTTAAGGGTTCAATACCGTCTGTAAGCTCGGGGTCGCCGACAATTCTCACAGCTCGTCTCTGAACTGAATCACAAGGTCCTTGCTGGTATTCAGGTGCGCCCGCCCAAAGGTGATTACAGTACTCCATGTGCGGTTTGACTTACACAAAATAGTTATAAGTTATAAGTCTTTAACCCGCACTGAAGTACTCGTTTGTCCTGTAGAGTTCACATAGTTTCTTGGACGCCAGTTTGACCTTCTCCAGGTGACTTCGGTATTGAACATCGCTAGAGATGTCATCATCGAGAATCCCAATGCTATCGGCGATGGTAAAAAGTGTATTTAGTTTAATTTTAACTAAGTAGTCAGATACCTTAGTTAAAGTACCCTCAATTTTAGACATAAGTTAATCGTCCACCTTTCCTCCAGCATTGAACTACTCTCAAGATTTCGTATTTTTAGATATAGTGCAGTTAATATGGTATAAAAATAGGCCGATTATAAAATTTTTTGAATAACAACCGATCAGGGTGAAACAGGATGCATTCGATGGGGAAAAATATGTAAACAAAAGGACCCCAAATTATTTTTGTCCACAATTTATCTGCTATGAATAAATGTACAAAATAATTGGGTTATTTCTTTAAATGCCTATAACGACATTTATTGGTATTTTAGGAGTAGGTACCGGCGCATTTGTTGTGTATGTTTGTAAATATACTTAATTAGGCATTGCTACATTATAGCATTAACGGAACTTTAAATGTATTTTGTAGGTCTAAGGAAATTTTCCAAAGAAATCTTAAAATCCAAAAACATACATAACCAAAAATAACAATAAATCTATATTATTGTCCTAATACATTGATTTTATTCTGAGTAGTCTAAAATATATTTCTATCTATAACTTCACGCCAAATCCCTTACGGGGTAGGCAGAGAGAACCTAGCGCCACGCTCGCTTCTTGAACATTCATTGCTCTTTTCATGCACGCTCGCCGGTTTCTAGGGCTCCTGACATCATCTTCTAATAGAACACGATCAATTTGGTCATGGTAGGTAAGTCTTCGCCTTCCTCGGCTCCAGCATCCTTCCACTATTGCTTTGTATACCTATAAACATATTTCTAATTTCTGTTTAAGTACATACAGACACTATAATATTTGTTTATAATCATTTAAAGAAATAAAGCAATTATTTTGTACCTTTCAGTGCATTTTATCATAGCAGATGTTTTTGGAGTCGGTGTTTTTGTTCAAAGTCAAAGTCAAAGTCAAAATCTTTTTATTCCGTAAAAATGGCTACATTTGTTTGGAATCGTCACAATTTTTTTCCCTACCGTGCAGTTCATGACTAGGTGAGCACTGATAAAAATACTGCCAAAAAACTCAGGCATCCCTCTTTTGGTATCCAAACAAATTTACATAATTTATTAATTACATTATAATTGGATCGACTCACTCCCAGGCATTTTTATCATTAATATAGTCAGATACTTTATAATATGCCCTGCTACACAATTTGGCTTTAATGGTAGTTTTAAATTTGTTTATTGACAATTCTCTTATATTGCTGGGAAGTTTGTTATAGAACCGTATACATTGCCCCATAAAAGAATTACTTATTTTGTGGAGACGGCTTGGATGTAACACTAGATTATGCTTATATCTAGTATTTATGTTATGAGTATCACTCTTTTTACAAAATGAGTCTATGTTTTTATGGACATACAAAAGATTTTCATAGATATATTGCGATGCGACTGTTAGAATATTTATTTCTTTGAATTTTTCTCTAAGGCTCTCCCGGGGACCAAGTTTGTAGATAGCTCTAATGGCTCTCTTTTGCAATAAAAAGATGGTGTTAATGTCCGCGGAGTTACCCCAAAGAAGAATTCCGTATGACATAATACTGTGAAAGTAGCTGAAATAAACTATTCTAGCCGTATCAACATCAGTGAGCCGTCTAATAGTTTTCACTGCATAGGCTGCAGAACTTAGTTTTCCTGATAATTTTTCAATTTGTGGGCCCCATTGTAGTTTGGAGTCGATTGTTATACCCAAGAACACAGTTGTCTCCACAGGGGCTAAATTAGTTCCATTAACATGTACATTGGTAGTCACCTGTCTTACATTGGGTGTTGAGAACTTAATTACTTTAGTCTTTTTATCATTTAAAAGCAGATTATTAACATTAAACCAATGCATAACTTTAGAGAGAGCATCGTTAACTTCGTCATAATTACCTAACTGTCTATTAATTTTGAATGTCAAAGAGGTATCATCCGCAAACAATACAATCTCATGTTTATCCTTTACATAATAAGGTAAGTCATTTATATATACTAAAAATAAGAATGGACCTAGAATTGACCCCTGTGGGACTCCCATAACTACAGGGGACCCCGAAGATCTTTTACCATTAATATCGACCTTCTGTATCCTATTGCCCAGATAAGAAGACAGAAGTTCGAGAGCCTTGTTCCTGATACCGTAGTGGTGTAATTTTCTGACAAGAGTGTCATGGTGCACACAGTCAAACGCTTTAGACAGATCACAGAAAATTCCCAAGGCATCTTGCGAACCTTCCCATGCCGCGAATATACTTTTAAGCAAATGAATCCCTGTGTCTATAGTTGAACAACCTCTCGTAAATCCGAACTGTCTCCTATGAAGCAAATTATGTGTATTGAAATGTCTGAGCAACTGGCTAAGGATTAGTTTTTCAAAAATTTTACTAAGAATGGGCAATATGGAAACAGGTCGAAAATTCGAAGGGTCCGAACTATCACCAGATTTAAATAATGGAATGATTTTACTATGTTTCATCAAGTCAGGAAATGCACCAGATGCCACACAACAATTGAAAATTGTAGCTAAATGTGGAGCGATTGAAATAATAATGGAAGATATGGTTTTGACAGATAGACCCCACAGAGCTTTAGTGTTTTTCATATTTATTGATTTAAAAGCGTTCAAAACATCTTTTGGGCTTACAGCTGAAAATTCAAATATTGTGTCGCATTCTACCACGCTCTGTTTGAGAACGAGTTCAGCAGCTATAGAAGAAGACATAAGATTTCTCGTAGTAATAAGAGGAATGTTAGAAAAATATTTTTCAAACTCAGTCGCAATTTCTACATCATTTTTGATATCTATATCATTTATCTTTAACCGAAAGTCTCGACTACGTACTTTCGCTCTACCCGTCTCATTATTTATCATATCCCAAACAGATTTAATAATATTTGTTGAACCATTAATTTTATTTCTTAAATATATACACTTAGCATTGGAACAGGCTTGTTTAAATATTTTGGCATAATTTTTTACAAGTTCTTGAAAAGTCGGATTGTGATTACAGGTCCTTTCTTCATAAAGTTCATACAATTTATTCCGACTTTTGTAAATACCAGGAGTTGCCCAATCACTGAATGTCATACGGTCACTTACAGACAGTTGTTTTGGAGTAAAGATTGCATTAAATTCACTAGTGATTAAGTTAAATAACGAACTGTACAAGTGGTCCGGAGTACCGTGATAGGGCAACAATACAATTTTTTTCTGCTATATTAGCTATTTAATCTTTCTAAGCGGCTTTTACTAAATGGTATATAATTTATTTGCTTTCTTTGTATTTTTGAAGAATTTGGAAATGAAACCAACTGACCTGAATGGTCTGACTGAACTTTATTAATTATAGATTGATATGAAGGTTTTAAATTGCTAAATATATTATCAATACATGTAGCATTTGTAGCAGTTACTCTTGTTACTACTGTTTTAATTATATTGTTAATTGGATTTTACAATAACTTCATGACAGCATATTCAATAATGATGCCAAGTGGTAGAATTAAAGACGACAGATTAACATAAAAAACAAAACCTTATCTACATACATAATTTGATCCAAAGATCAAGTATCCATTAATGGTTTCAAATTGTGCACGCTTAAGATTAACATTAACAATCGAATCTTTATTTTCACTACGTCTCCCAAAAATTAAGCTATAATTTCTCCGGAGAATAAAAGCATAAAATGAAAAATAATTTAATATTATACCGTAACTCACACGTTCCGGTTCGCCATTTAAATGAAATTATTGCCAGTATTCAAAGGAAAATGAAGTTCTTGACTGAAAGCTGTCAATTAAAAACAAATATATAACCTAATCCACCATTTATTGCGTAAACCTTATACATATTACGTATATTTCGGTGACAATTGATTACTCTTCATGTATATTTTTACTACTTGCGTGTGTTTAAAGGAAGAAGTTTAAAAATCGAGAACTCGTTTGAATAGGCATGATGACAGATTTTGAATTTTCCTTCTATAATGTAGGTAGACGGCTACTATTTTCGAAAAAAATAATACTTCAACAAAAAAAAAATTGTTTTAATACTAATTTATGTATTTATTGCTATCTAATTTAAAATAAGCGCGGAAATGCTCAAAAGTGTCATGGCGTCGCTTGTGACGTAATGACTACGTAACTGCGGCGCCTACGTAATTGCTGTGTCTATGCTGAATTAAGAAAGTGAACTATTATTCTTTTCGTTTGTTAAAATGAATTCTAAAGTTTACAAATGGTGTGCAAAAACACATCAATAGCAACACCGAGTAAACTGTTTGTTTATGTTCCAAACATGAAAATAATAAGAAATAAGGGGCTAATTGGTTCGGACATATAGAAAGAATGCAGGACGAAAGAATGATGAAACAGATATACAATGCAAAAGTGGAGGGATGTAGGAGCCGAGGAAGATCGAGACTAACCATGACCAAATTGGTCGTGTTTTATCAGAAGGTGATGTCAGGAGCCCCAGGAACGATTTGACGAGCTCAGTGACTCAGTCGTGAATGACGCTACTTTGGCACCAACGCTCGTGGGTCGATTCCCACACAAGGCAAACATTTGTGTGCATGAACATGTCTGTTTGTCTTGGTCTGGGTGTTTTAAGAGAGGTAGGGCGCATCAAAGTAGCCCGTCTGGGGAAGTACTTCCACCTCACAGAAAACTGCAGCCAAATAACAACTCCCTAGTGGGCTGTTGTGTTCCTGTGTGTGAGTGAGGTCACCGGTAAGCTCCCAAGGAGTTGCTGTGTAAGCAGCAGGGGAGGCACCGCGCGAGTGATATTTAATATATCTCAAGCGTTAATAGGCTACGGTACCCGCTTTACATCAGGTGGATCGTATTATGCTCGTATACCTCCCGACGTGGTATAAAAAAATCATGCCGATTGGGGGCTACGTATATACTTTGCTACCCGTGCGAACAATATATATATAACAATGAGCATTCTCCTTTTTGGTCTGATTCCGAGATACACGAAATGTATTTTAATATAAATATATATTTATATACAAGAATTTATTTTAAGTTTATCGCTAAAAGTACGTAGCTCAGACCATACATCTTGGAAGCGGCTGCGAGAGGCATATGAACAAAGTTTCCGAACATTCACAAGTTAGTCCAAGTCGAATGGATATTTTGGACTTGGGGTTCCCACGGACATCGCCGCGCAGCCCTCGGCGGCGAGCGTGTCTGCAATTACATTTTTAGAAGAACAAATACAGTGTGTTTACTGTACTTTCAGAAAACTTACTAATCAGAGCGTTAATAAAATTGTTCAGGATAGACATTATTGCATTTGGTTTTTGTAGTGTTGTAAAGGTAAAAAGGAATGTTTATAGTACTGCTACTATTTGTCTGTATGTCACAAATTAAAACCTTTAGGTTATTTCCAGTTGTCCAACGATCATGAAATTTACTGAGAAGATAGGGCTAGGCTAATAACACCAGGAATAAATTGACAATTACATCTGTGTTTTTTTTTATAAATTACTAATTGATAGTAGATAGTAGTCATGAAATTTGATAACTGGCATCATTATCATTACTTCATTCTTAATAAAAATTACCATTTTATTGTTATGCCACGTCTTCAAAACACTTAATTCTGCCTTGAGCTTCAGTTTATGGGTGATTGCCATAACAAAACTCGATTTCATTAGTATAGTCGGTGAGAATCTTGTGAGCCATTCCCTTAGAACTCGTGTTGTTAGTTCGTTAAAGTTGGGTAACAATTTCGCCTATAGCCGATTTTCGGAGTCTCTTTACCATACCGGGGCCGGTTTATCCTCTTCAAGGTGATGAAGGGTACGATAAACATCTAACTCCTGGCATACCTGGAGGAATACTACTTGATTGGCGACATACCCATTCTACTGATGACTGATCTAGCATATCTTACACGCCGTTGATCTTTGGCATTTTTTTTTAATATTTTCGGACATATTACACAGGGCCATCCAGCCCCAAAGTAAACGAAGCTTGTGTTATGGGTACTAGACAACTGATAAACATACGTAAATACATTTTTTTTGTAAATACATACTTATTATACATAGAAAATAAAAAAACCCAGACCAAGACAAACAGACAAGTTCATGCACACAAATGTTTGTACTGTGTGGGAATCGAACCCACGAGCGTTGGTGTTAAAGTAGCGTAACAGCGCGTTTCACCACTGCGCCACCGAGCTCGTGAAATTGAGAGTCAAGTTGAGGTATTAGATGCCAGCTCAGATGTGGGGTATGGTACGGGAGACTCCAATGGAAGTTGACATCATACGAGCTGCGCCAAGGATTTATCCTCGCTTACTTCTTGCCCAGTGGACTCATGAAAGTCATTGTTAATGGAAACTGTACATATATCATGAATTAATCCGGTATGAAGGTCTCCAGCGAAGTTCAGGTCCTTATTCAGCCAGCAGATAAAGCTTCAGCTCGGTGGAAGACTTATGCATGCTATATAATTCTTAAATTAGACTTCACATCGAGTACCGTAGTCAGGTGTGGACGGGAGCACCTGGATACAACCTTGTGACTTAAGTCACTGTGGCTGTGAAAATATTTGTAGTATTCAACTCCTAAGTCTATGGAAAGCCTTTACCTCCATTTGTGTTCTACAGGTTGTACTATAGGCTATGTTCAGAGGTCTGAGTCATTTTAAACTATTTTCAGTCGATGATCGTGTGAGTGCGAAAGCAGTGGAGAAGGAACCGGCCTATTCAGCAAATGGTCTCGGGTTCGAATCCAGGAGGGGTAATGTACCGCTTCGTGTTTTTGGATTTATATACATATTTATCACTTAATCGACAGTGAAGCAAATCATCGTGAGGAAACCCACACGTACAAGAAAATATAATTGCGAAGAGGTGTGACCTAACCTAAGAAAGATCTGGTTATCCCTCGAGGGTGTGAAGGCCTGACGGCAGTCGCTCCATGTAAAAATCAATTTCTTCGCCAAATCTTTAGAGTTCAGTAGCGGACCCCGCCAATCCTAATGGATTAGGAAACGGCATAACGCGAAGAAGAAATATCGTGTTAGTGACCGTGTCCACAAACAATGGAGAATGCCCATTCATGGTTTCAAGTTGTGCAGAGTTAAACATTAACAATTAAATCATTATTTTTCACTACGTCTCCCGAAAAACTAAGCCATAATTTCTTCGGAGAATAAATTACATAAAACTAAAAATACTTTGATATAGCGTATATACATAGTGTAACTTAGAAATTCCGATTCGACATTTAAATAAAATTGTTGCTAGTAGTCAAAGGTAACTGAATAAAGGCAGTCAATTGAAAATAATTATAACTTAAGCGTAACTTAATCCACCGTTTATTGAACAAGACTTAAAAGTATTTTATATATTTCGATGATAATTGATAACTCTTCATGTACATTGTCACTAATTACGTGTATTTAAAAGAAGAAGTTTAAAAATCGATTGTCAAATAACAAACACACTCGTTGGAATCAATATACGGCAACATTGATGGAAGTCTTTAACTGGCAAATGTAAAATATGTTTGATGTTTCTGCTCTTGTTCTGTTCTATACTTAACTATAGTTCGTTTCAGCGGTGTTTGCATGCTTTAGAAGTCCATTTGATATTTCTTGTCATGACACGTCGAGTTGAGCTTCTCGAAATATGGCTATATATTTAATATAGTTTAATTATGACGATGACTGTTGAAGCTCTCGAAAAAAATCATGCCGACTGTGAGCTACGCATATGTTCTGATACTCGTGTGAAGCCGAAGAAAAAATATTTACTTATTTATGCGAAAAATGTAGATGAAAAATAACCCCAAAATGAAGAAATTCATTAGGGTTTTTCTTGTAAATCGATAGCTATTTATAAAAAATGTTACTTTTATTCGAATACATAGTCGAAACCATACAGATGGCAGTTGGTTTCATTTCTGCACAATAAAAATTATTGAAACCAAGTTCCATACAACAATGGACATTCTCCTTTTGTGTTTTATTTTCTTTCGAACTGTTGTTGTTGCTGATGTTTTACCGTGGACGTATCTCGACAATGCAGGATGAAAGAACGACGAAACAGATATACAATGCAAAAGTGGGATGTGGGAGCCGAGGAAGACCAAGACTAACTTACCATGACCAAATTGGTCGTGTTTTATCAGAGGGTGATGTCAGGAGCGGAAGGAAACGGCGAGCGTGAATGAACAGAGTTATGAATGGTAAAGAAGCGAGTGAAGTGTGTAATGACCGCGTCTTATGACGCTCCGTTCTCTCTGCCTTCCCGCAAGGCATTTGGCGTGAAATTACAGATAGATAGTATCTTGACAATTTGTCAATGGCTTGTAGTTTATGAATGCGATGCTCGCACTTGCTTTGGTTTTCAAGAAATTATAAAAAGAATAAAGTACTTAAATTTGACGCTGTATCAAAAACTTGCAAAGAAAATAAACTGACGAAGGAAGATGACCTGGGACATGTACTGGAAGAAATGCGAAAGTCATAATTTTGTAATTTTATTATACGAAATTTTTGTAATACGAAAAAATATTTACATGAACACAATTATTTTGTTTTATTTTTGTTTTATTTAAATCCAAATTAGTCGCTCTTTAAACAGCATTCATCTCATGGAGTGTATGTATGTATGTTGCGACATAATCGATAGTGATTGGTAATTCATAAGCGAGAAGATATGGACTAATAAATACATGTTATTAATATCGAAATTTTTACGGAATAACCTCAGATCAAAACATCACAGCGTTGTAGTGTAAGCAGATCTAATCATGGATATATTAGGTCTTCACAATTTAAATGAGTCTCCACTTATAAAGATATCGTCTCAAAAACCAAGAGCGGAAAGTCAAATCAAGCTGCCATTACTAAAAGTCTCCCCAGTCTCAATTAATCACGGCGTTACAAAACCTTCAAGTTCTGGGAACGATAAAAAGGTCGACTTTTTTTAAGGAAAAAAGTTGATTTTTGTATTTTTAAACCATCGTGCGAGAGGCGGACGTGATGTAAGCAAATTGGACTTATCTCGGTGTGCCTCGTTCATTGAGACGCGCCTGTTAAAACCAGCCTTCCTTTTACAACTGGCGAAACTCGAGAGCGGAGCCCGGGGCGAGTGGGTATTTGAGTACCAGTAAGTAGGTGGAACAATCCCATTTTCCTTATCCGAAGGGATTCTGATTTACTAGGAGGCTCGCAAGTTCTACTGTGGTTTACTTACGTGACTAAATTTTTGAGAAGTCACCTTTATTTGTACGTTTCTCTGTATGAAATTATTACGGTTAATAAATTTTTTGCAAGGCCATTATTGAAATTAGATTGACACGTGCCAAGGGAGTATCACCATTATGTTTTCTATTATTTCAAGAGCATATTTCTCTAGTTACGTACGTAGTTACGTACTTAGATACGTCTTACATTCTTTAAATCAGATTATATTGCATCTTATGAAGTTTTCGTAGCTTTAATCTCTCTATTTTAATCTACCAGTATTTTAAATTAATCTACCAGGACCATTGACGAAGAAGAAATGTCAAAAGAAACTTAAAGATCGATTCAAATCATCAATACATATTACAATAAATATATGTGAGTGTACATATAGTGATATCAAGTGGTACAGTACAGTAAGAAGAAGACGAAGTCACTGTGTAATTTTTCTGACTATATTTATTTATTATATTCTCTACTCTTATGTTATAAGTACCCATGTACCAGCGGATCTAACATTCAGTATCCTCTCTACTGTGTTTACTATGCCTTGTAAATGGATGGAAACATACATAATTACTGCTGCAAACTTTTTTTATATACAACTTCAGTACCCATACAAGCATGCGAATGCATGTAAAGCGGTTACCGTAGACTGTAAACGCATGCAATGCATTAAGTATCACTCGCGCGATGCCACCTCTGCTTCTAACACAGCAACTCGATAGGAGCTTATACTCCATAGGAGCGATAACAACCCTCTAGGGAGTTGTTATTTGGCTGCGGTTCTCGTGAGGTGGAGGCACTTCTCCAGACGGGTTAGTTTTGATGCGCCCTACCTCTCTTAATTACACTGCTGAGGGCTGGCTGGATAAGATCACTTTTATGAGATAACCTTGCCTCTGCAAACTATGTTTATTAAAAATTGTGATTTATTTATTCACATGTGCAATAATAAGATAACCCGTGCGAATACTTCGCACCAATAGTGGTTAGTTACGTAGTATAATAAAGTAGAAATAAGTTAATGTAAATGTTTATTAATTTTACATATTTTATTAAAAAAAATAATAACTAAATTAGTTTTATGTTAACATTATATATAGTATTATATACGCATTTATGAGTTTTCATTGGAATGAGAGCAATTCTTAGTGAACAAATATCCAATACCTAATAAACACTTTACGTATAAATATACAAATATTGTAGCAAATATTTCGTAATAAAAAAATATTATTTTTTGTAATATAAATTTAATAAATATATTATACATTTATTAATTAAAAACGCAATATTATTGAGGTTAGAATAGTACTTCATTTGCTTTTACAAATACTGTAAAGTAATAAAAAATAAAATAGAAATAAAAGTAAAAAAAAATAGCATGAAATGTTCAAAATCATACTTAATAATGAGTAAAATAAAAATACTTACTTGATTACTCGATTGACACGTTGTATATACGTTTACATATACCTAAGTATATTTTAATTTGTTAAATTCAACGACATTAGCGCCACCACCACACATTTAACTGTTACAAAATATAAATTGCCAACAGATGGCGACTCTTCAGTAAAATTAAATATTTTTTAAAAGAAATTTTTGAAAAATTAAATTTTAAAAAGGATTTTTTTTAAAGAAAATGAACTGAAATTTATATAAATTTATTTTTCGTCATTAAAGAAAAAAAAATCTTTAAAATGGCGTATCAAACATTAAGTTTGATGCAGTATTAAGAGATATATGTTATACCGACAAAAAAAACACCTTTGAGTAATAATATATAGAGATAAATTTAAAAATGTAATTTTTTAACGAAAATGAACTGAAACTTATATAATCTTTTTAAATTTTTTTTATATTTTATTCAATTTATTTTATTTTTTTCATTAAAGAAAAAAATAATCTTTAAAATGGCGTATCAAACATTAAGTTTGATACAGTATTAAGAGAGATATTTCATACCGACAAAAAACACCTTTGAGTAATAATATATAGAGATAAATCACCATCCAATATGTATTCCTCCCTCGCCAATCGGTGGTCCGCAGGCCGGCGAGGCGATGCGCCGCCGCGCCACTCATTTCACGGTTAACTCGAAACTAATTTTATCGCAAGCTCGCTAAAAGTGCAGCGGGACCGCCATTTTCCGCCGAGCGCTCCAATCACACGCCGCTCTGCTTTATCCGCATCCTCGCCACTCTACAAGCAATTGCAACTAGGAGATAGCACACACGTTAAGAAACGCCAACCGTAGCCTGCACATGGATGGGCTTGAAAAGGGCGCATCATCGTCTGGTGAAGCGCATCCACCTCACAGAAAAACCACAGCCGAAAAACAACTCTCTGGAGGGTTGTTGAGTTCCTGCGAGTGAGTGAGGTCACCAGTAAACTCCTATGGAGTTGCTATGTTAGCAGTAGAGGTGGTATCCGCGAGTGATGCTTAATGTATTGCAAGCGTTCTTAGGCTAAATTAATAGCTTTACATCAGGATGTAAAAAAAGCCATCAAGTGCGAGTCCGACTCGCGCTCTGAGGGTTCCGTAAAAAAAAATTCGCAAATTATTGTCGCAAAAAAGTATTTCCTATATTGTGATGTGATACAAGTTCTCTCTGCCTACGCCGTAAGGGATTTGGCGTGAAGTTATAGTAGCAGTAGTAGTAGATCGGGGGGCACGGCAGTGCCCCCGCCAAGTTTACGGTTTTCGAGATCTTTTTCTTTGTGCTACATGTCATTGCGTGTTGTCAAATTTCATGCAGTGTCATGGTCAACGGTGTCAAAATACGCTCATAAACGAGACATAAACAGCCGTATCTTTTGATTGCGTTGACTTAGAAATTTGATTTTTTCACTGAAGGCATTACTGACCTGAGTATTTGTTATTAATTTCAATTTGATAGCTCCATCCGTTCCTAAGAAAAAGGTCTTGACAGATAGACGGCTGGACAACAAAGTATATAAGGGTAGCGTTATTCCTTTTAAGGTACGAAACCCTAAAAAAGAAAATAAAGGTATGTTTTTCTCTACAAGCCCACTTCTTGCGTGTATTTATCCTCACATATTAGAACTACAATGGTCGCGTACTGTGCGGTTCCAGAGAGGCGTTCTTTTTAGAGTTCCGTACCCAAAGGGTAAAACGGAACCCTATTACTGAGGCTCCGCTGTCCATCCGTCTGTCACCAGGCTGTATCTCATGAACCGTGATAGCTAGAGAGTTGAAATTTTCACAGATGATGTATTTCTGTTGCCGCTATAACAACAAATACTAAAAAATAGAATAAAATAAATATTTAAAGGGGGCTCCCATGCAACAAACGTGATTTTTTTGCCTTTTTTTATAGATAATGGTACGGAACCCTTCGTGCGCGAGTCCGACTCGCACTTGGCACATTTTTTTTTAAATATTGGGTGAGAAATTGACTTCAAGCTGAGTTTATTCACTGGTAAGAAGGGAGGTAGGGTGCGCTGAAGCAGCCTGACTGTAGAAGTACCTCTACCTTTTTTTTTATTTTTATTTTTATACTATGTCGGGAGGCATGCAAGCATACGGCCCACTTAATGTAAAGCGGATTCCGTGGCCTATTAACGCTTGCGATATATTAAGTATCACTCGCGCGATGCCTCCTGTGCTGCATACACAGTAACTCCTTGGGAGCTTACTGGTGACCTCACTCACACGCAGGAACACAACAACCCTCTAGGGAGTTGTTATTTGGCTGCGCTTTCCGTGAGCTGGAGGTACTTCCCCAGACGGGCTGCTTTGATGCGCCCTACCTCTCTTAAAACATTCAGACCAAGACAAACAGACATGTTCATGTACACAAATGTTTGCCTTGTATGGGAACACCAATCCAAACATATCTTATTTTTTTTTTCCACACTCATCAACTTCGTCATGCACTCTCCTCGGTTCCGGATGCTTTTGATTTCCCTTTTTGTACTCATCGGCTATTTGATCCATATGTCGACATCTCCATTCACTCTTGCCTGATACACTTCTTTCGTAACTCTTTTGTCATTCATTTTTAGGGTTCCGTACCCAAAGGGTAAAACGGAACCCTATTACTGAGGCTCCGCTGTCCGTCCGTCCGTCTGTCACCAGGCTGTATCTCACGGACCGTGATAGTTAAACAGTTGAAATTTTCACAGATGATGTATTTCTGTTGCTGCTATAACATCAAATACTAAAAAATAGAATAAAGTAAATATTTAAGGGGGCTCCCATACAACAAACGTGATTTTTTTTGCTCATTTTTGCTCGATATTAATAACGACAACAGGTAG
Organism: Pyralis farinalis; assembly: GCA_947507595.1. Taxonomy (NCBI): domain Eukaryota; kingdom Metazoa; phylum Arthropoda; class Insecta; order Lepidoptera; family Pyralidae; genus Pyralis; species Pyralis farinalis. Next base: position 39,823,229 of record OX382261.1, on the reverse strand, counting down.
ACGCTTAAAATATATATAAGAAGAAATAATTAAATTAAAATAAAACGAATATTTAAGGGGGGCTCCCATACAACAAACGTGATTTTTTTGCCGTTTTTTATAGATAATGGTACGGAACCCTTCGTGTGCGAGTCCGACTCGCACTTGGCCGATTTTTTTGTAAATGACCAAACTACGAGTATCTCAGAATACCCTTTTCAATTTTTGTCACTATATCACCTTCCATTCCACTTAGTTCTCGTATCGTGCTATTTCTTACTCTATCAACTCCTCGCATACTCCTCAGCGCTCTTGTTTCATGACCGTTCACTCTACTGTCATGTTTTGCAACTGTTCATAAAAAGTGCAGCGGAATGTTCATTTTCCGCGCCGCTGCTCTGCGTGACGTCATACGGCTAACATGGCTTGGCTACACACCATTCGCTTCTCTTGCGTAAAATAGCATACTATATGTTGGCATCGTGAAGGAAAGTCGTAATTTGTGATTGAAGTTTAGGATAAGGGATAAGTCCAGGACGTATCGGGGATGCAGGGTATGTGCAGTGATATCCTCGTGGATTGAGAACCAGCATACTAACCAACTGGTCACCGGTTCTAACTCTGGTATGTTTCTTCTTTTTTTAAGTGAGGTAGGGCGCATCAAAGCAGCTCGCCTGGGGAAGTACCTCCACCTCACAGAAAACTGCAATCAAATAACAACTCCTTAGAGGGTTGTTGTGTGCCTGCGTGTGAGTGAGGTCACCAGTAAGTTGCTGTGTAAGCAGCAGAGGAGGCATCGCGCGTGTGATACTTGAGCAGTCAGAACCCGTTATATACGTTTTCCCATACATTTCGCGGTCGACGGGGTATACGACCACCCGGGTTTCGAAGGGTTAATATATTACAAGCGTTATTAGGCTACGGTATCCGCTTTACATCAGGTGGTACGTATGCCTGTATGCCTCCCGACGTAATATAAAAAAAATCGCTAAATTCGTGATTTCGGATTTATCACAAATTCAAAATTAATATGTTCGCCTTCCTTAGGCTTAATTAGCGGATCAGATCATTTATTTTGGATGAGGAAACGGGCCAGGAAGTCTCCAATTCAATTCAATTCTTTATTATCTTACTATATGGATACAGTCAGGTGAGAGTAGGAGTACATATTTTACCTTATTATGAGGCGTGTAAGAGTTAGTGTAAATATACATTACAACTGTAGTATTATTAGTTCACATTTCACAAATCTATTTTATACATTATTTATCCATAAGAAATTCGTCAATAGAGTAGTATGTCTTTTGTTGTAAACACTCTTTTAAGCTTCGTTTAAAAATGTGAAAGTTTAACTCCTCTTTTAAATATTTGGGTAGCTTATTATATATCTTCGGTCCCATACAGAAGCCGCTGTTGCTGACTATGGTTGTTGAAGGTTTAATATTTCTTAAGTCATTATTACGTCGATTTGTTAATACATTATACCGTGTAATGTTTTGTTTTATCAAAATGGATACTTCGTAGATATATAGCGAAGGCAAGGTTTGCAATTTTAATTAATTTTCCGGTACGTAGTATGGCGTAGTTAGCAGTGGATACAGTTAATAACTTAACGTGATGTTTTGTGGTAGTAGTAAACACAACTGTACGATAAGGAACACTGCAATACATTTGATAAATACGGCAAAGATATCTGGAAATAAGTTGACACAGACAAACATACAACATTATTTTTACCACCTGATTTCGTTAATATTTACCTTAACTCGAATATCTTATTTAAAATCCTTCACTAAAACAGAGTGATCTGCTGCTTTCTCGTGGGCAGGTCCTGGTGACCTATATATAGTATAGGTATTGCATACCTTTTTTAGGCACCAGTTCCTGACACTTGAGGTTCATTTCTTGACAATGTTTGTTTGTTTATTATGTACTTAACATGTTTATGATGGAAAAACAAATATAGGTATATTCTATTCTATTCTAAAATATCGATAAAAAAAGACATCTAGATCTTTAAATAGTCAATTAGATATTATAATTATTAATGTTGATAACATTCTTTCGGTTTTTTTCTTCAATAATGATAATTTTCAAAATGCACGAAGAATAGGAAACAAAAATGGAAATCACAATTTGAAATGTATCAGCAATGACTAAGATATAATAAGGTAATTTTACAGTACCGGGGAAGTACTTCCGCCTTAAAAACCGCAGCAGGTGATATAAAGTAGTTACCTATGGCAGCCTATGAATGTATGCTACACAGGAAGGCGGGGAACTGTTAATTAGCTGCGGTTTTCTGTGAGGTGGCGATACTTCCCTGTCGAGCTGCTTTCATGTGCTCCTAATGAACGAATGAATAAATGCATGAATTTCTTAAACGATCTCACTGCAATCCAAATAGCAGCAATTCCTTAACGTGCCACTTGGAATATTTAATAACAGATAAGATTTGATCAATTATAACGTGTACAATATATAAGTTAAATAATTACACGGATTTTTTATGAAGTTAGTCGTTACACTATATTTCAAGCATTCATGATTTCCATTAATACATAGGTATTACATTATTAACATGAATCGAATTAATATTCGAATTAGAAACTAAAACAATCGAACAATAGTATTGTCTTAAGTTCTCGTGATTGTTATGCATTGAATTAAACATTTATTAAATTTATTTTGTAATAAGAAAACGCCCCAATTTCAATAGAGAAGATGGTTGGCAAGTACCACCTGCTTGGGATTCAGTTCTTAAAATAATCAAGTCACAAACCCAGAGATCTACTCAAAAACGTTCGGACACCGTGAGCGATTTTTGTGTAAAACGGAACGTATATAATTAATCCACCCATGTCGGTATATGTAATAATTTAATAACCAATGTAAGACAAATGTCACCTTAGTCTTCCTTAGACCACGGACGCTGCAAAGCATTCAAAACGTCAGGCTCAACTAAATAAATAAAACACGCGATACCTCTGTTAAAAATTGTTTAATTCAAATCGAACAATAATTATCCGTCAAATTCGACAAACAGAAATTTTCGCGTTGTACATGGTACAGTTTCTGAATCAAAACAACTAAGACGTACAGGTATAACATAGAATTCCTATTTGAAAAATTATTACCATTTAATTACGTTTCAATACAAAATTACTTTAAATAAGGTGTAATAGAGAATTTGTCACAATGTAGAGAGCGAATGGCGCAACGAAATAAATCCATTTCCAGTCACCGGACCACGCTCAGTGTACCAAACTATAAACCGCTTATGTCCTTCACCGCATATGGTCTTACCCTTATTGAGCGGCCCGATTGGTAGGCCTTGGTGTGTTAACGACTTCAAGTATAATTGAACCGTTTAGGCAAAAAGGTTCTGGAAAGCGTAAAGATGAGAAATTTTTTAGCATTTATAATTTTTCATTTTGATATATTCTTGTTGCTTTTGTGTTCCTTTTCTCAAAAAACGGAACGCAATTCTTCAATGTAAAGGTATGTATATAATATATTTTATAGATATATAGAACATTTAGCTCCATACAAGTAATCAGTAAGTTTATTTGACATCTGACGTTATAGGTGGATCATGAAAAGATGGCCCTTAAAAGTCCATATTAAGCTACTAACCTCTCTTAAGTGTGCATCAAGGACAAAAAATTTATTTGCCATTGGGCCCTCGCGGGCACTTAAACACGACTTAATTTTTTAATTTCTTATCGTGAAAGGCGGTAACACGCAAGCAATAGTTCCCGTATTCATAGGCTACAATAACCAGTTTGTAATCAGGTGGACTGTATGTATGTACGCCGTAAACGTAGTATGAAAATATTTCCTTTTTTCCATTCCAATCAATTAATAAAATAATAACAAACAATTAAAGTATCAAATACGCTTCAGTCACAGTATAGTACATGCGGTGAACTGACAGTGACGTCCTCTCTTTACCCAAATTCTTCTCCGGCAAGCTGGTCCAACAAGTAACAGAGTGTTTCTTTGGTTGCGTCATACGAGAATTGGGAACAGTCTGTTACCCTTTCCCTATTTTTGGTAAATCAATTACTTCAAGTCCTCGAAAGTCGATGCCTTTTAGAAACGGTTGTAACTTAGTTTTGTTTACTTCTAAGTGACTTTTATGGAAGCTTTTACATTGAATTATTGGATTTTTCCTCTTGTTTAAGAGAACCCTTTCGATGTCTTCGAGAGTATGGGCAGTTCAAATATTGCTGTCTGTTTTCAGACATTCAAATTGTTTCATCTGATTGTTTGGGAACTTAAAGATACCAATAAGTACAATTTGATCGAACTTGTTTTATGTACTTACGCCTCCAATTCGCTCATCAGGCCCTCGCGGGCACTCACACTTCTTGCATTCTTTGAATCAGTTCACATTGTGTCATATTCATTTTTCATAGCATATTTTTTCTTTTTTCAAAGTCAAAGTCAAAATCTTTTTATTCCGTAAAAATGGCTACATTTGTTTGGAATTGTCACAATTTTTTCCCTACCGTGCAGTTTATGACTAGGTGAGCACTGATAAAAATACTGCCAAAAAACTCAGGCATCCCTCTTTTGGTATCCAAACAAATTTACATATTTTATCAGGAACACTGTTCATATATGAATTCTATGTGTTTGTCTGTCGCTTTTTTTCGAATATTCGAATTTTGACTTCATTTTCGGATTCAGCATAAAAAAGTAGAATAGGAATGTTCAGGAACACTGTTCCTATCTCGGAACATGGTCAAAATGGCCAGCAAATTAAAAAAAAAATAAATGGTTATATAATTGACGAGCCAGGTGTTCCTCTGGCAATGAAAGCTTGCGCATTCTCAACTGGTTAATGCTTTAAATTTTAACGCTCCATTCATAATGTTCCCTGCATTCACTCGTCTCTCCCAGCAGGCGTGTTAGTCACTATTATTGATGCGAAACCAGATAAGCTGACGTCCACCCGCACACATGCTGTACGTTCCTCACAAGTGGATTACACAGCCCGGAACAGATCACCGTCAATGCCATGGGCAAAATGTCCCAGCGGTTCTTTCGCGCACCACTATCAAATGCTTTTCAAAAAATATTTTCCTCTCATAATTTTTCTGTGCCCTTCACTGCTAGTCAGACCCAATAATGGATGCAGTCCATGCGTGATCCCTTGCCTAACTATAATCTAAACACTTTATAATTATTTTCAAGTAAAATTAAATTATGTAAATGCATTAATGTACTAATGATAATATATATGTCAATTAATGTCTCTGTATCACTCAATAATTTTATACCTTTTTCAATATTTACATGCATGTACAGGTTAAGAGTGAAAAACGTATAACTTACTGTACTTATTGTAACTATTTTGAATGCAAATAAATACGAGTATGATTCAATTTGATGTCAGAATTAATCACAATTTTTTAGTTATTCTTGTGACGGGACGTGTTCAACACAAGGAGGTTCCACATGGTCACAAGCACAGCCTCGACCGTTTCGGTTGTTCCAAACCAATTTAGATCTCCACACATAACGTCCGTTCAATACCTTCAGACAAAAAAGATAAAGATAAAAATAAGAATCATGTATTTGCCATTACGGGCACTTAGACACGTCTTACATTCTTCAAATTAGATCATATTGTATCTTAATAATTTTCGATTTTTTTTTTAGTTTTAATGTCTCGTTTTTAATCTACCAGCATTTCGAAAATGACCGTTGGCGAAGAAGAGATGCCAAAAGAAACTTGCCAATATGGGTCTTTTTTTCATAAAATATATGTGAGTGTACACATTGTGAAATCAAGTGGTACAATTAAAGATATATTATTATATGTGCTGAATCATTTCCAAACATCTCCGTCAGTTAGATATTCATCGATTCTGTAATAACCCTTCTTGCACAGAGTGGTCTTGATGTACAAATTCAGAATGTCCTCGCACCACGAAACCCTGAAAACGCCCCTATTAATTATAGAAATGCATGAAATCGTTCCTGAGATGAGAATCACGAAATGTGTCGTTTCGGTCAGGCCCCAATAAAGTAGCCATTTTACGTGCGTGACTACAGACTTGATGGTCCATTAAATTTGCATCCGGATATTTTACACAGTTTGTGCCACTATAAAATGCCAACGAGTGCTGTAAAAACGTAAAGTAACGCTGTAAACTTCTGCTGGTAATCTGTTATTCTGGACTGATGAGGACTGCAGACTTTAACAGCTTAATAACTAACTTACAAAGTAGTTATAGAGTATTGAACGTCTAGGATTGTCCAGTCATTCTACGTTACTACTAGAGAATCGAACTTTAGTTGGGGCTTTATTTTTAAGGGCTTTATTTGGTATTACAGAGAGCTCAATTTACCACTGAAACAAAATGTTACATTGATGAAAGTTCATCTTATATAAATAACTTAATTCAGTTATTCAACTGTCTAGTGTTGAAAATGGTCAAAGAACGAAATTTTTTGAAGTGATAACTTCTTATGGGAGAGTAAACCGCTTCGTTACGTAACGCGTTACGACGCCAGTCTGTCTGGCTTCCCTTTCTCACGCATACGGCAGCGGATTAGTTTAAGTTATCACTTCTGTCGGGCGTGCCGAGACGCACATGTTTTTTATTTTTTATTCAATGTCGGGAAGCATACGGTGATGCATAAGATAAAGCAGTTACCGTAGCCTATTAATGCTTGCAATATATTAAGTATCACTCGCGCGATGCCTCCTCTGCTGCTTACACAGTAACTCCTTAGGAGCTTACTGGTGACCTCACTCACACGCAGGAACACAACAACTCTCTAGGGAGTTGTTATTTGGTTGCGGTTTTCGTGGATGCGGCCGTGAGTATGTGAATATGTCTCCGTAACGGTAAACGGAAGTATGTATGTATGTATATCTTCACGCCAGGTCCCTTGCGCAGTACGCAGAGTGAACAGAGCGCCATAAGACGCGGTCCTTACACACTTCACTCGCTTTTTCAACGTTCATAGCATACAGACCCTACAGCTTTTTACGAGAATAATATTCTGCAACTCACGCAGTGGCAGGCCAGTGGATAAACAACCTATTGTTATTTTTTTAGCTACGACGAGAGGCACACGGCCGATGGGAAGCGTTTACCGTAGCCTAGTAACGCTCGGAATGCGTTAAGCATCACTCGCACGACGCCACCTCTTCTGCTAGCACAGCAACTCATTAGCAGCTTACCGGTGACCTGAGAGTTATTGTATGTGCGTATGAGTGAGGTATATAAGCCCATCTGGGGAAGTACCTCCACCTCACAGAAAACCGCAACCAAATAACAACTCCCTAGAGAGTTGTTGCGTATGCGTATGAATGTTGCTGTGCTAGCAGAAGAGGTAGCATCGTGCGAGTGATGCTTAACGTATTGCGAGCGTTACTAGGCTACGGTAAACGCTTCCCATCGGCCGTGTGCCTCTCGTTGTAGCTAAAAAAATAACAATAGGTTGTTTATCCAGTGGGTTATGACTGCGTGAGTTGCCAGAGTATTATTCTCGTAAAAATCTGTAGAGTCTGTATATTTGTCAAACAACGTATGAAGATAAAAATTCTTTATTTGCCTTTAGACCCTCACTTTGACACGTCTTGCATTCTCAATATTATATCTTATTCCTTTTTTACGTTTTTCTCTTTTTTAATCTACCAGCATTTCAAATGATCATTGGCGAAGAAGAAACGCCAAAAGAAACTTGCCAATATAGTCTTTTTTTCTTCAAATCACCATTTACATATTACAATAAATATAATGATATGAGTGTACATATAGTGATATCAAGTGGTACAATTAGAGCTACTCGTATATTAATTCATGTGCTGAATCATTTCCATACATCTCTGTCAGTTAGATATTCATCGATTCTATAATAACCCTTCTTACATAGAGTATTTTTGATGTGCCTTTATGTTGTATAAGATACAACCATTTATCACGACTTCACGATCTCTGCGTTGACAAAGATGTGAGTGCTTTGGGGGCGCATTACCTGAATCATAAATTCCTGTCGTATGTCATCATAGATCACGAAAAAAATATAAACATTTTCTTCGGAAAATTGAAGGCACTAACTGCGTAAACTGGATCGGACGAAATAAGTTTGTGGAAGTAGGTGGAATCGATCGATCAGTTTGGGAGCTATGGTGGAACAGACATACACACAGATATACAGATACATAGATAGATAAACTAGTAACACACTTCTAAACGCGTAATTTGCGAAATAAAGTCATTCTCGGTGGTTCAGATTTGGTAAAATATTACAAAAAGATCTATAACTTCACGCCAAATCCCTTGCGGGGTAGGCAGAGAGAACCGAGCGCCTCCTTACATATCTCACTCGCTTCTTTAACATTCATTGCTCTTCTCATGCACGCTCGCCGGTTTCTAGGGCTCCTGACATCACCCTCTGATAGAACACCACCAATTTGGTCATGGTAGGTAAGTCTTGGCTTTCCTCGGCTCCTACATCCTTCCACTTTTGCATTGTATATCTGCTTCGTCATTCTCTCATCTTGCATTCTTTCTACATGTCCGAACCAACGGAGCATGCCTCTTCTTATTTTAACACCGACGCTCTCTTTAAGACCAACTCTGTTTCTAACATTACATTTAAAAAAAGATATTATATTCTAGTAAAAATTAAAGAGTATATATCATCACGCCTGTCTCCGATTGGGGTAGGCAGAGACTATAGAACGCCAGGTGCACAGATCCAAACATACCGCTCTCGCTTCTTCCACACTCATCAAAATCTTCACGCATGCTCTTCGGTTTTGGCTGCTTTTGATTTGGCCCTTCTTCAACACATCACCAATTTGATCTATATGTGTCCGTCTAGGGCGGCCCCTGCCGACATCACCATTCACTCTTGCCTGATACACTTTTTTCGTAACTCTTTTGTCATTAATTCTTTCCAAATGACCAAACCATCTCAGCATACCCTTTTCAATTTTTGTTAGTACATTTTTTTAATATCACTAAGGTGGCAAACAAGCATACTGCCAGTCTGATGGTAAACAGTCGCCGCAGCCGTGTCATTCTTGTGTTGCCGACCCTCTATAAATCTCTTCCCACCTTTCTTGAACAACCACATGCTGTAGTCCCTTTCAATCCACATAGTTCTCATCATGCTCTTATTTACTCTATCAATTGTCACTTTACAGAATATTCCAAATCCTTAAATAACTGTTGAGGATTATTTATATTTTAGTAATTTTATTAATAAAAAATCGTCGAGCTCGGTGCCTCAGTCGCGAATGACGCGACTCTGACACCAACGCTCGTGGGTTCGATTACCACACAAGGCAAACATTTGTGTGCGTGAACATGTCTATTTGTCTTGATTTGATGTTTTAAGAGAGACAGAGCGCATCACAGCAGTCCGTCTGGGGAAGTACCTCCACCTACCAGAAAACGGCAGCTCCCTAGAGGGTTGTTGTATTCCTGCGTGTGAGAGAGGTCACACCAGTACGCTTCCAAGGAGTTGCTGTGTAAGCAGCAGAGGAGGCATCGCGCGACTGACAATTAATACATCGCAAGTATTAATAGGCTACGGTACCCGCTTTAGATCAGGTTGGCCGTATGCTTGTATACCTCCTGACGTAGTATAAAAAAAAATCTGTAGTAAATCTCCGCTCGGTGCCGTCGTTACGGGGGTCATTCCTAACCGAACATACGGGTCAAGCGACGTCAACAGTAACAAAAGCGACACATCCTGTATTGCAAGTGCTCATAGGCTACGGTAACCACTTTACATCACGTGGGCCGTGTGTTTCTGTGTCACTCAACATTGCATCAAAAATGGCGTGTGGTATGTCTCGTGAATGCAACCATAAGTACGTGAATACGTTTCCGTAACGGAAGTATTGTATATCTTCACGCCAGGTCCCTTGCGGGGTAGGCAGAGAGAACCGAGCGCCATAAGACGCGGTCCTTGCATACTTCACTAGCTTCTTCAACGTTCATAGCTCTTTTCATGCACGCTCGCCGGTTCCTAAGGCTCCTGACATCACCTTCTGATAAAACACGATTAATTTGATCATGGTAGGTTAGTCTTGGTCTATGCGGAAGTAAGTTATGGTAAATGGGAATTATATGATGCTGCGAAATGCAACGATCGCGCCTGTGTCCAGGCAGCTGGCCACCATCGTGTACTGTAGCTGTCCTCATTGTTTTTGTCTATTCGATATTCTTTTTAGATGCGGAGGGGCTTTTTTTATTATATGTATAACATCGGGAGGCATACAAGTATATGGCCCACCTGATGTAATGCGATTACCGTAGCCGTACCTGAGGGAGACTTTGTACAAAAGTCGTATACGTGAACGTATGCGTGGGTAGCTCTGTCTCATCTATTTCTACCGCCAAGCAGCTATATTTATATAGCTGTGTTCCGGTTTGAAGCGTGAGATATGGCAGAGAAATTACTGGGTACTGTGACGAAACAGTCGCATCGCAATATATCTATGAAAATCTTTTGTATGTCCATAAAAACATAGACTCATTTTGTAAAAAGAGTGATACTCATAACATAAATACTAGATATAAGCATAATCTTGTGTTACATGCAAGCCGTCTCCACAAAATTAGTAATTCTTTTATGGGGCAATGTATACGGTTCTATAACAAACTTCCCAGCAATATAAGAGAATTGTCAATAAACAAATTTAAAACTACTATTAAAGCCAAATTGTGTAGCAGGGCATATTATAAAGTATCTGACTATATTAATGATAAAAATGCCTGGGATTGAGTCGATCCAATTATAATGTAATTAATAAATTATGTAAATTTGTTTGGATACCAAAAGAGGGATGCCTGAGTTTTTTGGCAGTATTTTTATCAGTGCTCACCTAGTCATGAACTGCACGGTAGGGAAAAAAATTGTGACGATTCCAAACAAATGTAGCCATTTTTACGGAATAAAAAGATTTTGACTTTGACTTTGAAACAGCCTTAGGTCACAAGATTGGCAGCGCGCGAGTAACATCCCCGTGGTGTTGCGAGCGTCAATAGGCCACGGTGACGGCCTACCATCTAATGCGGGCCGCATGCTTGTTTGCCAGTCTGGTTTCATAAAAAAGCCTATAAACCCTTGTAATGCTCGCATAATTAAGTATCACTCGCGCGATTCCACCTCTGTTGCGCACAGCAACTCCTAACAACAACCCTCTAGTGAGTTGTTATTCGGCTGCGGTTTTCTGTGAGGTGGAGGTACATACATCCCCAGACGGGCTGCTTTGATGCGCTCTACCTCTCTTAAAACATCCAGACCAAGACAAACACACATGTTCATGCACACATTTATCGAGAACAGCCGAGATCGATGGCTTAGCATTCCCTCCGCGAGCGGAAAACTCGATATACGTAACCACATCCAAGGATCAGGGTGAGAAACGAACGAAAACGACGACGACATCGCGCTGTTCTATGTACAGTGCAGTAGGTTATCGTTTATGGTAACTGTTTGTCATCAGACAGATCGTGCTCATGTTTGTTACATTAGTGGTATAAAAAAAAAATATATACAAACAACATAATTAATAGATTCAGGCGTCATTTTGCGAAAGTCAAATTTACATGCAATTTGATCTCACCTGCTTTGTGTGCTTCCGCCACCAATTAGTTCATGCGACCTAGCGCCGGCCGGCACCCACCTACTACCGTTAGTAGATGCAACATGCTGACGCTGCCATGGCTGCTGCGGTCGTGCGCCATTTAGAACAGAAACCGTATGCCCCCACCACCGTCGCTGCCACGACTGTCGTGGTAGACGACCAGGACAGTCGTGGCAGCGACGGCAAACATTTCCCACAAATTTTAACAGTTTTTCATTTTTTACGCAGGAACCCTAAATATTTACGGGATAAAAAGTACCGTATATTCTACTCTGATCAGTCCTCTACCTACCAGAGAAAGTTCCGTCAAAATCGGTTCAGCCATTTCTAAGATTAGCCCGGACAAACAAACAGACGGACTGACAGACAAAAAAGTTAAAAATGCGTACTTAGGCTTTGGTAACGTGAAAATAATAATATGAGCTTAAGATAAAGGCTTTATTTTGAAATCACAGACAGACACTTCAATTTTATTTATATGTATAGATTATAATCCCTTCGCGAATTCACTTCATGGAATCGAAATTGAGATATATATATTACGGTAAATATCGATACAGGTTCCAGGCACGCTACTGAACTGAGGTTCAAAACCCAGTATATGGCGCGAGGAACACATTTGAAGGCCTTCGCCCTGTCTACAAAGAGAAGACAGAGGCGTGCTCTTCGCCCTGTATTTAAACACGACGAATCTTAGGACAGAAACGGGGTCCATGGTTCCATGATCGGAAGCAATACTGACACTCTGAGACCCTGCACTCCTGATAGATAATAAAATGTAATAAATATTAATACAGACAATTTAGGTGTCTTTTCTGTATTATTTAAACCTATATATTTTCTGGTAAACCATAGAGTTTTCTTATTAAAAGAGGAGCCCAAATTGCAGCGACAACTGACAAAGGAAAGTGTCCTGTCAGTTGGCGATATCATGCTGGCCCGCAAGATACTTCTTCACGCTTCGTTTGAAGGATAGCATGTGTATGAAGGAGGAACCACATGTGCAGGCAAGGCGTTTCAGTTTTTAATAGTTAACAGAGATAGGAGTTGTCGAACTTTAGAGTACGAGGAAAAATGTCCTCAACAGTGGAATGATGACATCGCAAGCCTGCCATGCAATTCTTTAAGCGACTCGTAATGGCTGTGTGCGTCGCTGTGATCACAGATGTCACAGCTTTGACATCGTCTACTGCGATCACGGCAAAATTATTTGGTATTCTATAAGGCTGCAAGCGTACGCGAGGCTGTTTGACTTGTAGAATGCCGAGGATGTAAGGATGTTTGCTCTTACAGAATTGCATGGCTGCACGTGTGGTTCCATGACGGAAGAGAGAGGGTGGGATAAGGGAAAACAGTTCTTCAGAGCACTCACCATGGTACAGGTGGTAAAGTATAATTGATAAATTGAGAATGAATATAATTAATTTAATTTCTAGTATTACCACACAGTTAGTTCAAAGATAAAGATAAAAAAGATAAAAATCATTTATTTGCCATTAGACCCTTATGGGTACTTAGACACGTCTTACATTCTTTTAATTAAATCATATTGTATCTTAATAATTATCCATTATTTTTTTACTTTTAATATCTTTTTTTTAAACTACCAGCATTTCGGAAATGACTATTGGCGAAGAAGAAATGCCAAAAGAAACTTGCCAATACGGGTCTTTTTTTCACCTCGTACGAGTGTTGATCAGTGCAGTTGCATATCCGATGCAAGCAAACACTAACTCGTTGCGCTCCCCAGAGTTCCGGCCTCTCGAGTCACGGAGCCGGAACTTACAGATTTATCTTATATTTTTACTGCTTTTACAAACTATCCGTACACTTTGTACCGGCGTTCGATACAGTAAGTTTCCTATTGACTTGAACAAGTTCCCGCTCTCCAGATCATAGCTATCTATCCATATCTTCACGCGAGTCCCTTGCGGGGTATGTAGAGAAAACCCAGTGCTACATGACTCTGCCCTTACACGCTTCTTTAACATTCATAGTCGTTTTTATGCACGCGCGTCGGTTCCTAGTTCCTACCTAGGCCGGCTATAATATCTGTTACAAATGAATGTGATTTTCAGGAACACCGTTCCTATATGAAATCTATATGTTTGTCTGTGCGTTTTTTTTCGAATATTCAAATTTTGATTTCAGATTCGGATTCATCATAAAAAAGTAGAAAAGGAATATTCAGGAACACCGTTCCTATCTCTTATGGAACATGGTCAAAATGGCCAACAAATTAAAAAAAAAGATTGAATTGTTATATAATTGACAAGCCAGGTGTTCCTCTGGCAATGCAAGCTTGCGCATTCTCAACTGGTTTTTTATGAAGTAATGTAATCTTAATAAAACTTATATGTACATGTTTAGGGAAGTCAGAAACAAATAAAAAGTGATTCTATTCGAAACGGCCGCCATTGGCTTTGATACAGGCCTTTAATCTACGCATCTACGCATCTTTGATCTACGCATTGTTTCCATGGGATATTTAGTCACTGCTTCCTCCAGAGACACAATGTCGGCGTGTCCTTTCGAGCAGGCCGTATCCTCTAAAACGGACCATAATTTTTAGTGTAACGGGTTCAGATCTGGGCTAGACGAGGGCCAGTTTTCAGCCCTTATACTCACGAAAGTAAGCGCCGACACCGGCTCCTGGCACAAAATTGTATTTCACTTTGTAGGCAGGGTACCTCACGTATGAGACATCATTAGGATATAGCTGTGTCTCAGTCAAAAAGAACAAGGCTGGCTTAGCTGTCTCTAGATGCTATGGACAGCATTGAAGTTTGAGTGAAGCCCCCTGATGTTACATAGCTCAACGGAGAGCACAGGGGGCGGTGCCATTGTCGTCATGTTCCGTTTGCCCCTGGCAGAAATACAGAACGGCGTAGTGTCCACCCCTAAATATGTCGGGTAGGCTATCCAAGGTGGCATTTCACATGTTAGCAGATTTCAGAGGCTTCTCATTTCAAAGGATGTGAAAAAATCTCAATAGGATACTAAAAAACTACCCGTACGATGAAGCTGAGTAACTAATGAGGACTAAGTATGCAGATTGTAAATGCATGGGTGCACATACATACTGTTGAACAGATTTCTAATTCAGAGTTTAAAAAAAAAATATTTTATGATGTCACTTAATTCATAATAAAGAAAATAATAATGTAATAATCGATAATTTGTGGCGAGGGTTACTGTTTTGAATATTGGGATTAAACTGAACTGCAACTCTGTAATCATAATGCTGACGAGGTTTAGATAGCATAGTAAGCTATATTACATACAGGGTGTATATATATAACAATACGCACGCGTGCACAAACGCACGGGGGCACGACCGTACGTACGTGCGCATGATCGTACGCACGAAAGTACGTAAACGTGCACGAAGCTCCCCCCCGCGCACATGTACGCGGGCGGAGGTACGATATAAACACACATATGTGACTCAGGTAGCCTTGACGCAAACAAACCAACAAAATTTGAAATTCAACTTTTGGGACAACTAACTTGCTTTAGAATGGGAAGTTAATTAAGTTACTTGCGTCGTTAACAAAGGCAATTTCACTGCCTTTGTTACTGCTGTTCGAGTAACTTGTCGAAGAGATATAAAGAAATATTTTTTATAATACAAGCCTATAATAATTTTGTTATACAGTCATATGTTTAATTGCTATTGGTTAAAACTGGGTTCCGCGCAATCGTACAATCTGTGTGAAATTACTTATTTTTTATAAATAGTTTAGTAATAACATCATGAGTCATACGAGCATACGCCCCACCTGAGCGGTTATATTGAGTATCACTTGCATTATGCCAGCTCTGCTACTAATGCTACTTCTTAGGAACTTAGAGTTTTCTGTAAGGTGGAGGTATTTCCCCAGACGGGTTGCTTTTATGCGCCCTTCCTTTCTAAAAAAACACCCAAACCAAGACAAAGAGGCATGTTCATGCACCTTGTATTGTGAGAATCGAACCCACGAGCGTAGCCTCAAAGTAGCACTATTATTACCACTGCACCACATAGGTCGTCAAAAAGTAGTTAAAAATAGTAGTATTATATAAGAAAAGTGTCCTCTAATCACGGCTCATAAGATACGAGTACAGTACAACCCTGTGAGAGACAGACGGGCAGACAGATAGCTGAGGATTAATACGGGACATTAAAGGAAATGTAGAAAGAATGCTGGATGAAAGAATGACGAAGCAGATATACAACGTAAAAGTGGAAGGATGTAGGAGCCGAGGAAGACCAAGATTTACCTATCATGACTAAATTGGTCGTGTTCTATCAGAAGGTGATGACAGGAGCCCTAGAAACCGGCGAGCGTGCATGAAAAGAGCAATGAATGTTAAAGAAGCAAGTGAGGTATGTAAGGATCGAATCACGTGGCGCTCGGTTCTCTCTGCTTAACCCGTAAGGGATTTGGCGTGAATTTATAGATAGATAGAAAGATTAATATGAGACAAACGGAACTCTAAAAAGTGACTTCAAAATGACGTAGCTTATTGGTTTTTACACCTACAAGCGTATAATTCAATGAAGTCACTTTCACTTTTATTTTTAAAGTTATTTCTGTCTTTTAATTAGAAAGAATGACGAACAGATATACAATGCAAAAGTGGAAGGATGTAGGAGCCGAGGAAGGCCGAGACTAACCTACCATGACCAAATTGGTCGTGTTTTATGGGGCGCCTGACATCATATCAGCTCCAGACGGACCCGGCTAGCGTGCATGAAAAGAACTATGAATATTAGAGAAGCGAGTGAAGTATGCAAGGACCGCGTCTTATGGCGCTCTGTTTTTTCTGCCTACCCCGCAAGGGACCGGGCGTGAAGATACATACATTAATACTTTCGTTGTTTTGTGGAAATTCAAGAGACAAATAAAGAGGTAAGTGTATATTGGAAACTAACTAAAAATGTAGAGACAGGCAAAATTTCATATTCATTTATTAGGAAAAGGGCGAGCTGATGTGAGAATAAGCGGCACTCCCCAGAGAACGATAACTCATTTTGGTGGGTCCGTACCCGTGTTCAGTTCAGACGAATGAATACAAATAATGTCGTGATTGGCTCGTGTTGATTTTTAATTAAATGCCTAACGTAATGATTTTCAATAATAATACAATTTGACGAGCTCGGTGGCGCAGTGGTGAATCGCGCTATTACATTACTTTGACACTGAAGTTCGTCGGTTCGATTCACACACGGGACAAACATTTGTGTGTATGAACATCTGTCATATTTAAAAATAATTTCTCGTATTAATCACAATATAAGTAATTATATATATTGTAAATTTAGCTTACGTGGATGAAATGTGTAGGTAGGTATTGCATGTTCATTTAAGTATATTTTACGTTTCTTCACTTGAAAGCAAGAACATTTCAGATTCGAGAGTAGCTAGTTGAATACCTACTAATTTAAACGATCTCTATGCTCAGTTCAATTATCCATCAAAAATGGTTCCTTGCTAAACCTGAAACAATAACGTGGGCAATATGTTAAATGTGGTAAATTAAGTCAATTGTTGGCAACCCTACATGTTGTAATAATGTTTACAGATGACACTTAATAATAAGTTACAATAAGAAGCGTTTATAAATTCGCTATTTAGTCGGTTAATACCAAAAAAAGACGTGTATTTATGAGTTAATATAATCGAGATTTCCTATTATTGACTATAAATATGCTTTCAAATTAATAATCGAATAAAAAAATAGAACACACATTATTAGATTGTAAGAAACAAACGACTTACCGGGATAGGTTATGTTGGATTGTTTTCCTTTCCTTCAGTTTTTAAAAGACGATTATACAGCAATTCACTAGGACTGTGTGTTCAATGCACATTTTGACGTAATCTCTAGGTCACAAATGTAAGAAATATACAGGTCTTACCAGCGGGTCTTACACTTTTATCAACAAAATTCCGTGATAATAAAAACTTGGCAGACACTAGCATGTCTGTCTTGCTCGTACATATGTGTTTCATGATAATGCCATCTCTCTTCACTAAGATATTATTCAAATTTTTAACCTCAAATGAACAAATAAAATAGAATCGTACTAAAATGAAATGGTACGGTAACAAATGATTTAGGATTGTTGATATTAGTTTTACAATATTTTTAGTTGTTTTTAGGGTTCCGTACCCAAAAGGTAAAACGGAACTCTATTACTAAGACTCCGCTGTCCGCGGACGGACGTCCGTCACCAGGCTGTATCTCATGAACCGTGATAGTTAGACAGTTGAAATTTTCACAGATGATGTATTTCTGTTGCGGCTATAACAACAAATACTAAAAAATAGAATAAAATATATATTTAAAGGGGCTCCCATACTCGTTTTTGCTCGATATTGATAACGACAACAGGTAGACGCTTGAAATATTCACTAAATATTTAGTTATATATTCCCTTTAAAAATAAATAATTAAATTAAAACAAATATTTAAGGGGGGCTCCCATACAACAAACGTGATTTTTTTGCCGTTTTTATAGATAATGGTAAGTAACCCATCGTGCGCGAGTCCGACTCGCACTTGGCCGGTTTTTTTAAACATGAACACTGTTGAATTTCTGAATGGAAGTGATAATGGCGCCTGATTTGGATTTGAGGAATAAAGATGTCGATAATTTCCTTTTTTATGTGATAATGTTTTCTAGGCAACAAAAACCGCTTCAGTTATGTACTCATTTGCAATAAATCATGTAACAGTTTTACGTACCATTTCGTAGGTGTACAATAAGGGGTTCAAAAGCCCCAAAGTTAATCGATCTCCTTTGACGCATGACGGTACGAGAGACTTCCATCATGCCAACTTGTGTCATGGCATATGATTCGATTTTACTGCCAAGGCTGGCCAATAGGTGTTTCACATCAAAAAACTTAAAACTATTCCAGAATCAATAGAAAAACTTGACAGAGAGTAAATAAAGTTAAGGCAAAAGAAAGCTATCTTTTAAACAAATTGCTTGGGGTGGTATCGCTGCTTTACAGAAGACCATACACATGGCGATGCACTGGAGAGTTGCGTTCCTGCAAGTGAGTGAGGTTGCCAGCAAGTTCTTAAGGGGTTGTTTTGCTTCCCGCTGCGGTACTGCACGCATTCGTTACTTAGGTACTAATTTCTCTTAAACGATTGAAGCTCGGAAACGGTAGCCTTTACATCAGGTGGGCTGTATGCTTGTATGCCTCTATATGTTGTATAGAAATAAAAAAATACATGTATTTTGAAAATGAGCCTCGGCGAAACTTAACATAATAAATAATGATGATGTTGAATGGGAATAAAAAAATATATGCATGTGCTGAATCATTTCCAGACATCTTGTCAGTCAGATATTCATCGATTCCATAATAAACCCTTTTACAAAGAGTAGTGTCTGTGTTTTTTTATACAACGTAGAAGGTATGCAAGCATACGGCCCATCTGATATAAAGCAGTTACCGTAGCCTATTAACGCTTGTAATATATTAAGTATCACTCGCGCGATGCCTCCTCTGCTGCTTACACAGCAACTCCTTAGGAGCTTACCGGTGACCTCACTCACGCGCAGGAACACATCAACCCTCTTGAGAGTTGTTATATGGCGGCGGTTTTGTATGACTTCCCCAGACGGGCTGCTTTGATGCACCCTACCTCTCTTAAAACGTCCAGACCGAGACATGCCCACGAGAACTTGTCCGTTTCTCGTGGTCTGGATATTTTATATGTATCTTAAATATGTATTAACAAAAAGCAAAGTATTTACTTATGCTTATCAGTTGTCTAGTACCCATAATACAAGCTTCGCTTTCTTTGGTGCTAGATGGCGCTGTTCAATTTGTCTGATAATATTTATTATTATTACGCAACTCTCATCTATCCAGTCGATAGAGCTGCAGTGTCTCCATTGCCTTCGCTCAACATCGTCACCAATAACCAAAACCGAAGTTCGAGAAACCTAAACATTCGATTTGAATACCCACAGTATTTGATTGGTACTCATATGGAGAGAAATATAACCAGTTCATGTTCACTGGATTTCTGTTTTTTGTCCGACGTACTAATTACAATTACTTCGCATCAACCCTAACTCAACACACAAGGATACGGGTCTCCCTTCAACCGAAGGGGTTTAGAGCATACTCCACCACGCTGCTCAAATGCGGATTGGTGGAGGCCAGTGTTTTCAAGTCGCTCGAGGGCCGCTGACATAGCTTAACGACTGTTGTCTATCGACAACAGCCGGGACCGACGGCTTAACGTGCCCTCCGAAAGATGGAGAAACTCGAGATAGATAAACCCATCCTTAGACAGGCTGCAGTCGACGTTGCTTAACCTGCGTGTTCAGTTAGAATGACACACGCAACGACGCCATCGAACTCTCGACAATTACAATTATTTATCTTAAACGAATTATTTATATACAATTATAAGGTGAAAGAAAGAAAGAGAGTGTCGGTGTTAAGATAAGAAAGGGTATGCTCCGTTGGTTCAGACATGTAGAAAGAATGCGGGACGAAAGAATGACGAAACAGATATACAATGCAAAAGTGGAAGGACGTAGGAGCCGAGGAAGACCGAGCCTAACCTACCATGACCAAATTGGTCGTGTTTTATCAGAAGGTGATGTCAGAAGCCCCAGGAACCGGCGAGCGTGCATGAAAAGAGCTATGAATGTCACAGAAGCGAGTGAAGTATGTAAGGACCGCGTCTTATGGCGCTCGGTTCTTTCAGCCTACCCCGCAAGGGACTTGGCGTGAAGATATACAACATACTACAACATACATACAATTATAAGGCGACTGGCTGCCATATTTAAAACTGCTGAATCGCCAATCTGTTCCAGCCGCCACAAACCTTAGGCGGCATGTCCTCTATACCTACTACCTAAAAATATTTGGTATGATAAACCATGAAATTTCATAGCAATTATACGGTAGCTGACCAAAACAGCCGGCTGGAATTAAACATAACTTTCATTTGGATACAAAATTGGTTTTACACGGAATTAATTAAGGGTCGGGGGGGGCCCTTCGCCTTCGAGGATTATGAATTCACGTGTTATTACCTCTTCAGAGTTTCGATTAGTCGTATTATGATGTCCTAAAGTGAACCTTTGTAATAGTGGCGTATAGGGGTTTTACAGGGACAGAGGGCGTTGAAAACATACATAAGATACGGCAACTGCATACTCGTTCTTACCTTTTTTATTTATTTTTATACAACTAGATTGACAAACAAGCATGCCCACATTAGATGGTAAGCGGTCACCTCAGCCTATTTACGCTTGCAACTTCACGGGGATGTTACTCGCGCGCTGCCAATCTTGTAACCTAAGGATGTTTCGTCACAGTACCCAGTAATTTCTCTACCAAATCTCACCCTTCAAACCGGAACACAGCTGTATAAATATAGCTGGTAGGCGGTAGAAATAGGTGAGACAGAGGTACCCACGCAGATGACTTTTGTACAAAGTCTCCCTCTGGTAAGTATTTTGTACTATTTGCTGATGATTTCTATAGTACTATTTTCTAATGATACTTTTTAATTTTTAATGTTGCTCGCTGGTTCAAACCGGAACACAGCTATACAAATATAGAGATGACTTTTGTACAAAGTCTCCCTCTGGTAAACGTCTCTAAAAAGTCTGGTTACGTTATTGCTACATACAATAAATTCTGTGCATTTAATTGTCCTAGTCTTTTTATAAAATGTCGGCACACAGGTATGTAAAGCGGTTATCATAGACTATGAACGTTTGCAACACACTAAGCATCATCCGTGTGATCTTACCTCTGCTGCTAAAACAGCAACTACTTAGGATCTTACTGGTGACCTTACCCACTCGCAACACAACAAATATCAATGGAGTTGTTATTTGACTGCGGCTTTCGACCTCTCCTAAAACACCCAGAACGAGACAAACAAACATGATATGCATACAAATGTTTGTTCTGTATGGGAATCGAACCCACGAGCGTTGGTGTCAAAGTATCGTAACAGCGCCATTCACCACTGCGCCACCGAGCTCATCTAATTTACTGCCATGAAGTACGCCTACGGATGACTTACTATATGTAAAGATTACCACCATACCACATCAACCTTTACTCATTCCACTGCAGGGATACGGGTCTCCCTTCAATCGAAGGGGTTTAGAGCATACTCCGCCACGCTGCTCAAATGCGGATTGACCGAGAATCCTACTAATATTATAAATGCGAAAGTTTGCATGTATGAATGGATGTTTGTGGCTCTTTCACGCTTAAACGGCTGAACGGATTTGAATGAAATTTGGCACGTAGATAGATTATGATCTGGATTATATGCTACGTTATTTGACTCCACGCGGGCGGAACCGCGGGCAGCGGCTAGTATAAATATAAAGATTATTCATTCCTTATTTTTCGCAAGTTCTCATCAGTTCGGTCCCACGAAACAATGGTCTCAAGTATACCAAAAAATAAAGTCGCCATCATAAACCCAGTTTTATCTGCTAATGTAACGTATAAATCTATTGCCGACAAAAGACCCGCTCCAGACGAGAATGTCTCGTAATTTACTTTTATTGCCGCCCCTACCCCGCGGGGCGGGCCACATAGACCTGGATACGATAATGGCCGGGGGAAGTGACGTCACTGGCCAAACAATAATCATTTAAAATATATACATATGTCGTATTCATATGACTTTTCGGTGTATCCGATATAATGCGGCCGTGTGGTGGGTAGTTGTGTAATGAGAAATACAATGCAATTCGTATCGCACTATAATTTTAAATGAACACTTGTAATCAATGTTCAGGAGAATACGAAACGAGTGGACAGTCCCAAGACGTCGTCAGTCGCTGCCGTTTGCACTAAACTGCAGTCTTTGTGAAGGGACCAACCCACAGGAGGGGATAAAAGGTAGCCTTTTTATCCCGGTTCCTGTGCGATAGTACACTGAAAAAAATGTTTAGTTGAATTTCCCAGATTCCTAATAGAATTCACCAAAGTCGACGGTTGAACTGGGTCCTACCTCACTTAAGTTGATTTTACCAATCAAAAAAGGTTAATGAAGTACCAGTAAAAATAATAAAAATTATTATTTAGATAAACTGTACCATATTATATGTACAATCCATTTATTAGCGGTAAATTATACATTTAAAATAGTGATAGCTACAAAATACTTTTGTATGAAGACCGACCGTAATATATTTGTAAATTTAACTACAAATTTTTGCATTAATTAAAAAAGTTTACTAGTAAAATAGCCTACCTTTGCTTCTTTGGTAAATTCAACTAATCTTTTTTTTCAGTGTAGAAGAAAAGTCGTTGATACCTGAAAGCGAAATAAGACACCCATACTTAGTACGATTCAAACATCTAACCATTCAAGCTAAACCGGGATAAAAAGTAGCTTATGTGTTAATCCAGTACCTCATTTATCTACCTACCAAATTTCATCCAAATTCGCCCACGCGTTGACGCGTGACAACGGAACAAACATTCACACGTACATCCATAGAAACTTTCGCCTTTATAATGTTAGTAGGATACATTATACATATATGCACATATACACACATACAACATACACTCTAACAAATTACATTTACATGCAATTTGATCTAACTTGCTTTGTGTGCTTCCGCCACCAATTAGTTCATGCGGCCTAGCGCCGGCCGGCACCCACCCACTACTGTTAGTAAATGCAACATGTAGCATGTTATTCTTACGATTAACGTCTTAGAATAACATGCTAGAAGCGACCTCATCTTAACTTGTAGCATGTTATTACATACAACGCCTGATGATGCCACGTGGAGAGGCGAAACACGTGTCGCAGCGACGACCAGGCCAGTCGTGGCAGCGACGGTGGTGGTGGGGGCAGGATTCTGTTCCAGATGGCGGACGACCGCAGCAGCCGAGGCAGAGACTACCGGAGCAGCCATGGCAGCGTCGGCATGTAGCACGTACTAATATAATATAATATATATAATACAGAAAAAGTGTGACTTGATAAGATTTTTAAAGTATATAGATTGTGCACAACCGATAGAAATATTCAAAGCATTCCATAATATAGTTATTGTACAAAGTAACAAGAGTTTCCATAAAAAAAAAGAAAGAAATAAGTAGTACAAAGGCGGGCTTATCCCTCTAAAAGGTTACTAAAACCTAAGTATTGAGGAAAAAATCTTTACATTAAACGACTAGACTAGTCTAGATACATCTCAGTACTTTCAATGAGGAACATTCTTAAAAAATAACCATTTCTCCGAAACATGTTAGGTCAGAACCGAACCTCTGACCGCCGGGGGTTGGGTTCAGACTTTTAGTAGACGAAACCGAACTTAATAAGAGCTGAAGACTGGCCCTCGTGTCGTCCAGATCTGAACCTCTTACACTACAAGTTATGGTCAGTTTTATAGGACTTCACCTGCCCGAAACGACACGCCGACATTATCCCTTAAGAAATCTCTGGAGCAAGCAGTGGCTAAATTCCCATGGAAACAGTGCGTAAATCAATAGAACATGAGTTGGTTAGGTCTCTCCAAAGTATTACCAGCCCTAAAATAATAATGGTCATAAAAATATCAGATAGATTTAACGAGCCAGCAAACAAGCCGGCCAAAGGCAAGCCCCTTGGCGCTGGCTTGTGATCGCCGACGGCTTGAGGAAGTGTATAGAACGAGACTAAATGCACTGTAAGACTCCGAGGCAGGCCGAAGGCGGTGATTCTATACCGCAATACGGATTGTAAGGAAAATGTTATTAATTATGAAAATAGCTCGATTTAATGGAGAAACGTTGCGCATAAATAAGATAAGATAAAAGATAAAAATTCTTTATTTGCCTTTAGATCGTCACAGCACTTAGACACATCTTACATTCTCAATATTAAATCTATCTATCTATAACTTCACGTCAAATCCCTTGCGGGGTAGGCAGAGAGGAACGAGCGCCACGTGACTCGATCCTTACATATCTCACTCGCTTCTTTAACATTCATTGCTCTTCTCATGCACGTTCGCCGGTTTCTAGGGTTCCTGACATCACCTTCTGATAGAACACGACCAATTTGGTCATGGTAGGTAAGTCTTGGCCTTCCCCGGCTCCAACATCCTTCCACTTTTGCATTGTAATCTGCTTCGTCATTCTTTCATCTTGCATTCTTTCTACATGTCCGAACCATCGGAGCATGCCTCTTCTTATTTTAACACCTACGCTCTCAATATTAAATCTTATTAATTTTTAAAATTTATCTCTTTTTAGGGTTCCGTACCCAAAGGGTAAAACGGTACCCTATTACTGAGGCTCCGCTGACCGTCCGTCCGTCCGTCCGTCCGTCCGTCTGTCACCAGGCTGTATCTCATGAACCGTGATAGTTAGACAGTTGAAATTTTCACAGACGATGTATTTCTGTTGCCGCTATAACAACAAATACTAAAAAATAGAATAAAATAAATATTTAAGGGGGCTTCCATACAACAAACGTGATTTTTTTTGCCTTTTTTATAGATAATGGTACCGAACCGCGCGAGTCCGACTCGCACTTGGCCGATTTTTTATATTATACCAGTATTTTAAATGAACATTTGGCGAAGAAGAAATGCCAAAAGGAACTTGCCAATATAGGTTTTTTTCTCCAAATCATCTTATACATATTACAATAAATATAATGATATGAGTGTACATATAGTGATATCAAGTGGTACAATTAAAGTTATGTTAATTCATGTGCTGAATCATTTCCATACATCTCTGTCAGTTAGATATTCATCGATTCTATAATAACCCTTCTTACGTAGAGTATTTTTGATGTGCTTTTTGAACAAATTAACAGGCATACAATGGATAATTGAGGTATTACAATCCTTAGTGATTTAGACAAACTAAATAGTTAAAGATGTATTTTCCCCTCTGAGTTGCGGAGGGCATATTCACCAAATCCTTAGGCTTAGGTAGCGAACGCCGTCCATCCCAATCGATTGGAAAACGGAATAACGCTAAGAAGAAAAAGCAAAACATTTTTAATTTCATTCCAGATGAACAACCTGTATGACTCATCTCAATTATCGTACTACTTACTGTGGCTTTCGTTTATGTTACGACAAATGTACCAATAACATGTGATAACAGAAAATCAACAGCCCTCAGAATAACATTATTTCTACTATGATCATATTTTTGCCAACATTTCCTCCGTTATTTGCTCTATACACACTTACATCTGTAAGTATGCCAAAATAGCCGCGGAAATGCTCTTCCCAAACCCATAATACGTCGACATTCATCAACTATCACAATTTTCCCCCCTTCATATAGTGTTTCCTTTGATATATCATATAACTCCATATGACACTGAGATTGTGTCGAACAACCGAGACTATGACGTCAAAGTGCTTGTCTTGCTCGATCTTTAAGAAATTGATAGAGACAGAAGGGTTTCAGATGGAATCTTTCAAGGCCGCTTATTGGACCATTTGTATTGTTCTATTTTCACTACTTTTAGCTACCTTTATTTTAGGGTTTCGTAGATAAGTAGACTTTAGAGAAGTACATTCGAGAATTGTTAGGGTGCGAGTGGCCTACTAATATTTTTAATATTACAACCTGCACGTGGTGTAACCCTGTGAATTAACTCCAACCCATTGTACAAGGCACATAGATAGAGACAAGTCTGTACTTTGATTTAAAATATGAGTACTATTACTAAATTTAGAATTGTTAACAATTCTCTCTCTCTTCTTCAGTCTTTGGACTGATGTTCAACCAAGCTTTCCTGCTCAAAAGTGAAAACAATACCTACTAAGAGAGGTAGGGCGCATCAAAGCAGCATTGTGTTCCTGTGTATGAGTGTGGTCATTAGTAAGCTCTTATGGAGTTGCTGTGTTATCAACAGAGTGACATGATACTTAATGTATTGCAAGCGTTTATAGGCTAAGGTAACCGCTTTACATCAGGTGAGTCGTATGCCTCATAAGATCGTATATATAAAAAAATACCTTCGATTATATTCTAAATGTTCAGTTGTATAGACAAAATCTTTGCACTAAAGAACTGCTTATTTCTCAGATGCTATGTTGATCTTCTTCTCAAGGTTACTTCGACACTGGACAAATAGAGTTTAGAAGAAGAATGTACTTGTATCCCTAAATATTTATTTGTAAAAAGGAAAAATTCACCTCCCGATCTAACAGGAGGGTTTGTGGTGGTGGCAACTTTTTCCATTTCTACATTGTAATGTCGTCTGTCGGTATAGCGCTATCTGCCTTCTATTGCATTCCTACAATTCTGAATGTCGTATATAAGTATGTTGCATGTTGTTTGCCAATCTAGCAATCTAGTTGCATAAAAAATATTTCAACTGAGAAAAAGAGGTGGAAATTGACCGTTTTGTATTTAATCTCTCGACTCGAAGGACGAACAGACACAGGTGTTTAAAGACATCAATATCTTCGAGAGGGTCCCGTGGGAGATGTCAACTGCTGTTAAGGTGAAAAATAAATAAATATAATAAATATTGTCGGACAAATTACACAGTGCCACCTAGCCCCAAAGTAAGCGAAGCTTGTGTTATGGGTACTAGACAACTGATAAACATACGTAAATACATTTTTTTTTTGTAAATACATAAGTACTTATTATACATAGGTTTTTCCAAGGGACTACAGCATGGAGTTCTTCAAGAAATGCGTGAAGAGGTTTTTAGAGGGTCGGCAACGCATGAGTGACGCCTCTGGTGTTGCAAATGTCCATAGGCTACGGTGACTGTTTAACATCAGGCAGGCCGTATGCTTTTTTTAGTTTGCTATTTGCGATTGCTACCTTAGTGGTATAAAAAAAAAATAGAAAATACCCAGACCAATACAAACAGACATGTTCATGCACACAAATGTTTGTACTGTGTGGGAATCGAACCCACGAGCGTTGGTGTCAAAGTAGCGTAACAGCGGGTTCCACCACTGCGCCACCGAGCTCGTCGAAAAAAGTGAAAAGTGAAAAGGATAGACGATCGCATATCAATAGTATCTTATCACTTTCGCCCGAAATGTCTCCACCACTGAATATAAAGATTTTTTTTATACTACGTAGGGAGGCATACAAGCATACGGCCCACCTGATGTAAAGCCGGTACCGTAGCCTATTAACGCTAGCGATATATTAAGTATCACTTGAGCGATGCCTCCTCTGCTGCTTACACAGCAACTCCTTGGGAGCTTACTGGTGACACGCAGGAACACAACAACCCTCTAGGGAGTTGTTATTTAGCTGCGGTTTTCTGTGAGGTGGAGGTACTTGCCCAGACGGTCTGCTTTGATGCGCCCTACCTCTCTTAAAATATCCAGACCAAGACAAACCGACATGTTCATGCACACAAATGCTTGTCTCGTATGGGAATCGAACCCACGAGCGTTGGTGTCAAAGTCGCGTCATTCACGACTGAGCCACCGAGCTCGTCAAAGATAAAAGATAAAAATAATTTAGTAGTCTTACAGTCTTTAAATCAAATCATATTATATCTTACTAATTTCTCATGATTTAATCTTTCTTTTTAGGGTTCCGTACCCAAAGGGTAAAACGGAACCCTATTACTGAGGCTCCGCTGTCCGTCCGTCCGTCAGTCCGTCCGTCTGTCACCAGGCTGTATCTCTTGAATATGGAGGCTTCTTTATACAATGGGCTATCTGCTCGATATGATTGTATTGCAAGCATTCATTCATAAGCTATTCTCCACTTCAGGAGTACGCCCAGACGAGAGTTGAGAAACACGCGAGTCACCCCACGGTCATCGTATTGCCACTTTTTACGATTCCAATATGGCGGATCGATAACCGTGGGGCCGTTCTATAAAATTTATTGTCCGACGTGCATTGAAATGATATGAGATATATAAAAACTTCTTCGGTAATGAAGCCTTTTGTTATTTCTCTCCGAGCTAAGAGCCATTGTCTGAAAATATTTTAATAACAGCATAGTAATAAGTATGTATGTATGTATATCTTCACGCCAAGTCCCTTGTAGGGTAGGCAGAGAGAACCGAGCGCCATAAGACGCGGTCCTTACACACTTCACTCGCTTCTGTGACATTCATAGCTCTTCTCATGCACTCTCTTTTCATGCACGCTCGCCGGTTCCTAGGGCTTCTGACATCACCTTCTGATAAAACACGACCAATTTGGTCATAGTAGGTTAGTCTCGGCCTTCGTAGTAATAAGGATTTTTGAAAAAGACTGTGCAAGTCTATATGGGAAGTGGCCCTGATGTGAAGCGGTTACTGTGGTCTATGCATGCTTGTAATACCTACATTAAGAATCACTCGCGCGATGCCACCTTTGTTGCTAACACAGCAACTCCTTAGGGGTGACTTCATTCATACTCAGGAACACAATAACCCTCTGGGGAGTTGTTATTTGGCTACGGTTTTCTGTGAGGTGAAGGGCTTTCGCAGACGGGCTGCTTTGATGCGCCCTACCTCTCTTCAAAGGGGGTACTTCCACTACAGGCTTTTGTAAAGGGAGGTCAAAACCTGACCCGGTAATTGACGGAAAAAAATATCTTTTAGAATATTTGTTACACAGACCCACGACTTCTTCCGTGTGGATTTGGAATTTGTTCACAGTTTCATGGATTTTATTTTTTCCCACGGCATCGCGGCACCCTAATTATTTTTCCAAAATAAAAGTAGCCTAAGTTAATAACAGCTATCTGCCAGTGAAAATCTGATCAAAATCCGTCCCGCCGTTCGGGAGACTAGCCGAAATGAAAAAAAAGCCGAAATGAAAAAAAAGCCGGAATGAAAAAAAAGGGAGTGCCGGCAGTAGTGAAAACTTGAACATTAACGTTGTGCATTTTTGAATATTTTGGAATGGTTAGGGAATAATTTCGCACGAATTGCTTTATTTATCAGTATAAAAGTACTATCATGTATGTGTTAAAATACAATATTCATTTATTGCGCTATTGTACACAAACATGATAAATTATATTACGTTAAAAATTTAACACTTCAGGACTATTACAATTATTTTACATTAAAAAGTTTTATCTTTTTAATGTAAAATATTTATCTCTCAGAAAAATCAACTTTCATCCATAATTTCAACGACTCTTTCACCATCATCATTACCAGCATCATCATCGCCGATCTCTAATCAAACACACCGCACCGCAAAAACCAACAGCGATGTTGATAAACTACGTTGAACGAAACGCGTAAACGCCAACAATTTCATGGCGCTTACAACGTTTTGGTCGCGAGGTAATAATGCCCTATGAACACTAGCGCTTCATGTTTATAGGTAACTAATGTTTTAGCGCGTTCCACCACTGAGCCACCGAGCTCGTCAATATACGAAACGTAACTCTCTCTCTATCTTCACTAACTTTTGTCTCCCTCTCAACTTCCGTTCGCCTCGCCCGATCACACTTTTCTTAACCCTCTTGTCACGCATTCACCTGCTTACTCCCCAAGTCAAGCGTGCGTAAAGAAGTTTTACTTCAAAAACTCTCATTGCATTGTTAATATTTGAATACACGCCATCAGATTACAGCCAAGTAATTGGCAAGTAATGTACCAGTACATTAAGCTCCGTGTAGTGTTAACAGCTCCCAAAGGACTCTCGAGGACATTCGTCTCAATTTACATTGTGTTGTTGAACCTATTCCTGTTCGTCTCTCGAGTAACAGAGATTAAATACAAAAGGGTCGATTTCCACTGTTTTTCTCAGTTGCTATCTATCTATAACTTCACGCCAAATCCCTTGTGGGGTAAGCAGAGAGAACCGAGCGCCACGTGACTCGATCCTTACATATCTCACTCGCTTCTTTAACATTCATTGCTCTTCTCATGTACGCTCGCCGGTTTCTAGGGCTCCCGACATCACCTTCTAATAGAACAAGTCTTGGCCTTCCCCGGCTCCTACATCCTTCCACTTTTGCATTGTACATCTGCTTCGTCATTCTTTCATCTTGCATTCTTTCTACATGTCCGAACCAACGGAGCATGCCTCTTCTTATTTTAACACCGATGCTCTCTTTCAGACCAAGTCTGTTTCTAACATCATTTCTTAGTTGCAATATACATATATACTCTATTTACTATGCTTATATTTCTAGGAAAATTATAGTTCATGAAATTAGATAAGCCGGGATAGCCCAGGGGATAAAGAATAGTCCGAGACTTTGACATTGGAATTGTTTACCGAAAATTTTGTCATTGGAATTGATTACCGAAAACTTTGACATTGGAATTGTTTACCGAACACTTTGTCATTGGAATTGTTTACCGAAAACTTTGTCATTGGAACTGTTTACCGAAAACTTTGTCATTGGAATTGTTTACCGAAAACTTTGACATTGGAATTGTTTACCGAAAACTTTGTCATTGAAATTGTTCAAATTCCAATTTCAAAGTCTTCGGTAAACAATTCATAATTTCGACATTAATTTGGTGAACATGCGATTGAATCCAATTATTAGTGCCTAAATAGACAATCGGAGATGAAGATTAACCTATGCTGGCGCTCCTGTCGGCAATCAAGAACTTATTTTTTTTATACTACGTCGGGAGGCATACAAGCATACGGCCCACCTGATGTAAAGCGGCTACCGTGGCTTATTAACGCTTGCAATATATTTAGTATCACTCGCGCGATGCCTCCGCTGCTGCTGCTTACAAAGTAACTGCTTGGGAGCATAGTGGTGACCTCACTCACACGCAGGAACACAACAACCCGTTAGGGACTTGTTATTTGGCTGCGGTTTTCTGTGAGGTGGAGGTACTTCAGCCCAGCCCAGACGGGCTGCTTTGACGCGCTCTCGTAAAACATCCTGACCAAGACAAACAGAGATGTTCATGCACACAAATGTTTGCCTTGTATGGGAATCGAACCCACGAGCGTTGGTGTCAAAGTCGCGTCATTCACGACTGAGCCACCGAGCTCGTCAACACTTAATTCCAATATTGACTTATATTCCGGTACGAATTTTGACATGTACTAGTAATTTCGTGTTTTAGGTTTATGTACATATTTGATATTTGTAATTATCACTTGCGGCGGTCAAGGTCAACATCGCGAGGAAACCCGCTCGTCTAGGAAATTATATTTCTAAAGACTTGTGACCTGAGAATGATCTGGTTTTCCCTCAGGGTTGTGGAGGTTTGCCGGCAGTCGCCCCATGTCCGTCTCCAACCTGCGTCTTCGTAGTCATCAGTGGAGGACCCCCTAATCGTAATGGGTAAGGAAACGGGGCAACGCTAAGACCAAGTAGAAATATAGTTCATGAATATGAATGAACATTTTTTATAGACCCACACATCATAAACTTTTCGGGAAATATAGTCGGCGTAAAAATTGATCAATACCCTTTTTAACCGACTTCAAAAAAGGATGAGGTTCTCATTTCGACTGTATTTTTGTTTTGTATGTTTGTTTCGCGATCATTCCTCCAATTATGAATTAATTTTAATGATTCTTTTTTTGTTTGATAGCTCATACTTCAGAGGTGGTGGTCCTATATAAATTTTATCGAAATTGATACAGCGCCTTGCCTTGCCTTTCTTACATCACAGGTATTCCATACATATATATGTGTCTATGAATATTAATGAAGCGAGTGAGACGTGTGTTGTTTGTTGATTTGTTTGTGTGTTGTTTGCAGATTTATGTATGGCTCTCCCTGCCTATTCATCCTGCGGCCTGGCGTGAAGATCACCACCGTCCGTCGCTTCTTCGCGATTATAATAAAAAGTTTACTGATATATCTTCAATTGCAGTAAAAATGTATTAAACAATTACGTAGATACTTAAATTATTTTAATAATAATAACAATGTATTTATTTTCAATGTTATTTATTTATTCATTCTCTTCTGTTCATATTTATAATAATTATAATTAACAATGAATTTAGATCGCACTTTACACATACACAAACATACTTTCACACATAAACACAAAATAATTATGCAAAAATGATGGTAGGTAACTTGTCAAGATAGGAAGGGTTGTTGTATGCAAAAATGATGGTAGGTAACTTGTCAAGATAGGAAGGGTTGTTGCTTACGCATAGTGCTTATTTTTGTATCACATATTTAAGCAGGTAGGAATAGTCTGCCGTTAATATTAATATTTTTTTGTGGTCATCTTTCATTGGCTTTGTTATTCATGTTTATGTACTGTATTCGATTTATATGCTGTGCTGTTAATGGCCCTAATGAAGAAAATAAAATAAAAATACAAATAGAGAGAATACGTGCAAAATAGTGTGGCAAAATATTACCAGAGAACATTTTATATCCAAGTTGTAATTTATACGATAGTATTTTTTAATGAACGTCATCAAACTGTGAAATAGTTAATTGGATATCAGATCATATATTATTTTGAAATACGTAGAGAAATACTATATTACACAATCAAAGCTTACTGAAATTACAAAAAATAAATACTTTAAATCGACTTCCGGTGGAAAATAGAGATGATTTTCAACACACCTTTATATGTACAATGAATATATTATTTCTGATTTCTGTGTAAGTCCAGTGTATCCATGAGCAGACGTTAATCGGATTCCATGCTGAAGCACAAAGCTGTACTTATTTGCTCTGGATTTAACGTGTCTTCCGACGAAACAGATTAGAACAAACCAAGCTTCCATCTCCAGCAAATGTCCTTTTGTTCGCGCTTGACACAAAGGGCAGGCAGGTGCGGGATTGGAGGAATAATTATATTTAATTACCGCTGTTCACGTACCGTGCGCTCAAGTGTTATGTGCCCTCTTTGAGAATTATTGTAACGGCCTCGTTTGAGAAGCGCGCGCGAACAGAATACGCTAAGTACTTAAGTTTGTCTACAGTTCATGCATGTGTAGAAAATAATATGTTATTTGATAGTTGATTTGGCACACTTAGAAGGATTTTATTCTATTACTTTCTACGAGCAGTTCATGTCTATCTGTATATGTAGTTTTGGATCTCAGAAACAGATCACAATCACGGGGATCAAATTTTGTATTTAGATGAGAGTTTTTAAGTTTATCTATATAAGTGTCCTTCTTTTATAAATTATATAAATATACATAAATAAATAAACACACATGTTTACATATGTATATATTTTAGTATATATCCTAAAGTACTCGTATATACATAATTTTGTGCTTGTCATCATATTTGCTATTGTTACCCACATTAGCAAATATGTAAAAAATCTTATATAACTAATTTCAGAAATTAATATGTATCTATATGATCTACCTATATTTAAATACGGTGACGGCTTTCTAGTTAAGTACCTTTTTAGTATACATTTTATAAATATACACACAGTAAATGGAACTAATGACACTGAGGGAAGCCAAAAAAATTAAGCTGATTAAGTAATGTTAAGAGAAAGATATTGTAGTTTTACAAGATGTTTTAAGGAAGGAAGTGATTGAGCACTCCTTATATCAAATGGCAAAGCATTCCATAGACGCACAGCCTCGACCGAGAATGAGAGAGAAATCAGTGGAGTGGTGTGATGTTTTAAGACGGAGATGATAAACGCCGCTATATACTCTCTTCGCAACAAATCATCCTCTCAAACATGCAAATCTCTTAGGGCAAGTCCTCAACTTCTATGAATGGGTTTTCCGATCTGGATGCTTTAAACAGTCATTTTTCAGAACCACCCACTAGTCTTGATGATATATTCAAACAATCATCTCTTTTGAACTTGGCCAATACACAACGACCAAACTGTATCCCTTTTTCTTTCGGTGTGGTTTCGGAGGACGACAATGCTTATTCCAATCTTGGTAGACATATTGCCTTCCATTATTTATAATTATTACTCATATTATTAACTTTTCTCTGACAACAAATATCTTTCCGAGAGTTTGGAGGAAGCTTATGTTATTCCTTTTTCAAAAGGTGCTAATCTATATTTACTTTCGCAGTATCTCCCTATCTCTGTTCTTCTTATACTCTCTAAAGTACTAGAAGATGCTGTCCACAAGCAACTATATTCTTATTTATCGACAAATAACATTCTCACTCCATTTCAATCTGGATTTCGTCCTTATAATAGTACCGACAGTGCATTACTTCATGTCACTGAAGATATTCGTTACGCGATGGACGACCAACAACTCACTGTATTTGTACTATTGGACTTCAGTAGTGCCTTCAATTCTGTGGACTTTGTTGTTCTACTTACTACTCTCCGTGCACTTAATGTCTCGCCCTCCGCAATCTCATGGTTTAACTCGTACCTTTGAAGTCGGCAGCAGTGTATTAAGGTTGTTGACACTCTTTCGGGGTGGATCGACTTAACTGCTAGTGTCCCTCAGGGCGGCGTGCTATCACCACTACTCTTCTCGGTATTCATTAACCAAATTACTAAAGTTATCCTGATCGAGACAAACAGACATGTTCATTTACACAAATGTTTGTCCTGTACGGGAATCGAACCCGTTGGTCTCAAAGTCGCGTTATTAATCGTTGCGCCACCGGGCTCGTCGACAATATTCATCACCTGATTATTTCGTGGATAAATATAAATTGAAACGAGTCCCTTATTACGTCAAAAATGTACCCATTGTGGTTCACCTCAGCCGGAAAGAATACATCAAATTGTCACAAGCATTCAAATTACGATCGTGAATTTAACCCGCCGAATGGAAGGGTTCTTTATCTCTATCCCCACTCCATGTTCGGTCACGTCAATTCTCCTTTCATGCATTTTAGATTTATTGTTGAGTTTTAGTGGCCGCCCGCCTGCATCCTAATGTTTCAATTAGATCGAACAGTTTTGTTTTACGAGGGTCCGTGATGGAGACACCGAGGAGTCAATTGTGGTATTATATTGGATAGCCTTTAAGTGGATTTTGACAACAGAATTTCATATATTGCCAGCAAATGTAGACATACAAGCGTACGTACCACCGGATGTAAAGCGGTTACCGTAGCCAATCAGTGCTTGCATTATGTACCACTGGCGCGGTCACCGCAGCCTATGTAGCCTCGTAATACCACGGTGATGTTACTTGCGCGCTGCCGATCTTGTGACCTAAGGATGTTTCGTCACAGTACCAAGTAATTTCTCTGCCAAATCTCACCCTTCAAACCGGAACACAGCTATATAAATATAGCTGCTGGGCGGTAGAAATAGGTGACACAGAGTTACCCACGCAGACGACTTTTGTACAATGTCTCCCTCTGGTAAGGACTGAAAAGGACTTATATTATTCAGCTCCCACATCCTTCCATTTCAGATTGTATATCTGTTTCGTTATTCCTTCCTCCTGCATTCGTTCTATATGTCCGAACCAATAGAACAGAGAGAGCTTTTAAGAGCCGTAGATTTTGTGTATCATTCGCATCTCGGCAGCGTTTATTCTACTGTCATGCTCTCCCTGACATTCCCATCCCTGATTGCCATTGGCAGCTTATAACTGTGAGTTGATAAGTAGAAACGCTCCGACAAATATTACACCATATCAACCCTTACTCATCCCTCTGTAAGCGTACGGATCTCTCTTCAGAACAAAACTTACGATATACTACACCACGCTGATCAACTTCGGATAGGCGGAGGCCAGTGTTGTCGTACCGATCGACATCTTATTTAAGCCATTGTCAGCTATCGACATAGTCGGGACCGATGGTTTATTGTGTCGTCCGAAGCTCAGGGAAGCTCATGGTGAAAAACCCATCCATAGACATGCTGCGGTCGACATAGACACGCGATACGACGATTTCACATCTACGTTAATATAGAAAGCGGAAGAGTTTCTAGGATTGTTTGTATGTTTGTTTGTTTGAACGAGCTAATCCATGGAGCTACCAGTCAGATTAAAAAATATCTTTTTGTAATTGAAAGTTCAATCATTGAGGAAGGTTATAGGCTATCCAGCATCGCGAAACTACTCTTAGAAGCCGCGCAAAAAGAAAAAAAAGTAAGAAAGAGCGGTTCGTACGGGAACCGGGATAAGCGCAGACGAAATCGGAGTGTGGCTAGTAAATATGTAAACGAAAAAATGACGCTTGAAATTTACAAAATGGGAAAGGAATAAAATTAAAAAAACTCAAATAGTAAGTATATATTTTAAAAACTTTTCAATTGAAACCAAGTAATAAAAAAAAAAGAATAACGCAAAGTACGATTTCTTGTGCTAATATAATCCGTGACGGAAGCTAATCCTTCTACTGTTGACACTTGGGACTCATCCCTCATTAGGGGAGAGAAGTTAACGAACGAAAAAGAGGCTGTAATGCGATAAGCCTCGCCTTCAAAAAACCACTTGTGCCGCAGCTGACGGAAAGTCGATATGAATCCTTGACGTACGCTTTTAAAAGCTAACGCTGTCCATGGAACAAGAAATATCTAAATTTGTACATATAATGTGTTGACTACTAATCTACTATGACCACATTGGGAAGAATTGAATTGAAAAGCCCCTATGTATGCATGTATAATTGCCTGTGTTATATTTCCTTTTTAATAAAAATATAAAAACGAACTCTAACTTATGGAGGTGAGAGCTGAGTATGGCATGGAGACAGCATGAAAGTAGAATAAATGCGGTCGAGATGAGAGCATTGCGCAAAATTTGTGGCATAACGCTTGCTGACCGCGTTCGCAATGAAGACGTGAGAGAAAGAGTTGGTCTGTAAGAGAGTGTCGGTGTTAAGATAAGAAAGGGCATGCTCCGTTGGTTCGGACATGTAGAAATAATGCGGGACGAAAGAATGACGAAACAGATATACAATGCAAAAGTGGAAGGATGTAGGAGCCGAGGAAGACCGAGACTAACCTACCATGACCAAATTGGTCGTGTTTTATCAGAAGGTGATATCAGGAGCCACAGGAACCGGCGAGCGTGCATGAAAAGAGCGAACGTTACAGAAGCGAGTGAAGTATGTAAGGACCGCGTCTTATGGCGCTCGGTTCTGTTTGCCTACCCCGCAAGGGACTTGGCGTGAAGATATATATACATACATAAAAACGAATTGAAAATTCTGTAAATTTTAATAAAACCAAAATCATTACTGAAAAAAACATCATACGTTTGCCATTTCCGCTCAAAATTGAGATGCCTGCAAACAACTACATTCACAATCAGCAATGAATTCATTCTCTCATAGAAACATTGTGGCATTATGAAATAACAGATTGCTCCATAATAATCTTGTTCAACCAATTTTTTTAGTCCGCATAGCTCTTTGAAGAGCATCGTAAAACGTGGGAACAAAGAAAACTTCTCGAATATAAAGGATCTCAGTGAAAAATGCTTCCGGTATTATTATTCAGGTGAGGCGGTGACGTCATCGCCGCGCTCCTTTTAAACGGAAATATTAACAGAATATGCCTTGGAGGTATCTAACCAAGAATGCTTCAGCAAAATGATATACCGTTATTTATTTATAGCGTTAAATGTACCCGGAGTAGTTTCAAAATTGCACCTAGTTGCACGTGCGGCAATTAAATTCTCATTCTTTTTTTACAACATCGAGAGGCATACAAGCATGCGGCCCACCTGATGTAAAGTTACCATAGCCTATGAACGCTACACATTAAGTATCACTCGCGCGATGCCACCTCTGCTGCTCACACAACAACACCTTAGGAGATTACTGACGACCACACTCGCTAGCATTTTACACTGAGCTGGAAGTAGTTTCCCAGACGCTGCTGTAATGCGTGCCTCTCTTAAATATACTCAGACGAGACAAACAGACATGTTCATGCACACAAATGTTTGTACTGTGCGAGAATCGAACCCACGAGCGTTGGTGTCAAAGACGCGTTACTAACCACTGTGCTCTTCATTTAATTCGTAGAAGCACCAATTTTATAGACCACAACATGGCGCTGGAGTAGTAAACAACAGATCTGCAGTTCGAAACCCGGTGTGGCCATGTACCATTATATACGGATCGGGTTTATGTACATGTTCGTAATTATCACTCGCTCTGCGGTGATGGAAAACATAGCGAGGAAACCCGCACGTCTAAGAAATTATATTTCAAAAATCATATGACCTAACCTGTCGATAGTCTGTATCCCCTCTGGGCTGTTGAGGTCTGACTGTCAGTCATGTTAAAATGTCTAATACTCAGGTTTAGTCACGGACCCCGTTGAGGAAGTAGCACCTCATCTCGCAATGTCCGGGAAGTCTTTTGTTTTTCAATTGTTCTGTAATAAATAGACTGAAACAATTGTAACATCAAAGCTAGTTTACACTGAAGAAATTTAATGCACGTTTGCATTCAGTTGAATTGAGAGCTCGATGGCGTCGTTGCGCGTCTCATTCTTATCTAACACTCAGGTTAAGCAACGTCGACCGCAGCCTGTCTATGAATTGGTTTATCTATCTCGAGCTTCTCCGTGCTTCGGAGGGCACGTTAAGCCGTCGGTCCCGGCTGTTGTCGATAAATGACGGTCGTTAAGCTAAGTCAGTGGCCATCAGGCGCCTTAAAAACACTGCCCTCCGCCAATCCGCATTTAAGCAGTGTGGCGGAGTATGCTCTGAACCCCCTCGGTTGAAGGGAGCCCCGTATCCCCGCAGTGAGCTGAGTACGGGTTGATGGTGGGGGTGGTGTATGCATTTCTTTCAGTTTCTTTCAGTGTTTAGTGTCATATCTATGTACTCGTACCAATATCTTATTCAGCACTGGCTATCAATAACTGTCTATGATTTTTAGCACTTGCATAAGCATTTGAACGTAGGTCTCTTTAGGGTTCCGTACCCAAAGGGTAAAACGGAACCCTATTACTGAGGCTCCGCTGTCCGTCCGTCCGTCCGTCTGTCACCAGGCTGTATCTCATGAATCGTGATAGTTATACAGTAGAAATTTTCACAGATGATGTATTTCTGTTGCCGCTATAACAACAAATACTAAAAATAGAATAAAATATACAACAAACGTGATTTTTTTGCTCACTTTTGCTCGATATTAATATCGGCAACAGGTAGACGCTTGAAATATTCACAGAATATTTAGTTATATATTCACTTTAAGAATAAATAATTAAATTTAAATAAAACAAATATTTAAGGGGGTCTCCTATACAACAAACGAGATTCTTTTTGCTGTTTTTATAGATAATGGAACTCTTTGAGTGCGAGTCCGACTCGCACTTGGCCGATTTTTTATACAACTAGATAGACAAACAAGCATGCGGCCCGCATTAGATGGTAAGCGGTCACCGACGCTCGCGACACCACGGAGATGTTACTCGCGCGCTGCCAATCTTGTGACCTGAGGATGTTTCGTCACAATACCCCAGTAATTTCTCTGCCATATCTCACCCTTCAAACCGGAACACAGCTATATAAATATAGCTGCTTGGCGGTAGAAATAGGTAAGACAGAGGTAAGTTTCCCTCTTGTAAACGGCAAGTTTATTGCCATATTTCTTTTTCACCGATAGTCATCGCGCCATATTAGTTTTTCGACATCACGTAGCTTATGACGCTCAGGGGAAGAATACGAATTTGATGACACCTCACTCTTCGAAATCGGTTAAGCCGTTTATGCTACAGTACATCACAATGCAACGGACATACATACGTACCCACATACATGCGCGTGAAAAACATTACCCTCCTTTCACGTCTGTCGGATAATGATAACAAATCAAAATCAATTGTGAAAATCTGAACCGATTCAATATTATTGGCACTGATTTATCGACACCTGCAAGGAAAATATCGTAACTCATTTTTCGTAACTTTAGGGGAGATCGTGTCAAAGATTCAAAAAAAACTTATTATGCTCTATTAGGCATAAGGCTTAAATTGGTCAAAGATTCAAAAAAATCTTATTATGCTCTATTAGGCATAAGGCTTAAAAGGATCAAAGATCCAAAAAATTCTTATTCAAAGATTTTTTTTAATCTTTCACGCCTTTTAAGTCTTATGTCTAACAGAGTATAATAAGTTTTTTTCGAATCTTTGACGCCTTTTAAGCCTTATGCCTAATAGTGCATAATAAGATTTTTTTGAATCTATGACCCCATTTAAGCCTTGTGCCTAATAGAGCATAATATGATTTTTTTGAATCTCTGACGCGCTCTCCTCTAAAGTTATGAAAAATGAGTTATGATGTTTTTCCTTGCAGGTATCGTCATGTAAGAGCGTATTGCGGCACTCGGTAATCCTGAAAGGAGTCGCTGAGGTATCGCTAATTCAACAGATTATGCACCAGTCTGAACCGGAGTCGATGCTCGCTTTGATAATCTAGTTACTGCTCTGTTTCAATTATCCAAAGCTGTTATGCAGCTTATAGCTTCGGCCGTTATCTCTGTATACATTAATACCATTTATGTTTGTCGAGTATGTAACCGCTTTGTAACTTCTCATCAGTTGTGATGTAGGTATTAAGGGTAATTAATTTTGAAACGAAGTCAAAGTCAAAGTCAAAATCTTTTTATTCCGTAAAAATGGCTACATTTGTTTGGAATCGTCACAATTTTTTTCCCTACCGTGCAGTTTATGACTAGGTGAGCACTGATAAAAATACTGCCAAAAAACTCAGGCATCCCTCTTTTGGTATCCAAACAAATTTACATAATTTATTAATTACACTATAATTGGATCGACTCAATCCCAGGCATTTTTATCATTAATATAGTCAGATACTTTATAATATGCCCTGCTACACAACTTCGCTTTAATAGTAGTTTTAAACTTGTTTATTGACAATTCTCTTATATTGCTGGGAAGTTTGTTATAGAACCGTATACATTGCCCCATAAAAGAATTACTTATTTTGTGGAGACGGCTTGCATGTAACACAAGATTATGCTTATATCTAGTATTTATGTTATGAGTATCACTCTTTTTACAAAATGAGTCTATGTTTTTATGGACATACAAAAGATTTTCATAGATATATTGCGATGCGACTGTTAGAATATTTATTTCTTTGAATTTTTCTCTAAGGCTCTCACGGGGACCAAGTTTGTAGATAGCTCTTATGGCTCTCTTTTGCAATAAAAAGATGGTGTTAATGTCCGCGGAGTTACCCCAAAGAAGAATTCCGTATGACATAATACTATGAAAGTAGCTGAAATAAACTATTCTAGCCGTATCAACATCAGTGAGCCGTCTAATAGTTTTCACTGCATAGGCTGCAGAACTTAGTTTTCCTGATAATTTTTCAATTTGTGGGCCCCATTGTGGTTTGGAGTCAATTGTTATACCCAAGAACACAGTTGTCTCCACTGGGGCTAAATTAGTTCCATTAACATGTACATTGGTAGTCACCTGTCTTACATTAGGTGTTGAGAACTTAATTACTTTAGTCTTTTTATCATTTAAAAGCAGATTATTAACATTAAACCAATGCATAACTTTAGAGAGAGCATCGTTAACTTCGTCATAATTACCTAACTCTCTATTAATTTTGAATGTCAAAGAGGTATCATCCGCAAACAATACAATCTCCTGTTTATCCTTTACATAATAAGGTAAGTCATTTATATATACTAAAAATAAGAATGGACCTAGAATTGACCCCTGTGGGACTCCCATGACTACAGGGGACCCCGAAGATCTTTTACCATTAACATCGACCTTCTGTATCCTATTGCCCAGATAAGAAGACAGAAGTTCGAGAGCCTTGTTCCTGATACCGTAGTGGTGTAATTTTCTGACAAGAGTGTCATGGTGCACGCAGTCAAACGCTTTAGACAGATCACAGAAAATTCCCAAGGCATCTTGCGAACCTTCCCATGCCGCGAATATACTTTTAAGCAAATGAATCCCTGCGTCTATAGTTGAACAACCTCTCGTAAATCCGAACTGTCTCCTATGAAGCAAATTATGTGTATTAAAATGTCTGAGCAACTGGCTAAGCATTAGTTTTTCAAAAATTTTACTGAGAATGGGCAGTATGGAAACAGGTCGAAAATTCGAAGGGTCCGAACTATCACCAGATTTAAATAATGGAATGATTTTACTATGTTTCATCAAGTCAGGAAATACACCAGATGCCACACAACAATTGAAAATTGTAGCTAAATGTGGAGCGATTGAAATAATAATAGAAGATATGGTTTTGACAGATAGACCCCACAGATCTTTAGTGTTTTTCATATTTATTGATTTAAAAGCGTTCAAAACATCTTTTGGGCTTACAGCTGAAAATTCAAATATTGTGTCGCATTCTACCACGCTCTGTTTGAGAACGAGTTCAGCAGCTATAGAAGAAGACCTAAGATTTCTCGTAGTAATAAGAGGAATGTTAGAAAAATATTTTTCAAACTCAGTCGCAATTTCTACATCATTTTTGATATCTATATCATTTATCTTTAACTGAAAGTCTCGACTACGTACTTTCGCTCTACCCGTCTCATTATTTATCATATTCCAAACAGATTTAATAATATTTGTTGAACCATTAATTTTATTTCTTAAATATATAGACTTAGCATTGGAACAGGCTCGTTTAAATATTTTAGCATAATTTTTTACAAGTTCTTGAAAAGTCGGATTGTGATTACAGGTCCTTTCTTCATAAAGTTCATACAATTTATTCCGACTTTTGTAAATACCAGGAGTTGCCCAATCACTGAATGTCATACGGTCACTTCCAAACAGTTGTTTTGGAGTAAAGATTGCATTAAATTCACTAGTAATTAAGCTAAATAATGAACTGTACAAGTGGTCCGGAGTACCGTGATAGGGCAACAATACAATTTTTTCTGCTATATTAGACTTAAATCTTTCTAAGCGGCTTTTACTAAATGGTATATAATTTATTTGCTTTCTTTGTATTTTTGAAGAATTTGGAAATGAAACCAATTGACCTGAATGGTCTGACTGAACTTTATTAATTATAGATTGATATGAAGGTTTTACATTGCTAAATATATTGTCAATACATGTAGCACTTGTAGCAGTTACTCTTGTTGGCTCTGTAAAAATATGATGCAAATTGTTTGATTTAAATAAATTTAAAAAGTTGTAGGTAACAGTATTTTTCTCCAAGATATTTATATTAAAGTCTCCACAAATTATAACAGTTTTATGGCTATTAGATAATTTATTTAAGGCATCCTCCATGATATTTGAAAATGTTTCAAAGGGCGCGCTAGGAGGTTTGTACAGGTTCATAACAATGAATCGTTCCAATTCAATGCATGAAATCTCTACAACTCGCTCAACAGAGAGGCTCACAATGTCACACCTTTCTTTAAATTTAAGCAACTTATTTAATAATATTAAGGAGCCACCATGTATACAGTTATCTCTGATGAATGAGCTTGCAACCTGGTGGTTATTGAAGCTGAAAATGAATTGATGGGGTTTTAGCCAGTGCTCAGTTAGACATAAAATATCAATATTGCTACAATTCATAAACAACTCCAATTCTAACTCCTTTCCTATCATCCCCTGAATGTTTTGGTGCACCAGGTTGATACAATTATTATTCTTTCTATATTCTTGACAATTTACAATTGATGGGGATATTGTATTATTATTACTTTTAGTTTCATTTTGAATATTGTTATTATTACTATTTACATTGCCAGAGTATAACTCTATTGTCTTGTAACCTAATTTAAAGAATTTGGAATACCTTCCAAGGTACCATTACATAATGTCAAATTATCTAACTGCTCAAAAGAAGCAGGGTTGTTAGCCAAACTTTTGGCTGGTTTCTTAAAACAATATGATAGCGAATCTGCTATTTGTCTTTTATAAAAATTGCTAAGATAAAATTTATCTTCTGTCAAATTATAATGTTTATTATTAAATATATTTATGTCAAGTATATGAAATTTGTCATCATATAATGTCAATGTATGCATTTTATCATTTAATCTATACCTAGATGCATTTTCCGCCTCGGGCAACAAAGTACTGTATGGAAAAGTAAATAAAAACACTTTTCCCACATTTAACTGCTGTAACATATTAAAATATTTAATCATTATATGTTTGTTTAAATTTCCTCTCCTCCCAATAAAAACAATTAAAGTTGTGTTGGGGTGGTAATCCCTCTTAACTATTTTATCAACTATTTGAGTGAAACTGGCTCCAGGCAAACAATAATTGGTAA
Source organism: Pyralis farinalis (assembly GCA_947507595.1). Classification (NCBI taxonomy): domain Eukaryota; kingdom Metazoa; phylum Arthropoda; class Insecta; order Lepidoptera; family Pyralidae; genus Pyralis; species Pyralis farinalis. Next base: position 39,778,572 of record OX382261.1, on the reverse strand, counting down.
CCAGTTTTCCTGATTTTTGTAATAATAATTGGCCCATATTTTTACCTATTTCATCACTATACATTATTATTTTGGAGTTATTATCTTCACTATTATTATTTAATGATGATGACATCTGTTTAAAAGCACTACTATTAATGGCCTCATTCACATTATGGCTATGTACTTGAGATAGTTTCGAGGATCGAGTTACCTGTGAACATTTCATCGGAGTTCGGGTTAATTCATTCCTATTGTACAAGTTACTAAGAGACGATAATTTTTGTTCATTTTCTCTCAAGTCAGCTAGTAATCTATCCATGCCTACACTGTATTCTTCAATATCTCTTTGAGCATCCTCATATTTTTTAGTCATTAAATCTAAAGAACTATTAAGTGTTTGGATCTCAGATTGTAGGTCTTGAATGATGTTTTTATATTCCCTATTATTAGTATTAAATTTGTAACTAGCATGTTTATCCTGTGTGTTCGATACTACAGACCCATCACAGGTTAAGTCAATTGTCAGTGACGGTGGATCATTCGTATTTGAGATGGCAGAAGCAGTAACTAAGTTTGGAGCGCTATCTAGCAATTCATTAAATAACGACTGGGAATGAACAACTGTTGACTCCTGATGGGAACATTCCAGCTGATCAATTGTACTTAGTGCCTGTTTGAATTTGGTTTCTAGCTGAATATTGCGTTCTAGAGTGGTCTCAAACTCAACCCTACATTTATCAAAACTACCTACCAAAGACTGCAATGTATTATTGTCTTCCAAAGCATTATCTAACTCTAAATTAATTTTCACTATCTTTTCCTTAAGTATAGTATTACTTTTAATAATTGACAGTGCTTCCAACTCATTGTCATCTCGTTCATTTTGCAATTTTTCTGACAATTCCTTATATTTCTTTAAATCTTTTAAAGTTAATAAAAATTTATTATTTAATTCTTTGTATCGTAGCTCTGAATTTTTAACATCTTTTAATGCATTTAAATACCTGTCATTTAACTCTTCATAGCGTGCCACAGCCATTGCCTTTCTAGTCAGCATCATTTCACCTCAAACCGTTTAGTTAAAAAATAAATAAATAAATAAGGTAGGTGTACCTAATTAGAATGATACAGATTAAGTTATTGTATACTATATTTTATGGCTAATTCACTAATGGCAACTATATAAACCCATGTATTTTATGCAGTAGTGAGTAATTATTTACAATGAGTAATTAACTATTTAATATACTATTTATACTATAGCCCCGGTTAGAAGTTGCTCAGGAACTAATTCAATTAAACAGTTAAATGTGTAAATTGTTGAGTTTATTGTCAACGATTTTGAAGAATCCAAAATCAGGGCTATAATTTTAAAAGGCTTATTTTTAGGGTTCCGTACCCAAGGGGTAAAACGGAACCCTATTACTGAGGCTCCGCTGTCCGTCCGTCCGTCCGTCCGTCTGTCACCAGGCTGTATCTCATGAACGGTGATAGTTAGACAGTTGAAATTATCACAGATGATGTATTTCTGTTGCCGCTATTACAACAAATACTAAAAAATGGAATAAAATAAATATTTAAGGGGGCTCACATACAATAAACGTGATTTTTTTTTTTGGCGTTTTTATAGATAATGGTATGGAACCCTTCGTGCGCGAGTCCGACTCGCACTTGACCGATTTTTATACAACGTCGTACTGCTAATACAGCAACTTTTAAGGAGCTTACTGGAGCCCTCACTCACATGTAGGAACACAACAACCCTCCAGGGAGTTGTTATTTGGCTGCGGTTTTCTGTGAGGTGAAGGTACTTCCCCCGACGGGTTGCTGTGCCCTATCTCTATTAAAATACCCACACCAGAACAAGCAGACATCACTTTTCATCATTGCGCCACCGAGTGCTCACGACTAAGCCTTGGTGAGTTTTGGCCTTCCACGGTCTCGCTTGGATCTCGTACATCCTTCTCCTTTCGTGTACATTTATAATTTGTTACATCACTGATATTTATACAATGCGAAAATGGAAGGATGTAGGAGCCGAGGGAGACCAAGAGTAACCTACCATGATCAAATTGGTCGGGTTTTATCAAAAGGTAACAGCACCTTTTGATACCACGACCCTTAGAATCTTAGAAACTCGCTGGTTTCTAAGATTCAAGATTCGATAAAAGGAATCAATGTTAAAAAAGCGAGTGAGGTATGTAAGGACCGCGTCTTATGGCGCTCGGTTCTGTCTGCCTACATACATATATAAATACATACACACTTATATTAAATAGTTAATTCAAAAGTTATTTTGCAACAGTCAAGTTTATGGGAAATTTAAACTACTTTGTGCTACATCCCTTCAAACCTTTTACCACCAATTTGTTTATACAAACAAGCGCCGGTTCCATCACCAACTACCATTAGTCGATGCCTGTCATCGCTGCCATGGCTGCTCTGGTCGTCACTTCGATTGTCCACCATCAGGACCTGTTCCAGATGGTGGGCATTCGAAGACACGCATGTTGCTACCATAGCTCCTCTAGCCACCTCTGTAACACGTGTCATCTTCCCACGAGTTATCCTCAGAGGTTGTACATGTTACTCGTTCGAAATTCAATCGACTAGTTAATAATAAATAGTCTCTGGCAAATTAGACAGCGCCATCTAGCCTCGAACGAAGCGAAGCTTGTGTTATGAGCACCAGATAACTGATAAACATACGTAAATACATTTTCGTTGTAAAAACATACTTGTGATACATAGAAACACCCAGATTAATATAAACAGACATGTTCATGCACACAAATGTTTGTCCTGTGTGGGAATCGAACCCACGAGCGTTGGTGTCAAAGTCGCGTTACTAACCACTGTGCCACCGAGCTCGTCAGTTAAAGGCAGATTACAGTATTATATGAGAAAAGCTTGATCGCGGTTTATGTTTAGAAGGCTATAAAAGCTGTTCCAAGGCCCGATACCCTGACGAGTATCGAATATTAATATTGATGAGAATCTACCTCGAACCACAGAAGTTCTAAAGGTCAGAACAGGATAAAAAACATTTGAAAATGGATTATTCCTCGGGAAATTCATTGTAATACAAAACACAGAAGTTTTTAAGAATAAAAAATCATAAAATAAAAAATGTTGCTAAAGATGTAGCAATTTTTGTGTGCGAGCTTATATAAAAGCAGAGTCAGAGACAGAGAAGCCGTTGGTTCGGGGTTATTTCGCGGGACAGAACCAATATGTTAATAATCTAATCTGTATCAAAGACTATAGATAAGTGAAAGGACCAGTTGAGAATGCGCAATGTTGCATTGCCAGAGGAACACCTGGCTCGTCAATTATATAACAAGTGCTGGAGTTCGCGCTTCGCGCAAATCCCACCACTGCTTTTACAAAATGTACTTTTTTAAATACTTCCGGTTATCAAATTAACTCCATTTTGATACCATTAGAAAGATGCAATTTAGTTTGACTTTCTGGTGAAAACCGCATCTCAATCGCATTTATAGTTTTATTTCTAGAGGCCAAAATGTCAGTGCAGAGAAATAGAGGGAGAAACTGTACTATTTTATGGGTTAGGGATTCAAAATTTAAAAAAAAATGTCGGCCTGTTTGAACATGTTCCTTAAGAGATAGGAACGGTGTTCCTGAACATTCCTATTCTACTTTTTTATGTTGAATCCGAATCTGAAGTAAAAATTCGAATAGTTGAAAAAAAAACGCACATACAAATGCACGTACAGACAAACATATAGATTTCATATAGGAACGGTGTTCCTGAAAAGACAGGACGACAGGACCTGATTCAAAACCTATCAGGAAAGTATAAAATAAATAACATATAAATTGGAGCCGAGGAAGGCCAAGACTTACCTATCATGATCAAATTGGTCGTGTTCTATCAGAAGGTGATGTCAGGAGTCCTAGAAACCGTGCGTGCATGAAAAGAGCAATGAATGTTAAAGAAGCGAGTGAGGTATGTGTTAAGTTACAAATGTCCAAATCCTACGTGGCACATTCTAATATATTTAAATAGTAAACAAGTTTTCTTTCATATGGACAGCATATTTTTATATAAATATATCTACGAGTAGTTTAGATTAGTATGCCTTAGGCTAGAATGGAAGTGCACTTAAATCTACCTACTACATTAGGCCTATGCATGCAATCATATATCCCATAGGTGCACATTTGTACAGATTTAGCTACTTTTTGAGTGCATGAGTGAGTCTAAACGTTTATCTTAGAAAAAGAAAGAAGTTAACACTTTAGAAGATTCGAAGCATTGGAATTGAACCTGATTGCAAACGGCGTCGGGTGTAGTGACATGAAGGAATCAGCGTTGCCTTTCATATTGTTTGTAGGTGGACCATCAAACTGCGAGCTACGGTGGAACATTGGAGCACGCCGTCATCATAACCTCGAATTTAGCCGATATTTGCGACCGAACCTTTTACGTCTGTAACGAATGAATAAAATAACCATTACATTTTCAACATCAAGTCACCAGGGAATGAAAATATACTCCGTCTCACGAAATGCTAACTAACTGCAAGTGAACCAGCTCACCAGTAAGCTTCTAACGAGTTATATATATGTTGCAAGCGTTCATAGGCTACGGTAACAGTTTTACATCAGGTGTAGGGTTCGAGTAATGTGACGATCAGTTCTCTTTTCCTGCACGAATAAGTGTGTATGTATGTATATCTTCACGCCAGGTCCCTTGCGGGGTAGGCAGAGATAACCGAGAGCCATAAGACACGGTCCTTACACACTTCACTCGCTTCTCTAACATTCGTAGCTCTTTTCATGCACGCTCGCCGGTTCCTGGGGTAATATGTAGGTAGATATATATAATATACTATCTGACCCGGCAAACGTTGTTTTGCCATATACATTATTCCAAGGATTATTTTAGTATTATAAAAATAGGGGTTGATGTTAGAAGGTTGAAAATTTAGGGTAGTATGTATTTTTTAATGCCACATCATAAAAAAATAATAGTAAAAAATTTTGTCCAAAAAATAAAAAAAATAATTTGGGGTGGACCACCCTTATGACTTAGGAGTATGAAAAATAGATAGTAGCCGATTCTCAGACCTACTGACTATGCATGTAAAATTTCATCAAAATCGGTCAAACCGTTTCGGAGGAGTATGTTGGCCGCCGACTGTATATAAAGCCGTGATCACGGGCGGACTTGCCCCCGCCCGACTGTCCGCCCGTGACCACGGCTTTATATACAGTCGGCGGCCATACTCGTACATGGGTGCAACCATCAACTGTACAGAATAGAACAGCTAGCCTACCTAGCTGCACTCCCTACCTCTCTGTCCACACCTCTATCTCTCTCCTACTAGGCCCTAACGTCCCTACCACCCTGTCCTAACCATACATGTGATGGTAAGAACAGGTAGTTACCAACGTTAAGGTGTATCGCTGAGTGTAGGTACACACGTACACAGACAAATGTAGCCTACTGTACTTCTAACTCTTCCCTACTTCACCCTATTGTCCCTACCTCCCTATCCTAACCATACATGTAACGGCTAACCCGGTAGTGTGCAACGTTAGAGTGTAACGTTGTATATCAGTACGTATATAAATATGTACAGGATATCTGTTACTAGAGACCTACAGTAACAGACGGAACTTGGGTAGGGATCGGGCGTGTGTACGTCGTGCAATGTACACAGGAAATGGTTTTCTCACTGCCGGTCGAGCAGACTCACAAGACCGATCGTACTGACGGCTAAGGGTGTCTTGGCCACAGTGAGAGGATGTTGAAACTCATGAGAGTCTTCCGTCCAGAGTGGTACTGGACAGGTATAGCCTCCTCCGGCTCTTCCAACGGCTCGTTGGGTACTTCTGGTGTTGCTTGAGTCAAACACGGCTTCTGGATAATGACTGAATTTATTTACAAAAAACATGTTCTTAAATACTAATGTTAATTACTATACACTAATGTAACTATTAACTAGTGTGTCGTGCGTGTGATTTGTCGACACAGTGATTTTGCAGTCAGGTCATTGCTCGTGGTCGAAGTTCATTTCTTGTTGCGCTGACGCGACGTTTTCGCCCGGCCTCTATACGCAAGGCAGGTCGGTTGTATGTTCGTTCTGAACAGGTATGAAAAATAGATAGTAGCCGATTCTCAGACCTACTGAATATGCATAGAAAATTTCATCAAAATAGGTCAAGCCGTTTCGTATGAGTATGGTAACTAACATTGTGACACGAGTATTTTATGTATAAGATATAAACGTTGGTTCGGACATGTAGAAAGAATGCAAGATGAAAGAATGACGAAGCAGATATACAATGCAAAAGTGGAAGGATGTAGGAGCCGGGGAAGGCCAAGACTTACCTACCATGACCAAATTGGTTGTGTTCTATCAGAAGGTGATGTCAGGAGCCCTAGAAACCGGCGAGCGTGCATGACAAGAGCAATGAATGTTAAAGAAACGAGTCAGATATGTAAGGATCGAGTCACGTGGCGCTCGATCCTCTCTGCCTTCCCCGTAAGGGATTTGGCGTGACGTTATACATATATATAAACCTAAAAAAACTATCTACCTACCTATATGTTCTCGCCAAATCCCTTGCGGAGTAGGCAGAGTGAACCGAGCGCCACGTGACTTGGTCCATACGCACCTCCCTCGATTATTTTATGATCATAGTTCTTCTCATTCTCATAGAACACGACCAATTTGGTCGTGGCAGATAACACCTGGTCTTCCTCGGCTCCTACATCCTACTTTCGCGTTGTGTATCTGTTTCGATGAGAGGTCGATGGCGTCGTTGCGCGTGTCATTCTAACCGAACACGCAGGTTAAGCAAAGTCGACTACAGCCTGTCTCTGGATGGGTTTATCTAGCGTTTCTCCGTGCTTCGGAGGGCAAGTTAAGCCGTCGGTCCCGGCTGTTGTCGATAGATGACAGTCGTTAAGCTATGTCAGCGGCCCTCGGGCGGCTTGAAAACACTGGCCTCCGCCAATCCGCATTTGAGCAGCGTGGTGGGGTATACTCTAAACCCCTCCGGTTGAAGGGAGATCCATACCCCCTGCAGTGGGATGAGCAAGGGTTGATGTGGCATCTTTTACGTATTTTTTTTCTCTCAGCATTCTTCCGTCAACGGACCATCTTTTTCTTATTTTAACACCGACTCTCTTCCAGACCAACTCTGTTTCTAACATCATCATTGTGAATACGGTCTACAACCGTTTATCCTACTTTCATGTTCTCTCTGCCGTACCCAGCTCTCGCTTACATGAGTAAGCGTTGAGACCAGCACTGCATTGTGTATAGCGAGCTGTGGTTTCTGGCTCAAGCTTTTCCTGCCAACAGTTTTCCCAACGCTCCATTCATGCCATTCCAAGCACTCACGTGTCTTTCTATGTCCGAACCAACGGAGCGGTGGTATACGATATTAAAACAAGGAGAGGCTCTTCTTCTTGTTTGAATTATCCTGTTTTCTAATCCATTACGAATGGCAGGGTCCGCTACCTAAGCCTAAGGATTTGGCTAAGACTGATTTTTGCATGGAGCGACTGCCGTCAGACCTTCACAGTCAAGCCAGGGAAAGGGGAAACCAGGTCTATCTTAGGGTAGGTCACACGTCTTCCAAAACATAATTTCTTGGAAGTGATAAATATATACCTACATAAACACGAAAACACGAATTTAGTGGTACATGCCAGGATTCAAACCGGGGACCTGTTGGTCAATAGGCCAGTTCCTTATCCTTATTGGCAAGTTTCTTTTGGCATTTCTTCTTCGCCAGTGGTCATTTGAAATGCTGGTAGATTAAAAAAGAAAAAAACCTAAAAAAAGAAAAATAAGATGTAATATTGAGAATGTAAGACGTATGTAAGTGTCCGTGAGGGTACAAATAAAGATTTTTTATCATTATCTTGTAGCGGGCTATCACTGCTGTGACACAGGAAAAGACATTTCACCTTATTTTAATACTAATATGATATTCATTTGCCCACACATGAATACAGAGTCACTGTCGGCATAATAAAATCACAGGTGCGTGCAACCCCAACGTAGTTTTCGGCTAAAAGTAAGCGGCGGCCCAAAATCCGAGTCATTACGTATTCGGGACTCGCTTACCGAGTTACACCGGGGAGTACCCGCGGGGGAGGGCGGGTACCCGGGTACATACTCCCTAAAATATGTTTATGCATCAATAATGAGTGTCATGTCACGCGCTATCGCGTGATGAACCAAAGTAGTGAGTGAAGTGAGGTGGCTAATAATAGTAGATGTAAATGGTTTCAGTAATAGACCAGTGGATGAGGATGGACCTGTCTATTGACCAACGGGTCCCCGGATCAAATCCTGGCATGTACCACTAAAGTCGTGTTATCGGATTTATGTTCATATTTGTAATTATCGCTTGCTCGGCGGTGATGGAAAACATCGGGAGGAAACATTTTGGATAATTTCTTTTCTAAAATGTAACATGTCTGATTAATTTATTTGTACATTTAGTGCATGATTTTTCGCATTATAAAGTGTTCTTGCAATGTATGAAAATTTTGGTACTGCATTTGTTTCGGTTGTCCCTCTCCACCGTAATCCCTTACGGGGTAGGCAGGATGGACTACGTCTAATCTAATCTACATCTTCACGCGAAATATATATGTATGTCAGAACGTGGATGTAATCATCGTCAGGTGGCTCGTTGTTCATGGCGAATAAAGCGAAATACCAGCGTAGTTAATCTTCTCAATATTTAATCAGCCAATTACAATAATAATCGTAACAAAAGTTAAACTCAGATCGCAGATTACAACGGATTCAAAATGCGGTGGACGCGACACGTGCGATTGGCTCCATTGCTCGATTCGTAATGCCGCTTCCAATGACGGTATCTCATCTTGACGTTTTTGACAACTGACCACAACCGACATTTCGAGCTAACCATAACAAACACAACCGGTGTTGCCAATCCAACGATGTCGATTCCACCCAAGCGCCGACTTGACATTTTGATCCGTTATTATTAAAACTAGCATCACGGGGATTGATTTCTTCCGGGCTTCTCAATATGGTGTTGCTACCTCTGCGACACGGCCATTCTGATGCATCACACGTCCTCGTGTGCGTAATCTGTAACCAAAAAAATCTGAGCAGAAACAGATCTTACTCCAGCTCGGCCAACCCTGACTAAGACTGGCTTTAGTCAACATTTATTTCAAGTAAAACAAATTTCAATTATTAACCAGTAATATAGTACAATTTGCATTTAACTCTAAGTTATAATTCACAATGGAGACCATTGTGCAATTATCTGCCAACATTTAGTTTAAAGTTAATTCAACATTTTTACTGGATTCTGCTATCATGAAACCATCGCCTCCATCCGGCGGATACTCTCAAAATCATCGCCTCCATCCGGCGGATACTCTCAAAATCACCGCCTCCCTCCGGCGAATACTCTTAAAATCACCGCCTCCATCCGGCGGATACTCTCAAAAAAAGCCATCACCTCCATCCGGCGGATACTTTAAAAATCATCGCCTCCATCCGGCGGATACTCTCAAAAGCCATCGCCTCCATCCGGTGGATACTTTCAATAAAACCATCGCCTGCATCCGGCGGATACTCTCAAAAAAGCCATCGCCGCCATCCAGCAGATACTTTCAAAAAGCCATCGCCTCCATCCGGCGGATACTCTCAAGAAAGCCATCGCCTCCATCCGGCGGATACTCTCACAATTTGCATGAAAACAGAACTCTTAAAATTAAAAACAACATTATTGCTCAATAGTCTTCGATCGATTATCATCCTCACCTAATTGAGGGCAATTATTAGGCATTTTTCACAAGCAATCATAAGCGTACTTGTAGGTACGGTCACCACTCAAAGCCTCTAAACGTAACGGTCTCCTTCAAGCACCTCAATGACGCTATAGAGGCCTTTGTACTTAGGACCAAGTTTCGTTTGGTTTCGCTATTCATTTTTCAATAATACAAAGTCTCCAACTTTAAAGTTAACAAATTTAGCTTTTGTACTGTCAAAACGTGTTTTGTCATAGTCAGCAATTTTGTTAGACATTGTTTTAATAGTTCGCGGCCTACTAGAATGTCATATCGTAAGTAAGAGTCGGGCAGTACGTGAAAGAGGATCTCTAACTGAACGTCATCTATTTCCACAGTAGTCAAAATTTAAATAGTGCTATTAACTGACGTCTGTCCAATAACAGTCAAAGTTACAGTGTTATTACATCTCCTTTATAAACGAGCATTCGGCTCCAGAATCATAATAGAATAGGTACTGCTCACCAGAGTGTCGCATTATTCCAGCAGGGGCGCTGATGCTACACATATCCACTAGTTTCTCCGCCGTAGCTCGGGTGCCGTTGGTACCGCTGGCTCCACCCTGGTTACGTCGATTGGGGCCGCTGGATACATAGAGGCCTGTTTCCCGGCAGTGGAAGCAGGTAACTTGATATGAAAAAGTCCTCGAAGTCACTCCAACACATGCCATGGAAAGATACTTGAGATAGCCAAGCAGCAGCTTGTCCCTTCAGCACACGGCTCAAAGCAAACATCAGGGGAACACCACTCAGTTGCTGATCCGGTACACACATATCCGCGGTATTGATCCATGCACGCGCGTCCACATTTCCTTTGTCAAGATCGAATTCGGGCAGCTCATTGTCAATGCTAGTCGATGGTCCTTTCATCACTTGAACCAATGTTAAAAAATTCTGGTTTTGTTGCTCCAGTAAAAGACATTATTTTTCTTCATCACTATTTCCATTTTTCCTTATCGGGGCGGTTGGGTTACATCCCACTTCTGATGTCAGAACGTGGATGTAATCATCGTCAGGTGGCTCGTTGTTCATGGCGAATAAAGCGAAATACCAGCGTAGTTAATCTTCTCAATATTTAATCAGCCAATTACAATAATAATCGTAACAAAAGTTAAACTCAGATCGCAGATTACAACGGATTCAAAATGCGGTGGACGCGACACGTGCGATTGGCTCCATTGCTCGATTCGTAATGCCGCTTCCAATGACGGTATCTCATCTTGACGTTTTTGACAACTGACCACAACCGACATTTCGAGCTAACCATAACAAACACAACCGGTGTTGCCAATCCAACGATGTCGATTCCACCCAAGCGCCGACTTGACATTTTGATCCGTTATTATTAAAACTAGCATCACGGGGATTGATTTCTTCCGGGCTTCTCAATATGGTGTTGCTACCTCTGCGACATGTATGTATTTAATTAATCGTAACTTGTATCCTTGGTTTCATAATAATCTCAATATCAACTGCAAAACTAAGCGCCTATCTATCTACCAAATTAAAAAAAAGACTGTTTAATATAAAAAATCATAATTACATTGTTGATTATGTACTGTATGAAATGATATAATCCAACAGTTAGTTAGTCACACACTACATACAACAGCACCAGGCTACACACAGCCATATACATGCCTCATAGCTACAACCAGCAAAATTAAGAGAGCCACGCTCAAGTTTCAATTTTAAAAGTTCGTCGTTAGCGCCACTTTTTCAATAATAACAATTTGTAATCTTACATATTCTCCTTCTTTCTAACGTTAACCTGCTTCATAATCCTTTAGGATTGGCGAGCTCTAATGAAACCTAACCCAACCTTCTAGCGAATTATCATTGGGCTGCGGTCTTTTGTGAGGTGAAAACCGCGGCCAAATGAAAACTCCCTGTAGGGTTAATGTGTTTCTGCAAGCGAATGAGCTCCCCAGCAAGGAATGGACTGGATAGCGTGGGCGTGCGAGTAATACTTCTTGTTCCTCAAGACGCTCAAACGCTTTACGAACAAGAACATGCTTTACGGTGAGCCGTGCGATTGCTTGCCTCACGGTGTTGTATAAAAAATCAAAACACAATTCATCACTTGATTGAACAGATATTTCATTATAATTCTGAAATTCCTTCAATTTTATTTGTACTTCTTATTTCATTCGTAACATGTCTTTGTTATTGTGAATAACAAACAGTTCTGTCACTGATCTGAGAGACGGCCTTTGTACAAAGAATCTGAGAAAATAAACCTATATTTTCATTATTGAAAGGAATTTTTATTTTTGTAAAAAAAAGTAGAATATTTTCCGTCTTCAGTAAAGGGTTTATATAAATCCAGTGGATCCAGTGTACTGTAATTTGGTCAAAATCATGCCTTGGTCAGTGCGAAATATATACTGCAAAAGTCACCCATCATACAGCACAAATCCCGGTTTGTCGATTAGAACTATTACTACGTATAGGAAATGTGAGCGGTGAATTTGAAGATACGTTGAATGAGCTGATTGATGTAATAAATGAGAGAGGGGATGCTTTGTGAGTGCCAGAGACTAAGAACAAGGGAATGATGCTCTTGATCTTCCGGGGAGTGATGCTCTATTATCTGGGTTGGAACTACACGATCATGCCAGTGCGGGTGTAGATGTCGTACTTCCTCTCGCTTAGCCTGTGGGTTGAGAGTTTATTTAATTGAGGCCCATTATATACTTGTTGTCATAACGCGCATGGCGGAATTCAACCGTCTGGGCCTCAACGGGTTATTGCTTGTAGGTCTTTGTAGAAAATTGGATATCATCGTTTCTGGGTACAGCATACGCTCTTGTAAGTCCAGCTGTAAGCTCCAGTCAAACTCCTGGGTCACCCTACTTACAGCCCGGATCTAGCACCGTGTAAATACTTTCTAATCTCGAAAATAAAAAAAATCAGCTCAAAGGGATACAATTTTCGTCGCCGGAAGATGCGTTGTCAGCGTTCGAGCTGGCTGTAAATGAGGAGTCTGCGGCGGACTGGAAAAAGAGTTTCGAAAACTGATTCAGACGCATGGAACTTTGTGTTGAAGCTGGTGGAGAGTACTTTGAAAAGATTTATTAAAAAATATTTACCTATAGAACACTTTTATTTTCGCAAAACTTTCGGAATGTTCCACGTACGTGTTTTGTTGTGATAAGTATGTTACCTTAACCGGTAGGGAATGGTACGATACACAGAACATACAATGACACACATGCTTACTTACTTTGTTCTCCCTCCCGTCTCTCCTATGCTGTATTTTTTTTTATACTACGTCGGGAGGCATACAAGCATGCGGCCCACCGGATGTAAAGCGGATACCGTAGCCTATTAACGCTTGCGATATGTTATAACTCGCGTGATGCCTCCTCTGCTGCTTACACAGCAACTCCTTGGGAGCTTACTGGCGACCTCATTCACACGCAGGAATACAACAAACTTCTAGGGAGTTGTTATTTGGCCGCGGTTTACTGTGAGGTGGAGGTACTTCCCCAGACGGGCTGCTTTGATGCGCCCTACCTCACTTAAAAAGTAACACTGTATGATCTATATTACCTAATTTTCCCCCGTCTTCCATTGTACAGGTGTTATTATCCCGTCCATTCCTATCTATTTTTACCGGTCTTCTGCTTAATCCTTTCTTCAATCTCAACTAGTTCAATCACTTAATTTTAAGAAAAAATATCTACACTCCTGCCTGCCTGCCTTGTTTGCTATTTTATTCGAAAAATAAATAATCTTAGGTCCTTCCTTGGCTTCCTTTCTGATCTCTTTTTGCGTCTCTATTAACGAAATTTTCCTACTTCATTTTCCACTCAGATCCACCTGTCCTACTTCACCTTCCGCTTTTCCTTCCATTTGCTGCACATTTTCTCGCAGCCGTCCCCAAACTTCACGCACGTAATAGTTTCGGCTTTGCCTTTCTTGTAAACTTTTGTCATCATTCTTCTCCCTTAATACAACTAATAAAAATAAAATCCCGATTGCTTGTTTCTTCATTTGTTTTCTAAAATATTTACATCTACGAGTAGTATCGTTTTAAACCGTCATGTAAACGAGCTCCGGATAAAAAGACACTTGTTGGGTCACAATTTTAACCTTCCTGGAAGACAATTTTACAAAAACATTTCTAAATTTAAATCGAGGCACTAAAAGAAATCCGTCCACTAAACTTCAATTTTCTAGGATCAACATTTCTGGCTACGCATTGATTATAATTACGAACAATTAGGCTTTTGTCATAAACGTAGGTCACACTATAAGTTTTGCGTAACTTAAAAAAACAACATGTTATAACCAAAATATTATGTTTATTGCTTTTCAAAATACTCTCCTTTACATTTTAAACATTTTTTCATGCGATCGAACCATTTTTTAAAACAGGAGGACCACAGATCTGAAGCCATGTTTTCTACGTGCTGATTGAACGCTATCACTGCCTCTTCGGAGTTGGTAAAAGTGAAACCTCTCATCAAATCTTTGATTTTGGGGAAAATACAGAAATCACAGGGTGCTAGGTCGGGGCTATGCGCAGGATGGGTAACGAGTTGTACTTTTTCGGAAGTTAAAAATGACTTTGTTTTGTTGGCCGTGTGTGAAAAAGCGTTGTCATGATGTAGGAGAACGCGGCTTTTTGGTCGTCTTTCGCGAACTTTTTCTAACACCCTGGGTAAACAAATGGTAGAATACCACTCGGCATTAACACTCTTTTGATCTTCAAGTGGAATTGTGCAAATGGGACCCGTAGCTGAGATAAAAAACGCGATCATTTATTTACCGACGTTTCTCGCCTGCCTCACTTTTGTTGGCCTGTTCTCATTTTCAAACACCCATTCACAAGATTGCTGTTTTTTTTCGGGTTCAAAACAATAAATCCACGTTTCGTCTCCTGTGACAATGTCATAAACAGCATTAGAATGTCCGTGGTCGTACTTCAGTAGCATCTGTGAGCACCATTCCACGCGAGCCCGCTTCTGCTCCGCTGTCAGTTCACGAGGGATCCAACGACAACAAAGTTTCCGAACTTTCAATTCTTCGTGTAAAATTTTCTGAATTTGGCTCATACCAATCCCCAATAGTTCTCGAATTGTCTCATAGGTAATCCGCGGGTTTTCTTCAATTAGCCGCTTAACAGTAGCCACATTATTTACGTTGACGGCAGTTGAAGGCCGCCCTTCACGAAATTCGTCATGTAAAGAAACTCGACCTCTCTCAAATTCAGCAAACCATCGCCTCACGGTGCTCAAAGAAGGTGCTTCTCTCCCAAAAGCATTTTGAAGACGAGCAGCACAGTCTTGCGGAGAGAGAGAACTTTTAAAATCATAAAAAATCATCGCTCTAAAATCTTTTCGACTCAATTCCATTTTCGTTGCGTACGTAGAACTTTCATGTGTGATAAAAAACAATTGACAAATGATTTCCCGCAAATTGTTTTGTTTTATTACTAAGTAGGTTGCAACGTTTCAAAAAATAGTGCCGATTAGCTAGAAGTGCAAAACTTTTAGTGTGCCCCTAGTATAAGTATTGATTAAACACATGCCACGAACATAAAATTCCGTCCTTTAATAACTTAGTTACCTCATTTTATTTTATTACCTACTACAAGTTATCCGGATACCGCGACACCCAGCTAAGTTTCTGTCTGTACATGTCCGCAACATACAGCACAAATCCCGGTTTGTCGATTAGAACTATTACTACGTATAGGAAATGTGAGCGGTGAATTTGAAGATACGTTGAATGAGCTGATTGATGTAATAAATGAGAGAGGGGATGCTTTGTGAGTGCCAGAGACTAAGAACAAGGGAATGATGCTCTTGATCTTCCGGGGAGTGATGCTCTATTATCTGGGTTGGAACTACACGATCATGCCAGTGCAGGTGTAGATGTCGTACTTCCTCTCGCTTAGCCTGTGGGTTGAGAGTTTATTTAATTGAGGCCCATTATATACTTGTTGTCATAACGCGCATGGCGGAATTCAACCGTCTGGGCCTCAACGGGTTATTGCTTGTAGGTCTTTGTAGAAAATTGGATATCATCGTTTCTGGGTACAGCATACGCTCTTGTAAGTCCAGCTGTAAGCTCCAGTCAAACTCCTGGGTCACCCTACTTACAGCCCGGATCTAGCACCGTGTAAATACTTTCTAATCTCGAAAATAAAAAAAATCAGCTCAAAGGGATACAATTTTCGTCGCCGGAAGATGCGTTGTCAGCGTTCGAGCTGGCTGTAAATGAGGAGTCTGCGGCGGACTGGAAAAAGAGTTTCGAAAACTGATTCAGACGCATGGAACTTTGTGTTGAAGCTGGTGGAGAGTACTTTGAAAAGATTTATTAAAAAATATTTACCTATAGAACACTTTTATTTTCGCAAAACTTTCGGAATGTTCCACGTACGTGTTTTGTTGTGATAAGTATGTTACCTTAACCGGTAGGGAATGGTACGATACACAGAACATACAATGACACACATGCTTACTTACTTTGTTCTCCCTCCCGTCTCTCCTATGCTGTATTTTTTTTTATACTACGTCGGGAGGCATACAAGCATGCGGCCCACCGGATGTAAAGCGGATACCGTAGCCTATTAACGCTTGCGATATGTTATAACTCGCGTGATGCCTCCTCTGCTGCTTACACAGCAACTCCTTGGGAGCTTACTGGCGACCTCATTCACACGCAGGAATACAACAAACTTCTAGGGAGTTGTTATTTGGCCGCGGTTTACTGTGAGGTGGAGGTACTTCCCCAGACGGGCTGCTTTGATGCGCCCTACCTCACTTAAAAAGTAACACTGTATGATCTATATTACCTAATTTTCCCCCGTCTTCCATTGTACAGGTGTTATTATCCCGTCCATTCCTATCTATTTTTACCGGTCTTCTGCTTAATCCTTTCTTCAATCTCAACTAGTTCAATCACTTAATTTTAAGAAAAAATATCTACACTCCTGCCTGCCTGCCTTGTTTGCTATTTTATTCGAAAAATAAATAATCTTAGGTCCTTCCTTGGCTTCCTTTCTGATCTCTTTTTGCGTCTCTATTAACGAAATTTTCCTACTTCATTTTCCACTCAGATCCACCTGTCCTACTTCACCTTCCGCTTTTCCTTCCATTTGCTGCACATTTTCTCGCAGCCGTCCCCAAACTTCACGCACGTAATAGTTTCGGCTTTGCCTTTCTTGTAAACTTTTGTCATCATTCTTCTCCCTTAATACAACTAATAAAAATAAAATCCCGATTGCTTGTTTCTTCATTTGTTTTCTAAAATATTTACATCTACGAGTAGTATCGTTTTAAACCGTCATGTAAACGAGCTCCGGATAAAAAGACACTTGTTGGGTCACAATTTTAACCTTCCTGGAAGACAATTTTACAAAAACATTTCTAAATTTAAATCGAGGCACTAAAAGAAATCCGTCCACTAAACTTCAATTTTCTAGGATCAACATTTCTGGCTACGCATTGATTATAATTACGAACAATTAGGCTTTTGTCATAAACGTAGGTCACACTATAAGTTTTGCGTAACTTAAAAAAACAACATGTTATAACCAAAATATTATGTTTATTGCTTTTCAAAATACTCTCCTTTACATTTTAAACATTTTTTCATGCGATCGAACCATTTTTTAAAACAGGAGGACCACAGATCTGAAGCCATGTTTTCTACGTGCTGATTGAACGCTATCACTGCCTCTTCGGAGTTGGTAAAAGTGAAACCTCTCATCAAATCTTTGATTTTGGGGAAAATACAGAAATCACAGGGTGCTAGGTCGGGGCTATGCGCAGGATGGGTAACGAGTTGTACTTTTTCGGAAGTTAAAAATGACTTTGTTTTGTTGGCCGTGTGTGAAAAAGCGTTGTCATGATGTAGGAGAACGCGGCTTTTTGGTCGTCTTTCGCGAACTTTTTCTAACACCCTGGGTAAACAAATGGTAGAATACCACTCGGCATTAACACTCTTTTGATCTTCAAGTGGAATTGTGCAAATGGGACCCGTAGCTGAGATAAAAAACGCGATCATTTATTTACCGACGTTTCTCGCCTGCCTCACTTTTGTTGGCCTGTTCTCATTTTCAAACACCCATTCACAAGATTGCTGTTTTTTTTCGGGTTCAAAACAATAAATCCACGTTTCGTCTCCTGTGACAATGTCATAAACAGCATTAGAATGTCCGTGGTCGTACTTCAGTAGCATCTGTGAGCACCATTCCACGCGAGCCCGCTTCTGCTCCGCTGTCAGTTCACGAGGGATCCAACGACAACAAAGTTTCCGAACTTTCAATTCTTCGTGTAAAATTTTCTGAATTTGGCTCATACCAATCCCCAATAGTTCTCGAATTGTCTCATAGGTAATCCGCGGGTTTTCTTCAATTAGCCGCTTAACAGTAGCCACATTATTTACGTTGACGGCAGTTGAAGGCCGCCCTTCACGAAATTCGTCATGTAAAGAAACTCGACCTCTCTCAAATTCAGCAAACCATCGCCTCACGGTGCTCAAAGAAGGTGCTTCTCTCCCAAAAGCATTTTGAAGACGAGCAGCACAGTCTTGCGGAGAGAGAGAACTTTTAAAATCATAAAAAATCATCGCTCTAAAATCTTTTCGACTCAATTCCATTTTCGTTGCGTACGTAGAACTTTCATGTGTGATAAAAAACAATTGACAAATGATTTCCCGCAAATTGTTTTGTTTTATTACTAAGTAGGTTGCAACGTTTCAAAAAATAGTTCCGATTAGCTAGAAGTGCAAAACTTTTAGTGTGCCCCTAGTATAAGTATTGATTAAACACATGCCACGAACATAAAATTCCGTCCTTTAATAACTTAGTTACCTCATTTTATTTTATTACCTATACTACAAGTTATCCGGATACCGCGACACCCAGCTAAGTTTCTGTCTGTACATGTCCGCAACCGAGTCCCGAATACGTAATGACTTGGATTTTGGGACGAGCCCGGTGATGAAGAAGGATTTATGTTTACTTTACAAGTATATTTTACGTATAACCATGTTCATGTATATTTATCGTCAAAAATACGCCAACAGCTTTGTACATTGACTACATACGAACACATAAATTGTATTATAATTGGGACATACAATTATAGTGCATAGTTTTTCTATCCAGAAATATCGAAATCCGAATCTAAAAGTACCGATTCTGAACAAGAACGAACGCAAGGATTACGGTTAGTAGTGCTAGAAGAATCAAATAATTTCAAATAAATTCTCTAATAATTTATTATATAATTTCTCTGTATTATTTATATACTCTTATTGAATTATTATAATGAAATTTTCTAATTCTTATTTTATTTTGCTTAAGTGTACGACGTAGCCATATTTTGTTTAAGACTAACGTTGTGATTGAATACAAATTGTAAACATTGACTCTGAACATTTGCATGCCAGTTGTTGGCGCAACACGCTTGTTCAATAAAATATAGACATATTCATTGTTCTAACATGAATTTCTATCGTATTTGCCTGCAAATAAATTCATTTCATTTCAAGAAATGGAAGAGATTATGTATATTATATACATTTTCTTATGGGTTACGCTTATGTAAAGAAACGAGTTAGTTGGAATAGTGTGAATAAGGCATTGGGTAAAATTTATAGGCGGTAAAAGAGGTAGCTAAGGGCACCACAAATGGAGTTCGCAATGAAGATGTAAGACAGAGAGTTGGTCTGAAAGAGTGCATCGGTGTTAAGATAAAAACAGTAGAAAGAACGCAGGAGGGAAGAATGACATAACACGTAGACAATGCGAAATTTGGTCGTGTTTATGAGAAGGTGCTATCAGAAGCGCAACTAATGACACGGACTATCTACAATATTCGCAATTTGGCGGGTAAATCAGAGGTAGCCTCCGAATAACTAGTCATTTATTATGTCGCAGGCTGATCGATCAACTTTTTCAGTTGGCAATTACGTCAAAAAAGGAAAAGTGCGTTAGTTAACCTACTTTTTATATCTCTCTACTGTGCTTCGAAAAGATTGTGATGAATAACCCGTCAATTATCGCCATTGACTTTAAGTGCCAGGTCATACAGGGAGTGTATCGAAGCGAAGGTAGGTTCATTTGTCTCCGCTCATTGTGCCCAACTATGAAAGCTAAGCAAAGTTAAGCTAAAGTTTACTGGTGTTCCTCTCATTTCATCCGTGGCACGTTTTTCTAACAGATCTACAACGCCGAGGATCCCGTGTGTAGAAGCGATGTACGTGTCGCAGAGACAACCGAAGCAGCTACGGCATCAACGGTGACCACTGCATAATGTTCGTGTTCCAGATGACGAACAATTGCAGCGACAGTCGGAGCTGTCGAAGGAGGAACGACCAGAACATCCGTGGCAAGAGAGCATATATCTAGCAATGGTATTGCGGTGGGAATTTTTTATGCAACTAGATTGGCAAACAAGCATGCGGCGCGCATTAGATGATAATCAGTCACCGCAGCCTATTGACGCTCGCAACACCACGGGGACGTTACTCGCGCGCTGCCAATCTTGGCACCTAAGGCTGTTCCATCACAGTACCCAGTAATTTCTCTGCCATATCTCATCCTTCAAACTGGAACACAACTATATAAATATAGCTGCTTAGCGGTAGAAATAGGTGAGACAGAGGTACCCACGCAGACGACTTTTGTACAAAGTTTCCCTCTGGTATAGAAAATATTCTAAGTATAAAGAAACGCTATAGTGACATAAGCGAAGCTACACGAACCTACCCTCGCTTCACTTCACTCCCAGTGTCGCCAGCGCTTTATGCGTGTTGCAATGATAGCTCAATGGATAAAAAACTAACTATTAACCAACGGACGCGAGTTCGAATCCAGGTATATTCTACCACTAAATTCGTGATTTCGGATTTATGTATATACTTGTAATTATCATTCCGCTCGGCGGTGACGGAAAACATCGTAAGGAAACCTGCACGTTCAAGATTGTAGCATGTTATTATTGTAGGCGTTGTAGACGTTAATCGTAAGAATAACATGCTACAAGATTGTACTACAAGATTGTAGCATGTTATTCTTACGATTAACGTCTACAACGCCTGATAATGCCTCGTGGAGAGGCGAAACACGTGTCGCAGACGCGACCAGGCCAGTCGTGGCAGCGACGGTGGGGGGTGGGGTGGGGCATGCGATTTCTGTTCCAGATGGCGGACGACCGCAGCAGCCGAGGCAGATACTACCGGAGCAGCCATGGCAGCGTCATGTTGCATCTACTAACGGTATACTTCGAAAGTCGTGTGACCTGACCTAGGAAATGTCTGGTTTTCTCTCTGGGTTTGTTGACGTCTGGCGGCAGTCGCTCCATGTCAATATCCCTGGACCCTGTTATTCCTAATGGATTAGGAAACGGATTAACGTTACGATGAAGAAGAAGATGCCCACGCAAACTGATCCCATCGAGTACACACTATTATAATATAATTTATACCATCGCTTCGATTCGTTTTCGTTCAACTTCGTCGCTATGAATATCTAGTTCAGCATAATGGCTCCGCTTTGCCTGGTGGTAAGCGAAAGAAGCCCAAATCGCAACTGCAACTGACAAAAGACTACACAGTGTCCTGTCAGTGGACGCTGCCATGCTGCACCGCAAGATGCTTCTTCACGCTTCGTTTGAAGGATCCCATATTGTAGGAAGGAGGGAACACATGAGCAGGCAAGGCGTTCCACTTTTTAAAGGTACGACAAAGATAGGAGTTGCCGAACTTTTTGGTACGCGCAGAAATATTCTTAACAGTGGAACAATGACATCGCAAGCCGCACGTGTGGTTCTATGACGGAAGGGAGAGGGTGGGATAAGGGAAAACAGTTCTTCACAGCACTCGCCACGGTAAGGCGGTAGAATACACTTAGCGAGCCAATGCCCCTACGGACCTACATTAAGGTACCTAAACATAAATAATGCGGTGCAAGCTAAATGTGAAGCGATGCATCTCGTGTTTCATATTCCGTTACAAGTTACCAACTAGTTACCGTGTCTCATTGCCTTGGAGTCTAGCATGCGAGCGACGTCCCACTTGTGGGAATAGAATCTACTAATGCAGTTCTAAATTCGTGTAGTTACCTGTTTCATATTACGTGAGTTATCTGGATCACTATGGAGTCAAAGCAATGCTCATTAATAGATAGGGCTCCAGCGCAAGAGAGACACGGCGCAGCAAAGCAGACCAAATGGACAAGTACCTTAGGACCGCAGCTAAATGGTAATTCCTTGGACGGTTGTTATGTTTCTGCGATTGAGTAAGGTTACCAAGAAGCTCCTGAGAGTTTTTTTTTATACAATATCAGGAGTCATGCAATATATGGCCCGCCTGATGTTATCGTACCTTATGTAAGCTTACAATACATTAAGTATCACTCACGCCACCTCTGATGCTAACACGGCAACTCCTTAGAAGTTTACTGGTGACCTCACTCACACGCAGGATCACAACAATCATTTAGGGAGTTGTTATACCTCTTTTATAAACGCCGCGACCAAGACAAACAGACATGTTCATGCACACAAATGTTTGTCCTGTGTGGGAATCGTACCCAGGAGCGTTGACGTCATAATAGCGTTACTAACCACTGCGCCACCGAGTTAAAATCCCTGCTAAATGTGCATCCAAGATAAACGATCTCATTCAGTTCTTGCATTTGAATTATCAACCGTAAATATTTCGTTCGTTCCGGTTCTCTCTCACTCTTAATTAGTTTTAACCCGCTCAACGGGTCATTTTTTCCCGCAGGCCGAAATAATACTTATTCAATTCAACATTTATTGAATTGTATTGTATTGCGTGGTACAAAAGTTTACAATTAAATATACTAAAGGTATCGCATTACAGACCCTTGTCGGACACGGCGACAGGAGAAAGGAGGGCGCCATGTTTAATTTTGATGTTTATTTCATTGTGACTGAATATGCTTTTGATAATTTAAAGCACAGAAGGAGTGCACAAGGACCACTTGTAAAATTGGTCAAATAGAAAGCTGTGAACCATATTTCAAAACTTCAAAATTGCTCACAGTGTCGAATTTATATATTTTTGAGACGGCAATATTTGTTAGAAATAATGTCACTATTTAAGAATTTCAAAGATTTTTTGTCATTGTCATTGGCTGTGTCAATCACCGTGTAAAACGGCTCTTTTTATAAAAAGTATCTTATGCGCATGGCCCCCGAAATTTACAACAAATTACCAACTGCTATTGTTGAAAGTGGTAGCTTGCCAAGTTTCAAACATAAATTACACAATTTATTGACGGAAAAAGCATATTATAATATCGAGGACATTTTAAGCGATAAGTTATAATAATTATTTTTGTATTAATCTTTATTCGTGTCACATAATTTTTTATTCCATATTTATATTCATGTGACAAATGTATTTCTAATATTGTGACATGACTTGTTTGTTTGTACCTGTACTTTGTAAGCCGAAAGGCAGTATGTGGTTGCTCATTACTATATATTAAACAACTGTGTACTACCCGTGTTCGCAAATAATAAATTATTCGATTTTGATTTGATAATTTTATTGTTTATACTTATTGTATTTATTTCAAATCTTTATCATTTATGTATTTATTTACATTGTAGTATAACTTATTATCTTTCTACTCACGAGTATTAATCCCGGTCATTTGATAGGCTTGCGCGGGGATAAAGATCCAAAAATCTTATTATTATTTATGTAATTTATGTTCGTTTACCTCTTCTAGTAATGTTTCTGGTAATTTATTGTAAACATTTATGGACACAGCAATGGGCTTGACGAGTAGAGTTTTAGCCGGGATGTCGGTGGCAATGGCCTCTTCCTTGGTCTAAAGCTGGTCTAAAGCTGTATTTCCACAGAATATTTTCGCGTTTTAGCAGTATTCGGTTTGCGTACTAATTTACACATCTCCAGAATGTGGATGCCTGGTAGGAGAAGTATATTTTCGAAAACATGGTTTACTGTACTGTCTGTCTGTTGGAAATTGTAAATAATTCTCATTTGACTTTTTTGCAGGGTGAAAAGGGAAGACGTTTCCACGCTGTTCCCCCATAGAATTATGGCGTAGTTAAGCCAGGCATTGGCGTACGCGGTATATGTAGTTAGTATGTTTTTTTTTGATGGTAGTTATTTCTTCTCGGAGCGCGTATTTAAAGCTAGACAATTTAGATTTTAGTTTCTTTTCATGTGCTTCCAGTTTGTATGTATATTAGCTTCTATTGCATTCTTTTTAGATACAACGTTGGGAGGCATACAAGCATACGACCCATTTGATGTCAAGTCATTACCGTAGCCTATGAACTCTTACAATACATCAAGTACCTACCTTATAGTACCTTAAGAGCTTACTGATAACCTCACTCACACGCAGGCACCCAACAATTCTTCAAGGAGTTGTTATTTGGCTGCGGTTTTCTGTGAAGTGAAGATACTTTCCCAGATGAGCTGCTTTGATGCGTTCTACGTTTCTTCAATGGTATTCAGATGTCATTACGATGAGTATCGATGCCACCTACTCGTATACTGCCAACTCCTCAGGAGCTTACTGGTTAACTTCACCCACTTGCAGGAGCTCAACAGCCTTGGTGTCATAGTAGTGGTCATAACCACTTCGTCATGCAGCTTGTCATATAGATAAACTTATTTTAAGAGAGGTAGGGCGCATCAAAAGCAGCCTCTCTGGGGAAGTACTTCCACCACATAGAAAACCGCAGCCAAATAACAACTACCTGGAAAGTTGTTATATTCCTGCGAGTGAGTGAGGTCATGTATTACAAACGTTAATAGGCTACGATAACCACTTTTATATCAGGCGAACCATATGCTTGTATGCCTCTTGACGTTGTGTAAAAATGATAAACGAACCAATTTTTTTTTATTCAACGTCGGAAATGCGCACTACCTCACTCAGAAACACCTAGACGAAGACAAAGAGACATGTTCGCGAACACAAGTGTCTGTCCTGTGTGGGAATCGAACCCACGATCGTCGATGACAAAGTCGCGTTGTTAATCGCCACGCCACTGAGATCGTCAAACGCAGTAGCACCAGAGAAAACGGGGGTTTTACACGGAGGGCAGCCGTCTCTATCTCGGTCCCCGTGTTAAATCATCTGTCTCTGTCACGCGGCACGCCGACCCTCACGGAAGTCAAGATAGCCAACGAGCATCGTGTCTCCAACCCTCGTCTGCCACGGAGTAGGGTTTGAGCTGAGAGCAAAACACTGTTTTTCAATTATTGCCTATTAATGGCCGCTACGCGTTAATTGAAAAATTAGACGGTTTTCTTAATTATTGTGTAATTGATTACTGTCACTCAGTTTATTGAATGACGAGAACCAATTACGACACGCATTTTAACTGACTGACTGAAGTGGTTTAATTTCAGGTTGTTTTTGTTAAACGCACATTTTGTATTGTGTAATATACATAATATGTATATTACATTATGTTAATTTATGGCTTCGCCAATTATGAATCGTTCTTTTTTGTTATATAAAAGGAGGCATTTACCACCGCCTGATTTAAAGTGGTTACCGTAGCCTCTGATAATGTGCCTTATATCACTGATAAAATTCCGTCCAAGATATACAATCTCATCCACTTGCTTCAACACTATACCATCAACCGTATCCTCGCGTTCGTTCTGGTTGTCTCTCTTTCAAATACCGTTATCTTGGTTTTTTCGCATCCAAATGTAATTGTTTCTTCATACAATCATTTTCATTGTTGTAACTAGTAATTTACAGTTCGGATGTAAAAGTAAGCATCATCGCCAAATCCATAGGTTTATCCTATTTTTTTTATCCTATTTTTTTTTATACAACGTCGGGAGGCTTTCAAGCGTGCGGCCCACCTGATGTAAAGCATATACCGTAGCCTATGAACACTTGTAATATATTAAGTATCTCTCGCGCGATGCCTCCTCTGCTGTTTACACAGCAACTCCTTAGGAGC
Source organism: Pyralis farinalis (assembly GCA_947507595.1). Taxonomy (NCBI): domain Eukaryota; kingdom Metazoa; phylum Arthropoda; class Insecta; order Lepidoptera; family Pyralidae; genus Pyralis; species Pyralis farinalis. The sequence goes on along the minus strand of OX382261.1, from coordinate 39,752,809 downwards.
TGACTGGTGAGCTCACTTACACACAGGAACACAACAACCCTCTAGGTAGTTGTTATTTGGCTGCGGTTTTCTGTGTGGTGGAGGTACTTCCCCAGACGAACTGCTTTGATGCGTCCCACCTGTCTTTAAACATTCAGACCAAGATAAACGGATATGTTCAAGCGCACAAATGATTGTCTTGTGTGGGAATCGAACCCACGAGCGTTGGTGTCAAAGTCGCGTCATTCACGACTGAGCCACCGAGCTCGTCAATTTGATTAGAAAATGGGAAAACGCTAGAAAGAAAAGGCCTCTTCATGTCAGAACCAGCACCTCGAGAGTATGAGACGCGAGTGAGATTGACACGCCACGACAAGGTTAGACCAGTTCAAATTTCATTAATAAACACAATAGATAAACACAAATTGCTGCACTGCGAGGATGACGAAGAGGAATCCTCATTAACCGTATTTTTCCATTATTTCTGAACTTTGCATTCCAGGTGAGGTTTTTTTTTAACGGGACAGGCCCACCGTTCATACCCACCACTGTGTCTCCTGTGTAGCCAGAATTAACAGCGGCGACCACCAAAAAGGCAATGAACAGTGAAGTTCACTGCCGTCCCGGCGGTTAAACTTCAGCTGCCTTGGAACTCACAACGAATTTAATCAGAATAAATTTGTAGGAGTAGGAAGTTTTAGAATTGACTTCCCCTCTTGGCAAAGTGAGAGACAGCAATATGACAAATAAGGCATTTGAAAACCTCAAAGAGATAGCTAGTCAAGTGAAGCTCAACTGCCGGCACCACGATTTATCAAATATCTAACACTATTGGGACTAAACTGGTGAGGTTGTTATAATTGTTCTAAAAGTCGAAATTTAATTATATTATTATGTTTTAATTTTGTGAGCGTGCAGTGTGTGTGTATGAGTGCGTCCATTAATTTCCTATTTACGGTAATAGGAAATCAACAAAATTTGTATTTCGGTTTATATTAAGAAATCTCAAATTTTGATGATTTGCTTGGGCCCACCCGAGTCATTCTATATTATTTTCCAGTATTTGTGTGCGTCCGTGGATATGTACAACATACCTATATACACATATATAAATAAAATTATTCTACTGAAATAGATTCGCAGGTATTTTGATTGTAACTTAGCTCTAATTAGATTTCAGCTTAGTCAGAGTAAAACATACGATTTGATCTTGATAACTTAATCTACCGCTCTTAGCGATTGCCCTTGTTTGGTCCAACATACTTCGTTTGCTTTCGCTACCAGTTAGTTCATGCGAACTAGCGCCCGTCGGCATCCACCTACTACCGTTAATAGACGCATGCCGTCATATCAGATGACTGGACTGGTCGTTTCTGTCTCGACTGCTGCGGTCGTCAATGCGATTGCCCGCTATCTGAAAAAGGAATGCATACGTGGCTAAACCTGCTGTGCTGGCCCTGGCCGCCACTCTTGTTCTGTCTGTATATTAACTATTTGAAAAATATATCTATCCAATTTGGCTGAACCGTCCGTCTGTCACATGAGTTGGTAATTGTATTTAGATGGCCACTTAGGCACCAGCTCACATGCGTGTAATGCGTGTTTAATCGTTAACTAAACTACGTTTGTAATGTGCCCGGTAACGTCCGTCAGTCTAAATTGGAGGCCGATAGTTGTCTAACGTTAATTACGGACGAGTTCAACGTATGGTTCAAGTCTTAAGTGATTTAAGTTGCTTGCTATATTCAAATTCCTATATATTATTCCTTTTCTTGCTGTTTACGTACAAAAACGGTAGGTTTATTTATTTAATATCACTTATATATTTATTTAGCGAGCCAGCGAATTGCAGTTCTAGATCAAAACCGCACCGATAACAAAGAGAGTGGGTCTGAAAGAGAGTGTTAGTGCTAAGACAAGAAAAGGCATGCTCCATTGGTTCACGTATGTAGAAATAATGCAAGACGAAACAGTAATGAAATAGATATACAAAGCCACAGTATGCAGGACGAAATAATAACGAAACATATGTACAATCCGAAAGCGAAAGGATGTAGAAGCCGAGGAAGACCAAGACCTGCCACAAATTTGTCGAGTTTTATCAGCAGAATCAGAAAAATTGTAAAGTGATAATTGTTATAACTAACTTATATTTTGCTAGATGAAACCAATTTTGTTGATTTTTTTAGTTTTATTTAAGCCTTGTTCCTATGATTAAAAGTTTATACTTTATAATTTATTTTGTGTTTTATTACCTTAATAGCAGTAAAATAATGCTGGTAACAAATATTAATTTCCTTAAATACTCGTGGACACTCAAATGTACTACATTACCAATTTGGGTAATTATGACCCAGCCCCCACTTCCGTGTAACAATTTTCCACCCCCCATAACGCCGGGTTAAAGCGGGGATAGCCTGTTGGATAAAGAACCAGCCTGTCAGCCGACTGGTTAGGATCCTTGTGTGGGCATGTACCACTAAATTTATTGTCTTAGGATTTAATGGACTCCGCTTTCCGCTCCGAATTCCAATGAATTAGCAAACGAGGGAACGAAATTTGAGAACTGGATGACGTCGTTGCGCGTGTCATTCTATCCGAACACGAAGGTTATGCAACATCGACCGCAGCCTGTCTATGGATGGCTTTATCTATCTCAAGTTTTTCCGGCTTCGGAGGGCACGTTAAGACGTCGGTCCCGGCTGTTGTCCATAGATGGCAGTCGTTAAGCTAAGTCAGTGACCCTCGGGTGGCTTGAAAACACTGGCCTTCGTCAATCCGCATTTGAGCAGCGTAGTGGAGTATACTCTAAACCCCTTCGGTTGAACAGAAACTGTATTCGCATTTACCATCTGCTCATGTACGAGTACTACTACACAGTTACACAATAAATTTATTCTGATTCTGATTCTGAAGTCTCCCTTATCCTGCAGTGGGATGAGTAAGGGTTGATGTGGTAGCAAACGGGATAAACTTAGTAAGAAGAGGGGAGGTACAAAGACTCCGTCGTATCTCGTTCTGATTCTAGATTTTGAACATTTTTAATTTTGTTCAAAAATTCGTTCAGTTACCCGTCTTCTCTCAATTGCGCTGCAGCCAAACTGTCCGCCGTCGACGTTGGCGCAGCACAGACCCAAATCAATTAGCGAGGAATAGTGGTTTTCCGATCGACACCTTAGCTTTAAACTTTGCTGACGTCACTTTTGTTCAACCCACGTTCTATTGCTAACCCCTTATTTATGTATGGTAACCACGGTTTTGTTTGTACAAATGGCGGAATATTTTCTAGTTATATATACTTGAATTTGTGATACTTTAGTACATCGAGTCCTATCCGTTTAACTCGAATATTATATTTTAGTATTTAAGGTTTTCAACGAGTCAAATGTATTGGTTATTTATGTGATGGCGAAATATATGGCTACTGCCACCTGTTTCGCCTGTTAGAAATGTCTGTCTGTTAGAAATGTCTGCCTTTTAGAAATTTCTGCCTGTTAGAAATGTCTGCATGTTAGAAATGTCTGCTTGTTAGAAATGTCTGCCTGTTAGAAATGTCTGCATGTTAGAAATGTCTGCCTATTCGAAATGTCTGCATGTTAGAAATGTCTGCATGTTAGAAATGTCTGCCTGTTAGAAATGTCTACCTGTTAGAAATGTCTGCCTGTTAGAAATGTCTGCATGTTAGAAATGTCTGCCTGTTAGAAATGTCTGCCTGTTAGAAATGTCTGCATGTTAGAAATGTCCGCCTGTTAGAAATGTCTGCCTGTTAGAAATGTCTGCCTGTTAAAAATGTCTGCCTGTTAGAAATGTCCGCCTGTTAGAAATGTCTACTTTAACACCGACAGTTACCAGCAGTTTAACACGCATCATTGCGACACACTCTTGCGATTCACGAATTCGATCCAGTGTTGATTGTACAGAATGGGTACAGGTTACAACCCCGAAAGCGTTAAAGGTAGTTGTAAGGTTATTACGGACCCGGTGATCGACTGTTTAGCTATGGCTACTAAGAGTGGTGAATTTGATTCTATTTGTGTGCATGAACGTGTCTATTAGTCTTTTTTTATATAAAACGTAGTTACCGAGCCCATGATCGCCCGTAATACATTAAGTATCACTCGCGTACATCACCTCTGCTGCTAACATAGCAACTTCAAAATTTAATTAAGTCAGTCAATCTATCAATTTTGCCTACTGAGCCGACACATCATAACCCTACTTCTAGTAACACATGGCTTGACTTAATTATAACTTCTTCAGTTAATCACATCCTGAAATATGGTCAACTATGTGCCCCAGGATTTTCGAAGCACGATTTAATTTTTCTTCAATATAAATTAAAACCACCCGAAGCTAAACCTACGGTGGTATGGATGCGTAACTTTGCCAGGGTGGATTTTATGCAATTAAAGCTGGATGCTGCCGAACTAGACTTTAGTAGGGTTCTTGAAGCGTCGACAATAGATGATAAAATCTCCAACTTTAATAACTGTATTTTGAATCTGTTCGACGCTCATGCTCCTCTCAAACCCGTTAAAGTGAAGCGGCCACCCGCTCCGTGGATAAACAAGGATATTCGCATGGCGATGACCCGACGTGATCGAGCTTTTCGAGTTTTTAGGCGTGACAGATCGGATGCGTATTGGTGTTCTTACAAGAAGGCACGTAACATCTGCAATGCTGTGGTAAGAGCGGCTAAACGACAATATTTTCATCACAATGTAACTAACTCATCTTCGGCCGCTATATGGAAGTTTCTAAACTCTCTAGGTCTAGGAAAATGTTTCGCTCAATCTCACTGTCCCACTTTCTCTCTTAATGATTTAAACAATCACTTTACCTCAATAACTCCTCTTGACCATACGGTAAAATCCAGTACAATTTCCGATATAACTTCCATGGCCCAACTCAAAAGTGAATCTTTCTCTTTTTCTCCAACTATTGAGGATGAGATACGCCAAATAATCCTATCCATTAAATCCAAAGCAGTCGGATGTGATAATGTGAGCAGAGATATGATTGTTGCAATCCTGGAAATTGTCCTTCCCATCTTGGTACATCTTATTAACTTCTCCTTTTCGACAGGTACGTTTCCACACCTCTGGGGCAAAGCACTAGTAATACCCGTTCCAAAAATTCCCACTCCTTTGCAGTTATGCAACTATCGACCAATATCTATACTACCCTTCCTTTCAAAAATTCTTGAGGCCGTCGCACACAAACAAGTGTCCGCATTTATTTACTCAAATTGTCTACTTTCTAAATTTCAATCTGGCTTTCGCCCCGGACACAGTACTACTACTGCGCTTCTTAAAGTCACTGAGGATATACGCAAGGGCATGGAGGATAAGTTGGTCACTATTGTCGTTCTCATAGATTTCTCTAATGCTTTTAATATGGTAGACCACGATATCTTACTTGCTATACTAAAACACCTGCAATTCTCATTCTCGACTTTGGATTGGTCCTCTTCGTATCTTCGGGGACGACAGCAAGCGGTCCGTGTAGGCCGAGACTTTTCGAATTGGAACGATCTATTGGCTGGCGTCCCCCAGGGTGGTATTTTGTCTCCTCTGATGTTCTCTTCTTTCATAAATTTGCTATCATTCTTGCTTAATTGCTCTTACCACTTTTACGCTGACGATTTGCAAATTTATGCTCAGACCTCTGTCGATACATTGAATACCGCTATAAGACAAATAAATACAGATCTCAGCAGAATTAATACCTGGTCCAAAAGTTATGGAATTCCCGTGAATCCCACTAAGTGTCAAGCAATTATTATAGGCAGTTCACGTCAAATTGCAAGACTGGACGCTAATTCGTTATCTGCTGTCATGCTTAACGACTCGATTATCACTTTCAGCACCAGCGTTAAAAATCTTGGTCTCCATATCGAATGTACGTTTAGCTGGACTAATCAACTGGTTGAAATTAGTCGTAAAGTCATATCAGCATTACGATTTTTAAACCGATACAGAATTTTTTTTTCTCCCTATTGCTACTAAAGTTACCCTTGTGCAATCCCTCATCCTGCCCGTAATCGATTATGGTGATGTGTGTTATCCTGATCTCAATGCAGATCTGCTTGATAAGCTGGACCGGTTAATTAATAATGCCATCCGATTTATCTTTTGTCTTCGTAAATTTGACCACATTTCTTCCTACCGGTCTAAGCTTGGATGGCTACCTATTCGTCAGCGTCGAAATCTGAGGTTACTTTGTACTTTCTATTCTATTCTGTCCAACCCTCATTCTCCAGAATACTTGAAATGTAAGTTTCAGTATCTCTGTGACTCTCATAATCTCCCACTACGTTCCTACATCTCTCTCTTACTCTCTATCCCTCTTTTCCGCTCAGGCTTCATGTCCAACTCCTTCACTCGGCAATCAATTCAACTCTGGAATGCGTTACCAGTTTCTATTAAGAAATCGTGCAGCAAATTTGTCTTCAAAAAGAAGGTACACCAACATCTTTATGAAAGCTCGTCAAGGCAGTAAGACCGTCGTCATTATTTATATATTTCTGTTATTTTAATATAAGTTGTAACAATTATGTATGTCTAATAAGTTTGTATGTATCGTATAATTTATATGTATGTATGTATATGTATTGTAAGTATATATGTATTTAATGTATGTATATATATAATATTTTGCCGCAATCGTGAATCTCTGCACTCCCAAAGGTCGACTGGTAGAGAATGCAACTAGCATTAAGTCCGCCTATTGTACCAAAATGTAGTGGTCAATAAAGTTTAAATAAATAAATAAAAAAAAAATGAACTCCTTTGGAGCTCCCTGTAATAACGCGACTTAAACATCAACGCTCATGGGTTTGATTCCCACACAGGACAAACATTTGTGTGCATGAAGATATCTGATTGTCTTGGTCTGGGTATTTTTAAGAGAGGTAGGGTGCATCAAAGCAGCCCGCTGGGGAAGTACCCTTCACCTCACCGAAAACAGCAGCCAAACTCCAACTCCCTAGAAGGTTGTTATGTTCCTGCGTGTGAGTGAGGTTACTTGTATGCTCCTAAAGAGTAATGCTGTGTTAGCAGCAGAGACGGAATCGCGCGAGTGACACTACGGTAACCGCTATACATCAAGTGGGCCGTATGCTTGTACACCTCCCAACGTTGTAGCATGTTTCCCTTAGTGATTATACAGGATGACTTTTGATACTACTAACACAAGGTCAGGTTCGACAGTGCGAACTAAGGTATCTGGTGTGACAACTCCATGCGGTACCTGTCTGCCATCAGGCAGGCCGCACTCATGTTTACCGTAGTGGTTATACAGGTTGATATTTTATACCACCACGACCACGGGTATAAAAAAATCGGCCAAGTGCGAGTCGGACTCGCGCACGAAGGGTTCCGTACCATTATCTATAAAAACAGCAAAAAAATCACGTTTATTGTATTTATTACTTAAATATTTGTTTAATTTTAATTTAGTTATTTATTATTAAAGTGAATATATAACTAAATATTATGTGAATATTTCAAGCGTCATCAAGCAAAAATGAGCAAAAAAATCACGTTTGTTGTATGGAAGCCCCCTTAAATATTTATTTTATTCTATTTTTTAGTATTGTTGTTATAGCGGCAATAGAAATACACCATCTGTGAAAATTTCAACTGTCTAACTATCACGGTTCAAGAGATACAGCCTGGTGACAGACGGACGGACGGACGGACAGCGGAGCCTCAGTAATAGGGTTCCGTTTTACCCTTTGGGTACGGAACCCTAAAAATCACCCGTGATTACCGTCAAACAAGGCCGTAACCAGTTTCATTAGTAATATAAAATTAATGCGCGCAATTCGTTGGAACCTGCCAATAAAAGGTAACGTGCCATGAACGGCCCGAGATAATCTTAACCTCGCGTTAAATGACAACGCTACCTAATCACACCGAAATTTATGGTGTAATGTAATTACGACTTAATTGCATAGGTTCAAAGGCAGTAAATCCAACGGTAAAGTTTATGAGCGACGTTAATTTGCACGCGTTTCCAGTGACACGCGACATGGCGTATGATATTCCATATCAGCTGAGTTAGGTTTGATATGCAAAGTACAGTTTGATGTACGAATACTGTTCAATGTTTTTACAGCTGTACAAAGGAAGTTGTGTAGTTGAAAATATACCGGTGAAGATGCAAAGAAATACAAATCATAAACCACTTGACTGCGTACGAAGAGAGCTCTCGCTCACAAAAACGTGTTTTAGCGCTAAAATATCAGCGATTCGAGCTTATTAAATAATTGGAGATATTTTAAGAGAGGTAGGGCGCATCAAAGCAGTCCGTCTGGGGAAGTACCTCCACCCAAACAGCCAAATAACAACTCCCTAGAGGGTTGTTGTGTTCCCGCGTGTGAGTGAGGTCACCAGCTCCCAAGGAGTTGCTGTGTAAGCAGCAGAGGGGGAATCGCGCGAGTGATAATTTATATATCGCAAGCGTTAATAGGCTACGGTACCCGCTTTACATAAGGTGGACCGTATGCTTGTATGCGTCCCGACGTAGTATAAAAAAAAATAGCAGATAAGCGAGACGTTGATACATGAAATAACCAATAAGAGCTGCGCATTCTACTGTACCCTCGACTACAAGCGGTGAACTGAGTTACTACGCAACACTGGTCTCATCAGTTCTCCATAGGTTATTTCACAAGTAATTCGCAACTAAATAAGTACGAACGTTATGAATAATAAGGTAATTAATATTTTACAATGGAAAGTTCACCTTCTCGTGTATTTGAGGGCAGAACTGTTTGATTGCCAGGTGAGTGCTCTTCAAACTAACAGGAATTTTAGAATTTGGCGATTTTTTTTAATTTCTATATATCTGTGTAAAAAATTCAACATCAGTTCGGTTCTACGAGCTACTACGTGCCATTGCAGCTTGCCCGCTGACAGCAAGCTAGCTGAACACCACATTGCTGGTAAAACCAATGACCGCTAGGGAAGAGAGGTTCTCGAATGGCGTCCTAGTGGACGAACCTCACTAGATGGATTTTCGTTTTACAATCAGGAGTTCATCCTCATACACTGGAACTGCAATGGTCGCGCACCGTGCGGTTCACGAGAAGTTTTCTACCGAGAACTATTAAATTGTGGAACGAGCTCCCTGCCGAGGTTTTCCCAAGGGACTACAGTATGGGGTTCTTCAAGAAAGGCGTGAAGAGGTTCTTACAGGGTCGGCAACGCAAGAGTGACACCCCTGGTGTTGCAAATATCCATAGGCTACGGTAACTGCTTACCATCAGACAGGGCGTAAGCTTGTTTGCCACCTTAGTGGTATAAAAAAAAGATGGAAGAACGGCCTGAAATGACTTGTACGATGTCATATTCGGCAGTAAGTATACAGGTTGAAATGATCAATGATGATGAAACATGTAATTTTTGAAGTAAAACTTCTTTACGCACGCTTGACTTGGGGAGTAAGCTGGTGAATGCGTAACGAGAGCGTTACGAAAAGTGCGATCGGGCGAGGCGAACGGAAGTTGAGAGGGAGATATCAGTTAGTGAAGGTAGAAAGAGAGAGAGTTACGTTTCGTATATTACTGTAGGGGCGAGAGAGAGAGGTGCGAGTATACATTTTCTTTCTCTCATTGAGAAGTTTCGTAGATGCAGGCCTATTGTCTGTATCATACTATGGAGCTAAAGAAGTTTTACTTCAGTCGTGTGGTCTAAAGCACACTCGATTTTCTTTACAGGCCACATAGCTTGAAGAACCGACGTCAAAAAGTGCCGCCATTTTGAGATCATTTCGCTGCGTCATATAATTTCCTTTTTATATAATTTATTTCCGTTTACCGTTACGAAGACGTACTTACGTGCTCACGGCTGCGTTCACGTCACAACCACACCCAGTTTATTAATAACTTCATGGTAAATGCAGTAATTTGTATGCTACAAAATGACAGCTAATTATCCGGACAGTGAATACCATATTGTATTATATTTTAGCATATAAATGAATATTACATATTTTTTTCTCATCTTCAACACATCTCATAACCATCCCTAATACATCACAAAACACATTCAAAGACAGCGTCCATCCACTATCCACATCAACGCTTACTCATCCCACTGAAGAACCGAAGGGGTTTAGAGCATACTCCACCACGCTGCTAAAATACGGATTGGCGGAGGTTAGTGTTTCCAAGCCGCCCGAGGGCCACTGACTTAGCTTGACGACTGTCATCTATCGACAACAGCCGGAACCGACGACTTAACGTGCCCTCCGAGCACGGAGAAATTAGACATAGATACACCCATCACACATACGGTCGACGTTGCTTGACCTGCGTGTTCAGTTTGTTCAGTTACAATGACACGCGCAACGACGCCATCGCGCTCTCAAAGACCGATATCTATATGTTAATAATGGATGTTTAGAACCCACTTGTTCACAAAAATACTATTTCTATAGCAATTTCATATAAGGGATTAAAGAGGATATAAATTGCACAAAGATCCATGAAGGTATCTTAGTGGAGAAAGGGGGAAAAAGGAACAAACGCCATATTTCAACAGTACTCGTCGAGTTAAAACATGGCGTTTATTCCTTTTTAAACAAAGACAGTAATTGTTTGTGTGTGTGCTTAAAAATATACCTATTGAGTTCACGTCAAGTCTTTTTTTACTTAAAAACGTTTGCCTCTTATTGATTCCTGTATATTAATAAACATTCGGTTTTTGGATCAATGTTCTAAACAAATTGCCCAAATTTGGTAATTGTCACGTCCGGCAGAGCCGTGACTTATGAAGGGTCAGGCAGCAGAGCATTGGCACGACGCGACGGTTACCTCGCACCGGTGTAAGCTAGAAGGCAGACTTTTTTTGCAGACAAATTATACAGCATCATCCAAAGTAAGCGAAGCTTGTTTTATGGGTACTAGAAAACTGATAAACATGCGTAATATGTTTTTGTAAGTATATAGGTATACTCATGATACATAGAATTAAGATAAATAGTAATAAATAATAATAACAAGTAATTAAGATCAAAGTTACGACAGAGCCATCGAGCTTGTCGACTCTATTCCCAGCACTCATTTTTCCGCATCAGCGGTGTACCTTCGATTCCTGCTAAATCGCATCCAAGATATGCAATATCAACCACTTGTTACTACCCACATCTTCACTTCATTTTTTTAAAGAACATTATGTTGTAGCCCTTTGCTAAAACCTAGGAAGGAAGTTCATTCCACAACTTAAAAGTTCTCGAAAGGAAACTTTTCTGGAACGAATATATTCTATGTCATCCGCGAGCGATGCAGTTGTAGAAGAAAGCTGTTGGCATCATGTCGAATAACTCTTCAAAACACAACTTGTACATTCTCACAGATTGCCTTTGATTGGAGTCACAAGGTGCTAACTGATATCCAGGTGCTCCTATCCAAAGGTGATTAAAAAGCGAGTACCAGAAAACCTCGACATCCATGATTTTTCTTAATATCTATTTCAGGTAGTATATTCTCTGAAAACTTTGGGTGTTTTAAGGTCTAAACCCACATATGTGGGAAAAGTGGGGCAGCGCACACATTAGGCAATTCCTGCTACCTATGACTATGGATTAGGCGAAAATACTGATTTTGACATACTGCCGTCAGATCTCCAGATGGTAGAACAGACCTTTTTTAGGTTACTGCACTATATCTTATGGCGATACCATAAAATTAAAGGATAAAAATTGATATTGAAAGAAGAGTGAAAGCAGGAAACCGTATCAACGGTGCGTTGTACTCCGTGGTAACAAGCGATAACATATCGAGCAAAGCTCGGCTTGCTATCATTCAGGGTGTATTAAGGCGACACATCGAAAAATTAGACCAACTTTCATCGAATAGTATAGGCTAATGACTAAACTGACGGATCTAAGATTTTAATATAAATAACTTCATTTCTTTATCTTGAATTTGCTTGCTCAAATACGCGATTGTGTAAAATTGATTCGATAATAATTACTTTCGAAAACACCTCTTGAAATTCATTATTTTTGAAATTACAACGAAGTTGTTCTGTTTATACGCTTCAAAATTACTTAAATCTATTAGTAATATCTATGTTTATAATATGGTTGCTGCATATTTTGATAAGTGAAACATGAAATTTTTTAAAAATATTTTAAGTTTCTGACAATTTCTAAGCGATCACATTCGTCTTGGGTGCTACGTGTTTTCGACCTTATTGTGCGGTAATGAGGATTATAAACGCGTTGACTAACTACATCCAGCCAGTCCGGCTGCAGCCCGCTTCGAGGTAAGACCTATGTCGACTGTCTGCTCGAGCTCGCTCCATTTACATCGCGACACCGAAGTTTTTATAATTAATAGTTGTAAATATTCAATATTATAGTATTTAGCGTAAGTGTATTATTATTAGATATAAGTAGTAAATAATATTATAGGTTTATATATATTTATTATACTGTTGTAATAATGGGGAACACTAAAAAGAAAATATATAGAATAAAAATACAAAGAAAATGTTCGTAGAATGGCGGAGGCGAACAAGACAAGGTATTTATTTTTTTTAATTATTATATTCATTAAACATATTATAATAACATTGTGTAGACATATTTCTAGTTTTTAGAACAGTTCCTAGGTATGGTTGGCCCAAGCTATTTAATTCACTTTTTTTTTATTTTGCTTACTTAATAACTCTATATAAAACTGCATTAATTAAATAAGAGTTATTTTTTGCAGGAGTAAACAGTAACATTTGATAATTGGTATACATTATCCACAGCCTGACCGCGTACCTATATAGGACGTCAAACTCCTATTATGTCCATTATAATCTGACCGAACTCCGACTTAGAAGTTGTACGTCGGTGGAGGTCAGGTTACGTTGGAAATTTATACCAATAAGGTTCGCGCTCTCAGCACATAGCAACCAGTGGAGACTCTTTATTTCTTTGTATTAAAATAAAAACTTATAAAATAGAATATTTTTGCTGTTTTGTTTTTTAGGAGAAACTTACTAAATAAACATATTCCACTAGAAGAATCACTACTCGATTTATATGCTACTTTAACGTAAGTGTCATACGGGACGACAAACTCATAGTAACCATTATAAGCTCACCGAACTCCGACTTAGACATTGTACGTAGGTGAAGGTTAGTTTACGTTGGAAATTTATCCAATCAGAAGATAGAAAACCAGTGGAGGTTTTTTTTAACTCGGTATGTTTCATGTCAAAGAAGCGAGCGAGGTGTGTAAGTACCGAGTCATGTGGCGTTCACGAGGGATTTAGCGTGAAGATATAGATAGATAGTATACTTATACCCATGGTACTCGTGAAAACAAATAATATTTACTATGAACCAACACTGAAAACACAAAAAAATCATCTATTCTATACATTGTGGTTAGTATTGAACTATTGTACGGATTAGATTTATTTTGCAACATCAGAGATGGTCCTGGTTCTTTCTTCTTGAGAGTTTAATAAATAACAAGGAAACGTACAACAATACAAAACACAGAGTATACATAAGTAAAATACAATAAATGTCATTATACTGAAGTTAAAGTTATGAAACAGCAAGAAAATCATTTGTCACATGTTTTTTTTAAATATGAATAGATTATAAAATCTATTTGTATATATGTATATTAGGGTGTCCCTTATTTTTCAAAGTTTTTATTTTCTAACGCATATGTCTTAGTTTTGTTCATTTGCTTTTAAAACACTCGGAAATTAATTTTTAACTTATTTGGATTACGATAATCCGTGCCGAATTACATCGAAACATGTTCATACAAGTTGCGCGGCAGTGCCGCACGTACTCGCGGTATTCATTTGTTCAAATTCAAAGTTAAAATCTTTTTATTCCGTAAAAATGGCTACATTTGTTTGGAATCGTCACATTTTTTTCCCCTACCGTGCAGTTTATGACTAGATGAGCACTGATAAAAATACTGCCAAAAAACTCAGGCATCCCTCTTTTGGTATCCAAACAAATTTACATATTTTGTTAATTACATTATAATTGGATCGACTCACTCCCAGGCATTTTTATCATTAATATAGTCAGATACTTTATAATATGCCCTGCTACACAATTTGGCTTTAATAGTAGTTTTAAATTTGTTTATTGACAAATCTCTTATATTGCTGGGAAGTTTGTTATAGAACCGTATACATTGCCCCATAAAATAATTACTTGTTTTGTGGAGACGGCTTGCATATAACACAAGATTATGCTTATATCTAGTATTTATGCTATGAGTATCACTCTTTTTACAAAATGAGTCTATGTTTTTATGGACATACAAAAGATTTTCATAGATATATTGCGATGCGACTGTTAAAATATTTATTTCTTTGAATTTTTCTCTAAGGCTCTCCCGGGGACCAAGTTTGTAGATAGCTCTTATGGCTCTCTTTTGCAATAAAAAGATGGTGTTAATATCCGCGGAGTTACACCAAAGAAGAATTCCATATGACATAATACTATGAAAGTAGCTGAAATAAACTATTCCAGCCGTATCAATATCAGTGAGCCGTCTAATAGTTTTCACTGCATAATCTGCAGAACTTAGTTTTCCTGATAATTTTTCAATTTGTGGGCCCCTTTGTAGTCTGGAGTCAATTGTTATACCCAAGAACACAGTTGTCTCCACAGAGGCTAAATTAGTTCCATTAACATGTACATTGGTAGCCACCTGCCTTACATTAGGTGTTGAGAACTTAATTACTTTAGTCTTTTTATCATTTAAAAGCAGATTATTAACACTAAACCAATGAATAACTTTAGAGAGAGCATCGTTAACTTCGTCATAATTACCTAACCGTCTATTAATTTTGAATGTCAGTTATTCTCGTGATTAATACCTAATGTTTTAACTTTTATAAGATGGCAGTGGAATTGAGAAGCAATAAATCAAGTATTTTCTTAGTTGGAGACGTAAATTATCAAATAATAGGCGCAAAATTACCGTCTAACCGTCAAGTTCTTCCTGTACTTTTTTATAAAATTCGCGAAGTTAAATTGACTGTTAGTGAAAGCGCATACCTAGTCATTCGAGAGTGTATTATATTTAGGGAAAAAGCTAGGATCCCTACCAGAGCTATACCTAACTGTGTAAAATAACTTGTGAATCTTCACCAGGAGGGAGTTGCAAAAAAATTCCAATTTTCTATTTCAATTTCAATCTAATTCAATCTGATAATTTTATTTCTCTTATTTATTCGAAATAAAAAAATCCTGTGTTTACTCGGCGCTATCAGCCATTATGACACTCGAACATCTATAACTTCAAGCCAAATCCCTTGCGGGGTAGGCAGAGAGAGCCGAGCGCCACGTGACTCGATCCTTACATATCTCACTCGCTTCTTTAACATTCATTGCTCTTCTCATGCACGCACGCCGGTTTCTAGGGCTCCTGACATCACCTTCTGATAGAACATGACCAATTTGGTCATGGTAGGTAAGTCTTGGCCTTCCCCGGCTCCTACATCCTTCAACTTTTGCATTGTATATCTGCTTCGTCATTCTTTCATCTTGCATTCTTTCTACATGCCCGAACCATCGGAGCATGCCTCTTCTTATTTTAACACCGACGCTCTCTTTCAGACCAACTCTATTTCTAACATCATCATTACGAATACGGTCTACAAGCCTTACGCCACAAATTTTGCGCAGCGCTCGCATTTCAACCGCGTTTATTCTACTTTCATGCTCTTTCTGCCATACCCAACTCTCGCTTCCATAAGTTAGCGTTGGGACCAACACTGCATTGTGTATAGCGAGTTGTGCCTTCTGGCTCAGGATTTTACTGCCAAGAAGTTTTCCCAACGCTCCATTCACACTATTCCCAGCACTCACTCGTCTTTCCACATCTGCGGTGTACCTTCCATCCCTGCTGAAAGCGCATCCAAGATATACAAACTCATCCACTTGTTCCAACACTTCATCATCAATCGTAATCCTTACATTAGTTCTGGATTCTTCTCTTTCAAATACCATTATCTTTGTTTTCTTCGCATTCAGTAGTAAGCCTTTCTCCATACAGTCGTCTTTCATCGCTGTGACCAGTGTTTGCAGTTTAGATGGTGTATCTGCTAACTAAACATATGTGTCCGAATCAACAAATGGCCCGCTTTAGCCTCTCGATAAACAATGTTGTATTATGTAGCTGGTGTTTCATTCTTCTTAAGGGGGATACATGCCGTCCAGTGGCGCCTCAAGGAATAAAATATCGTATCTTAGCGTGGAAGATAAACATTATAAAGTCATGTGTTGCGTGTGTTACAAATACAATAACGTACTTTTACGTCATTAAACCAACAATTGAAATGTTTTGCTTTCGTTGTTATAGGCATAATTGCCAAAAAACGGCCTCTTTTAGCACTTTTGCTTATAACAACGATAGTGGAATATTTTGAGTGTTGGTTTAATGACGTAAAAATACTTTACTATCTTCGTAATAAATGCAACATAAGATTTCATAATGTTTATCTTCTATGCTATAATATGTTTTTTTATTCAATGAGGGCGCCACTGGACGAGACCTAAGTAAGAACAACATAGATACCAAGACATGTTAACTTGTAGAGATATAAACATAAAACGATGTCATTGACTTCTCTTTCAATAAACTTTTAAAAGTGAATACGTTTCTGTAGTTTTTTATTACTATTATTACTATTGTTTTCCGTCTAGCTTAAATAAATATGTTTGGTTCAGTATGTATAAAGCTAAATAATAATTAAATCAATAATTTTTATTAAATATTGATATTATAAATTTTATTTAAGTGTGACGCGACTCTGTAGCTTTTCTGTTCGTTTGCATTGACTATACGTTGACCCCAGGTTACCTATTAGGCGCTAATTTCAAATTTTACAAATCGAGCGTCGAGTGTCAATTGAGGGGCGCGGGGTGATTGGGCGGAGCCATTTTAAAGCTTCACGATCGAGGTGTCGCCTTAACGCCAACATTGATGAACGGTAGTGAAACATGGGTATGGCAGAAGAAGCATGAAAGCAAGGGGAACGCCGTAGAAATAAGAGCGCTGAGGAGTATGTGTGGAGTGAGAATTATTGATAGAATTAAAAATAGTACGATACGAGAACTTTGTGGTATGAAAGTTGATATAGTGACAAAAATTGACGATATGGTTTGGTTATTTAGAAAGAATGAATGACAAAAGAGTTACAAAGAAGTGTAGCAGGCAAGAGTGAATGGTGATGTCGGCAGGGGCCGCCCTAGACGCATACATATAGATCAAATTGGTGATGTGTTGAAAAAGGGCCCAATCAAAAGTACCCAAAACCGAAGAGCGTGCATGAAGAGGTCGATGAGTGTAGAAGAAGCGAGAGCGGTATGTTTGGATCGGTGCACCTGGCGTTCTATAGTCTCTGCCTACCATAATGGGAGACAGGCGTGATGATATGTATATATGATAAAAATTGTTTATTTATTATACTATTGCTAATTTTGGTTTCTTTTCTTTATACAAAGCCGGGAGCATACAAGACACTTCTTTTGAAATATAATTTCTTGAACATGTGGGTTTCCTCCCGATGTTTTCCTTCACCGTCAATCAAGTGGTAATCATAAATCAGAAAACACGAATTTATGGCACATACCCACCCCAGGAAACGAAAAAGGGCCAGTTTCCGCTAAGTTACTACTGCTCAAATTAACCTAAGTTCCTGGACTCAAACTTCCCTTTTTTTGTATAAGTCGCATTTTCTCAGAAAATACACTTATATATAGTAACTAAAAATCGGCCAAGTGCGAGTCGGACTCGCGCACGAAGGGTTCCGTACCATTATCTATAAAAGCGGCAAAAAAAAACATGTTTATTGTATGGGAGCCCCCCTTAAATATTTGTTTTATTTTAATTTAATTATTTATTCTTAAAGTGAATATATAACTAAATATTCTGTGAATATTTCAAGCGTCTACCTGTTGCCGTTATCAATATCGAGCAAAAATGAGCAAACAAATCACGTTTGTTGTATGGGAGCCCCCTTAAATATTTATTATATTCTATTTTTTAGTATTTGTTGTTATAGCGGCAACAGAAATACATCATCTGTGAAAATTTCAACTATCTACCTATCACGGTTCATGAGATACAGCCTGGTGACAGACGGACGGACGGACGGACGGACGGACAGCGGAGCCTCAGTAATAGGGTTCCGTTTTACCCTTTGGGTACGGAACCCTAAAAAAGGAAAACCTTATCTAAGTACATAATTTGATGCTAATCTTTAGAGCATTTTCCGAAATTCACCGAATATTTTCGTTACGATAGTTAGTGGGGCTCGGTCCGAGATCTTCGTAAAAGGTATCCAGACAGTACATACGGTGGGACCAAATACGTAACAATGATAATGGCGAATAGCTGCTGTACAAACACGAACCGCAGTTTTTATGTTTATTGTCTAAAATCACATTTTCCCCGAAATATACTTATCGCTGAACATAATAATCTTAAGTAAATTTAAAAATTTGATACAAATCGTTAGAGCCAAAATACACGAAACATATTTATATGTACAAGAATTACTGGTATAAATATATAAGATAATACTATGAATGAAAGAGAACTATATTGGCGAGTTTCTTTCGGCACTTCATCTTCGCCAATGGTCATTTCCGAAATGTTAGCAGATTAAAAAGAAAAATAGTAACATGAGAGAATTAGGTAAAATACAATAAGATTACATACCAAAAAATGTAACACGTGTCTATTTGATCGCGTGGGCCCAATGGCGAAAAAATTTTCTCTTTTTAACCTTCATCTTTAATGATTGATTGAATTTATTGCCATTAAATACGATAACATAAATATACATTATAGATCTTATATCACGGGTATATCCCGATCATTTTATAGGCGTGCGCGGGGATTGGAACCAACGCGTAGAGGCCTCTTTGAGAAGTTTGATGTAATGTTGTATAGCTGCCGTGACCTTCTCCGGGGGATATCAATGTGACAATATACCCATGAACCAGGTCACGGCAGATATTGGGACTATTGCAAATGTGTTGGAAAATATTGGGCTATTAAAATGATATCTGGAGGGATTATTAGTACTGGGCATACATTATTATTATAACAGTTATTTTCTCGTACTTTACCAACTTTTACGTGGCAATGTCATGAGACACAAATATATAATAAATATTAGGTACGTTCATGCAAATAAATGCTGCGATTCCTAATTTTATTGATACATTTCGTTATACTAATTTCTATCATTTCCATGTATAATTACAGGACTCTTTCAGTTAATAGAAATTGTTTTCCTTCAACTATAGTCCCAGTTTATGTTTAAATAATATAATATCACAAAATTTAATTTAATTGGTAATATAATTATTTATTTTTACGCACATAAAGTCACACTGTTTCAGATAATCTAAATGTAGGTAAAAACATTTACTGGTACAGATAGTACGGTACGTTATTTGGGAAGCACCCCCTTATTTCATCCAATATACCTGCTTACAGGAAAGGGGCGGTTCGGCAAGAAATCAATTTAGAATTTTGGACTTCGTAAATTATCCGGACTACCTTACGAAGGTTGGCCCCGTCTCCCGAGCGTATACACTGCTGATGCAAACTTTGTTTATGAGGTGTATATATTTGTTTGTAGGTGTCGAACAGCTGGGGGCAGAGATAGGCCAGTGGATAGGAACCGGCCTCTTGACCAACTGGTCCCGGTTCGAAACATGGCATGTACCAAAATTCGTGTCGTATATCATCATCATCATCATCTCAGCCTGCATTCGTCCACTGCTGAACACAGGCCTCCCCTCTAGAGCGCCATTCGTCTCGATCCTGTGCCACCTGCATCCATCGACTCTCTACAAACCTCTTGAGGTCGTCTCTCCATCTAGAGGGGGGTCGTTTTACACTGTGTGCAACAGTGCGTGGACGACATTCGAGAACCTTTCTTCCCCAGCGGTTGTCGGTTCTACGAACTATGTGACCGGCCCACTGCCACTTCAGTTTGCTTATTCTGTGGGCTACTGTCTGTCCGTCCGTCTGTCACAGGAGAATTTTCGCAGAGTACTATAACCGATATAAAAAAAATCCTAATCGATTAGGGGGTTCCGCTACCTAAGTCAAAGAATTTAGGGAATATATCGACTTTTACCCGGAGCTACTGCCGTGGGACCTCCGCAACCTGGAGGGAAAATCAGACGTTTCTTAGGATAGTTAGGTCATACGTCATTCGAAATTTCTTGGACGTGCAAGTTTCCTTGCGATGTTTTCCTTCACTGCCGAGCTGGTGATCATTACAAATGTATGCATAAATCCGAATAAACACGAATTTAGTAGTACATGCCTATACCGGTATTCCAACCTGGAATCAGTTGTTCAATAGACCGGTTCTTCATGCACTGGGCTACCACTACTCATCAAGTAATAAAAATAAAAAGATTTCCGAAACTAGAAACGTTTTTATTTTGGCTTTTATCAAACACAACAAAACTCTTCGAATGATCCGATTCGCCAGTATTTTACACGAGTAGGAGAGTACTCATGTAAAAATAAATATG
This sequence comes from Pyralis farinalis, assembly GCA_947507595.1. NCBI lineage: Eukaryota > Metazoa > Arthropoda > Insecta > Lepidoptera > Pyralidae > Pyralis > Pyralis farinalis. The sequence goes on along the minus strand of OX382261.1, from coordinate 39,732,274 downwards.
TGTGCAGTTCACACACGAAGTGAAACTTTGGAAAATGTGAACGACGAGCTCGGTGGCGCAGTGGTGAAACGCGCTGTTACGCTACTTTGACACCGACGCTCGTGGATTCGATTCCCACACAGTACAAACATTTTTGTGCATGAACATGTCTGTTTGTCTTGGTCTAGGTATTTTCGATGTATAATAAGTATGTATTCACAAAATAAAAGTATTTACGTATGTTTATCAGTTATCTAGTACCCATAACACAAGCTTCGCTTACTTTGGGGCTAGATGGCGCTGTGTAATTTGTCCGACAATATTTATTTATTTATTATAATCACGACAATATTCTGCATTTGTTTACGGCATACCTGAAAAATTATTTTATTAAAATAATGAAATATTTATGTAAACAATACACGTGTACCACGGTTGTTATGACGCCTTATCCCAAGCTTCGTGATACAACGTGCGGGTGTGCGACGCGTGCGTACACGTATTAACACACGTACCACGCTCGGACCCTGCAATAAACACTGTATAATGCATTCTATCTCATTCTCTCGCACGTTAAATCCTATAAATGTATAGTCGTCTCTTTCTACCGTAGATTTTTCGTTCCATCTAGTCTAAATCACAACGATGCTAAAGATGTTTTGAAGATGACTTCAAAAACTTAGGAGTAAGCAGTGACTAGCGTTACTCACCACAGGAATCCCATGTCGTACATATCTGCCATCGCCGGTGTTTGACTGGAATCAATTATTCGGCCAGTAATATAAAACTGGGGCTGAATAGATGCAGAATCTGATTCCTTTCAGCGAGCGGATATAGTCGGCGGGATTAATCCGCGCCACAATGGCGGACAATGGCGGCGTACATTGAAAAGTTGGCTCGGTCACGTCCGTGCCGGCGCTCGCTCGCGCCGCTTACGCTCGGGTTTCAGGTCGAATTTACGCCAGTTTCAGATTTAGTTATTTATCTATTATTCTATTATTGTTACTGTGGAATAGGATCAGTTAAGTTGTCAACAGAAATAGGAACTCTACATTGGAAATGAATGCGATTCAACGTGGAGTTTTGTATTCTGGATATCGAACTTCCTTTATGATTGAATCATTTTTGCATTAGTGACTCTGAATTTGTCTTAGATTAGACGTAATGTTAAAGAAGCGAGAATTATAATAGTGATAGCTTAGTTGATTAAGAACCAGCCTATCAACAGACTGGTGTCGGTTCCAATCCTGGTGTGGCAAGTACTACTAAAGTCAAGTTTTTGGATTGATGTACATATTTGTAAATATCAGTTGCTCCGTGGGGAAAAATAACATCGGATCGTGTAGGTTACACGTCAAAGAAATTATATTTCGAAAGACGAAAACTTTATCTAAGAAATCTTTCTTTGCCTCCTGGGTTGTGGAGATTTGAAGCCAGTCGGCAGTGTAAAAATGAGTATATTTGCCAAATTCTCTTTTTAAGAGAGGTAGGGCGCATCAATGCAAGTAGTAGTAGGTAGGTAGTGTTTGGTAGTAATCATCTTCAGGTCACCGAGTAGAGCTCCAGGGTAATTTTCAATAGGATCTACTTACCATCAGGTAGATCACTTGCTTATTTGCTACCTTTGTTTTAAATTACACAAAATGTTAATTACCGAGTGAATTCAGAAACTTATATTGCAATCGCTACATGTCCCTAAATAAGATTTTTTTTATACAACGTCGGAAGACATACAAGCATACGGCCCACCTCATGTAAAGTGGTTACCATAGCCTATGAACGCTTCTAATATACTCGTATTAAGTATCACTCACGCAATTTCACCTCCGCTGCTAACCTATCAACTACTTAGGAGATTACTGGTCACCTCACTCACATGCAGGAGCAAAACAACCCTCCAATGAGTAGTTATTTGGCTGCGGTTCTCTGTGAGATTGAGGTGCTTCCCCGGAACGACTTTGATGCCCCTACCTACGAGTACTAAAAAAATCCTAAGGAGATATTGTCTTATCAGCGAGGGTGACAATGCGTTAGTGGTACTTCAAATATTGCAAGTGTTAATAAGCTACGGTAACAGCTTTATATCACAAGGCCCGTAGGATACCTACCGATGTTGTATAAAGAATTAGTTAAAAATCCATCCGGAACAGTGGTTGTAGGCACTCAAATCCACTTTCCCATGTTTTTTTAGCTGTTTTGTGCGGGCAAAGAGCGCGGGCCATGCTGCACGTCAATATAATGGACGGCCATTGAGTTATTCTGCACTAGAGGAGCTATCCTAAGTAAAAGTTATGCTCCATTTTCTTAATAATTAAAATGAATGTCCGCTGCAGCGCTGAAATAATTTAGATGTCTATCCCAAAGATTCGAAGATACAGCACTAAATCGCTTCTAAGGGGCACTTTTCTCGCGACCCAAAGGTCAAAAGCGCCGTGATTTTCATGGCGCGTACGCGTTTCGTTCAACGTAGTACAGCAATGAGTTGTTGCCGATCGGCAGCAAAACATAGCGCAAACATTTGGTTCGTAGTGTCGGTTCCAGTACACTAGTACATAATAATTCAATGTGGACGGCACCCTCCTGTCACAAGTACAAAGAGAAGAGAGCATTCAATGTGGGGGGTCGTTGGTTGTAATTGGGTTTTAAAACACTATGCACTAGACCAAAGCGGAGATATTTTTTTATATGTTACCCGTGATGTATACCTTTTTTTATATATACTATGTCGGAAGTCATGTAAGCATACGGCCCACCTGATGTAAAGCGGTTACCGTAAGCTATTAACGCTTGTGATATACTAAGTATCACTCGCGCGATGCCTCGCCTGCTGCTTACACAGCAACTCCTTAGGAGCTTACTGGTGACCTCACTCACACGCAGGAACACAACAACCCTAAAGGGAGTTGTTATTTGGCTGCGGTTTTCCGATCTCTCCTAAAACATCCAGACCAAGAAAAACAGGCATGTTCATGCGCACAAATGTTTGTCTTGCACAAATGTTTGTATTGTCGCTCGGTGGCTCAGTCGGGAAAGACGCGACTTTGACACCAACTCTAGTGGGTTCGATTCACACACAAGACAAACATTTGTGTGCATGAACATGTCTGTTTGTCTTAATCTGGATGTTTTAAGAGAGGTAGGGCGTATCAATGCAGCCCGTCTGGGAAAGTACCTCCACCTCACAGAAAACCGCAGCCAAATAACAACTCCGTGGAGGGTTGTTGTATTCCTGTGTGTGAGTGAGGTCGCCAGTAGGCTCCTAAGTAGTTGCTGTGTAAGCGGTAGAGGAGGCATCGTGCGAGTGATAATGAATATATCGCAAGCGTTAATAGGCTACGGTACCCACTTTACATCAGGTGGGTCGTATTCTTGTATGCCTCCCGACGTAGTATAAAAAAAACGGGTTGCACTCTGGGAGTGCCGGCAGAAGTGAAAACTTTGTGTGTGAGTGATTTATGTTACAAGCGTTAATAGACTACGGTGATTGCTTTACATCAGGTGGACTGTATGCTTGTATGCATCCCGACGTAGTATAAAAAAAAGAGACCAATCGGTTGATAGGCTGGTTCTTTGTCCACTATCTCTGCTCAAAATGTATGAAATATTATGAATATCTTTATTTACATGCAATTTGATCTAACCTGCTTTGTTAGTGTGTGCCTAGCGCCGGCCGGTGGGTGGGTCCACTACTGTTAGTAGATGGAACATGCCGATGCTGCCATGTTAACGTCTACAGAGCCTGAGGATGCCTTGTGGAGAGGCGAAACACGTGTCGCAGAGACGACCAGGACAGTCGTAACGGCGACGGTGGTGGGGGCATGCGGTTTCTGTTCCGTATGGCGGACGACCGCAGCAGCCGAGCCAGAGACTACCGGAGCAGCCATGGCAGCTCGGTATGTTGCATCTACTAATGGTAGTGGGTGGGTGCCGGCCGGCGCTAGGCACACACTAACAAAGCAGGTTAGATCAAATTGCATTGCCGGCCGGCGCTAGGCCGCATGAAGTAATTGGCAGCGGAAGCACACAGAGCAAGTTAGATCAAATTGCAAATAAATTTGACTTTAGCAAAATAACGCCTGAATCTATTAACTATCTTTATTTATTTCATGTGCTGGGGTACCTCTTACCTACACATAAATAGGAATTAGAACTATTCTCTCCAACATTATGTATTAACGTGTCATAGTAAAGTGAATATTAATTATCTTTACCGTTAATTCATTGTCGCCTCTCCTAAACATGCTTTAATTAGGCATTGTGTACAGTGCCCAGGGGTATAGAGTATCTATTGACCTACCAGCAATATGTTATTGTATACATTACTGGTGATTGACCCCCTCAGACGAGTACGTGTTTGAATGTTGGACATTTTAACGGCTAGTAGCAAAATGGCTAAGTTCAAAATGTTTAAAACCTGAATGCAGTGCAAGCAAGCTGAAGTGCAGTGGGATTGCCACATAGCTCGGAGAACCGATGGCCGTTGGGGCAGAAAGGTTGTCGAATGGCGACCAGGAACAGGAAAACGCAGCGTAGGACGGCCCCCCACACGATGGAAGATCGCAGGGAGCCGTTGGATGCAAGCAGCACAAGACCGATCGTTGTGGAAGTCTAAGGGGGAGGCCTATGTTCAACAGTGGACGTATTTCGGCTGATATGATGATGATGGAAACCTGAATACCTTATTAAGATGTCGAAAATTATATCAAACAATAAAAAATCAAAATATCATGTCATTTGAAATGAATACGTTTCTTTGATTTTTTTTTCATGCAATGTCGGGAGCCATTCGGTCCACCTGTTAAAAAGCGGTCACCGTATCCTATGATCGCTTGCCATGCATGAAGTATCACTCGCGTGATGCTAGCATAGCAACTCCTTAGGAGTTTACCGTTGAACTCACTCAAACCCAGGAACATAACAACCCTCCAGGGAGTTATTTTGCTGCGGTTTTCTTTCTACATGTCCAAACCAACGGAGCATGCCTTTTCTTATCTTAACACCGACACTCTCATTCAGACCAACTCTCTTTCTTACGTCATCATTACGAATGCGGTCAGCAATCGTTACGCCACAACTTTTGCGTAATGCTCTCATCTCGACCGCATTTATTCTACTTTCATGCTCTCTCTGCCATACCCAGCTTTCATTTCCATAAGTCAGCGTTGGTACGAGTATTAGCACCGCGTTGTGTACAGCGAGCTGTGCCTTCTGGCTTAAATTTCGACTGCCTAGAAGTTTACCCAACGCTCCATTCACGCTGTTCCCTGCACTCACTTGTTTCCTAATCTCTTAGAATTGGCGGGATCTTCTACCTAAGCCTAAAGATTTTGCGAAGACACTGATTTTTACGTGGAGCGACTGCCGTCAGACATCCACAACCCAAACTAGGCTAACTAGGAAAACCAGGTCTATCTTAGGTTAGGTCACACTTCCTTAGAAATATAATTTCTTGGACACGTGGGTTTCGTCACGATGTTTCGATGAAGGAAACCCCTTATGATGTTTTACTCCACCGCCGAGCTAGTGATATCCGAAAGCACCAATTTAGTTTTGTAGGTATGTTTGCATTCCTTCACGCCAGGTCCCTTGCGGGGTAGACAGAGACAACCGAGCACCATAAGACGCAGTCTTTCCATATTTCCAAGTGTACATTGTTATATATTCATATGAGTACATTCATAGCTATTTTCATGCACGCTTGCCGACGCCTGGGGCTCAGGACATTACCTTCTGGTAAAATGCGACCAATTTGTTTATGGAAGGAGATACGCACACGCATGCACGTGAACACGCAGGTTAAGCAAGTCGACCGCAGCCTGTCTATGGACGGGTTATCTATTTCGAGTTTCTCCGCGCTTCGGCCACGTAAGCCGTCGGTCTCGGATGTTGTCGATAGATGACAGTCGTTAAGCTAAGTCAGTGGCTTAGCGGCTTGAAAACACTGGTCTCTGCCAATCCGCATTTGCATATGCTCTAAACCCCTTCGGTTGAAGGGAGACCCGTAGGTTGATGTGGTATGTGAGTCTTGATTTTTCTCGGCTCTAACATTTTTCCAATTTCGTATTGTTATCTGTTTCGTCATTCTTTTGTCCTTACTTACTACCCCTACACATAGGGACGAATTGTGAACCCTTTTATGACATTAGTAAAAATTAACTTAAGTCTTCTCTCTTTATCGGTTTCCCGCGTCTGAGAAGATCGAGATTAAGAAAACGTTACTCCCCGATGTTATTGTTCCTTCCCAGATTTCGCTCCGGCTGCCTTTGAGGACACGATGTTTATTTTTTTGCAATTTTCTCAAATAGATACCGTTTCGAAAGTCGTTTCGACTCCAATAACAGATAAGACTTTGATCTGAAATGAGATTCGCTTTAAGTAGGTACGTATATAAGTTCATTCGTGATATTCTGACAGGGACTTCCTATGCATCAATTAGCGCTACTCAAATAAAAAAATAAATATTCTATCTATCTATCTATAACTTCACGCCAAATCCCTTGCGGGGTAGGCAGAGAGAACCGAGCGCCACGTGATCCGATCCTTACATATCTCACTCGCTTCTTTAACATTCATTGCTCTTCTCATGCACGCTCGCCGATTTCTAGGGCTCCTGACATCACCTTCTGATAGAACACGACCAATTTGGTCATGGTAGGTAAGTCTTGGCCTTCCCCGGCTCCTACATCCTTCCACTTTTGCATTGTATATCTGCTTCGTCATTAAATATTCGCTAAACATAAGATTGGTTAAAAGAATGATTACTAGATTGTTTGATATCCCATACGGTTCTCAAACACCTCCTCCTCCTCGTCTAAATAGGCTGACCAAGCAGTTAAGAACCATTTTCTCGTCTTACATACGAACATAGGCCTCCCCCTTAGACTTCCACAGCGATTGACCGTGTGCTACTTGCATCCGACAGCTCCCTGCGATCTTTACAAGATCGTGGTCGCCATTCGAGAACCTTTCTGCCCCAACGGCCATCGGTTCTCCGTGCTATGTGGCCTGCCTCCTACCACTTCAGCTTGCTGATCCTTAGAGCCACGTCGGTAACTCCAGTTCTGCTACGGATGTGCTCATTTGTGAGCCTATCCCGCAGAGAAACTCCGAGATTTGCTCTCTCCATCGCACGCTGTGCAAACTTGAGCTTTCGTATGAGATCCATAGTGGTCACACACACACTGGTCGAAGACTTTCGTCTTGAGTCATTGAGGTATTTTGGACGAGAAATTCTTTCGCTGTTTCCCAAACGCTGCCCATCCGAGTTGGATTCGACGGGAGGACTCTTTCTCGAAATTGGATCTGCCTAACGAGATTGTTTGTCCTAGGTAGACATACTCATCAACCACTTTGAGAACCGAGCTTCCAACTGAAACTGGAGTGGGCAGAACATGTACATTCGACATGATCTTCGTTTTGTCCATATTCATTTTAAGACCCACTTGTTGGGAGGGATCTTCAAGCATTATGTTCAAGTCAAGATTACTATATCATCGGCAAATCGAAGGTGAGGTACCTATATACTAACCGTTGATAATGATGCCGTATCCTTTCCAGTCCAGTAGCTTGAAAACTTCTTCCAATGCAACCGTGAATAGTTTTGGAGAAACAACGTCTCCCTGTCTCACTTCTCTCTCATTGCAATGGGTAGGTTTCGTACTCTGGTCCTGTAGTCGAATCGAGATGGTCGCGTTTTCATATACACTCCTCAACGATTCGATATACCTATAATCAAAGCGGCGCCGCTGGAAAGACTGGAGTACAGCCCAAGTCTCGATCGTATCAAAGGTCTTCTCATAGTCTACAAACGCTAAGCATAGTGGCTCGTTATACTCTTCGGTCTTCTGTATAATCTGCCGCAGCATATGTATGTGATCTGTAGTTGAGAAGTCCGTCCGGAAGGCGGTTTGTTCGGGAAGCTGGAAGTCATCAAACCTGCATGCTAGACGATTCGTGATAATCCTCGAAACCAACTTATAGACATGGCTCAGAAGAGAGATGGATCGATGCCTGAGTTTTTTAGCAGTATTTTTATCAGTGCTCACCTAGTCATAAACGTGACGATTCCAAACAAATGTAGCCATTTTTACGGAATAAAAAGATTTTAACTTTGACTTTGACTTTGATAGTTCTTCAATAAGGCTTTTTCACCCTTCTTGAAAAACAACACCACCACGCTTCTACCCCATGCCTGTGGTGCTTTGCCCTCGAAAATAACGGAATTGAAGGACTCTTCTGAAGGACTTTAAGTACTGGTTTACCACCCGCTTTCAGAAGTTCCGATGTGATTCCGTCGTCGCTCGGGGCTTTGCTGTTCTTAAGCTGTTTAAGAGTAAGTAGCCGCATCTCTGCCGGGGATTCTTCGCACCCTCTGTCCTGCTGTAGCCGCGATCGCTACCGTAGTGCGGAATAGCGGGGCGACCGTCGACTATGGGCCCAGTATTACTAGTGTCTGCGTGGTGATTATGGCAAAAACCCCCCTAAATATGGATTTATGGGGAAATATGGATTTTTGCCATAATCACTACGCTTAGCAGGCGGGTTGGTGATCGCAGTATGAGATAGTGCATGAGATTACGCTGCTGCTCGTCATCCGGTTATGTATTTCCCTCAGCCGACTTCTACGGCACCCACGGACGAGAGGGGGAGTCGCAATTCTGTGCCGGCACCACACGGCAAGGAGGATATGATCTAAAATGATGAAGTATATGATCACTTCAAATTAAAGAAATCCTCTTAACTCAACCCATTCTACAAGAACTTAAAAGAAAGTTTGAGGGATTTTTACTTGCGAGGTCTAGTGACGAGACGAGAGAGGTAAGGCAAAGCGAAGTTTAATCAGAAGATAGACAAAGAGAGTTTAGAAAATCTAATAGATCACCTGGCCCATGTACCTCCTCCAAATTAAAGGATTTCTCGAATACAATCCATTCTACAAGCGGGAATTAAATAAAAGTTGAAGGCGAGGTACTCAGGAATTCGACAGCAAAAAGAACTTTAAAAGATTGGACTTAAAACAACCTGGCTCTTTAAATCAAAGATCATCTCTAAACACAGCCCATTCCAAGTGATAAAACATACAAATGTACGGGTTTCTCACTCCGATTCACGTTATTTATCAGAACTAAGTGGACAGTACCTAACCTTAGTCAGGTTGTAACTTATTTGATTTCAAAAAGTTTTCAGGATTGTGACAATCCTCCAGGGAAAGGCTATTGTTATTTTATTGTCATAAACAGAATCGATAATATATTTTTCGTCGTTGTCAACAAATCTGGAACAAAACCATTTCCTCGCGACGATCGTTTGATCCGACAATACTGATCAGACGAAACTTTTCATTTCAGAAATGATGAATTTTAATGTATTCAGGATTCCGAATAAATGGTATAGGAGAATTTACGCTACTTTCTCGTCCCTTATCTTTCATTGCTGCTTATAACTGCAAATTCAGCACAGGCAAAACATGGTTGTCTCCAAACACAGACGAGATTATAACCTTCCTGTATCACATCACGACAAATTCCAATTATAGTTTGATACATATAGGATTGAAAATTCAGTTACAGAGCTCTGAAAAAGTTTATATACAGATGTTATCTGCCTGTCTATATCTTCACACCAGAAGCTCTTTAACATTCACAGCCCTTTTCATGTACTCTCGCCGGTTCCTACGCTTAGAATATAGTAGTATGTACAAAATATGATAATAGACAATCATTAGAGAGGTAGGGCGCATCAAAGCAGTCCGTCTGGGGAAGTAAATAAATAACAACTCCACAGAGGGTTGTTGTGTTCCAGCGTGTGAGTCACCAGTCACCAGAGGTCACCAGTAAGCTCCCAAGGAGTTGCTGTGTAAGCAGCAGAGGAGGCATCGCGCGAGTGATACTTAGTATATCGCAAGCGTTAATAGGCTACGGTACCCGCTTTACATCAGGTGGACCATATGCTTGTATGCCTCCCGACGTAGCATAAAAAAAGGGATTTGAAATTCCACAGATTAAGTATATAGATGTAAGATAATTTAGTAAACTCAATTTGAGACACCTGAAAAGAGAAAACGTTATAGAGGCAATTTATTGAGCTGAAATACTAAAACAAATCAGTCCACAAATAATATTTATTATAACAAAGTCACAAATCAAATCAAAATTGATGTCACATCCGTAAGTTGTTAACTGTTCTAGAGTCTACGATCAAAATAGGATCGAAGGTTATTCCCCAGATGGGCTGCTTTGATGCACCCTACCTCTCTAAAATCGCTCTAAAAGAATAAAACTGTGAAAAATCACACTTAATTTTTTAAATGACAAACAAATAATTTTAATTCTAACCGACTTCAAAAACAGGAAGAGATTCTCGACTCGGTTGTATTTTTTTTTGTGTTTGTTACCTCACAATTCCGTTATGTATATAGACCGATTTGCTTTTTTTTTTAATCGTAAGGATATAACTTCATATTGGTCCCATAGAAAGTTTATCTATTCGATTCAGCACTCAGCGCATTTGTTGTTTATGTTTGTAAATAGGTTTAATTGGGTATTGGTACATTATCGTATTAACGTAAACCTTAAATATGTTTTGTAAATCTAAGGAAATCCAAAAAAACCAAAAAATCTTAAAAACTTGGCACCGACTCTAAAAGTAACAATAATCCTTCTAATATTATAAATGCGAAAGTTTGTATGTATGGATGGATGTTTGTTACTCTTTCACGCTTAAACCGTTGAACGGATTTGAATGAAATTTGGCACCTAGATAGATTATGATCTGGATTAACACATAGGCTACGTTATTTCACTCCACGCGGGCGGAGCCGCGGGCAGCAGCTAGTTGTATATAAAATAATTGCTTTTTTTTAATGACTATAAATAAGTATAATAAGTATCTATTTATACTTAAACAGAAATTAGAAATATGTTTATAGACTAGATAGAATAAAATTAATGTAAAAGGACAATTATTGTGTAAAAATATATTTGTAATTTCTGTTACAAATAGATACTATAATATTTATTTATAGTCATTTAAAGAAAAAAAAATAAAGCAATTATTTTGTATCTTTTAGAGCATTTTTTCATAGCAAATAGATTTGGAGTTGATGTTTCTTTTTTGTAAAAAAATGTACTTTATTCTTCATGTGAAAGAATCCAAGAGCTTGGTATCAAATGCTGTGTATGTCTGTCTCTAAGTGCATCTAACATAAATAATATTTCAATATTATTAACAAAATTAAGCGTGCTATAAAAAATAATAATATTTGGATAATATTTCAGGACTAATTAAATAGCGCTATCTAGCCGCAAATTAAGCGAAGCATGTGTTGTGGCTTGTGTAAAGTTTATCAGTAATCTAGTGAGTCCTTTTTTTTATAAATACATACTTACGATAAAAACATCCATACCAAGTAAACAAACATGTTCAAGCACACAAATTGTCCTTTGTAACCGAACCCACGAGGCTTGGTGTTAAAGTAACTATTAATAACTCTGTACAATTTCGTCAAAATCTCTAAATCTAAAATTCACAATACCTTCTCATTTACTTTGTTCACACGAAAGTAAAAAATATCTGTCTAATATCGAAGGTAATCTTTTGGGAGACTGACAGAAATCTCAATTTGATATTTTATTTGTTTGTAAAAACGATGCCCTGACCTTTGTAGAGACACTTAGGAGAAATTGTAGAGATACAAGAAGTTCAACTAAATGTGGAACGATTGTGATGTAAGTTACTCGTTACATAGAGTCACATGCACGTGGTGTAACCTACTGATTAGTTAATAGATTCCGGCTTTATTTTACGAAAGTTAAATTTACAGGCAATTTGATCTAAACAAATTTATGTGCTTGCGCTACCGAGCCGCTGTAAATGTTAGCCCTTATAATAATTTTACCAGAGGGAGATAGCTGTGTTCCGGTTTGTAGGGTGAGATATGGCAGAGAAATTACTGTATACTGTGACGAAACAACCTTTGGTCACAAGATTGGCAGCGCGCGAGTAACATCGCCGTGGTGGCGCGAGCGTCAATAGGTGACCGCTTACCATTTAACGCGGCCCGCATGCTTGTTTGCCAATTTAGTTGTACACAAAAAGATCATGTTACTCTAACGAGTAACATCTACTGCACCTGAGGATGCCTCGTGGAGAGGCGAAACACAGAGACGACTCTCTGTAGCCTGGACAACGGTGGCGGGCGCATGCGGTTCGTATTTCAGACACTCGCACACTCGCACTCGCAGAGACGACCGCAGCAGCCGAGGCAGAGACGACCGGAGCAGCCATGGCAGCGTTAGTCGCGGTAGTGTGTGGGTGCCAGCTGGCCTAGTTCGTGTGAACTAATGTGCAGCGGAAACACAAAAAGTAGTTTAGATCAAAGTCAAAGTCAAAATCTTTTTATTTCGTAAAAATGGCTACATTTGTTTGGAATCGTCACAATTTTTTTCCCTACCGTGCAGTTCATGAGTGAGCACTCTTTTGGTATCCAAACAAATTTACATAATTTATTGATTACATTATAATTGGATCGACCCAATCCCAGGCATTTTTATCATTAATTTAGTCAGATACTTTATAATATGCCCTGCTACACAATTAGGCTTTAATAATAGTTTTAAATTTGTTTATTGACAATTCTCTTATATTGCTGGGAAGTTTGTTATAGAACCGTATACATTGCCCCATAAAGAATTACTTATTTTGTGGAGACGGCTTGGATGTAACACAAGATTATGCTTATATCTAGTATTTATGTTATGAGTATCACTCTTTTTACAAAATGAGTCTATGTTTTTAAGGACATACAAAAGATTTTCATAGATATATTGCGATGCGACTGTTAGAATATTTATTTCTTTGAATTTTTAATAGGGGGTCATGTGCCAGAAGCGTGCTCGTTCGCGACCCCTGCCAATCGATTAGATTGCAATTCTGGCCCGAAAACGCACCGATGTGCGGATTAGGGCGTCCCCCGGAGGCGACGCGCACCGATCCGCCCCCGTCGGTGCGAACATAGGTGCATGCGGCGGTGGGGGCCGCCACCCACCACGCAGCGCCAATTCCGGCGGGTCGAAGAGAGCCGAGTGCTGCATAGGCACGTGAAATGTGAGAGGTGGACTGAGTGATAAGATGAATGAGCTGATGGACCTAATGAATGAGAGACGCTTAGATGCTTTGTGTGTGACAGAGACTAAGCGCAAGGGGAGCGACACCGATGATCTGCCCGATGGGATGATGGCCCTATGGTCTGGTGTAGACCGGGACGATCATGCCAGTGCTGGTGTAGGTGTCATACTCTCCTCTCGCTTAGCCCCTGGTGTGAAAGATTACTGTTTGGTAGGGCCTAGACTTCTCTGGGTTCGTATAAAACTGGGCATCACGCGAGTATTTCTGGTTGCAGCATACGCTCCCGTAAGCTCAGCGTGTGCCCAAGAACTAGAGAAGTTTTGGGAGTCTGTGAGGGATGTTCTGGATTTAGCTGAAGGGAATGAAAGAGTGATTATGTGTGGAGATTTGAATGGATGGGTTGGGACCAAACGAGACGGCTATGAAGCTGCTCTTGGTCCCTATGGAGATAAGAGAGTGAACGAAGCAGGTAAGTCGATTCTAGATTTATGTATGGAACGAAACCTCCTCGTGTCGAATACTTTATTTCGTCACAAGGATATTCACACGTATACATGGAGACGGAATGACCAAAAAAGTGTGATTGATTTGATTATAATTGATAGACGTCTCCAAAATACTATAATGGATACAAGAGCCTTTAGAGGTCCCACTCTTGAAACGGACCATTACCTGGTGGTAAGCCGGTTTGTGGGACTTTTCAAGAAGTGGAGGCATTGGCGAGTGCGTATCCCTTTCGGAGATCATGAAAGGATAAGGAGTGAAAAATTGCAAGATGAAAGTGTAAGGAGAATGTATGTACATCTGGTAAGCGAAAGACTTGCAAATGCAGGTCTTTCCGGCACAGATGTGGATGATTGCTGGAAAGTTCTGAAAGAAAGTATGGTGGATAGTGCAAAAGAAGCATGTGGATGCGCAAAGAGGCATAAAACATTGAAAGGGGATGCCTGGTGGGATGCGGAGGTTGAATCCTCCGTAGCAAGAAAGAGGAAAGCGTGGCTGGATTATGTATCATCTTTGCCCTTAAATGAAAGTATGAGAGAGAAGAAGAAAGAAATGTACCGTCAATGCAAGAATGAAACCAAGGCTTTAGTGAAAGAGAAGCGTGAAAGACAAATTATGAATGAGGAAGAGAGGCTGACGAGAAACTTCGAGGCAAATACCAAACTCTTTTGGAGAGAGGTAAAGAAGTCTCGGGGTGGTTCGTCGGCATCCAGTATGAACAAGATTAAGTCTAAAGCTGGTATCATTCTTGCAAATACTCAGGAAGTGTTAGAACGGTGGAGTGAATATTTTGAAGAAATGTACGAATATGCCTCGGACGCTGACAATGAGAGTGAGTCTGATGCTCACTCCACGTTGACGGCGTCCGATGAAGGTATAACTATGGATGAGATAGAATGGTCGATACGAAGTTTGAAAAATGGAAAGTCTACGGGAATTGATATGATTACAGCTGAGATGATCAAACTAGGTGTCACTTACGTCCGGGACGCCTTCTGGTACTTATGCAACCTATGCTGGAGAACTGGAAGGGTCGCAATGGACTGGGGACGCGCAGTCATCGTACCCTTGTATAAAGGCCAATCACGCATGGACTGCGCCAACTATAGGGCCATCAGTTTGATCAGCTTAGCAGCAAAAGTATATGGAAAGATAATTAAAAGGAGAATGAGGGTGAAATCCGACGAAATGCTGTGGGAGGCACAAGGAGGATTCCGAAATGGAAGGGGATGTACGGATCAAGTTTTCTCGCTCCGCAATATCGTAGAAAAGCATCTGGCCACAGACCAGAAGGTTTTCTGCGGTTTTGTGGATCTTGAGAAGGCATTTGATAGGGTTGTGCGAAAGGAACTGTGGTGCATATTGCCGAGATATGGGATTGACGGCTCACTGCAGCGTGCTGTGCAGTCCACCTACAAGGATTGCTCAGCATGTGTGCGAATAGATGGCAACATGTCACCCTGGTTTGATGTCAAAATTGGTGTCAAACAGGGTTGCATGTTGTCTGCTAGGCTGTTTATTCTGTATCTCGATAGTTGTCTACAGAGAATAAAATCGACGAATGTAGGATTACGCATGGGTGACCTAGTGGTGAACTGTCTGCTGTATGCAGATGATGCCGTCCTGTTAGCAGAAACACCATCTGAGCTGCAAACACTAGTCACAATGATGAAAGACGAATGTATGAAGGAAGGCTTACTATTGAATGCGAAAAAAACAAAGATTATGGTATTTGAAAGAGAAGAAACCAGAACCAATGTAAGAATTACGGTAGATGATGAAGTGTTGGAACAAGTGAATGAGTTTGTATATCTTGGATGCGCTTTCAGCAGGGATGGAAGGTACACCGCAGATGTGGAAAGGCGAGTGAGTGCTGGGAATAGTGTGAATGGAGCGTTGGGAAAACTTCTTGGCAGTAAAAACCTGAGCCAGAAGGCGCAGCTGGCTATACACAATGCAGTGCTGGTCCCAGCGCTTACTTATGGAAGCGAGAGCTGGGTATGGCAGAGAGAGCATGAAAGTAGGATAAACGCGGTTGAAATGCGAGCGTTGCGCAAAATATGTGGTGTAACGCTTGCAGACCGTATCCGCAATGATGAGGTTAGAAGCAGAGTTGGTCTGAAAGAGAGCGTCGGTGTTAAAATAAGAAGAGGCATGCTCCGTTGGTTCGGACATGTAGAAAGAATGCATGATGAAAGAATGACGAAGCAGATATACAATGCAAAAGTGGAAGGATGTAGGAGCCGAGGAAGGCCAAGACTTACCTATCATGATCAGATTGGTCGTGTTCTATCAGAAGGTGATGTCAGGAGCCCTAGAAACCGGCGAGCGTGCATGGAAATAGCAATGAATGTGAAAGAAGCGAGTGAGGTATGCAAGGATCGAGTCGCGTGGCGCTCGGTTCTCTCTGCCTACCCCGTAAGGGATTTGGCGTGAAGTTATAGTAGTAGTAGTGAATTTTTCTCTAAGGCTCTCCCGGGGACCAAGTTTGTAGATAGCTCAAATTGCCTATTAACCTACTGATTAACAAACGATTATCTGGCTTGCGTGTTTTGTTTCCAGAATATGTCGCCGTATCATAATATTGTTTTAAACAACGTTGGGAGGTTTTAGGGTCGGCAACGCGATAGTGACACCTCTGCTCTTGTAAATCTCCATAGGAAACGGTAACAAATGTTAATTCTGTGTAGGAATCGAAGCCGCGAGCGTCAGTGTCGAAGTAACGTCACTAACTGTTGCGCCATCGAGCTCGTCAAAACAGTTCTAAGTCTAAACAAACCCATTCCCGTCCAGTAACCCTAATATTTCTCATGAGAATTAAAATCTACGAAGCAGCGAACCCATAATTTACACACGAAGGAATTTCTTAATCCCAACAATTCTATAATTCCTGAAGCGTGCATAAAACGACGTGGCATAGTTATGTTTGGAAAATAATTCAGGGTTCAACCGAGCGGCGCGACTTGGCAACCCGCCTCGCCTAAGAAACCATGAATATCACCTCTGCACTTGTATGCACCGTTATATAGAAACTGGATGAGGTATACAACTCTTAGTAAGCTCCTAAGGAGTAGCTGTGTTGCAAGTATTCGAAGGCTATGGTGACCGCTTTATATCAGGAGGGCCGTAAGCCTCCTGACGTTGAATAAAAAAAAATATTGTATTTCTAGACGGGCTCGGTGGCGCAGTGGTGAAACGCTCGTGGGTTCGATTCTCACACAGTACAAACATTTGTGTGCATGAACATGTCTGTTTGTCTTGGTCTGGGTATTTTCTATGTATAATAAGTATGTATTTACAAAAAAAAATGTATTTACGTATGTTACTCAGTTGTCTAGTACCCATAACACAAGCTTCGTTTACTTTGGGGCTAGATGGCGCTGCGTAATTTGTCCGACAATATTTATTTATTTATTCTTAAATCAACTGACTGCAACTAAGATTAGACAGGAAATTGCGACTTTTGAAGCGTTATATTTCAAGATATTGGAAACATTTCTTGGCTGATTTATCACGATGATAAATCCCAGGAAACTGCCAACTCTTCAGTTAAGAATATCAATCAGATAATTCTATATTTTTTTCATTGCAGCAAAATCTAGATTCGACTAAAGAATGTATGTATATCCTCACCTTGCCGCGAAGCAGAAAGAACCGATCGCCATAAGACGCGGTTCTTACATACCTCACTCGCTTCTTTAACATACATAGCTCTTTTCATGCACGCTCGTCGAAGACTAGGGCTCCTGACATTACCTTCTGATAAAACACGACCAATCTAGGTTAGGTTTTCCTCGGCTCCTACATCCATCCGTTTTCACACTGCATATCTGTTTCGCCATTCTCAAAATGAATTCTTTCTACATGTCCGAACCAACAGACCCTTTCTTATCTTAATACCGACACTCTCTTTCAGACCGTTCGTAACGATGGCATAAGAAAAAAGAGTGTTCTTTCTTCATCATTACGAATGCGGTCAGCCAGTGTTAATCCACAAATTTGTACAATGCTCGCATCTCGGCCGCATTTATTGTACTTCATGCTGCCTTCGCCATACCCAGCTTTCATTGCCATAAGTCAGCGTTGGGATTAGCACCGCGTTGTGTACAGCGAGCTGTGCTGTCTGGCTTAGATTTCGACTGTCTAGAAGTTTACACATCGTTCCGTTCAAGCTGTTCCCTGCATGCATTCACTCGTCTCTCCACATCAGCGCTTCTAAGATATACAACCACCTGCTCCGACACTACATCATCAACCGTAATCCTAGTGTTCGTTCTGGTTATCTCTCTTTCAAACACCAATATCTCGATTTAAAGCAACTAAAGAAACTTAACAAAACCATTTTTAATTACACAAAATTTGGCACTGTCTGTTTGTTAATCCCGTTCAAGGCAAATAAATAAATATATTCATTCATACCATCCCTTGTAAATACATTTAAATAATACATTTATACAGGTATTATAAGCATTTGAAACCAGTACATTCAGGAAGCCAGAAATATGTTATAGCACGTTAAAAGTCACATGCGGCAGGCTTTTGTTTCCACCTTATAATTACGTTTCTCACGAGTTGTACCTTTTAATAAATCACTTCCATTAGTACTTTACCAGTGTTTGCATACATTTACGTGCCAGGACAGGACGTGGAGGCATTTCATACGGAAACATTGAATAATTTCATGCCGAGAACATGCAAGAATGAATTCTTAAGTGTTGACTGAGCCATTGTGGAATCCTTAGCCGGGTATAAATATAATGCTGAAGGTTTGACCTGGGGAACGGTTTGGAGTATTTTGATACTCTGTTCGGTGGCAAACTGGCGTACTGCTCGCCTAATAGCAAGCGGCTGAGGCTTGTAATGAGGCTTCTTATGAACTGACACCAGTATCAAATGTTACCACGTCTTCAATGTTCCTTTCAAGAGCCTTCTGCGCTAGACAAGATAAAAAGTCCTTATAGGGCTTAAACCCGTCTTACATTTTTAAAACAAATAATCATATTGTATTTTTTTTATACTACGTCGGGAGGCATACAAGCATACGGCCTACCTGATGTAAAGCGGGTACCGTAGCCTATTAACGCTTGCATATTAATTATCATTCGCGCGATGCCTCCTCTGCTGTTTACACAACAACTCCTTGGAAGCTTACTGGTGACCTCACTCACACGCAGGAACACAACAACCATCTAGGGAGTTGTTATTTGGCTGCGGTTTTCTGTGAGGTGGAGGTACTTCCACAGACGGGCTGTTTTGATGCGCCCTACCTCTCTTAAAACATCCAGATCAAGACATGCACACAAATGTTTGCCTTGTGTGGGAATCGAACCCACGAGCGTCGGTGTCGCGTCATTCCCGACTCAGCCACCGAGCTCGTCAAATTATATTTTTCTACCCAGCAGCGTTATCTCATTTTTAGGGTTCCGTACCCAAAGGGTAAAACGGAACCCTATTACTGAGGCTCCGCTGTCCGTCCGTCCGTCCGTCCGTCTGTCACCAGGCTGTATCTCATGAACCGTGATAGTTAGACAGTTGAAATTTTCACAGGTAATGTATTTCTATTGCCGCTATAACAACAAATACTAAAAAATATAATATAATAAATATTTAAGGGGGCTCCCATACAACAAACGTGATATTTTTTTGCATTTTTTAGGGTTCCGTACCCAAAGGGTAAAACGGAACCCTATTACTGAGGCTCCGCTGTCCGTCCGTCCGTCCGTCCGTCCGTCTGTCACCAGGCTGTATCTCATGAACCGTGATAGTTAGACAGTTGAAATTTTCACAGATTATGCATTTCTATTGCCGCTATGACAACAAATACTAAAAAATAGAATAAAATAAATATTTAAGGGGGCTCCCATACAACAAACGTGATTTTTTTTTTGCCGTTTTTATAGATAATGGTACGGAACCCTTCGTGCGCGAGTCCGACTCGCACTTGGCCGATTTTTATAGATAATGGTACGGAACTCTTCGTGCGCGAGTCCCACTCGCACTTGGCCGATTTTTTAATCCATTAGTAGGTACTACTTAACCTTCCTATACTCGCGCGTTGGTCTGTGAGACCGACGAAACACTTTTTCGTAATTATTTTATGCAAGTAAATCCTAAGAAGTCGAGTTCCTTGCTAGCTGCCGGATTTGTGGCTAACTTCATTTTAGTGCACGCCGCGCGTTCGGGCGATAAATACTTTTGTTTGGAACATGCTGTAACCGTATGCCCTGATTGTTATGGTGAGGCTCAAAACTAAGCCAAACATAGATAAATATGTCCTTTGATATGTTTATTATTATTTGTGATAGAATCTCAAATTCGAAGACTGATTTGTGATAGACTATAAGTCAGTAAAATAATTAATAAATTAAGTATTATTTATACTATTTTGTTTTATTACATCCTAAACTTTGAAATAATAGTAATAGTATTTGGGCTTCTTAGTAAAAAAATATGTTGTAGGGGTACAAACTATCGGTCTGTGACACCGTGCGCGAGTATAGGTGTTACAAAAATTGGCGCGAGTATAGGAAGGTTAAGCGTAAAGATTTGGCGAAGCAACTGAATATTTCATGAAGCGGGAAAACCCAACTCAGAGGGAAACCACACCTTTCTTAGGTTAAGCAACACGTCATTCGATACAATTTTTGGGACGTGCGGGTTTGCTTACAATGATTTCCTTCACCGCCGAGCTGGTGATAATTACAAATATGTACATAAATCAGAAAACATGAATTGACTGGTACACGCCAACCAGGGTTCAAATTGAAGACAATTCGGGTAATAGTTTGGTTCTTTATACACTGTTATTATTACAATTATCTGCTGTTCAAATTGGTTTGCTTTCTTCATATTTATTAGTCACCATTTCTCCTTTTTATAATCGACTTCTATCTATCTATCTATAACTGCACGCCAAATCCCTTGGTTAGTAGGCAGAGAGAACCGAGCGCCACGTGACTCGATCCTTCACATACCTCACTCGCCTCTTTAACATTCATTGCTCTTCTCATGCACGCTCGCCGGTGTCTAGGGCTCCTGATATCGCCGTCTGATAGAACAGGACCAATTTGATCGTGGTAGGTAAGTCTTGGCCTTCCTCGGCTCCTACATACCTCCACATTTGCATTGTATATCTGCTTCGTCATTCTTTCATCCTGCATTCGTTCTAAATGTCCGAATCAACGGAGCATGCTTGTTTTAACACCGACGCTCTCTTTTAGACCAACTCTGTTTCTAACATCATGATTACGAATACGGTCTACAAGTGTTACGCTACAAATTTTACGCAACGCTCGTATTTCGACAGCGTTGTTTCTACTTTCGTACCCAGCTCTCGCTTCCATAAGCAAGCGTTAAGACCAGCACTGCACTGTGTATATATTATATATATAATTGACTTGCATTTGAAAGTGGCTATTGGAGAAGAACAAATGCTGGAAGAAACTTTGTAATATTGATACATACAAACATATCAACATGCATGTCTCCCTATGAGATCTAATGTAGATTTCTTTTCAAATAGTAAAGTATATATTAGAATAAACTTATATATCAGCACATTGATACATTACATTGCAAAGATGTTAAGTGGTAGAAATAAAGATATATAACATTTTTACTTTTGCTGAATCATTTCCAGACATCACTGTCAGTTAAATATTCACTATTTCTCTAATAAGACTTTTTGCAAAGACTATTTTTAATGTCTTTAACTCGTACAAGAGTAAGGCACTTACTTTGTCGGTCTGTATCAAATTAACTAATGCTGTGCACTTTCTTTCATTCGCCACGTTTGTTAATTGACAGGATACATTACGTGCATTTAGAGGAAGACTTTGTACAAAAGTGGTCTGCATGGGTACCTCCGTCTCACCTATTTCTACTGCCAACCAGCTATATTTATATAGCTGTGTTCCGGTTTGAAGGGTGAAGTATGGCAGAGAAATTACTGGTTACAGTGACGAAACAGCCTTAGGTCACAATATTGTCACCGCGCGAGTAAGATCCTCGCGGTGTTGGGAGCGTCAATAGGCTGCGGTGACCGCTTACCATGTAATGCGGGACGCATGCTTGTTTGCCAATCTAGTTGTATAAAAAAAAACATACGCACAATGTTAACAAGCGATAGGGAATAAATGAGTAACAGATTTACGCGCAATAAATTTGTTTAGGCAGAACTTAGTATGGACATCATATATGTATATTTTGGAAGCGCTTTTAGCAGCAAACAAAGGTACACCGCTGATGTGAAGGGGCGAGTGAGTGTAGATAACCGTGTGAACGAGGCTTTGGAAAAACTTCTAGGTAGCCGAAAACTAAGCCAGGCACACAACGCGGTCTTTATCATTAAGCTAACGTATGGAAGTGATGGCTAGGGTATGGAAGAGAACATAAAAGTAGAATATATGTGGTCGAAATGTAGACATTACGCAAAATTAGTGACGTAACCCTCACAACAACAATTAAGAAAGAGAGTTGAGCCAGAGATCTCTTTTCATATCAACTTGCTTAATTTTTATCAAAAAGGGAGGCTTTCAGATCAACTCTCTTGTAGGTAAGAAACGGCGTGTTCCAGTTGTTCGGACATGTAGAAAGAATGAAACAGATATACAATACGAAAGTGGAAGGACGTAGGCGCCCGAGGAAGGCCAAGACTTATCTACTATGAATTGGTGGTCTCAGAAACCCTAGAAACCGCCGAGCTGGAAAAGAGCTATGAATATTAAAAAAGCGGGCGAGACGTGTAAGGACCGCGACATGAGGCGCCCCATTCACTCTGCATACCGCGCAAAGGAACTTGTCTTGAACATATTAGATAGATGGATAGTTAACACTTACAAAAGCGGCTTCATGTTAGTTAATATTACTGTACTTCACTTCTATATACAACCCCCACAGTATCGTTGCGCCATTCAAATTAATTAACACTGACATCTATTAAGCTGTCAGGCAAGATGAGCGATATCTTGAGGATACCGCCAATAACAATTGATCACATTGATTACACCGATGCAGCCCAATATCTTTGCGAGGGCTAATCAATCACTCGACTTATTATATGAAACTGTTTTTGAAGTACTGATCAACGTTGATGTATTAGATTTTTTGCGACCGGTCTAAATTGAGCAAGAAATATAGCTGCGTCCTCCGTACCAAGTGATAATTCCTAATATATAAAAATGTCGTTCTGATAGCAGGGAGCTTTTGTTCATTAGTTTCATTTACTGGTTAACGATCTAATTCAGAGGTTCCCAGATTTTTTTCTCATAGACCACTTTGAAAATTTAGCTGGTTCCCGTGGACCTCCTGCAGCTACATTTCTACCATATTTCCAAAACTCGACAAAAAATATGAAAATTAGATTTTTTTTTTGCCACCTCCCGTGGACACCTGGGGTCCACCTGGACCACTTTGGGAACTAAGGATCTAAATGAATGGCCGTTTGGACAATGTTTCCGAGATCTATTGAGTATTTTATACACAGTAGGGATCGAAGGTAAACAAGCATATGACCTAAATGATGTGAACCTCACTCACAGGCATTTCCATGCCTGGGGCATTATGGGTTATCCGTGGATTAGTGCAAAAGTGTTACCAGCTTCTTGTCCA
Source organism: Pyralis farinalis (assembly GCA_947507595.1). NCBI lineage: Eukaryota > Metazoa > Arthropoda > Insecta > Lepidoptera > Pyralidae > Pyralis > Pyralis farinalis. Next base: position 39,709,057 of record OX382261.1, on the reverse strand, counting down.
GCAGATGCGTAAAAGGCGTTATTGTGGCTTCTTACCCAGGAGATACGTAAAAGGCATTGTTGAGGGTATCTGATCCGAAAGCGTGGACATCGACGCTGGCATCTCGCTCTATTCTGTCTTCGACGTTGGATGACAACAGCTTGCTTTTGTACCACAACGGTCGCGTATTGTGCGGTTCCAGGGAAATTTTATTCCGATAACTCTTAGGATTTTTCATGCCACAAAAGTGACAGGCAAACGCTCCACTATCGTACCACTCGCCAGAAACTAAAATTTCACCCTCACCATCATGATGAGTGGCAATCCACTAATGTACGCTTTTTGAGGCATTTTCTACCACGTACGGTGAAATTGTGGAATCGACTACCGACAGCGGTGTTCCGGTATAAATATGATATTGGCGCCTTCAAGAAAAGAGCCTATGAGTTCTTAAAAAGGCTGGGAACAGATCAGTGATCCTTTGGTGTTGCTGATGTCTATGGACGATGGTGAACTAATATATATATTTTTTTAAAGTAAGGGCTATTTAAGAGGTTTAATTTAATTTATTTATTTATATAAAGCTAACTGGCGCCCTCATTTTATTTTTATTAATGACGCTGAATTTAAGACCAATTTCATAAAACGCTCAATACAGGTACCGAAGAATCGTATTTTTGTTTTTTTTTTAATATATCTTGTATTTATTGTCTATGTAAGTATCCATAATTTTAATTATTGCTTATTGTGGGCACTTATAGCAATAATCAAAATTATAACTAACTGTACATCCTACTAATATTATGAATGCGAAAGTTTGTATGTATGGATGGATGTTTGTTGCTCTTTCACGCTTAAACGGCTGAACGGATTTGAATAAAATTTGGCACGTAGATAGATTATGATCTGGATTAACACATAGGTAACGTTATTTGACTCCACGCGGGCGGAGTCGCGGGCAACAGCTAGTTAATAATAAAAACAGAATAAGTCTAAAAAAAACATAAATATGGTTCTTCAGTGCCTGTATTGAGCGTTTTTTGGAATTGGTCTCAAATTCATCGTTATTAATAAAAACAAAATGAGGGCGCCACTTAGCTATACGCCCCCTCTTAATGGTAAGCAGGTACCGTAGCATATCAACGCTTGCAATACAAGAGGTATCACTCGTCATCGACCCTGTAAAAAATTCTTCACGCTATTTTTGCTGCTCATCTCTTGAGAAAACCTCGGCACGGAGTTCATTCTTCAAATTAAGAGCTCTTGGAAGAATTTTGGATCACCATGGTTTTCTCAATGGATGAAGAAACTAATTCTATACGAATTAGTTTCTGCATGCTTGCTTACTTTAATGATATATCTAGCTGGACAGAAAACCGCAGCCAAATAACAACTTCCTGGTGGGTTATTGTTTTCCTGCGAGTGAGTGATATCGCCAGTAATCTCATAACGCGTTGCTGTGTTAGCAGCGGAGGTGGTATCGCACGAGTGATACTTAATGTAATGCAAGCGTCCATATGCTATAGTAACCGCTTTACAACAGGGATACCGATTTACATCAGGCGAGCCCCTGATGTAAATCGGTCACTGTAGCCTTTGATGCCTCCCGACGCTGTATAAAATAAAATGAAAAAAATGCGAGTGAATTTTACCAGTAAGGAGGTCTTATGTGTCCGACGAGCGATATAAAAACTAGTAAATAACAGCAAGCTGTGTAGGCAGAGCTGATATTTTTTAAATTTAAAAAATATTTAAGTATTTTATTTTTAATTTTTTTTAAATATATGGAACCCTGTACGACATCTAGCGACGAGTGCTGTTACTTTTTCTGTTGATGGGAGTGCAGTGCAGACTCTGCACTGCAGAGTGGCCGGCCATACGTTTTCCCATATGTTTTTTTTTCTAATTGGAACGATTTTGGATCGTTCTTCCTCACCAACGAACATTTAAATTTCAAATTAAAGGATACAAAACTACAATATGTTAGCTATTAGTGTGTCGATTTTGGAGTTTCTCACTATTACCGTCTAAACGCTAGCTGGATGACATCAGTCTACCCCAAACGGCAATTTTGAGGGTAATGTGGCTCCGCTGGCTATCGCAGCTCTGCCAATAAAGCTAAAGCCTTTAAAAGAAATATCGAGACTATAGGAGCGACGGGCGCTATCTCGGGCGCCGATAACGGCTCAGCTCCCTGGGGCTCCAAGCGGCTCGCGGCTGTAATAGGGCCACGCTAAAATCAACACAGCTTTTAATAACGGTGTTTGTTTTCATACAACGTCGGGAGGCATACAAGCACACGGCCTACCTGATGTGAAGCGGTTACCGTGGCTTATGAACGCTTGTAATACATTAAGTATTACTCGCGCGATGCCATCTCTGCTGCTAACACAGCAACTCCTTAGGAGTTTACTGGTGATCTCACTCACACGCAAGAACACAACAACGCTCTAAACTAAAGAGTTATTATTTGATTGCGGTTTTCTGTCAAGTATCTCCAATACTTCCACAGACGGGCTGCTTTGATCGCCCAAAACTTACAAACACGCTGACCAAGGCACACAAATGTTTATCCTGCGTATGCATTGAACCTACAAGCTTTGGTGACAAAGGAGCATTACTAACCACTGCGGCACCGAGCTTGTCCATATATATGTATTATACTATATACGTACATAATTACATATATACAGCAGAACAGTAAACAAGAGAGGAGATTTTGTACAAAAGTCGTCTGCGTGGGTATCTCTGTATCACCTATTTCTACCGCCAAGCAGCTATATTTATACAGTTGTGTTCCGGTTTGAAGGGTGAGATATGACAGAGAAATTACTGGGTACTGTGACGAACCATCCTTAGGTCACAAGATTGGCAGCGCGCGAGTAACATCGCCGTGGTGTTGCGAAACAAAAAAGAAAAAATTACAAAGTCAATCTCCAAGTTATGTTGCACAAAGGACAACACTCTCTTGTAACTGTAGAAAAATAATAACATAGTTACAAAGTTGTGCTCAGCTCATTACAGGAGTGGCTGACGTGGTTCAAACTTGGCAATAAGCAGGAACTTGGAAGAAAAATACATTGCAAAGTCCCCGCGTCCGGGAAATGCCAACTGCGAGACTTCGGGATATTGTCGCGGTAAAAATGACTTAACGAGGTTGCAACTTATGCTCCAATGTGCTGTTATTGGCAATAGGAGATAACGTTGATTTTTATTTGTACCCTCTCAGTTCTATTTGGCTTGATGTCAAGATGGTGGCTTTCGTGAGACTCCATTGAATTATATATTAATATAGATTTTAAAGATTTTAGGTAAACAAGAGGTAGACCGCGTCTCGAGAAGTACCTCCACCTCATAGATGACCGCAACCAGATAACAACTTCTTGGAGGGTTGTTTCTGCGAGTGAGTGAGGTTACCAGTAACTTCTTAAGGAGTTGAATTAAACAATTTTTAAGGGAAGTATCGCGTGTTTTATTTATTGTTTTGAACCAGACGTTTGTCGCAGGAAGAGCACGGATGCTGCAAAGCATTCGAAACGTCAGGGTATAGGAAATACGTTAAGTATCACTCTCGCGATGCCACCTCCGCTGCTCACACAACAACTCCTTAAGAATTATCTTAGGTTTTCGCGATTGTTATACAATGAATCTAACAATTTTTAACGGAAGTATCGCGTGTTTTATTTATTTAGTTGAACCTGACGTTTCGAATGCTTTGCAGCATCCGTCGTCTTCCTTAGGTCTTCGAAGACGACGGATGCTGCAAATCATACTTCCGTTAAAAATGGTTTGTCCTATTTTCAAATCAAAACGGAGACGACGGATTGATGTGCGTTTTTTAACCCCCGACGGAAAAGAGGGGTGTTATAAGTTTGACGTGTGTATCTGTGTATCTGTCTGTGGCATCGTAGCTTCGAAATGGATGAACGGATTTTGATTTTTTTGTTTAAAAGGGGACTTAATCGAGAGTGTTTTTGTGTATATCATTAGTAATAATTAATGATAAATTAATAATAATAATTAATGATAATAAATTTTGTTACTTTTTATAAGTTATTTTTGCGTTGGGGGTTTTTAAAATTTTTAATTTAATCTTTTCATTTGTATGGAGATTTGTTTGTATGTTATGCCTGACAGTGACGTAGGGTACATTTTACCGCGGCAAAATTCTTACTCCCACAGGAAAATGATCTTATTAAGTTCCTTGAAGAAGAAGAAGGAGGTTGGCTATGTCAACGTTTCACCACTGCGCCACCGAGCTCGTTTCACAAATTCACAGTATCTTTTTCATTTTTTTTAATTCAATTCAATCAGGCGCAACGGTTACATTTTTCGTTTCAAGTAACCTTGTATCCGTTAGTGCGGTAAAATCCCTTTCCGATTTTCGTTCAGAAATTCACCCAGTAAATAAGTTCAGATACAGGGGATAAGCCGCATTCGGGCACTTTCGCCTACTGGCTTCTAATGCGAGTTCCTGAAAATTGTTGCTCCGAGTGTCTTCAGTTAAGGCGATTACAACACCGCAACTAGCGCACTCTTGACAAATCAAATGTAATTCTTGTACTGAGTCGACAGTTATTTATTTTGTATGTATATATGTATATCTTCACGCCAGGTCCCTTGCGGGGTAGGCACAGACTACCGAGCGCCATAAGACGCGGTCCTTACACACTTCACTCGCTTCTTTCACATTCATAGCTCTTTTCATGCATGCTCGCTGGTTCCTAAGGCTCCTGATATCACCTTCTGATAAAACAGGACCAATTTGTTCATGGTAGGTTAGTCTTGGTCTTCCGCGGCTTCTACATATTTCCACTATCGCATTGTGTATCTGATTCGTCATTCATTCATTCTTTCTACATGTCCGAACCAACGGAGCATGCCTTTTCTTATCTTAACACCGAAACTCTCTTTCAGACCAACTCTTTTTCGTACGTCATCATTACGAACGCTTCTGGTTGTCTCTCTTTCAAATACCATTATCTTGGTTTTCTTCGTATTCAATTGTAAGCCTTTCTTCATACAATCATATTTGTTTGTTTATAAAACTTTATTGTATAATTTAACATTCAAAATACATAACAATAATAATCCAAAAAAAATCTTAATCTAAATTATACAATGGCGGACTTATCCCAATAGGGATCTCTTCCAGTCAACCACGAATGCTTGAAAAAGAAATCAATTAATAGGTTTGGTGCAATTCACGCACAATACACACTTCACGTTCAACACAAAATACCCAAACACACAGTACATATGCGCGTTAAAAAGTAAATGCTAATTTAAATATCAGAAATAGAGTCGTAATGTTTCTTCACTTGTGATTTAAAGGAGTTATAAGATTGGGATAACTTCACACTGGTTGGGAGTGCGTTCCAGAGATGTTTTCATTGTTGTAACTAGTGTTTGCAGTTCGGATGATGATTCTGCTATTAATACCGCGTCGTCTGCATAAAGCAGGCAGTTGACCACTGAGTCACGCATTCGCATTCCCACGTTCATATTTCACATTCTCTGAAGACAACTGTCCATATACAGGATGAATAGCCGAGCTGACAGCACGCATCCCTGTCTGACACCAATGTTGGTATTAAACCAGCGATAAGCTGCCGTCCACTCGCACACATGCTGTACAATACTCATAACTGGATTGCATAGCCCGGAGCAGGTCACCGTCAACCCCATATCTGGGCAAGAAATCCACCCTGTCCTTCCTCAAGCAATCCATCGGATTTGACCCTCATTCTCCTTTAAATTATTTTTCCATACACTTTAGCTGCTAAGCTGATCAAACGGATGGCCCTATAGTTGGCACAATCTATACATGAACCCTCGCCTTGGATCATTTTTCTTTTTTTCTCGATTTCCATCATCTTCAAAGACCTTAACGTCAACTTGTCAAGGATGTCGAGTGACGTGTGACCACCAACTGACACATCGCCGGAAAGTATGGTTTCGTTTGCATTTAGTAAAAACATTCATTTATTTACCCAATTCTAGTTTTAAATTATTGTATACTACAATAAATCAAATTCGTTCGATCCGTTAAGAAAACCTCATTTACTCAAGTTTCTTTTTTATACTACGACGGATAGAAAACAAGCATACGGTCCGCTTGTCGTATGCGGTTACCGTGGCCTAAGAAAGCAACAAAAAGGATTCGCTAGCGTGTTACCACCCTCGCTGTCAACACAGCAACTCCTTATTTTCTGGTGACGTCACTCACTCAGGAGTTGTTCTTAGGCTGCTGCCTTGTGTGGCGGAGGTACTTCCCCAGTCAGGCTTACGTCGAGTCCTACCTCTCTTTCCCCAGAGGCGCCGTTTTGATGCGCCCATCTCTCTTAAAGACACCCATATTAAAGCACACATAAAACAAATAAACAAATTCATGCACACAATGTTTGCCCAACGTGGGAATCGAATACACGTTAGAGTTTAAAGAATTAACACCTTGATGTTAAAGTAGAGTCAAACCACTCCACAACCGGCCTCGTCAAGCAATCGTGATTGATACAAAAAAATACTACTGTTTCTTAGATCTGTCTTTATTAATAATAGAATATTATATTTAACTCTAATAATAAATTGGCTAACTAATCCCAAGGTTTACATAAATAGTCACTCCAGTCATCCTCCGCAGAAGCCTAATCCCAAAACTTTATGACGGTCCATCCCGCAAGATGGCACAATAAAATAAATTTCAATATTAATACCTGAAGGTACTGGCATAAGCTCGGTGTTCATTATACCCTGGTATAAGGGATCATTCATACAAACTTCCAATTAGAACACAAACGGTCTGTACCTAAAATGTGTTGGTAATTTTAAGTTCTGAATTTTTATTTAATTAGCTAGGTTTTCTATGCCTATCATTCAAGGGACCCGACGTTAAGATATACATAAAAAGATGTATGATCTTTTAAAATGACGCATGACAAAAGAACAAAAATGAAGGTAATTAAATTTTTTAAAGTTGTTGACAGATTTGACAAAAATACTGTTTAATTAAAAATGCTACTAGAATGGAATCATTAAAATAAGTAACGATTTGACAAATTCTATCTTCTCTTAGTTATATGTTTTTTGGGTGTGTGTATGTATGCCATATGGACTCAAACACGAATCGAGTTTAACGAAATTTTCTGGGAATCTTTAGATTAACCCAGTGGATAATCCTCTGAGTTTGTAGCAATCGGAATACACATTCAACATCTCCCATGCGAAGCCGGGTGGGTCGCAAGTTTTATATATTTGCCGATTTCTTTACAATATTTTCGTAAAATCTTCTATTTATTCACATTTTCATGTGTCCTTTGTTTGATTTTTAGATAGAACCGAGTGTTACATAATTTATTCCTTGCACACCTCACTCGCTTTTTTAACATTCGCAGTTCTTTTCATTTCCGCTTTCCCTTTCCCTGATTCTTAGGGCTCCTGGCACCACATTCTGGTAACACATGAGCAATTTGGTCGGACTTTCTTCATTCGCTTAAGTGTACTTAAACCTATATGAACGTACCCTTACATGGTTGATTGGACCGCGGCATTACGGCTAAATCAAGACCCATGGTGATTCGTGGTTGTCGCTAGGGCAGCCGAGCCTGTTTAGGGTCGGACAGTATTGGCATTTTGTTTGTTAAACTAACTATTATTATGTTATTTTAACCAACTTCAAAAAGGAGAAGGATTTTGTTTGAATCTGTACGTTTATTCTGTGTATGGGTAACGAAATCTGAATTGCTATTTATAATTATTGAGTTCTGAAAGAGGGTAAATCAATTCCTACGCCATCGTTGGCAGATGTTTGAACAAAATCGTTTCTACCTACAAATATAACCATTTTCTAAAGAATACATGACTCTGACTCTTCCATTGTGAGCCAATTTAGAAAATTCCTTTTTTTTTGGAAACATTTTACCCTTTTGTCAAGTTGTGAAGACGGATTTCGCGATTTTAAAACCGTTGTAATTTGAGGTGCAAGTGTAATTTATCTTTGATTAAAAGCTGACCTCACATATGCGTGGCGCATACACCCAATTGACAATCGGAGCTCCAGCATAAGAGCAGTAGAGAGCATCGAGAGAGTCTGACTGGAAAATTCCCCCCTCCGCCCTCCCATCACCGAACACTCAAATAACAAAAGGTTACCAATAAGCCGCTGAAGAGTTGTCGTCTTAGCCGGGGGGTGGCATCACGCGAGCTATATTCTGATTGCAAACGTTCATAAGTTAAGTTAACTACATCGTTTTAGTATGCGTGTATGTTTGTCTCTTGACGTTGTAAGAAAATTGCGACTACAAAGTAAGATTTTTTTATGCAAAGTCCAAAGACATAGCACACAGCCCACCTTAAATCTAAAGCTAATATAAAGCGGTTACCGTAGCTTATACACGCTTCCGATCTCTACTGTTAACATAGCTATTCTTTAGGAGCTTACTGGTGACCTCGCTCACTCGCAGGAATAAAACAATCCTCCAAGGAGTTGCTATTTGGCTGCAGTTTTTTGTGAGGTGGAGGTACTTCTATTGAGCTAGAAACAGAAGTGAAAAGTTCAGGGTTGGCAACGCAAGAGTGTAACTTAGTGGTATAAAAATAATATAATACTCTATTTTTATCCAACTTTCGAAAAAGGGGAAGTTACCTGTGAGTCGGCATGTATTTATGTATGTTCGCTGATATATAAGAAACTGCTCATTGGATTTATAGACACTTCAAACGGTGTTCTGTTAAGATAGATCCGGATTTGGAGATAAATTTAACAAAATAAATTTGAATGTAGGATGATAAATTACGAAGTTATTAAAAATATACACTTTTGAAAACCACTTTTCATAGACTCTTTGTTTGGTTAATTTTAACTGTGTTTTTACATGTGTCTTTGTGATGAATATTTTTTTTTACTCATGAAGTGTGTAGTCTTTTAGGTGAAGATTGTATGTAGATATAGTAAAGATTTGACGATAAAAAATTAATAAGATACAAGATTTTATTTAAAAATTGTAAGATGTGTCCAAATGCCCGCTGGGCCTGTGGCAAATAAAACCATTTTTTGTCTTTATTATCTTTATCCTTTAGACTTAGATAGGATTATGTAAAATTTTATCAACCGTAACTTAAAAGATTAAGGGGGGAAGGCGAGGATGATATTTTAGAACTATAACAGTTTATCTCATATCCGTAATCCCACAGAGTGTTTAAGTGGATCTAAGATATTGAGGTGTTTGCAAAAATCGCAACTTTGCGGTAATAGTTAGTTTGTGTTGTTTGTTAAAGAAGCGAGTGAGGTTTTTTTTTATGCAACGTCGAGAGGCATATAAGCATACGGCCCACGTGGTGTGAAGCGGTTACCGTAGTTTAAAAAAAAGTTTGCAATACATTAAGTATTACTCGCGCGATGCCTTTTTGCTGCTAACACAGCAACTCCATAGGAGTTTACTGGTGACTTCATTCACGCGCAGGAATACAATAACCCTCTAGGGAGTTGTTATTTGACTGTGGTAAAGGTGTGTATTGATCGTGTCATGTGGCGCTCGGTTCTCTCTGCCCATCGCGGAAGGGATTTAGCGTGAAGTTATAGATAGATGGAGAGTTAATTTAGTCCGATTTTCAACAAATAACAAATTTAAATATGGTGATAGTATAAAAACGCCGTCAACTGCGAGTCCGACTCGCGCCTTGAGAGTTCCGTAAAAACATATTTTCGCAATAAAAGTATTTTTTTGTGATGGAATTACTAATTTACTATTTTCGGATTTTCTGCTTTACTTGTGCTACATGACATTCCTTATTACCAAATTTCATGATTCTAGATCAATGGGATGTACCCTAAATTTGATTCCCTTGCGAATGTCAAAATATGGGCATAAACGAGGCTGTACAGTACATACTTTCGATTGCGTTCATTTAGAAGTTTGATTTTTTCACTGCTCGAAGGGATTACAGACAGAGTATTTGATCTTAATTTCAGCTTGATAGCTCCACAAGTTCCTGAGAAAAAGGGTCTTGACAGGAAGACGACAGACAGAGGGACAATAATGTGATTCTTTAACGGTACGGAACCTTAAAAAATGATGTAGGTGGGTCGTGGGGTGGGTCGTGGGAGTGGGTTGTATAAACAAAATTAACGCACACAAATGTTTGTCTCATATGTGACTCGAAAACTGGGCTCGATTTCATCAAAGATTTCAAGATTGGAAATTATTAAGATTTGTATTGAGGAAAGCGAAAAGATATGTGTTCAGTTCGTGCCTCAGTATTAGATATTTCATTGTTTATTTTACCATCTTGAAGTGTCATCAAATTTCCATTTTGGACACGCCCAGTTCATAACTTAATTCGGAGGACTGTGCCTTGTTAATACAACTTCATTGTAACTCCAGACCTTTGTCAGAGGTTGTTAATTGACGGCCAATATTTCAGATGTAATAAATTTACGGAAATTCTGATTTTAGAGATGTTGAAGATATTTACTACTATGTATATAAATTATGTATGAGAGGCCAATGGCGTCATTTTAACAAAACACGCAGGTTAGGCAACGCCGACCGCAGAATGTCTGTGAACGGGTTTATCTTGCTTGAGCTTCTTCGTGCTTCGGAGGGCACGGTAAGTTATCAGTTGGTAAGTTATGTCGTTAGTTCTCGGGCGGCTTGAAAATACTGGTTTCCGCCAACCCGCAGCAGAGCAGGATAGTGAAGTATGCTCTAAACTCCATCAGTTGAAGAGAGACATGCACATCTGCTGTGGGATGTGTTAGGGTTGGTGTTGTAGGGTAGTAATTTATGTAGTTCAGTGACGAATAGGTATACGACATGGAGGCTTGCAACATGAGGTGTATCACTAGCGATTGTCACTACCGCTGATTCAATGTTGGTGGGCATACAAGCATACGGCCCACCTGATGCACACGCTTGCAATACGTTAAGTATTATTCGCGCGATACCACCTCTGCTAACACAGCAAGTTCTTCGGAGCTCACTGGTTACCACACTAACTCGCAGAAACGCAATAACTCCCCAGGGAGTTGTTATTTGGCTGCAGTTTTCTCTAAGGTGGAGGTACTTCCGCGGTCGGGCTGCTATGATGCGCCTTACCTTAGATACCCACGAGCGTAGGTGTCAAAATAGCGTTATTAACCACTGCGCTAGCGAGCTTTTCCATTTTGATGTGACTCCAACTGTACATACAGTGTCCAGTTATTTAACTCAATTGAAATATAATTAGATTCTGGTCAGTTTCAATGCGAAGATTGCGAGACGTACACGCCCGGACACAATTGATTACAGTCCCGAACCAGCAATTCATTGTGTTCATCTGCTCCGATAATAATATTAGTCCCTCCGCTGTTCAGGATTCATATCCCCAGAACATTCATTTAGGATTGTGTTCCACGTGGGTGATATATTTCTCCTACAAAACTCTTTAATTAGAGAAACAATCGATTTGCTAAGCAGTGTTTTATACTACTTTTATACCACGTCTGTAGGCATACAAGCATACGGCCCACCTGATGCAACCGCGGGTACCGTAGGCTATTAACGTTAGCGATTTATTAAGTATCACTCGCGCGATGCCTCCTCTGCTGCTTACATGGAAACTCCTTGGGAGCTTACTGGTGACCACACTCACACGCAGGAACATAACAACCCTCTAGGGAGTTGTTACTTGGCTTTCTGTGAGGTGGAGGTACTTCCCCAGACGGGCTGCTTTGATGCGCCCTACCTCTCTTAAAACATCCAGACCAAGACAAGCAGACGTGTTCATGCACACAAATGTTTGCCTTGTGTGGGAGTCGAACCCACGAGCGTTGGTGTCAAAGTCGCGTCATTCACCACTGAGCCATCGAGTTCGTCAATAGCCCAGTGGATAAAGAGCCGGCCTATAGGTCAATAGGTCCCCGGTTTGAATCGTGGCATGAACTAGTAAATTCGCGTTATCAGATTTATGTACATATTTGCAATTATCACTTGTTCGACGGTGGAGAAAAACATCGCGAGGAAACCCGCACGTCTAAGAAAACCTAATTCGATAGACGTACGACCTAAACTAAGAACCAGACCTGGTTTTCCCTCTGGATTGCGGAGATCTGACGGCTGTCGCTCCATGTAAAAATCAGTATCTTCGTCAAATCTTTAGACTTAGGTAACGGACCCCGCCAATCCTAATGATGAATAGACTAAGTGAGTTATAAATAGTGGAATAAATAAATGACTTTGAAATTAGTTAATATTAAAAACTTTCTAGTTTTTGGTGAAGCCATTGAAAATGATCCAAAAATATTTTTTTGTTTTTGTTAGGCTGATTTTTCAGTTATCTAAGTGGTTCTATACTATGTCAGTGTAGTTCAGTGTGCGAGTACGAAGGTATGTTCGTGGGTACGAATACAGATTTTGAACTCATATTTTATGGTGTTAGTAAAGATAAGATAAAGATAAAAGATAAAAATTCTTTATTTGCCATTGGGCCCTCGCGGGCACTTAGACACGTCTTACAGTTTTTGAAATATAATCTTATTGTATCTTATTTATTTCTCTTTTTACTTTTTTCCTTTTTTTATCTACTAGCATTTCGGAAGTGACCATTGGCTAAGAAGAAATGCCGAAAGAAACTTGCCAATATAGGTCTCTTTTAAAATTGTCAATTAGATATTACAAAAACAAAAAATTCATGAGCATATTGGTACAATAATGTTATCAAATGGTAAAATTAGTAGTAATGGTAGTAATGGTAAAAGTAGTTTAGAAGATAGATACTAACGAGCTCGGTTGCGTAGTGTTTGGTTAGCAATGCAACTGCAACACCAACGCTCGCGGGTTTGATTCCCACACAGGACATATATTTGTGTGCATGAACATGTCTGTTTGTCTTGGTCTGAATTTGTCGGGAGGCATAACAGCATACGGCCCACCAGATGTACGCTTTACATCTTACTTCTTACTGTAGCCTATAAATTATTGCTATATGTTAAGTACTCGTATCACTCGCGCCTCTACTGATAACACAGCAACTCCATAGGAGAATACTGGTAAAATACAACAACCCTCCAGGGAGTTGTTATTAGGCTATTATTTATCAGCCCCCTATCTCTCTTAAATGTTTCATGGGTATCATGTTGACTGGGTAAGGGTCTCCACTTCACTGAAAAGCGTAGCCCAATAACAACTCCATGGAGGGTTGTTCTACGAGGGAGCGAGGTACCCAGTATGTTCCTATGGAGTTGCTGTGTTAGCAGCAGAGGTGGCATCGCGCGAGTGATACTTAATGTATTCCAAGCGTTCATATGTCACGGGAACCGCTTTACAGGAGTTTACTGGTAACCACTAGTAAACTATTGTTCACTTGCAAAGACTTCTATGTATACTACTAGACAAGCTGAGCGGAACTCGGATTTTGCGCATCAAGTTACGGTCAATTCTCCGCAACTCCTTTAGTCGGTTGCGAGCAAGCGAGACAAGCACTCCTTTGTTTCGTAATAAACCGAGAACGTTGCGGTCGACAAATAAGTTTCTTTTTTTGTTTTAAATGCCACGAAATAACAATTAATCATTATTATATTTACGTGAATACTTTGTTCAAGTGATTCAACTGTTATTTTTGGTAAGTATCTACTTTTTTTTTGTATTTTACTATGAAACTGTACCTAACATGAATAATAGCCATGACACTATTGCCATCTCGTTTACTCTCTAGTAGCGTAAGTAGCGCTACCGACGATCACATCATAGATCTATGTAACAGGTGCTCAAACAGATATGGAAATAGGTAGAAACTTAATTTTATTTGCAAATAGATAATTCTGTGATTTTGTATTTTAGGTACCCATTGAATCGCAATATATTCACAATAATGCCGAATTGCATACTTATTATTCTATAAAATTAAAAAAATTAAAGCATAAAAATTATTCTCAAAGAACAAAAAAGTTTTCTGAAGGAATAACTTTTCATAAGTAAGTTTTAATATTTTACTGTATGTACTATATAATTACACAATTGTTACTATCGTAGATTTCTCTGGATTATGTATTATTAGTGTATACATATAGTATTATGTACAATATACTTTAATTTACCATTATATTGAAATGGTATTAGTAACAGTCGAAGTCAAATTGGTAATAGGTAAAGTTCAATCGATTGTCGCGTCTGCGTGAGCAGCCTGTTCACTGCATCGGCAACCCTCTCCCGCTACCCCGCACCTCAGCCGGCGCGCTCCGAGCTACGACACAATATTTATGTTACTCAGCCTGTCTAGTAGTATACATAGAAGTCTTTGTTCACTTGCTGTGCTATCAGCAGCGGTGGCAATGTGTGTCAAAAGCTCCCTGAAAAACATCCAGATCAAGACAAACAGTTCACGCACACAAATATTTGTTCTCTACGGGAATCGAACCCACGAGCGTTGGTGTCAAAGTAGCGTTACTAACTGCGATACCGGGATCGAAAAATATATTTAGTAAGAGTGCCTTCAATTAAATGAAGTTTCTTTCGACTTCAGCACATATCGTATTGTACATGCAATGTCGAAGGTCGCGAACAAGGTACACACCCTTATCTCACACCTTATCTCCCGTCGTTTTTTAGGGACCCGCAGTTAAACGGAACCCTTGTATATTTACACAAACCGTCCATCCTTTCAGTCTCGACGTTTCTATTTCTAGATTTTAATTAGAACTGCCGGCAGAATATTGAGTAGCAATGGTTAAGTTGCAGGGATCCGACGAAAACCGCACGAAGTATTCATTGTAACTCATTGCTAATAAAGTTTGACGAGCTCGATGATGCAGTCGTGAATGACGCGACTTTGACACCAACGCTCGTGGGTTCGATTCCCACGCAAGACAAACATTTGTGTGCATGAACATGTCTGTTTGTCTTGGTCTGGATGTTTTAAGAGAGGTAGGACGCATAAAAGCAGCCCGTCTGGGGAAGTACCTCCACCTCACAGAAAACCGCAGCCAAATAATAACTTCCTAGAGGGTTGTTGAAACGCCTACGTCGTTCAGGATAGCAAATCTATAAATAGCCGCGTTTCTCTTCATATTTCTTTTTGTTTTTTATTTTTTCACTTCAATATTGTTGGTGGTTTTAATATAGTCGTACAATTATTACCTCGTCTTTAATTTTAGTTAGTTGGAGAATTATCCCTAGTTTCCAGCCCCAAACATGGTCCTAGATCGAAGCCGGATTTGAAACTGATAAGAATCAGCTGTTATTTGAAGAAAATTACTGGAATATGATAATTCATTATGTTGAAGAAATTAACTGGATTTGAGGTTACTGGCATCGTGAATTAAGTGCATTCAATTGTGGTATTAAGTCTAGATTTTAATATTTATACCTAACCCAGCACTCAAACAGGTAATATTTAGTACATAATGAGGAATTAAAATAAGGTTAGTAAAAATATTTGTGCTAATTTACTGTATCACCTTCGATTGACCTTTGTCATTGTCATTTCGTTTAGCGAAAGGTGTGAATATTTTACTTATGTTTTATTGTAATTAAGACCAAACTATACTTATTTAAGTATTGTTAACAGTGACGTTACATTGTTTGGATTAATTAATTGATATTAGTGTCAAATGTATAAATATTCACGTTAATAAGAATTCCGTAGGTAAATAATTTTGTTGAGTTAAACGGATTCTTTATTGTTCATGTTTACCTTTAATAGGTGTATTCGTTAAAAGTCAAAGGTTGAAAATTTGCTAGTTATTGTACGACTATAGGTATAGTTCATGATCTCGGTTACATTTGTATGTTTGATATACATACCTACCTGACTCGGTCAAGTCAGGCTAATACATTTGTATGATTTATTGTTTCATTGTTGTGTAGTTATCAGTTTGTCTGATTACAGTGTATAAATACCAGATATTGTAACAGTAAAAGTAACCAGATTATAATAGAAACTGAGTTTTGATGTTTATTTCAACGGTAGATAATTGGACTGCGAACTAGTTCTGAGCATTTTGTATTTAGTTTATTTACCTTTTCATTGTATAAATTCCAGGTCGACTACACTCGTATCCCATAATGACCGAAGAAAAAGCCATACTACTAAAAAAGCGAAGCAGTTTTAAAGGCCGATTAACAAGTTTTGTGAACTATGTGAACGCGATAAGTAGTGAGCCTTTAACCAACTTCACTTCGAGGGAGTTACGTTTGCGTATTGGTAAAATCGAGTCATTGTATGAGCAGTACGATGAGGTGCAGTTGCGATTGGAATGTTTAACCGACAATGTAGACGACCAACTTAAAGAGCGTTCGGAATTTGATGCACATTATTTTAAGGTAATGGCTATTGCTCAGGGTTTGCAAGGTTTAGGCGATGAAGAGTCGTTAAATGCCATGGGCAGTGATAAGGGCACTTGTGCAAGTAAGTACAAGCTGGTTAAACTGCCGACGATACAGTTACCACGATTTAATGGCTCATGCGATAATTATCTTGAATTTAAGGACAAATTTACCAGTCTCATACATAACAATAGCGAAATAGACGACGTGAACAAGTTTCACTATTTGCGAGCATCTCTAGAAGGTTCCGCTGCTGTGGTGATTCAATCAATTGAGTTTTCAGCTAGTAATTATGCTGTAGCATGGAGGCTATTGTGTGATCGGTTCGATAATAAGCGTTTATTAGTACAGAATCACGTATCATCTTTATTTAATGTCGAAACTATTACCAAGGAGTCGTCCGTAACATTAAAACGGTTGATTGATCAGGTAAATAAAAATCTGCGAGCTCTTGAATCGTTAGGTGAACCTGTCAAACAATGGGACACTCTTTTAATTTACATAATCACGCATAAATTAGACCAAAAGACCTATCGCGAATGGGAGGAGTTCAAGGGGCATATGGACAAAGATAGTTCCATAACCTTTGACACATTCGTACAATTTATTCGTAATCGTGCTGATTTGATCGAAACACTTGAGTTATCACGCGGTAATAATCATAGCTACTTAGGAAATAAATCTGTTGGTAAACTTAAATCTATGGTCTCTGTGCAAGGTGGTAACGCCAATCAGATTCGTAGCACAGATTCAACTCGAAGGCTTTGTCCTATGTGTAAGGGTGACCACAAATTAGCTAGTTGTCCGCAATTTCTGGTTTTGAGTATTGAAGACCGAATAAAGTTGTTGCCCAGTTATAGAGTCTGTTTTAATTGTTTTGGAACAGGTCATTTTGCTAACCGGTGTAAAAAGGTTGGATGTGAAATCTGTAAACGACGACACAATAGTCTTATTCATGTAACTTGTAATCAGCACGCACGTCATGATAATGGTAATATGTGTGAGAAGGTAACTTTGCCATCGTCTTCACCGTATGTTGCCAACAATAATAATAATTTAGCCTTGTCGGCAAATGTTTATAACTATAGCAAAACTCAATGTGATGTATTGTTGTCTACCGCTTTAATTAAACTTTACGATTGTGATAATCGTCAACATGTAGTCCGCGCTGTATTAGACAGTGGTAGCACTACAAGTCTCATGACTGAAAATCTTTGTCGTCGTTTGAAATTGGCGACACAGCATATAGATAGATCGATACTGGGAATCAATAACGCTGCATTGCGCGTAGGTAAAACGTGTCATGTTAAAATGACGTCATTAAGTGATACTTTTTCTTGTAAACTTTATTGTTATGTTTTGCCATCAATTACGAGTAAGGTACCAGGTCGTGAAGTCAATATTTCTGATCTTGAAATTCCCACTAACATTTGTTTAGCAGACCCTACATTTTATAAGCCTACTGATGTAGATATTTTAATAGGCGCTGATCTCTTTTGGGATCTGTTAGTTACTCAGAGAATAAATTTAGGTAAGAGAAAACCTACATTATGTGAAACAAAATTAGGATGGGTAATTTCAGGTCCTATATTTGGTAGTCATGCCACCAGTATGTTTATAAGTGATCTTAAATGTAATTTCACTAAACTGAATTCTTGCACACATCATTGTGACATTAAGGATGTTCAGGCAGATTTGACACGTTTTGGGAAATTGAGGAAGTAAATCCTAGGTCATCGAATTATTTGCCTGAAGAAAAGTTGTGTGAAGAACATTTCGTCAAAAATACGTTGCGTCTCGATGACGGTCGTTTCTGCGTTCGTATACCTCTTAAGTCTAATTCCTCTCAGTTGGGAGATTCACTTCAACGAGCTAAACATTGCTTGCATTCTTTAGAGCATAGATTAAAGAACAAACCCGATTTGTGTAAAATGTATCACGATTTTATGTCTGAGTATAAATTGATGGGTCATATGTCGGAAAGTGAACAGCCTGATATAGTTTCAAATGGGTACTTCTTACCTCATCACGGGGTTTTAAATAATAATAGTATGAGTACCAAACTTCGTGTGGTGTTTAACGCAAGTTATCCCACAACTTCAGGTGTCTCTTTTAATGATCTCCAGATGATTGGTCCCACCGTTCAAGATGAACTTTTGTCTATACTACTTCGTTTTAGACAACATAAGTACGTTTTGTCCTCAGATGTTGAGAAAATGTACAGGCAGATACTTGTTCATCCATCTGATAGGCACTTACAGCAAATACTTTGGCGGGATAATACAGAATTGCCTATTAAGAAATTTATTTTGAACACCGTTACTTACGGTACATCTAGTGCTCCGTTCTTGGCTACTCGATGCCTCAAGCAGTTAGGTTTAGAATGCAAGGATGTCAAAATTGCAGAGATTATTCAGCATGACTTTTATGTCGATGATCTTTTGACAGGAGGTGACGATTTAAATGAAGTTCAAACCATCCGTAAGAAAGTTACTGATGTACTTGCTTCGGCTTGTATGCCATTGAGAAAATGGAAATCGAATAATCGTCAGTTAGTCCCTGAGCAGACTCAGTTATCGTCAGTTGATTTAAACATTGGCAGTGATGAGCCAAAGAAGTTGTTGGGTCTCAGTTGGTATGCCGATTCTGATCAACTCGGCTTTCCAATAGGTTCTTCGATCCCCACTAGTAATTCGAAGCGTGATATCCTTTCAGTTATTGCTAGAATTTTTGATCCGTTGGGACTTTTAGCGCCATGCGTAATTAGTATGAAGATGTTACTGCAGGAGCTTTGGATTCAAAAAGTATCTTGGGATGAGCCATTAAATGATGACATTACTAAGCTTTGGACTCATATTTGCAAAACATTACCTTTGTTGAATAACATTCGCATTCCAAGAATTGTTGGTTGTGACGCATATTCGTCCTTGGAATTGCATATTTTTACAGACTCATCAGAGCGTGCATATGGTGCATGCGTTTATGTGCGTAGCGTTAGTGATAAAGGTGTCTTGGTTCGTCTGTTGATGGCCAAGAGTCGAGTAGCGCCAATCAAACCAGTTACTATACCGAGGTTAGAACTGTGTGGTGCATTATTAGGAGCTCGACTTTATGAGAAAGTTATCACATCGCTTAGGTTGAGAATCGCTCAAGTTTGTTTCTGGACAGATTCAACCATAGTGTTGGGATGGTTACGTATGCTGCCTTCTAGGCTTCAGTCATTTGTACGAAATAGAGTTGCTGAAATCTTAGAAAAGACAAATAATTGTACATGGCTACACGTACCTACCAATCAAAACGCAGCAGACCTCATATCTCGTGGTGTGGATATTAGGAACCTGCAAAAATTAGAGTTGTGGTGGTCTGGCCCAGTATTTCTTCGTCTAGATTCGTCGAAGTGGCCTTCTCAGCCAACGAATGTTGATGTGCTACCGGAGATTAAGTCTGAGGTTTCTTTCGTCGGTGTCATTGATCATGATAGACAGTTTATTGAATTTGACCGGTTTTCTAATTATTTACGGCTTGTGCGATCCGTTGCTTACGTTTTAAGATTTATTAATAGATGTAGAAAACAGTTAATAGCTTCAGATTTCTTAGCAGAAGAAGAACTGCGAAATGCGTTAAATATCATCATTTCTATTTGTCAGAAGGAGTCATTTCCTGAATATGGGTTACTTTTGAATAAAAAGAATTTGCCTAAAAAGAGTCAACTTTTGAAATTTAATGTTTATTTAGATGAAAATAAAATAATTCGTGTAGGAGGTCGTATCGACCATTCATGTTTTTCTGAAGAGAAAAAACATCCTATTTTATTACAGTCCACACATGATTTTACAAAATTATTATTTAATTATGAGCATAAAAGGTTACTACATGCTGGACCCCAGCTATTGCTAGCATCCATTAGAGAAAGGTATTGGCCTATAGGTGGTCGGAATTTAGCAAAGGCCAGTTACCATAATTGTATTAGAGGTACTCGCATGAAGGGTAAGATAGTCACTCCATTGATGGGGAATCTTCCAGAGCAGCGTCTCCTTTCGGGTGGTTATCCGTTTGAAAGTTTGGGTGCAGATTACGTGGGACCCATAATGTGTGCAAATCGTCAAGGTCGCGGTTGTAGACTGGTAAAAGTGTACATTATAGTTTTTGTTTGTTTCACCACCAAGGCTATTCACTTGGAATTGGTGGGTGATCTGACGAGTAACAATTATTTACTTGCCTTACGTCGATTTATATCGCGAAGGGGAAAACCCCTAAATATTTATTCCGACAACGGTACCTCATTTGTGGGTGCATACAATGACATTTCAAGATTTTTAAAAGTCAGTTGTACTTCCTTAGGTGAAAGTGCAGCCAATGAAGGCATTAATTTTCATTTTATTCCGGCATACGCCCCTCATATGGGAGGTCTATGGGAAGCGGGTGTCAAGTCGACAAAGTATCATTTCAATAGAGTGTTGGGAAATTGTGCTTTAACGTATGAAGAGCTTAATACTGCGCTTGCACAGATTGAAGCGATTTTAAACTCTCGGCCGCTAACACCTCTTTCTTCTGATCCTGCCGATTACAATCCATTAACGCCAGGTCATTTCCTCATTGGCCGGGCACTTACGTCTTTGCCACATCAGGATTACCAAAGTCGTTCCATTCATCATTTGACGCGCTTTCAACGCATTGAGCAATTACGCCAACACTTTTGGGCTAGATGGAGCAAAGAATATATTGCCGAACTGCAGCACCGAGTCAAATGGCGGTCCTGCAAGGATGGTCTGAATATAGATACTTTAATAGTGGTGAAGGACGATAACCTTCCACCACTCAAATGGAGGTTGGGAAGAATCGTGGGAGTGTATCCTGGACCTGATGGGATAGTTCGTGTTGCTGACATTAGAACTTCAACCGGAGTGATCCGAAGGGCCTTCAGCAAGATCTGCCCATTGCCAGTAGTGACGGAGTCTGGTTGAAAGCTTAGCTTCCAACGCCCGGGGGCATGTTGAAGCGCCTACGTCGTTCAGGATAGCAAATCTATAAATAGCCGCGTTTCTCTTCATATTTCTTTTTGTTTTTTATTTTTTCACTTCAATATTGTTGGTGGTTTTAATATAGTCGTACAATTATTACCTCGTCTTTAATTTTAGTTAGTTGGAGAATTATCCCTAGTTTCCAGCCCCAAACAAGGGTTGTTGTGTACCTACGTGTGAAGAAGGTCAGCAGTAAGTTCCTAAGGAGATACTTAATGTATTACAAGCGTTCATAGGCTACGGTAACCGCTTAACATCAGGTGGACCGCATGCATGTATGACTGCCGACGTTGTATAAAAAAAAATGGTCAGTTTCCAAGTGTTGTCATACAGCTGAAACGATAATGACGTTGCTTAACCTCGATATATTTATCTATAACTTCACGCTAAATCCCGTGCGGGGTAAGCAGAGGGAACCGAGCGCCACGTGAATCGGTTCTTGTATCTCACTTGCTTTTTTGACTTCCATTGCTCTTCTCATGGACGCTCGCGGGTTTCTAGGGCTCCTTTATACTACGTCGGGAGGCATACAAGCATACGACCCACCTGATGTAAAGCGGGTGCCGTAGCCTATTAACCCTTGCGATATATTATGTATCACTCGCGCGATTTCTCCTCTGCTACTAACGCAGCAACTCCTTGAGAGCTTACTGGCGACCTCACTCACACGCAGGAAAACAACAACCCTCTAGGGAGTTGTTATTTGGCTGCGGTTTTCTGTGAGGTGGAGGTACTTCCCCAGACGGGCTGCTTTGATGCGCCTTACCTCTCTTAAAATATCCAGACAAACAGACATGTTCATGCACACAAATGTTTCTCTTGTGTGGGAATCGAACCCACAAGCGTTGGTGTTAAAGTCGCGTCATTCACAACTGAGCTACCGAGCGCGTCAAA
Organism: Pyralis farinalis; assembly: GCA_947507595.1. Lineage (NCBI taxonomy): Eukaryota > Metazoa > Arthropoda > Insecta > Lepidoptera > Pyralidae > Pyralis > Pyralis farinalis. Next base: position 39,686,862 of record OX382261.1, on the reverse strand, counting down.
TATTTAATCTAATGCATTGCAAGCGTTTAAAGGCTACGGTAATCACTTCATATCTGGTGGGCCGTATGGATACGTGACTGCCGACGTTGTATAATAAAATATAATAAGAATTTAATTAAACAAACTTGTCTAAGTGCCCGGCGGCGTAAATAAAGATATTTTTGTATTTAAATTTTCCTTCTTATAATATTTTCATAAGACAGATACGGAACCGATTTACAATTCAAGATTCACTGAAAAAATCCAAACGTTTTTAAATAACGGAATATTCGAGAATTGTTTTGTAGAAAGGGAAAAAACGTTCTGACACCTCGGTATTGGAAATTTCATTGTTTATTTTTCCATCTTAAAAATACGTCCTTCTATTTTCCCATTGCATATCTGTTTCGTCATTGTTTCCACTTGCAATCTTTCATATTATACCACGTTGGCAGGCAAACCAACATGCGGCTTATATGATGTAAAGTGTTTGCCGTAGCCTATGAGTGCTAGCACTATATGAAATATCACGCGATACCATATCCGTTGCCAACTCCTTAGGAAATTACTGATAGTCCAAAGCAGGATCTCCCTCACTCGCAGGCAGACAACAACCCTCCAGCAGGTTATTATGTGGCTGCAGTCTTTTGTGAGGTGGAGCTACTTCCAGAGACGCTCTTGTTCGATGCGCCCTACCCTTTTTTAAATATTCTACATGTCCGAACCAACGGTGCATGCCTTTTAATTTTTTAACAAGCGTCATTCCAGAGAGCTTTTTCACGGCGAATCGTAGATTGTGGATAACTCCAAAACTGGCTACAGTGCGGTGTTCTTGATAAATGTTTGAAAAAGTTAATACGGAATCGACAGGTCGCGATTGATGCCCCTGATGTAACAAGCGACGAAAGGCAACGCTGACTGATCATCCATCACGCAGCTTGCGCGCTTGTATGTCACCAAGTAGTTTTTCTTTTATTCCTTAGCATTATATTTAGGGGGTCATGTGCCAGAAGCGTGCTCGTTCGCGACCCCTGCCAATCGATTAGATTGCAATTCTGGCCCGAAAACGCACCGATGTGCGGGTTAAGGCGTCCCCCGGAGGCGACGCGCACCGATCCGCCCCCGTCGGTGCGAAAATAGGTGCATGCGGCGGTGGGGGCCGCCACCCACCACGCAGCGCTAATCCCGGCGGGTCGAAGAGAGCCGAGTGCTGCATAGGCACGTGGAATGTGAGAGGTGGACTGAGTGATAAGATGAATGAGCTGATGGACGTAATGAATGAGAGACGCTTAGATGCTTTGTGTGTGACAGAGACTAAGCGCAAGGGGAGCGACACCGATGATCTGCCCGGTGGGATGATGGCCCTATGATCTGGTGTACACCGGGACGATCATGCCAGTGCTGGTGTAGGTGTCATACTCTCCTCTCGCTTAGCCTCTGGTGTGAAAGATTACTGTTTGGTAGGGCCTAGACTTCTCTGGGTTCGTATAAAACTGGGCATCACGCGAGTATTTCTGGTTGCAGCATACGCTCCCGTAAGCTCAGCGTGTGCCCAAGAACTAGAGAAGTTTTGGGAGTCTGTGAGGGATGTTCTGGATTTAGCTGAAGGGAATGAAAGAGTGATTATGTGTGGAGATTTGAATGGATGGGTTGGGACCAAACGAGACGGCTATGAAGCTGCTCTTGGTCCCTATGGAGATAAGAGAATGAACGAAGCAGGTAAGTCGATTCTAGATTTATGTATGGAACGAGACCTCCTCGTGTCGAATACTTTATTTCGTCACAAGGATATTCACACGTATACATGAAGACGGAATGACCAAAAAAGTGTGATTGATTTGATTATAATTGATAGACGTCTCCGAAATACTATAATGGATACAAGAGCCTTTAGAGGTCCCACTCTTGAAACGGACCACTACCTGGTGGTAAGACGCGGTCCTTATATACTTCACTCGCTTCTGTGACATTCATAGCTCTTTTCATGCACGCTCGCCGGTTCCTGGGGCTCCTGACATCACCTTCTGATAAAACACGACCAATTTGGTCATGGTAGGTTAGTCTCTGTCTTCCTCGGCTCCTACATCCTTCCACTTTTGCATCGTATATCTGTTTCGTCATTCTTTCGTTCCACATGGAGTCGCTCCATGTAAAATCTGATCAGCCGTCAGGCCTCCATAGCCCAGAGGGAAAACCAGATCATTCTTAGGTAAGGTCACATGTCTTTCTAAATATAATTTACTGGATGGGTGGGTTTCCTCACGATGTTTTCCATCACCGCCGAGCAATAATTACAAATATGCACAAAAATCCGGTAACAAGAATTCAGTGGTATGTCCCAGGATTCGAACCGGGACCTGTTAATCACCTAGGCCGATGGATAACCACTGGGTTATCACTGCTTCCAATGTCACCAAGTAGTATATTGAGATATTTACTATAGTAAATAAATACCGTGGTGCACGGTAGTTGAGCTTCACTTGACTAACTTACTTAACTAAGGTTTTTAATGCCTTATTTGTCATATTGCTGTCTCTCACTTTGCCAAGAGGGGAAGTCAATTCCAAAACTTCCTACTCCTACAATTTTCTTCTGATTACATTCGTTGTGAGTTCCAAGGCAGCTGTAGTTTAACCCCCGGAACAGCAATGAACTTCACTGTTCATTGCCTTTTTGGTGGTCGCCGCTGTTAATCTGGCTACACAGGAGACACAGTAGTGGGAATTACTGGTGAGCCTGTTACAGTAAATATATCTATTTAAGTACGGTATTTAATGTAGAGAAAAGTCATCAATTCGTCTTAAGACGTGTGCGAAGTCTTTTATACTGGCAATCTTTAGATGGCATTCGTTTGCGAAGCACATATTTAATGTCGCAATGTACGTTGTTTTATAGCACATAAAAATCCAGTCACATACATGCACGCTATGATATATACTGATGCATTACGTGACATAATGTTATGATATATATATAAGAGATTTTTAGGGTTCCGTACCCAAAGGGTAAAACGGACCCCATTACTGAGACTCCGCTGTCCGTCCGTCCGTCCGTCTGTCACCAGACTGTATCTCATGAACGGTGATAGTTAGATAGCTGAAATATTCACAGGTGATATGTTTCTGTTGCCGCTATAACAATAAATAATATTTCAGTGGGGCTCCCATACAACAGACATGATTTTTTGCCGTTTTTATAGATAATGGTACGGAACCCTTCGTGCGCGAGTCTGACTCGCACTTGGCCGTTTTTTTAGATACATTGTTGAAGATCATAGGACATATTAAATGTTCTTCTTTCTAGCGTTTCCTATTCATTAGGATTGGCAGGGTCCGCAATCAAAGCCAATCAAAGCAAAGGGTTAGGCGAAGATACTGCTTTAGACTTAGAGCTACTGCCATCAGAACTGTATAACCTAGAGTAAAACCAGACGATACTTATCTTACACACTACTTTGAAATATAGTATCGTGGATGTTCATGTTAGGTTAGATTTTTTCCTTCCCTGCCGAGCAAATGATAATTAGAACCACCTCCACATCAACCCTTACTCATCACACTGCAGGGATACGGGTCTCTCTTCAACTGAAGGGTTTTAGAGCATACTCCACCACGCTGCTCAAATGCGGATTGGCGGTGGCCAGTGTCTTCAAGCCGCCCGAGGGCCACTGACTTAGCTTAACGACTGTCATCTATCGACAACAGCCGGGACCGAAGGCTTAACGTGCCCTCCGAAGTACGGAGAAACTCGGGATAGATGAACCCATCCAAGGAATTTAGTGGCATCGTCTCTGGAGTAAACGATGCCACTAAATTCGTGTTTTTTATATTCGAACCAAGGACTCATCAATTATTATTATAGAACTAACCAACCAACCATTAATTCTGTCACTTGACATGATTACTATTGTACCGACATGCTGTTATAATGTATGTATATGTTCACGCCAGGTCCCTTGCGGGGTAGGCAGAGAGAACCGAGCACCATAAATAAATATAATAAATAAATATTGTCGGACAAATTACACAGCGCCATCTAGCCCCAAAGTAAGCGAAGCTTGTTTTATGGTTACTAGACAACTGATGAACATACGTAAATACATTTTTTTTTGTAAATACGTACTTATTATACATAGAAAATACCCAGACCAAGACAAACAGACATGTTCATGCACACAAATGTTTGTACTGTGTGGGAATCGAACCCACGAGCGTTGGTGTCAAAGTAGCGTAACAGCGCGTTTCACCACTGCGCCACCGAGCTCGTCAAGATAATAAGACGCGGTCCTTACACACCTCACTCGCTTTTTAACATTCATAGCTCGTATGGCTTCTGACATTAGCTTCTGATAAAACACAACCAATTTGATCATGGTAAGGAACGACGAACGAATACGAATTTTTAAATTTATTGTAATCTATACATATAAATAAAATTGATGTGTCTGTCTGTGATTTCAAAATAAAGCTTTTATCTTAAGCTCATATTATTATTTTCACGTTACCAAAGCCTAAATACGCATTTTTAACTTTTTTGTCTGTCTGTCTGTCTGTTTGTCTGTCTGTCTGTTTGCTTGTCCGGGCTAATCTTCGAAATGGCTGAACCGATTTTAACGGGACTTTCACTGGTAGGTAGAGGACTGTTCAGAGCAGAATATAGGCCACTTTTTATCCCGTAAATAGGGTTCCTGCGTAAAAAATGAAAAACTGTTAAAATTAGGGGGAAATATCTTCCCCTTCGGGGGACTTTTCAATTTTATTTATATTATTTTCATAGAATACGTATTTTTTTTGGGGGTCATGTGCCAGAAGCGTGCTCGTTCGCGACCCCTGCCAATCAGTCGATTGCAATTCTGGACCAAAAGCGCACCGATGTGCGGATTAGGGCGTCCCCCGTAGGCGACGCGCACCGATCCGCCCCCGTCGGTGCGAATATAGCTGCATGCGGCGGTGGGGGCCGCCACCCACCACGCAGCGCCAATTCCGGCGGGACGAGGGGAGCCGAGTGCCGCATAGGCACGTGGAATGTGAGAGGTGGATTGAATGATAAGACGAATGAATTGATAGACGTAATGAATGATAGACGTTTGGATGCTTTATGTGTGACAGAGACTAAGCGCAAGGGGAGCGACACCGATGATCTGCCCGGTGGGATGATGGCCCTATGGTCTGGGGTAGACCGGGACGATCATGCCAGTGCTGGTGTAGGTGTCGTACTCTCCTCTCGCTTAGCCACTGGTGTAAGAGATTACTGTTTGGTAGGGCCTAGACTTCTCTGGGTTCGTATTAAACTGGGCATCACGCGAGTATTTCTGGTTGCAGCATACGCTCCCGTAAGCTCGGCGTGTGCTCAAGAACTGGAGAAGTTTTGGGAGTCTGTGAGGGATGTTCTGGACTTAGCTGAAGGGAATGAAAGAGTGATTATGTGTGGAGATTTGAATGGATGGGTTGGGACCAAGCGATACAGCTATGAAGCTGTTCTTGGTCCGTATGGAGATAAGAGAGTGAACGAAGCAGGTAAGTCAATACTAGATTTATGTATGGAACGAAACCTCCTCGTGTCGAATACTTTATTTCATCATAAGGATATTCACACGTATACATGGAGAAGGAATGACCAAAAAAGTATGATTGATTTGATTTTAATAGATAGACGTCTCCGAAATGTTATAATGGATACAAGAGCCTTTAGAGGCCCCACTCTTGAGACGGACCACAACCTGGTGGTAAGCCGGTTTGTGGGCCTTTTTAGGAAGTGGAGGCACTGGCGAGTGCGTATCCCTTTCGGAGATCATGAAAGGATAATGAGTGAAAAATTGCAAGATGAAAGTGTAAGGAGAATGTATGTGCATCTAGTAAGTGAGAGACTTGCAAATGCAAGCCTCTCCGACTCAGATGTGGATGATTGTTGGAAAGTTTTGAAAGAAAGTATGGTGGATAGTGCAAAAGAAGCTTGTGGATGCGCAAAGAAACGTAAAACAGCGAAAGGAGATGCCTGGTGGGATGCGGAGGTTGAATCCTCCGTAGCAAGAAAGAGGAAAGCGTGGCTGAATTACGTATCATCTTTGCCCTTAAATGAAAATGTGAGAGAAAAGAAGAAAGAAATGTACCGTCTATGCAGGAATGAATCCAGGCATCCAGAATGGATAAGATAAAGTCTAAAGCTGGTGTCATTCTTGCGAACACTCAGGAAGTGTTAGAACGGTGGAGTGAATATTTTGAAGAAATGTATGAGTATGCCTCGGACGCTGACAATGAGAGTGAGTCGGATGCTTACTCCACGTTGACGGCGTCCGACGAAGGCATAACTATGGATGAGATCGAATGGTCGATACGAAGCTTGAAAAATGGAAAATCAGCGGGAATTGATCTGATCACAGCTGAGATGATCAAATTAGGTGGCACTTACGTCCGGGACGCCTTCTGGTACTTATGCAATCTATGCTGGAGAACTGGAAGGGTCCCAATGGACTGGAGACGCGCAGTCATCGTGCCCTTGTATAAAGGCAAGGGGTCACGCATGGACTGCGCCAGCTATAGGGTCATCAGTTTGATCAGCTTAGCAGCAAAAGTATATGGAAAGGTGATTGAAAGGAGAATGAGGGTGAAATCCGATGAAATGCTGTGGGGGGCACAGGGAGGATTCCGAAATGGAAGGGGATGTACGGATCAAGTTTTCTCGCTCCGCAATATCGTAGAGAAGCATCTGGCTATAGACCAGAAGGTTTTCTGCGGTTTTGTGGATCTTGAGAAAGCCTTTGATAGGGTCGTGCGAAAGGAACTGTGGGACATATAGCCGAGATATAGGATTGACGGTTCACTGCTCCGTGCTGTGCAGTCCACTTACAAGGATTGCTCAGCATGTGTGCGGATAGATGGTGGCATGTCACCCTGGTTTGATGTCAGAATTGGTGTCAAACAGGGTTGCATGCTATCTGCTAGGATGTTTATCCTGTATCTCGATAGTTGTCTGCAGAGAATAAGGTCAACGAATGTGGGATTGCGCATGGGTGACCTAGTGGTGAACTGTCTGCTGTATGCAGACGATGCCGTGCTATTAGCAGATACACCATCTAAACTGCAAACACTGGTCACAACGATGAAAGACGAATGTATGGAGAAAGGCTTACTACTGAATGCGAAGAAAACAAAGATAATGGTATTTGAAAGAGAAGAATCCAGGACTAATGTAAGGATTACGATTGATGATGAAGTGTTGGAACAAGTGGATGAGTTTGTATATCTTGGATGCGCTTTCAGCAGGGATGGAAGGTACACCGCTGATGTGGAAAGACGAGTGAGTGCTGGGAATAGTGTGAATGGAGCGTTGGGAAAACTTCTTGGCAGTAAAATCCTGAGCCAGAAGGCACAACTCGCTATACACAATGCAGTGTTGGTCCTAATGCTAACTTATGGAAGCGAGAGCTGGGTATGGCAGAAAGAGCATGAAAGTAGAATAAACGCGGTCGAAATGCGAGCGCTACGCAAAACTTGTGGCGTAACGCTTGCTGACCGCGTTATGATGACATAAGAAAGAGAATTCGTGTAAAAGAGAGTGTCGGTGTTAAGATTTAAGTTAAGATAAGAAAAGGCATGCTCCGTTGGTTCGGACATGTAGAAAGAATGCAGGATAAACGAATGACGAAACAGATATACAACGCGAAAATGGAAGGCTGTAGGAGCCGAGGAAGACTAAGACTAACCTACGATGACCAAATTGGTCGTGTTTTATCAGAAGGTGATGTCAAGAGTTATGAATGTTAAAGAAGCGAGTGTAGTGTGTAAGGACCGCGCCTTACGCTCGGATCTCTCTGCCTACCCCGCAAGGGATTTGGCGTGAAGTTATAGATAGATAGATAGATCTAATTAACATTTTGAAAGGAGACCTATACTGGCTAGTTCCTTTCCGCATTTGTTTATCGCCAAACAATTGAATGACATAGAATAAGATTTCAGAATAAGGTTACGATCTCTAAGAGTGTGTTTCAAATAGATTGCTTGTTATGTCTAAGGCTTGTTACACACGTACCACATCGTCGCGACAAATAGTGGTGAAGCAGTGGTTACGTGTGATAATAAATAGTGTCACTGCAGCTTTTTGCAGTTGCGTTGTGGTTTCTGCAAAATGTGGATGTGCTTGAGTTGTCGCAAGTAGTCGCTATGTGGTTACGTAGCTTGGAGACATACAGTTCACTCCGGTTTTCGTACAGGAAACGCAGTATATTTGCGTCGACGCGACGCTGTGTCTGCGGTGTGGCCGGCCACTAGTTTGCGGTGTCGCTGGTGGTTGCGACATGGTTGCGATGTGGTCGGTTTCACCCACGCGGTCGGTTATGACGGCAAAATGTGCTCCGTGTGAATTCTACTACTAATTTTCATACAATGACGTATGAAAGAGAGTTGGTCTGAAAGAGAGTGTCGGTGTTAAGATAAGAAAGAGCACGCTCCGTTGGTTCGGACATGTAGAAAGAATGCAAGATGAAAGAATGACGAAACAGATATACAATGCGAAAGTGGAAGGATGTAGGAGCCGAGGTAGACCAAGACTAACCTACATGTCAGGAGCCTTAGGAACCGGCGAGCGTGCATGAAAAGAGCTATGAATGTGAAAGAAGCGAGTGAAGTGTTTAAGGACGGCGTCTTATGGCGCTCGGTTCTCTCTGCCTACCCCGCAAGGGACCTGGCGTGAAGATATACATACATTTCCATACAAATTATCGCCCGTCCACGTGTTGTGGGTATGGAGTGGTTGTGGTACGTGTGAAGCAAGCCTAACTAGAAGCCTTTGTTGATAGTAGACGCTCGGAGAAATGAGTACCTACAGACATCGTCACTAAAATTTCTCTCACAATGTGCTGTGTTTATCCTCAAAAAATATTCTGCTGCGGTTTCAAAACATGCCACTTATTGTCGCAGTATTTTTGAGCGCAACATTCTTCATCCAAAAAAGTTTTAAAGTAACTTGCAGGTGAAGACCATGTTTGTATCAAACATAATTCATTTAACGAGCTCGGTGGCGTAGTGACGAAATGCGCTCTTACGTTACTTTGACACCGACGATTCGATTCCCATACAGGATAAATATTTGTGTGCATGAACATGTTTGTTTATCTTGCTCTGGGTATTTTAAGAGAGGTAGGACGCATCAAAGTAGTATATATATCTGGGGAAGTACTTCCACCTCACAGAAAGCCGTAGCCAAATAACAGCTCTATAGAGGGTTGTGGTTGTTCCTGTGTGTGAGTGAGGTCAACAGTAAGCTCCTTAGGAGTCCCTATGTTAGGTGCAGGTGGCATCGCACGAGTGATACTTTATGTATTGCAAGCGTTCACAGGCTACAGGAATGAAGAACAGCTTTACATCAGGTGGACCATGTGCTTGAATAGAATAGAATAGAATTTATTTGTTAAATATAGGTGGTTACATTATGGAGGTGTTGGTTTACATTTATAATTGTGCTCTATGTTTTCAGGCATACAAATATTTAAAATCGCTTTGTCAACATCATGCCAGAAAATCAATTAAAAAAAAAGAGTTATTTACACAATATTGCTTAATACACAAGAAAATATAAGTAATATAAAACAATTACAGGCACATCAAATTAAAGATTATGATCGTTAAAAATTGTACATTCATTAAAATAACATGTCATTACGATTATATAGTTATTAATGTCAAAATTTAATTTATGTTACTGTGTCATTTAGAAAATCATTTAAGGAGTAGTAACATTTGTCGATAAGTATGGCAGTTAATTTTTTCTTAAACAATTGTATTGGCAATGATGTCAAATGTGTGGGGATTTTATTATATATCTTGCTTGCCATGCCTAAAATGCTTTTTTTAAATAGACTTGTTTTGCATTTTGGTGCACTGAGTTTGCCTATATGCTGAGTACCTGTGGGGTCTCGCCGGTTATTAGAAAATTTGCATAAGGTGGACCATGTGCTTGCATCAGGTGGACTATGTGCTTGTATGCCTCCCGAGGTTGTACAGCGGCGAGGCAGTATTTTCGTGCAGCCTGAAGACCACTACAGAAGGAAAGAATGGCGAAACAAATATACACCACATAAGTAATAGAAAGGTCAATATGGAGGATATAGGCAGGTTAGGCGTGTAGTGATGGAGTTCGTATGTAAATAGCCGCCAAGTGCGAGTCCGACTCACGCTCTGAGGGTTCCGTAAGAAAATATTTTCGCAAATTATTGTTGCAAAAAAGTATCTTTCTTTTGTGATGGATCCACACGGTTTTCGATTTTTTTCCTTTACTTTTGCTACACGACATTGCTTCTTACCAAATTTCATGATTGTAGGTCAACGGGAACTGCCCTATAGGTTTTTAGTACCTTGCGAGTTTCAAAATACGCGCATAAACGAGGCATAAACAACCGTATCTCTTGATTGCGTTATATATGCGCTATATATTTTGTATGTATGTATTTCTTCACGCCAGGCGCCTTGCGGGGTAGGCAGGTAGGATAGGAGAAAGCCGAGCGCCATAAGAGGCGGTCTTTACACTCTTCACTCGCTTCTTTCACATTCATAGTTCTTTTCATGCTATAATTTTTATTAATTCAAAAAATATATACATTTTAGATTCGCGGAAGGCAAACGCAACATTTTACAAATGAATCCATATATGTATGTATGTAAATATGTGACATGTATATAGTTAAGTATGATATTTTAAAATTATAATTATTTTTATTAATCTTTAGGTATACTTCGCGAGGCAGGTCGTCTACAGCCATGATTCGCCTACCACCCCAAATTGTTCGTTGTCATCAGAAGCTGATGTCAGGAGCCATAGTAATCGACCAACGTGTGGGAAAGATGGTTTCTTTTTGGCAATCTGTTCTCTCTGCCTATCTCGTGAGAGATATAAAATTGAGCACGTGAGATTCAAAGCCAATCGACTTGAATGTTGAACTCTAGAACAAAGAAAGTACATATTACATCGCAGGTACTAAGCGTCCAATAAATTACTGTTCAAAGAAGAGTAAGATGGAACATTTGTCTATAAATCTCTCCGGCTACGACTGATCTAGAATCTTCGAGAGCTTCCGGGCTAATGGATTAGCGCTTGGATTGTAACAATTACTCGAGGCTGGGAAGTACTGGACTGAATTTTTAAAATGCTTAACGGGGAAAACAATTCAATTGGTTAAATAATCATTTATTTTATATATGTTGTTAGGCCAAGTGAAATGTTCGAACTGCGTGTTAATGTTCGAACAGGCAGGTTAAGCAAAGTCGCAGCCTGTATAAGGACGACCCTGGAAAAACCTCTGCTTTATTGTCCAACACATAGTCATATATATATATATATATATATATATAATATGGCAGTCAGCCTAGATATCGCCAAGGCGTTTGATCGGGTCTGGCACAAAGCACTTCTCTACAAACTTCCGGCATACGGTCTGCCCTTCTAGCTTTGTAATTGGATTGCTGGCTTCCTGCATGAGCGTAGAATCCGCGTCCTTGCAGATGGATGCGCTTCGCGGATCATGTCAGTGAATGCCGGTGTCACAGAGGGCTCCGTTCTATCGCCCACCCTATTTCTTCTTCATATCAATGACATGCTGCCACTTGGTAATATTCATTGCTATGCAGACGACAGTACAGTCCATGGGTGATGTTTCGGTCGGCCTGGTGCTGGTCGGACAGAAATCGGTGAGAGGCGTGAGAGTATTGTCGTTGAACTGAATCGGGCTTTGGATCTCATTAGTAAATGGGGTTCCAATAACTTGGTTGAGTTTAATGCTGAGAAAACTCAGGTTTGCGCGTTTACAACAAAAACGTCCCCCTTCCTTCCCACTCCCAGTCTTCAGGGTGCTTCCCTCAGTATGCGTGATAGCCTAGATAGATAGATAGATAGAATATGCTGGGTATGGGTATTCATTGCGCCCTTAACCAGCGTTATTACATCGAGAGCCTCATCTCAACAGCCTCAAGAAAGCTCGGAGTCCTGAACAGGGTGCGCCGGTTCTTCGTTCGGGCCTGCGTGGAGTATTGCTCGCATCTCTGGGACGGTTCCGCACAGTATCTTCTTGAGGCTCTCGATAGGTTGCAGCGACGGGCTATCTGCATAATTGACGACGAAGAGGTCACCAAAAACCTAGAACCTCTTCAACTCCGTAGGGACATAGGCTCTCTAAGCGTATTTTACCGCCTTTACCATGGCGAGTGCTCTGAAGAACTGTTTTCCCTTATCCCACCCTCACCCTTCCGTCATAGAACCACACGTGCGGGCTTGCGATGTCATAGTTCCACGGTTGAGAATATCTCTTCGCGTACCAAAAAGTTCGACAACTCCTATCTTTGTCGTACCATTAAAAAGTGGAACGCCTTGCCTGCACATGTGCTATATAGATATAGCTCTGGGGTAAGTCAAGGGAGTACCCTCGGGCCGACTCAATTCCTATTGATGATCAACGACCTTCCAGAGGTTGTTAGCGCTGCGCAATGTCTCATGTTTGCTGATGATGTGAAACTGTTTTTGGGTATAAATGATATTAATGACTGTCTGGCATTACAAAAAGATATAAATAGTGTACTTGAGTGGTGTACTTCTAATAAATTAGAATTAAATGTAACCAAGTGTAGAATAATGACATTTACTAAAAGCCCTTCGCCCTTACTTTGGTCATATCTTCTGGAAGGACAATCCCTAAGTAGGGTCACAGAAATTCGTGATCTCGGTCTTAAGTTTGATAGTAAACTATCGTTCAATCCGCATATCGTTGAAATAAGTAAAAAGGCAAATAAGATCCTAGGTTTTGTAATGAGACAAGCGAGTAAATTTTCTGATATGCATGCAGCGATCACATTATATAACGCTTTTGTAAGAAGTTCATTGGAGTTCAATGCTATTGTTTGGGATCCGCACGAAAATCTCTATATACTCACTATTGAAAGAATACAACGAAAGTTTGCCCGGTTCATATACAAAAAAAATTATGGCTACTATCCCCATCTATTTCCATCAGCATTTGTCTTGGGTATGGTTGGCCTTGACTCTTTGCAGCTGAGGAGAAATTTGGCATTGCTCTTGCATTACTATCGGCTTCTGAACAGCAATAAATTAGATAATCCAATCTGTCTGGCTCGATGTGCTCTCGCAATTATTGCGCCTGATCGCTACAGCATGCGGCGAACGCGGCCTCTGTTTGCCGTGCCCGCGACCCGTACTGTCGCCGCTGAACAGGCACCCACCGCTCGTGCCCTGGTACTGCTCAATGCTCTTGTTGCTTATAATCAGAATATTGACCTCTTCCATACTACGGAGGCTGATTTATTTAAATACGCAAAATATTTCGTGAATAATGTTAATATGAAATAATTAATAATTAATTTGTATAGTTACATTGGTCATATTAATAATTTTATTGTATATGTGTATGAGTACTTACGATTAATGTTACTCCGATTGACCTGTACACGTTTTGGTTCTAAAGACTGTAAGTGTATAGTATATGTATAATAAATAAATAAATAAATAAATAAATAAATGTGTTCCCTCCTTCCTACAATATGGGATCCTTCAAACGAAGCGTGAAGAAGCATTTTGCGGGTCAGCATGGCAGCGTCAACTGACAGGATACGGGATGTAGTATGTTGTCAGTTGCAGTTGCGATTTGGGCTCCTCTTTCGCTTACCATCAGGCAAAGAGGGGCCACTATGCTGAACTAATATAAAAAAAAGGTATATGTATATATATATATATCATGTACCACACATGCCCACACACAAAAACCTCGCAGGGTTTATCCGTGTAGTGAGGATATAGCCTATGAACATTTGCAATACAAGGAGTGTTGTTCGCGCGTCGTTGCAACTTACAAAACAATTTCTCAAGAGCTTACCGACTCACACAAAGGAACGCAAGAACCCTCTTGAAAGTGCTTTCGAGTACTCATTACGGGTCATTTTGAGAATTTCAACCGCAGCCAAATCACAACTCCTTAGAGGGTTGTTGTGTTCCTGCGTGTGAGTGAGGTCACCAGTAAGCTCCCAAGGACTTGCTGTGTAAGCAGTAGAGTAGGCAACGCGCATATAATATTTAATATATTGCAAGCGTTAATAGGCTACGGTACCCGTTTTACATCAGGTGGGCCGTATGCTTGTATGCCTCCCGAAGTAGTATAAAAAATATATATTTTTGAGATATTGGTTTTATGCGAACACAGTATTATCTTTAGAGAGAGAGAGAATATAAACTCACTTTAACGTGACCAGCCAAACCATGTTCCGTACATCCGGTGAGCTACATACTTGTTTACCTTCCAATGTTGAAAAAAACATGAAAATGACTATAAAAATATATTTCTTTAACATAAGAGATAACAAAAAATACCATGCCATGGTGAGGATACAACAACGCCTTCACTGATCCCTTTTACAGTCGGTTAAAACGACTACTAAGAGAGTGGATAATGCGAAGAAGACTTCTTCGCATTATCCCGTTATCTAATCCATAAGGATTCGGGGGTCCATAAGGCGGGGTCCATTACCTAAGCCTAACGATTTGCCGATAATACTGATTTTTACATAGACCTGCACAGCCCAGAAGAAGAACCAGATTTTTTTTATAATTTATACAACGTCGGAAGGCATGCAAGCATACGGCCCACCTGATGTAAAGCGGTTATCGTGGCCTATAAACGCTTGCAATACATTGAGTATCACTCGCACGGTGACACCTCTGCTGCTAACGCAGCAACTCCATAGGAGCTTACTGGTGACCTAATTAGCACGCAGGAACACAACAACCCTCTAGGTGGTTGTTAATTGGCTGCGGTTTTCTGTGAGGCGGAGGTAGTTCCCCAGACGGGCTGCTTCGATGCGCCCTAACTCTCTTAAAATACTCAGATCACGACAAACAGATATGTTCATGCACACAAATGTTTGCCCTGTGTGAGAATCCAACCCACGAGCGTTGATGTTGAAGTAACATAACAGCGATTTTCGTCACTGTGCCACCGAGCTCGTCATAAATCTGTAAGGTCTTTCGAAATATAATTTGCTAGACGTGTGGCTTTCCTCACCGCCGCGCATGTGATATATATGTACATAAATCCGAAACTGAGAGAACATAGTATATGTCATTAATTGAGCGAGTCCTGACTAGCTGTGAGCCCCGCAAGTCACATGCATCCTTGCTCTAAATATATAGTGGGTGTGTTGCCATAACCAGTATATCTAGTCCCGTTTTATGATATACTCGAGTAGCTTTCCTTAATTTATCGCACATTCCGGCTGCTGCACGAAGAATAATGCAGCGAATTACTGGATAGCTAAAGTTTTGAGTATCCCACGTCTGAAGACAGTAAAGCGTATTCAGCGTAACCTACATATATCCTCTTCCATCCATTTTAAAAGAGGTACTAGAGGTGCAGCAAAGCAGTCAAAAAAAAAACCTACAGGAAATTGTTATTGGCTGTGGTCTGTGAGGTGGAGGTACTTCCTCAGTGGGCTTGTTTGATGCGCCCTGCTTCTCCGGAACCCTATTACTGAGGCTCCGCTGTCCGTCCGTCCGTCCGTCTGTCACCAGGCTGTATCTCTAACTGTGATAGTTAGACAGTTGAAATTTTCACAGATGATGTATTTCTGTTGCCGCTATAACAACAAATACTAAAAAATAGAATAAAATAAATATTTAAGGGGGCTCCCATACAACAAACGTGATTTTTAAGGTTCCGTACCCAAAGGGTAAAACGGAACCCTATTACTGAGACTTCGCTGTCCGTCCGTCCGTCCGTCCGTCTGTCACCAGGCTGTATCTCACGAACCGTGATAGTTAGACAGTTGAAATTTTCACAGATGATGTATTTCTGTTGCCGCTATAACAACAAATACTAAAAAATAAAATAACATGAATATTTAAGGGGGCTCCCTTACAACAAACGTGATTTTTTTGCCGTTTTTATAGATAATGGTACGGAACCCTTCGTGCGCGAGTCCGACTCGCACTAGGCCGATTTTTAGGGTTCCGTACCCAAAGGGTAAAACGGAACCCTATTACTGAGGCTCCGCTGTCCGTCCGTCCGTCCGTCCGTCCGTCTGTCACCAGGCTGTATCTCATGAACCGTGATAGTTAGATAGTTGAAATTTTCACAGATGATGTATTTCTATTGCCGCTATAACAACACATACTAAAAAATAGAATAAAATCAATATTTAAGGGGGCTCCCATACAACAAACGTGATTATTTTGCTCATTTTTGCTCGATATTGATAACGGCAACAGGTAGACGCTTGAAATATTCACAGAATATTTAGTTATATATTCACTTTAAGAATAAATAATTAAATTAAAATAAAACAAATATTTAAGGGGGGCTCCCATACAACAAACGTGATTTTTTTGCCGTTTTTATAGATAATGGTACGGAACCCTTCGTGCGCGAGTCCGACTCGCACTTGGCCGATTTTTTTGCTCATTTTTGCTCGATATTGATAACGGCAACAGGTAGACGCTTGAAATATGTACTGAATATTTAGTTTTTTCACTTTAAGAACAAATAATTAAATTAAAATAAAACAAATATTTAAGGGGGGCTCCCATACAACAAACGTGTTCTTTTTTGCCGTGTTTATAGATAATGGTACGGAACCCTTCGTGTGCGAGTCCGACTCGCACTTGGCCGATTTTTATGTATGTGAGACTGGCCAGTTGTAACCTTTTTAAAAATATGGTTATTTATAAGTAAAAATAGGTACGTTCCAATTTCAAAATTTTCCTCCACATTTTTTTGCGAGCTAATTTAAATTATCGTGTCATTGAAAAATGGATCTAAACATAGTGTGAGTATTATTAGGGAAGTTTGAAGTGATATTATTTGTGACGAGTTTGGATACTACGATTTAAGTGACTAAATTACGAAAACAAAATTTCATATTCCTATTCTCAACATAAACAGTGATATAAAGGAAACGATTATTACAATTACATAAACATGAACAAAGGTGAATAAGAAGTGAATATATAATTATAATAAACAATACATATTGAAAAGTAGTGATAAATATTGTTAAGTTGTTAAAGTGCGGTACTTCACGTTCAAAATAAAATCATCCACAGTAACGACTCTAATCGTGTGTGAAGAAAAAACAATACAGTTTAAAGGTAGTGACAAAATGTTATGAAACCGTAAAGTGCAATAATTGTATTTATCATTTTCAAATTAGAATCATTCACTGTAACAAGTTAATTACATAGGAAGAAAGTACCTAATGCTTTGTTTCATCGCTAGACGGGTGGAGGGATACAAATTATGTCAGTTTTGCCAATGGTCATTTTCGAAATGCTAAAAGTCGTCAAGTGTGAGTCCGAATCGCTCTCTGAGGGTTCGTAAGCATTATTTTCGCAAATTATTGCATGCATGCATGCATTTTTGTAATATTGTTATTACAAATTTACGGTTTCCGGATTTTTTTCCTTAACTTGCGCTACATGACCTTCCTTCTTACCAAATTTCATGTTTCTACGTCGACGGGAAGTATCCTATAGGTTTTGATTTTCTTGCGAGTGTCAAAATATGCGCATAGAAGAGACATAAACAGCCGTATCTATTGATTGCGTTGACTTAGGAGTTTGATTTTTTTCACTGCTCGAAGGAACTGCATACCTGAATATGGGATATACATTTTAGCTTGATAGCTCCACCCGTCCCTGAGAAAACAGACAGACAGATGGACAACAAATTGATCATATAAGTGTTTCGTTTTGCCTTTTGTGGTACGGAACCCTAAAAAAGCAAAAGTATGAGAAATTAGTAAAATACAATAAGATTTAATTTCATAAATATAAGTCGTCTCTAGGTGCATACGAGGGTCCAATGGCAAATAAAGTTTTTTTTATATATTTATTTATTTAAAGATAAACTTGCAAACAAGCAATCGACGAGACATTATATTAATTTGAACGATCTTCATTAGGCCGTTAAACGTCCCTTCAAATAAAACTTGGTCTCGGTACAAGCTGCACGCCTGAAAAGTTCCGACGTGGCGATAACATCCGGCGACAAAAACACCCAACAAGCCTAATTATAACGGAATAACGCCCGTGTGAGTTGGCTGATAGCTGTCCGTCTCACACATGAGATATAGCGATTTTGACACATGAGTCCGTTCAAAATATGAACAATATTGTTATTCTAAAAAAATATGCGATTCAAGGTCGTGTGGTACAAGAATCTATATATATAAAAATGAAAGTTTGTCTGTATGTCCTCTATGGACTCAAAAACGGCTGGGCAGATTTTAATGAAATTTTCAGGGAATTTTCAGATCAGTCCAGCGGGTGATCCTGTGAAGTTTGGTAGCGATCAGATCTCGGCTTCGAGAGGGCGCCACTAATATGTAAACATTGAGCTCCGTGTTAAAAAAATGCAAAAAATAGTAATCTAGTGTTTTTTGATAAATTAACTTTTAATATATGCATGCCGAGATTCAATTTGTGTGAGTGAGTGTTATCTCTGTGGACAACTGTGTAAATATAAAGATAGGACAAGATAACCACAAAAGTGAAATGTAGTTAAAAACAGTGGAAATCAATACCTCTTCATTATGATATCAATGCAAACCGCATTTTATTGTAACCGGGTGTAAAAAAAGTACATAAACAATCAAATATAATGTAGATATGGTGCAAATTTTTTTTTTTTATTGTAGTACAAACCGTTTGAACGTTTAAAAATACTATAATAGACTTTGAACTCTGGCACATTATAAATCTATTGCATACACTGCCATCTAGTGTTCAATAGCATAATCAACGACTACACTACTTTAGCTTGATATTTAACACCTTGTAATGATATAAATTGACACTGGAGGGCGCTGTAAATAAATCGAATACAATGGATAAACTTTGCGTAAAATGTAAACAAACTATTAAATGCAAACAGTTCTTAACTTGTATCAACTGCAAAAAATACTACGATCTAAGTTGTTCTAATACTGAGAAGCGGTATTTCATAATGACGACGACGCAAAAAGAGAAATGGAAATGTAGCGACTGTTATAGTAACAAAAAAGCCCAACACCAACTTAAACAGAAAAAAGATACACCTGTACGGAATATCAATGATGACTCTGTCATTTTATCTGCAACACTAACGACTTCAAAGAAAACAGAAACATCCATGACTCCAGAAATACAAAGATCCAACTTTATAACACCAAACAAAAAAACTGCTCAGGACGACATTGATTCTATTAAAAACTCATCAACAGGAAAGGCTCTTGTTTCTGAAATATTGAGTAGCTCTGAGTATAGAAACATCACAAATCGTAAGAAATACAGAGCCAACAGGAAAATTCTTTTGACTCATTATCGATGGAAGAAGAACATGAAGATATGGTACTTTCTTCCCCAGAGGGGCCGAATCTGACGAGGACACGAAGCTTACCTGATATGAGAGCTTACGACATACAAAAAATCCATGACATGGAATGTACGATACAAGACCTTACAAAAAAATTGGAGTCAGCGAACCTTGAAATTGATAATGTAAATTCCGTAAAAAAATAATAACGGAAAACACCACCCTCAAGAAGATTATCTCCTCTAAAGACCAGAAAATATCTCAACTTTTAGACATCTGTGGATCTACCACAAAACTATCAAGAAAAATAACTCGCAAAAGTATCGACACGAGACAGATGGATCGAAGTTATACACAACTTGCCATGTCACCCACAGATGGCGCTAGCAGTACCAAATCGAACCAAGAATTGAGACGTAGAAAAATGACAGCAGAGTGTATCACTAGTGACAGTGACAGAAAAGAAGAAGATACGCGATCTTTCTATGGTACAATAAATAAACAAACAAGTAGTGAGCAGAATGAAAAATGCTTGACTAAATCATGCGTACATGACTTGTGTGAGAACAATAAAGGTGTTAATCAAAGTAGAATGTTAAAAAAAAATGGATACAACATTCAAGAGACATCAAGTAATTATATTTTCTGATGAAAGAGGCAAAGGTATGAGACGAATATTGCAAAATCTTTTAGGATCGAAATTTTTGGTAACTTGTATTATAAGCTAACTCTGACCAGATATTGAGCTCGTGTAAATTATTCTGTGAGGATTTCACCAGGGACGACTATGTTATAATATTAGCGGGTTCACATGACAAAAGCCCTCTTCAGTTACAATCTTATTTGTACCATAATTTTAACAATATTATAAATACGAACATTTTGGTTGGTGAAATTGTCAAGAATAACTATCTTAACGTACCAGCAATTAATGATTTGTTAAGAGTGGCATGTTCCAGTTTTGGTCATGTACATTTCATTAACGTAACTGATTATAATGCAGAAAACTGTTATTTTGACAAACTATATGCATGTAGAATTATATTGAGACAGATATTACAAATACAATATAAAATTAGCTATCTAACATATAAAAATATTATGTATTTAAACTCATTCAAGAGAAGTGTTCGCAATATGAACACACAAACAGAATGTTCATCTGTGATTTTAGGGTTAGACAGATCTACACAAACAAATAAT
This sequence comes from Pyralis farinalis, assembly GCA_947507595.1. NCBI lineage: Eukaryota > Metazoa > Arthropoda > Insecta > Lepidoptera > Pyralidae > Pyralis > Pyralis farinalis. The sequence goes on along the minus strand of OX382261.1, from coordinate 39,666,344 downwards.
GAAACCAATACAAATGGGTTTTTTCGTAAATAATCGGTGTAACAATGATGGTGGTGTAATTTTGAATGTATTTCACCAAAATCTATGTGGGTTAAGTATTAAAAAATTGGTACTAGAAATATATGTGAAATTATTAAATACAGAATTACATTACTTATGTGTTAGTGAACACTTTCTCAATAAAGTGAGTGTCTTATCATTTAATATTGAAAATTATCAGTTAGTAGCGCAAAATACTAGAAGTAAGAAACAGTGAGGGGGAACTCTTATATTAGGATTAGTAAACAGAGAAAGTAAAGATATACCTATATGTATGTAAAAATATGTATCAGTCGGAAGTTTTTGAAATTTGTGGTGTAAGGGATATGGAAACCAACCTAAACATCTTCTGCCTATATAGAAATCCTATTAGGGGGAATGTTGACGACTTTATGCATCGCTTAGAAAAGTTATTGGAATACAATTTTGACAAAAAATGTATAATTAGTGGAGACTTCAACATAAATCTACTTAAGGATGGCAAATTAAAAAATGATTTTTTAAACTTACTCAAAAGTTATAATTTCAGAGCTCTTATACATGACCAACACACATTTTCTCGGGGTTCTTCACAGACTTGTCTTGACAACTTTATAACAAATTTGCCAGAAGAATTTATTCTAAGCACTAATGTAGATCATAATAACTTAGCAGATGGCCATGCTGCTCTTTTTTGTAGTATGTCTCTTGAAAAAAACTACGCATATAAAAATAAAGGACAGTATTATTATATAAAAAGAAGAATATTCAGTGATAGTAATAACAAATTGTTTCGTGAAAAAATAAAAAAATATAATTGGACTAATATGGGAATAAATTATTTTCTAAAAATATTCAAAGAAATTTTTAATACATGCTTTAAAATAAAAAGGATCCGCATATATTATAAACAAAAAAATAAGTCATGGGTCACCAAAGGTATCAAAGTGGCAAGTAAAATGAAAAGATTTTTATGTAATTTTAATAAAGCGGAGTGTCACGACTTCATAAATCAATATAAATCAGCGTACATAAGAACATATAGAAAAGTAATAAAAAATGCTAAGAAATATGCTGTTTACATGGAAATAGATAAGGCTAAAAATATGCAGAAAAGTATTTGGAAAATTATAAAAAGTATAGACAGAAAACATGGAATAATTTCAGTGACAAAATTATACTACAAGTAGACAACAATAAAATTGATGACGCGCAGAAAGTGGCGGACACATTATCGATCATCCCAAGCTCGTAACGAATTTCAAAACAGCTTGTGTCTGTATTTTTTATCAGTAGTATTTATACTGGATTGTACAAGGATGCTGGATGCTGTTTGTGCACATTGAATATGTAATCCGAACGGCTATTGAACATATAAGTAGTTATCTAGTTTTGCAATTACCACTTCAATAAAAAACCAGTGGAGAATGCGCAAGCTTTCATTGCCAGAGGAACACCTGGCTCGTCAATTATATAACAAGTCAAATATATATATTTTTTAATTTGTCGGCCATTTTGACCATGTTCCTTAAGAGATAGGAACGGAGTTCCTGAACATTCCTATTCTACATTTTTATGCTGAATCCGAATGTGAAGTCAAAATTCGAATATTCGAAAAAAAGCGACAGACAAACGCACAGGCAAACATAGAATTCATATTGGAACAGTGTTCCTGAAAATAAATGTTTTTTTTTTTATTGTTTTACTCGTAGTTACTCACTTAGACATTTCAATATGAGTGGATTTAGTGTAAAGGGATTCCGTACAAAGCGGGAACATAATCACGCGAACGACGACGTCCAGAAACTTCGGTTTTGGATCTACAGCGTCAATGTAAAATTGCTTTGACAGGCGTAAAAGTCAAAGTCAATTCCGTACTCCAGCCGCGGCGGGGCCGCCCTCGCGAAGGCATCAGCCTTACCCCTCGTGCAAGTTACAAGTCATTAGGGAACTCATGTAACGAACACTAACTACCGACTCGAATTTGTCGTTCTCATTAATCTTTGCCAAGATTATATGCTCAATTTTGGGTCTTACTTTTCTATATATCGGATAGCAATCAAACTTAGGTCGCACAACATATTGTGACACTGTTAACGTAGCCGATGCTTGACCGTGCGTTGCCACCACCAGCTAACGCAGCGATTCTTCAGGAGTTTGCGGACAGGTTCACTCACTCTCAGGAATATATTTAACCCTCAGGCAGTTCTCATTTTCCCATGGTTTTAACCAAATAATTTTTTTAAGCGACTGGTGCATCAAATTTGCCCGACCTGGGGAAGTCGAGGTACTACATTAAAGATTCTTCTTCGAAAAACTTTACATAACGTTTATTTCGACGAGCTCGGTGGCGCAGTGGTGAAACACGCTGTTACGTTATTTTGACACCAACGCTCATAGGTTCGATTCGTACACAGAACAAATATTTGTGTGCATGAACACGTCTGTTTGTCTTGGGCTGAGTGTTTTTAAGAGAGGTAGGGCGTATCAAAGAGCTCGTCTGTTGAAGTATCTCCACCTCACAAAAGACCATACAAGCATACGGCCCACCGGATATGAAGCGGTTATCGCACTATAAACGCATGCAATACAGCAACTTCTTAGGAGCTTAATGGTGCTCTCACTCACTCGCAGGAACACAACCCTCCAGGGAGCCCTTATTTGGCTGTGGTTTTTCTTGAGGTGCGGCTTTCTCCTTGATGCGACCTACATCTCTTAAAAACACCCAGACTAAGACAACCAGACGTCATGCGCACAAATGTCCGTCCTGCGTGGGAACCGAACCCAAGAGCGTCGGTGTCAAAATGGCGATAATAACCACTGCGCTCGTCAAAATTGCCGGAATGATAACAAATACATAAACAGGCACTGCGTGACAGTAGATCGATTCGACATTATAACCAACAAAAGGAGCGCTATAGGTTTTTTAATTAAACGGGAGGTTCACGTGTGTGCCGGCGGTCGCGGGATCGAGGTCGCGATGATTGATGGCTCATTGCCGAACCGAAGTTGAAGCGATAAAAGCCATTCGCCGAACCGTAAAATGTCGACCATTTGGGGTTTTTTTCTGGTGAATGTTGGACAAATTTGTATTATAAGAGACGGGGCAATGGAGAATTTAGTTAATATTCAATACGAATTTTTTTTTAAAACGTCGAGATACATACAAGCATACGGCCCACCAGATATAAGGCGGATATCGCAGCCTATGAATGCATGGTTTTATACGACGTCTGGAGGCACGCAGGCATACGGCCTACCTGACGAAAAGCGGTTACCGTAGCCTATAAACGTTTGCAATACATTAAGTATCATTCGCGCGATGCCGCCTCTGCTGCCAACACAGCAACTCCATTGGAGTTTGTTGGTGACCTCACTCATACGCGGGAACACAACCCTCCAGGGAATTGTAATTTGGGTACGTTTTTCTGTACTTCCCCCGTCGGACTGCTTTGATGCGCCCTACCTCTCTTAAATACACCTATGCCAAGACAAACAGATATGTTCATGTATAGAAATGTTTGTCTTGTGAGGGAATCGAAACCACGAGCATGTCAAAGTCGTATTATTAACCACAGCGCCACCAAGGTCATCACAGATATTGTTAGATATATATATATATATATATATATACACACATCAAAAGTGTCTAGGGATCAACATATATTTTTGTAATAACTTTTCTCCTGATTGATATTAATTAAAATTTTCTTACACTATGCTACAGAGAAGAGCTCTGCCGAATATGGAGGGTATCCAGTCGCAAGAAGACCTTTTTTTGTTGTTGCAACGAACATGGGCGGCCATTCCACAGCGTGATTTGGATGAACTCATTTTGAGTATGCCAAACCGATGTTCTTGTGTTGTTAGTGTTCGCGGTAGAAACACGGATTATTAATTGTTTAAGTTACCCAATAAAATTTTAAAGAAAACTGTTATTTCAGTCTTTTTTTCGAACTTTAATGTTAGTGGTTCAAATGTCAAAAATCCCTTTATTATGAAAATGGCAAATATCTTTATTAATGCAAAGGTGACTTGGTTTATCGTTACTGTAGACAAACGAAAACACTTTATTTGATGAATCCTTAAAGAAAATTTTAATTAATATCAATCAGGAGAAAAGTTATTGCAAAAATATATGTTGATCCCTAGACACTTTTGATGTGTGTATATACATACCATCACGCCTGTCTCTCATTGGGGTAATGCGAAGTGTACGGATCAAAACATCCTTCGCTTTTTTTATACAACGTCACGATGATGCAAGCCAGCCCATCAAATGGAAAATGGTTACCATAGTCTGTGTACTCTTACAATTGATCAAATTGTCGAGCTCCCTGGCGTACTTTAACACCAACGCTTGTGGGTTCGATTCCCACACAGGACAAAACATTTGTGTGCCTGAACATATCTATTTGTCTCGGTCTGGGTATTTTTAAGAGAGGTAAATCGCATCAACGCAGCCCGTCTGAGGAAGTTCTTCCACCACACAGAAAAACGCACCCAAATTACAATTCCCTGGATGGGTGTTGTGTTTCTGCACTATGCAGTTACTGTGTTGATAGCAGAGGTGGCATCGCGCGAGTGACACTTAATGTATTGCACGCGTTCATAGACTACGGTAATCGCATTACATCAGGTGGGCCGTATGCTTGTACGCTTCCAGACGTTGTATAAAAAAATATGTGCAAGTCTTGGCGCGATCTCCAGGCTCGTCAAAAATACATGAAAAGGAACTTTGGTTCGACAGTTTAGTAAGTGGTATAGAAAAATCTCTAATGAAATATTCTGAAACATCATGTCGGTAAGTTGAGTCATTTAATATATACCTTAGAGACTGACGGTTCCTGTTTTAACTTATCAGGTAATAATTAAATGAGAATGAACAATGCAAAGACCAGTCTTAGCCTACTAGAGAAAGAACCAGACTATGAATCGGCTGTTCCCTGGTTCGAATCATGTTAAGTGCATGTATCCACTAAATGTATGTCTTCGGATTTATATATATGTTTGTAATTATCACTCGCTCTGTGGAAAAGACAAACATCGTGAGCGACCCTGAGCATCCAAGAAATAATATTTCTGAAAACCAATATGAGAAAGGTCTGGTTTTCTCTCTGGGCTATGAGGTCTGAGGGCAGTCGCTCTATGGACCCCTTCAATTCAAATGGAATAAGAAACGGTATAACGCCTAGGAACAAGAGATAAAATTGGAATAAATAAAAAAAAAAAATGCTAAACAAAACCGTAATAAATTACATAGAATCTGAGATTACAGCACCATCTACGGCGATGTGCGGAAATAATAAAATCTACTTAAATCGTCTAGTAAGGGGAGTGCTGATCCGTCCGCCATATATAGCAGCGGACCATAATGGCCGCCGATAAATAAAACATGGCCCCAACTTGCTATCGACAATGACAGATCGCTTTTATTACCTCTCGTGGCACTCCTCCGAAGAAACAAAGACTCATTGCTGAAGTTAGGTGTGCGCCCGGACTAATGTTTTATAGTTATTCTCTTTGTTGTGTTGGCAATGGATTTTCTGTAGTTTGCCGTCTGAAATTATATGTATTCATGCCAAATCCCTTGCGACGTAGGCAGAGAGAATCGAACGCCATAGCACGCACGCCGGTTCTAGGGCTCCTGACATCACCTTCTGATAAGACACGATCAATTTGATCATGGTAGATAAGTTTTGGCCTTCCCATGACATTTCTGAGTTGCAATGTGAAATATTAAAAAGCATCGTTACGAAATATATTAAAAGTTATTTAATAACAATGATCAAGGACTTTTTTTGCATTGTAATGTTGGTAATATTTTTGATTGCAAAGTACGCACACACCTTTCAAGATACGCATCCTCTAAAAGCCAAAAAGTGTGCGCGATCCGGCGCGGAGCGATCGCTTTTTGTGAGACCCTTAAATAGTTAATAGATTCAGGCGTTACTTTGCGAAAGTCAAATTCACAGGCAATTTGATCTAAACTACTTTGTGTGCTTCCGCTCCCGATTAGTTCGTGCGAACTACTGCCGGCCGGCACCCACCCACTACCGTCAGTAAATACGATCGGAGCAGACATGCCGCTGCCATGGCTGCCCCGCTCGTCTCTGCCTCCGACCGGAGCAGCCATGGCAGCGGCGGCATTGCGAGCGGAAGCACACAAAATAGTTTATATCAAATTGCCTTTTGTGAGACACGTTGCACACAAACATAAATGTTATAAAAAATCCCGTCTCGATTCACTGCCGCTTTCCCGTTTTTCCTGTGATACGGACGGAGCGAAACGAAACAAGTCGAGATTGAGTACACACTGAGATATTTAAGAAAATTTGTCCCTTTTATACATACGGGAAAATAATAATGTCAATATTGTATCTTATTACAATGTTTACAATGGTATCCAGTTATTATTAAAAGAGAAATAATATCACATTAATGTTACATTTAAAGAATTCAATTTGATACTGTTTATACTAAAAGGCACGTGTAACCTAAATTCCTTAGATATATATCATATTAGTACTTATGCCAAATGCCTACACCACATTCCCGCCTTTGTTGGTTTTGGCTTCATGATCTTAAAACCGGTCAAGTGCAAGTCAGACTCGCGCACGAAGGGTTCAGTACCACTAATCTATAAAAACGGCAATAAATTATGTCTGTTGTATAGAAACCCCCCTTAAATATTTGTTTTATTTTAATTTAATTATTTATTTTTAAAGTGAATATACTACTCTGTGTAAAAAGTATCGGGAATATGTCAATAAAAAGACCCGCGTAAAAGAGGTCGTTCTAATTTTTTTACTGCATGTTGGTAGCACTGTACTGATTTAGCGCGCAAAATTTGAGCGGGATCTGTCATTTAATTTGTTTTAAACTACACTTTTTGTTGGTCATAGTTTTGAGTCCTCGGCGATTTTTACAATGGAAAATATTGTTGAACAAAGAGTGTGCCTTAAATTTTGTGTTTCAAATGATATTTCATGTGGTGAATCACTAAAAATGTTGCGAAATACCTACGGCGAATCGTGTATATCGAAAACAAGGGCTTATGAATGGTATAAGGCTTTTAAAGAAGGCCGAGAAGTAGTAGTAGACTTGCCTCGTTCTGGTAGACCTTCAACCGCTACGACCAGAGAAAACATCGACAGAATCAAGAAGCTAGTGCTCGAAAATCGACGTATGAGTCTGAGAGAGTTGGCTAGTGAGGTGAACATATCTTTTAAGTCCGTCCACAACATTCTCATTGACATTTTAGGCATGAAACGCGTCGCCGCTCGACTAGTTCCAAAAGAGCTCAATTTTGTTCAAAAAGCGCAGCGAAAGCATGTCGCTGAAGACATGGTTTCCCGAGCTTCTACGGATCCGACCTTTATGAAACGTATAATAACTGGCGACGAGACATGGGTTTATGAGTACGACATGCAAACAAGCCAACAGTCTTCAGAATGGCGTCTCGAAAACGAGCCGAAACCCAAAAAACCGCGGCAAAGTCGCTCCAAAATCAAGGTGATGCTGACAGTTTTTTTTGACTACCGTGGTGTGGTTCACTCCGAATTCCTTCCAGAGGGAGAAACAGTGAATAAAGAATATTATTTAGGCGTCATGAAGCGTTTGCGTGAGAGTATCCGCCGAAAACGTCCAGATTTGTGGCAACACAACTCATGGATGCTGCACCATGATAATGCACCATCACACACAGCCATTATAGTGAAAGAGTTTTTAGCGAAAAATTCAACAAAAGTTCTCGACCAAGCACCGTATTCACCTGATATGGCTCCGTCTGACTTTTTTTTATTTCCCAAGTTAAAATTACCACTTCGAGGAAAACGTTTTGAGTCGATAGAAGCCATAAAAGAAAATTCGCTGAATGAGCTAAAGGCCATACCGCAAATAGCCTATGAAAAATGTATGGAAGACTGGGTGAAGCGGTGGAGATGTTGTATTGCAAGTGATGGGGCCTACTTTGAAGGCGATAAAATAAATTTAGATGAATAATTTGTATTTTTTGTTTTATTGACAAATTCCCGATACTTAGTACACAGAATGTATAACTAAATATTCTGTGAATATTTCAAGCGTCTACCTGTTGCCGTTAGCAAAAAAAAACAGGTTTGTTGTATGGGAGCCCCCTTAAATATTTATTTTATTCTGTTTTTTAGTATTTGTTATTATAGCGGTAACAGAAATACATCATGTGTGAAAATTTCAACTGTCTGACTATCACGGTTCATGAGATATAGCCTAGTGACAGACGGACGGACGGACAGCGGAGTCTCAGTAATAGGGTCGGTTTTACCCTTTGGGTACGGAACCCTAAAAATGGAACCGTCAACCATCCTACAATACGCGGGACGGTTGGCAACCTTAGAAACAAGTGTAATGATATATGGGTACAATTCGTACTAAACGTACGGAAATGTAAATATACTAAATTTCGTATTTTCGGATTTGTCACTTGCCCGGTGAAGGAACACATCGTTATGAATGCCGCATGTACAAGAATTTATATTTCAAAGACATGGTATCCGACTTAAAAATATGTGGTTTACGCTGTGAGTCGTGGAGAGCTGAAGGCAGGTGCTCCATGTCAAAATCTTCACCAACTCCTTAGGCTCAGGTAGCTTATCCCACGAATCCTCATGGTTTAGTTCAATAGTTAGGGGGTCATGTGCCAGAAGCGTGCTCGTTCGCGACCCCTGCCAATCAGTCGAATGCAATTCTGGACCAAAAGCGCACCGATGTGCGGATTAGGGTGTCCCCCGTAGGCGAAGCGCACCGATCCGCCCCCGTCGGTGCGAATATAGCTGCATGCGGCAGTGTGGGCCGCCACCCACCACGCAGCGCCAATTCCGGCGGGACGAGGGGAGCCGAGTGCCGCATAGGCACGTGGAATGTGAGAGGTGGATGGAATGATAAGACGAATGAATTGATAGACGTAAGGATCGAGTCACGTGGCGCTCGGTTCTCTCTGCCTACCCCGCAAGGGATTTGGCGTGAAGTTATATATATATATATATATTTCCTGTGGGTATGTCATGTTGGATCGATTTTCTGCATAAAATGCATTTAGGGAAAATTCACCATATCTGACTTACGACATAGGTGGCGTAGCAGTTAATAACCCTACTGTACGACACCAAAGCTCCTGGGTTCAAATCTCACACAGAACAAACATTTGTGTGCACGTACATGTCCGTTTATCTTAATCTGGGTGTTTTAAGAGAGGTTGTTATGTTACTAGTTGAAGAAAAGGGAGTATTAAAAGCGATACTAATTTAATAGGTCTATTTTACAAAATATAATAAATATAAAAAAAGGGTTCACTTTAAGTTCGGCTAAATAAGGTCTTTAAGAACTCATGGCCTCCTTCTGTGAGACCGTCATGTCCCAGAAGGAGGCCTCGGAGCGGGATAGGGAGGACGATCCTCAGGCTGTCCCGCTCCGGAGACGGCGGACGGGAGTGCGGCGTAGGCGCTACGCGCACCTACTGCCGCCTCCCTAACCTGTGGGACTAGGGGTCAGGATGGGAACCTGGCCCCATAATGGTCCCGCCGCCGGAGGGGCTGTCCCAATTTGCCGGGACGGCCCCTAGAGAGATTTAGTGGGTATACCGTCGGACAGCCGACGGGGAGTCCCACACTACCACCGGAGGCCACCCAGGCACCGGTGGTGTGCGTAATGCATTTTTCCCCGCGTCACAAAAAAAAAAAAAAAGGTCTTTAAGAACTCGCGCTTTAATTTGTCTAACCGGTATATCACTGATAGAATCACTGGTGGGTGTACTAAGTGGCCGCCGGCTATAGTGGTCGACGACTGTAGACGGCAGGTTAGCGTGCTAGCCAGCACGCAGATCCAGACGTAGAAGTTGTTGGTAGTGGTGGGGACCGCCTTACGGACCAACACCACAGTGGTATCTTTGTCAGCCGCCGTAGTCCACAACAGGGGCTGCAGGTATTATAATTTTTAGATTAGTTAGATGTCCGGAAATTATCGAGTTTGGAAAAGGTAAGTAATATCCCGAGGTTTCACCACGTAGCCCTCAGCAGGAGGCTGGTGGTCTCAGACGTGGTGCACTGAATCTCTACTTCTCGAAAGCTTCCTCCAGACTGACTTGTTTTCTGTTTTCCGACACTAAAATGTAATATTTTAAAATTTTGAATTACAAATAATATTTTTGACAAATTGTCATAAACTAAAGAGAGCATGCAAAGAAAAGAGTCTATATAAATCATTAAATAAGGTTGTAACATTACAAGGTAGAGCGCATGAAATCAACCCGTCTGGGGAAGTACCTCCACTTTGCAGTAAACCGCATCCAAATAACAATTGTTGTTGTTGTGTCCCTGCGAGTAAGTGAGGTCACCAGTAAGTTCCTAAGTAGTAACTGTGTTATCAGCATAGGTGGCGTCACTGACGTGATAATTAATGTGCTGCAAGCGTTCATAGGCTTCGGTAACCGCTTTGGATCAAGTAGGCACTATATTTGTATGCCTCCCGATGTTATAATCTCTTCCAGAGCCCTCCCGAGAATCTTGAATTTTATATGATTTTCTATTTTTTTTTGTTATAAAACTTCGGGAGGCCTACAAGCATGCGGCCCATCATGTAAAGCAGTTAAGTAATATATTAAGTATCACTCGCGCAATGCCTCCTCTGTTGCCTATACAGCAACTCCTTAGGAGCTTACTGGTGACCTCACTCACACGCAGGAACATAACAACCCTCTAGGGAGTTGTTCTATGGTTTTCTGTGAGGTGGAGGTACTTCGCCAGACGGGCTGCTTTGATGCGCCCTACCTCTCTCAACATATGTAGATCGAAAAAATATTAATGACACTAATGCACGTCAAAAGTCACTAAAGTATAGTTTAATATTTTTGTTTTATCATTGTCTGTTCATATTTTATATTTTTGTGTAGGAAAGTTGTCTATTCTATATATTCCAGCAAAACCTTTCCTAAATACAAAATTGGATTCAATTCGTTAGAGCCATTTCAAATACAAAGTATAAAATTCAAGCTATATGTACTTACATAATAGCGGACCCGACAGAAAAAAAATCTATTATCGGAATGTAGCACCTACCTGGTCTAAATGTGAATTTAACCCATTCACTTAAAAACACAGAAATATCATCAAAATTGGCCAAGGCGAGGAGAAGTACATGCAAGTATAGAAGATTAATATACATAAAAATTTTGAAAAGCTCGGTGGTGCAATGCTCAATAACGCTACTTATACACCAGGGAATCGTGGGTTCGATTTCCACTCAGAACTAACATTTGTGAGTATGAACATGCCTGTTTATCCTATTGTGGGTGTTCACAAGGTAGGTAGGGCGTATCAACGGAACCCTTCTGTGGAAGTACTTACACCCCACAGAAAACCGCAGCCAAATAGAAACTCTTGGAGCGTTGTTGTGTTCTTGCAAGTGAGAGAAATTACCAGTAAAACTCCTAAGGAGTTGCTGTGTTAGCAGCAGAGGTGGCACCGCGCGACCCATGCTTAATGTATTACAAGCGTTCGTAGACTACGGTAACCAGTTTACATCAGGTGGACCGTATGTTTGTATGTCTACAGATGTTGTGTAACAAATGCATCTATCTATTTATAACTTTACGCCAAATCCCTTGCGGGGTAGGCAGAGAGACTCGAGCGCCACGCGACTCGATCCTTACATACCTCATTCGCTTCTTTAACATTAATCTCTTTTCATGCACGCTCGCCGGTTTCTAGGGCTCCTGAAATCACCTTCTGATAGAACACGACCAATTTGGTCACGGTAGGTAAGTCTTGGCCTTCCTCGGCTCCTACATCCTTCCACTTTTGCATTGTATATCTGCTTCGTCATTCTTTCATCCTGCATTATTTCTACATGTCCGAACCATAGGAGCATGCCTCTTCTTATTTTAACACCGACGCTCTCTTTCAGACCAACTCTGCTTCTAACATCACCATTGCGAATACGGTCTACAAGCGTTACGCCGCAAATTTTGCGCAACGCTCGCATTTCGACCGCGTTTATCCTACTTTCATGCTCTCTCTGCCATACCCTCGCTTCCATAAGTAAGCGTTGGTACCAGCACTGCATTGTGTATAGCCAGCTGTGCCTTCTGGCTCAGGTTTTTACTGCCCAGAAGTTTTTCCAAAGAATTGTTCATTTCACGTATATTAGGAGACCAATAGGAGACCACGCCTCAAATTATATATCCTAATGTACAATAGTGGAGCCATCGCACTAGACAACTCCATTCTTTCTTTTCCTCTCCAATGTGCCTCGATTTTATTCCAGCACTTTTCCCGCCCGAGCGTTCCCTCTTAATTACGAGTAAAAGCGAGCTCTGCCTCCATCCTAAATCGACTCTTTAAAACTTGTAACTTGAATTAATTATTTTTTCCAATGGCCGCCGAGCATCGGTCGGCCGCTGCTCGGCGGCCATTGCGGCGAATTGCTCAAGTGTCATTAGGAACCCGTTTGATGTTTGAAGTGTTAGGATTAGCGGTGAACGGATGGGTCGGGGCTAACCCTGGGTCGCCGGTGTTGCGATAAGCAGCGGTGAAGAAACCACAGTATTCGATTCCCGCCGGCTTTGGACTAGCAGTAACAATACGTATTATTAGATAAGTTTTTATAGTGCAGTGGTTAGGAACGCTAGTTTAACACTAACACTCGTGGGTTCGATTCCCACACAGAATAAACATTTGTGTGTATGAATATGTCTGTTCTTCTTCTTAGCGTTATCCCGTTTCCTAATCCATTAGAATTGTGGCGGGGTTCGCTACCTAAGCCTGAGGATTTGGCGATGATGCTGATTTCCCCATGGAGCGACTGCCATCAGATTTCCAAAACCCAACAAAGGGAAAACCAGACTTTTATTAGGTTAGGTCACACATCTTTCGAAATATACTCTCTTGGACTTGCGGGTTTCTTCACGATGTCTTCCTTCACCGCCGAGCGAGTGATAATTAAGAGATAGGTACGGTGTTCATGAACCTTTCTATTCTACTTTTTTATGCTGAATCCGAATCTGAAGTCAAAATTCGAATATTCGAAAAAAAACGACAGACAAAAGCGCAGACAAACATATAGAATTCATATAGGAACGGTGTTCCTGAATATGAGACTTGAATAAGGCATAATAAGATTTTATTGGAAAAATGGAAGACGTTTCTAAGTGACCGCGAGTGCCCAATGGCAAATAAAGGATTTTAATCTTTTAAATGTAGAAGTACGTAGAAGCCGATGAAAGCCAATACCATGACTAAGATGATCGCATCAGATGTCAGGAGCCTTAGACACCGGTGAGCATGCATAGAAAGAGCTATGAATGTTAAACAACCGAATGAGCAATGTAAAGGTGGAGTCATGTGACGCCCGGCTCTCTCTGCCTACCGCCTGAGGGATTTTGTATGAAACTATAGATAAACATACACGAGATAGATAAACAATGTTCTATCTCTTAGCGCTTTTATTTGGTTCACGATCCTTGCCATCATCAGCTTCACTTTGTTCCTATTTACATCTATCTTTATCTTCACACCAAATCCCTTGCGGAGTAAACAGAGGAAACCGAACGCCACGTGACTCGATCCTTACAGATCTCGCTCCTTTAACATTCATGCACGATCGCCGGTTTCTAAGGCTCCAGACATCAACTTCCGACAGAACACGATCGTTTACATGATAGAGAAGTCTCGGCCTTCCGCAGCTCCTACATCCTTCAACTTTTGGGATGTATATCTGTTTCTTTTGGGTTGTTTTATCTTTCTTGCTGCATTCCTTCCACACGTCCAAACCAACGGAGCATGTCTCTTTTTAATTTAACACCAAACGCTCTCTTTTAGGCCAACTCTGTTCCTATTTCCATGTTATTTTATATTTCATGAAGCTTTCAAACCAAGACTGACTAATTAGCAAGCATTCCAAACTGTTCTCACTGCTCCGTCATATGTAGGTCCTCTCTCTAAGCGTAGTCATGACGTAACGAAGCAATTACTTATTTGTGTACTCGACATTAGGGGTTTAAATTTAATGGCCGCCGTTAGTTGGCGTATGCGTTTTAATAAACAACGGCGCGGAACCTCTAGTTTATACATGGTGTCATGGTGGTGATAAATAAAATTGGAGTGTCTGTTTGTAATATTAAAATAACCGCTTTTTACTAAATGCATATGGATGTATACACGGTACATATACCAAAATGAATATTTTTACAATTTTTGTCTGTCTGCTTGTTCCGGCTAATGTCTGAAACGGCTGAACCGATTTTGACGGGACTTTCATATATACTATCATATATATGGATAGCTGATGTAATAAGGAGTAACTTAGGCTACTTTTATTTTAGAATTTTTATTTATTTTTATTATTTAAATATAAATATATAATAATAAAAAAATAACTATTCCGCGCGGACTAAGTACATAATACATATCTATTATTATTTTGCTGTTCGCTATTTTACTCCGCTTAATAATAAGTTATCGTAAACTCTACGAACTGAACAATAACTTTTTTGTTAAATTCCACGCGGACGAAATCGCGGGCACAGCTAGTGGTAAATAAGTAATGATATGCAATATTTATATCTATATACGTCTTTACGCTAAATTCCTTGCGCGGTAAAGTGAACTGATAACAACTCGCTGGAGGGTTGTTGAGTTCCCGCGAGTGATTGAAGCGAAGTGGGTGACATCGCGCGAGTTGTGCTTAATGTATCGCACGCGTTCATAGGCTACGGTATTACATCAGGTGGTCCTTGCTTGCTATGCTTGTATGCCTCCCGAGATGTAGACTCTCTCACCATCTGGTGACAGGACTTTTTGGCAAGCTCGGTGGCTCAGTCGTGAATGTCGCGACTTTGACACCAACGCTCGTGGGTTCTATTCCCACACAGGGCAAACATTTGTGTGCCTGAACATGTCTGTTTGTCTTGGTATGGATGTTTTAAGAGAGGTAGGGCGCATCAAAGCAGTCTGTATAGAGAAGTACCTCCACCTCACAGAAAATCGCAGCCAAATAACAATTCTCTAGAGGGTTGTTGTGTTCCTGCGTGTGAGTGTGGTCACCAGCAAACTCGTAAAGATTTGCTGTGTAAGCAGCAGAGGAGGCATCGCACGACTAATACTTAATATACTACATGCGTTATTAGGCTACGATAACCGCTTTCCATCAGGTGGGCCGTATGCTTGTATGTTTTCCGACGTTGTATAAAAAAAAAGACTTACATCTTATATCACCGACGTCTAAGTTGACCCGAGCTGCATCTTTATTAGGTCATTGGTAATTCGCCAAATTCCTCGTCGAGAACGAGGAAACTGTGCCCTGAACCCCTGCTGAGCCATATCGGGCTAGTAAGCTTTTTGAAAAAAAAGGTTAGGTTTGTAAAAAAACATAAAAATTCTCTCCTCTTTGGGCTCTCGCGGCTACTTTAGACAGATCTAACATTTATATATATAATTTAATTGTACCACATTCAATTGTGAGAGCTTGATGGCGTGGTTGCGCGTGTCATTCTAACCGAACACGCAGGTTAAGCAACGTCGACCGCAGCCTGTCTATTGATGGGTTTATCTATCTCGAGCTTCTCCGTGTTTCGGAGGGCACGTTAAGCCGTCGGTACAGGCTGTTGTCGATAGATGACAGTCGTTAAGCTAAGTCAGTGGCCCTCGGGCGGCTTTTTCAGCATTTGAACAGCTTCGTGGAGTATGCTCTAAACCCCTTCGGTTGAAGGGAGACTCGTCTTACGTTACTGTTTTTCTTTTTAATCTGCTAGCATTTAGCATTAGAAGAAAATAATGCTGAAAGAAACATGCCAATATAGCCACTCTTTTCAAATTGTCAATTAAATGTTACAATAAATTTATGACACAATATTAATATTAACTATATACCGATTACTACATACCTATTCAACGTTGTGAAGTTATCCTACTTTATGCATGCTGTACCAAGGTCGCTCGTACACAAAGAATGCGAAAGCATTTCGTGTACCTTATGACTAGCGACCGCTCCTACGTTACACGGGTCGATTGTTTCAAAACCGCGCTCTGTTTGGACCTGAAACAAATGTGCGGAAAGTCCGGCGTGATTTTATGGTAAAAGGGAAAATTGGGGAGTTTGCGGCGGGGTTATTACTGGGGAATCAACTCTTTAATGGCCTCGACTTCGTACATAACCCGACGGCACACACGGATTTTATTCTAATTATCTATATTTTAAAAGAGTTACGAAAGATATGCATAAGGCATGAGTGAATGGAGATATCGGTAGCGGCCGCCCTAGACGCACACATATAGATCAAATTGGTGATGTGTTGAAAAAGGGCCAAATCAAAAGTACTCAAAACCGAAGAGGTTGATGAGTGTGGAAGGAGCGAAAGAGGTATGTCTGGATCAGTGCACCTGCGTTCCATAGTCTCTGCCTACCTCAATGGAAGACAGGCGTGATGACATGTATGTATCTATATTTTCAATGTATGTCTGAAAATATGAAGTAGGCACTACAACACGATTTTACAAGGTAGATAGGGAACTGAGAGTGTCAGGACTCAGTCCTTAAACTCTTCACTTGGAATACTGTTTCTATAGAAAGTAGGGTATCCCGGATTGTTAGGTCATTTACAAAGAGACTAAATTAATACTGGTCTCTTCATGGCGTTATTCACTATAGCTTTCTCAGATTTGATCAAGCAATAACAGCAGATGTTTACTGTGCCGAACTTCGAACAATGATGGCAAAAGTGGCAGTGAAACAGTCCCGACTCGTGAATCGATCTTCACCATTATTGCTCCATGATAACGCAAGACCTCAAACAGCACGAGAAACCATTGTAACTCTACCTACTCTACAGGAGCTGCAATCCAATCATCCTTCGTACTCGCCAGACCTTGCTCCAACTGACTACCAATTTTTTGTTGATTTGGACATTTTTCTACGTGGTAAAAAATTTTCTTCCCAGGAGGCAGTACAAAATGCTTTCACACAATTTGTCGAATCTAGATCCACAGAGTTCTATCGCAAAGGCATAAATAAACTTCCGACTAGATGGCAGCAATGTATAGATAATGAGGGTAAATATTTTGATTAAATAAATATGTAATATTTCCTATTCTTACAGATTTGCTTAACGGTAGAAAGCACGGACGAAAGCTAGGTAACAAAATAAAATGCAAGTGAATTTTCGTTTTAAAATTCTTGATTCTGACAGTTGCAATTTGAGTTCTGTTTGTGGTGAAATAAAGGAACGCGGCACCGAACGCTATCCCCTGAGATGTCCAGAGGCACATGGCATATGTTTGATCTCGCAGACAGAGTACTGGCCGTAAATAACTTATAGCGTTATACATACGTCTATGCTTCGACACTATCGTAAAGGGAGGTTTATGGTTCGTTGTCTGTAGTCTCAGGATACCTAACGGTCAAGATGTCTGTCAAATAAGTATATTATGTGGATTTTAAGTTATTAACATTTGCTTAATGATAATAAAACACGTGTATGATTTGCAAATACATATTAGATGAGAGTAGATTATGTATATAACACATTTTTTTGTTGAGAGGGATGTACTTATTATTCTCTGAAGCACTGCGGGTAATTATAAATGTTTATTAATGCCTCTACCACAGAAATCCCGGGCTGGGAACCGATTAACTACTGGTGTTTTTCGTCATCGAATCATGTGTCTTCGGATTTAAACTCATCATTTATGCCGTCCGGTTACTATGGAGAAGTTAGACTATCACCCTCCAAACCGAAAACAAAATATAAGACTTAACTTACAAAACCTTTTCATATCAAGTATCGACGTATGGACGTTATTATCAGATAGTAGAATTACATAATTGAACTATATAAAATCAATAAAATGGGACATAAGAGGCTTATTTGAAACTAGAAAAGGAAAAGAAGTAATAATAGGATATACCAATTTTATATCATTCCACACGTCGGAATTGAACGGAAGAATGGAATTGAACTCATAATGAAAGAAAAATCTGAAAATAATATAATAAGCCTAAAAAGCTGCTTGAAACATATAGTTGTACTGGATACATAGACATCTGATAACTATATCTGGTTATTTGTTCAAAATTAAACTTAAATCTCTACATCTTCATGAGCATATATTTCTATGGCTCATGAAGATGTAGAGATTTTTTATCAAACAGTTCAATCAAAAAAAAAAATATTTTACTCGGTTGCATAGCAAGGATAGATAAAGCTCAAAATAGGAAAGGAATCATAGGAATATACAGGCGGGCAAAGGAGTTCCGATGTCCAGAGACTGGTGGAATTTGCTTTCAAAAGTTACGTCGTGAACAGTTCGTTCCAATGCAACCAACCACACAAAAATGAATTGAATTGATCGTAACAAAATTAGTCTTAATTTTTATTTGTACTACGTCGGGAGCATACTGCCCACCTGATATAAAGTAAACGCGATGCCTCCTCTGCTGCTTACACAGCAACTCCTTGGGAGCTTACTGGTGACCTCACTCATACGCAGGAACACAACAACTCTGCAAGGAGTTGTTATTTGACTGCGGTTTTTTGTGAAGTGGAAGTACTTACCCAAACGGACTGCTTTGATGCGCCCTACCTCTCTTAAAATATCCAGACTAAGACAAACAGATATGTTAATGCACACAAATGTTTGCCTTGTGTTGGAATCGAGCCCACGAGCATCGGTGTCAAAGTCGCATCATTCACGACTGAGCCACCGAGCTCGTCAATTAAATAATATTAAACAATACTATATTAAATTGCGTGAATTGTCTACAAAATTATTATTAAAAATGTAATTTAATGATGTTTTAAATACTGCTCACTCTACTTATTAGCTTATGCAATATATTCGAAAACAAATATAGTATTCTAAATTCAAACAGTTATGAACCGGTACCGCAAAATTATCAATGTGGTCCGTGCAGTATTAAAACCCCCTATTTTTGTACCAGCGTTAAAAATAAGAGTGACAACGTTCCTTGCAACAACGCCCGCGCCGGCCCATTTCTTGTCAGGAGCGACGGGCGTCAGGTCAGGCTAAGTGGTAAACTTGCCCAACTTGCCCGACCGCTAACCGCTGACTTCAGTTATTAGTTTCCTGACCGACTGAGAGCTCCAACGGTATATGTATAGGAGCTGTTGACCCTGAATAGAACCTCACGTTTCAATACCGATTTATTCCATCGACTCTAGACTCTTGACTGATGATTTTGGTAGACTTTTTTTTATACTACATCCGGAGGCATACAAGCATACGGCCCACCTTATGTAAAGCGAGTACCATAGCCTATTAACGCGATATATTAATTATCACTCGCGCGATGCCTCCCCTGCTGCACACTTCCTTGGGAGCTTACTGGTGACATCACCCACACACAGTACACATTAGCCCTCTAGTAGGGAGTTGTTATTTCGCTGCGGTTTGAAGTGGAAGTACTTCTCCAGACGGGCTGCTTTGATGCGCCCTACCTCTCTTAAAACATCCTAACCAAGACAAACAGATATGCTCATGCACACAAATGTTTGCCTTGTGTGGGAATCGAACCCACGAGGTTTGGTGTCAAAGTCGCGTCATTCACGACTGAGCCACCGAACTCGTCGAAAAGCGGCTTTTAAAATTTTGTACACAACTCGAAATATTTTCGAGATAAAATCTAGACTATGCACGAGTATAATAGGGTATATACCGTATTTGTGTGCTAAATCCTTCTTGGCATTATTCTGTTTCTTAAGCCTATAGGAATGGCTGGTTCCGCTACCTAATCTCAAGGATTTTGCGAAGATAATGAATTTGATATATAGCGACTGCCGTCATACTTCCACACCCTAGAGGAAAAACCAGCTATGCAATTCTGTAAGATCAAACGTCCTTACATCCTCGGAAACATCGGCTGTTACAGCCTTGAACACAAAGTTGCAATTCTTTGGTGTCGCTTTTCATGGTTGTGCGACACTAGCGCCGCAAGGCTGAGTTTGGAATTGGAATTCTACAAGGCAAACAGCCTCGCGTACGCTTACAGCCTTATAGAATATCAAATGATTTAGCCGTGATCGCAGTAGACAATGTCAAAGCTGTGACATCTGTGATCACAGCGACGCACACAGCCATTACGAGTCGCTTAGAGAATTGCATGGCAGGCCATTCTTAGTTTAAGTCACACATCTTTCAACGTATACTTTTATTCCCGTGCGGGCTTCACATGATGTTTTCTTGACCGCCGTGCAAATGGTAATTACAAATATGAACATAAACATGAAAACACGAGTTTAGATCACTAAACACATATCTAGATTCGATCCAAGGAAAATTCGGTTACCTAATAGGCTGGTGATGTCAGGAGCCCCAGGAACCGGCGAGCGTGCATGAAAAGAGCTATGAATGTCGCAGAAGCGAGTGAAGTATGTAAGGACCGCGTCTTATGGCGCTCGGTTCTTTCTGCCTACCCCGCAAGGGACTTGGCGTGAAGATATACATACATAGATACTATACATACCACGAACATCGCGTTCATCTCTTATACAGAGAGCTGTTAATAAATGCACTGCGTGCGGTAGAGTAGCGCGAACACATTTATATATCTGTTTAAAATAAATAAAAAAAACGGAGTGTGCATGTGTTTGAACGCGGCCGCGAGTTATATGTGAATACGTGTTCGTAACGAGTAAACGGAAGTGCCTAAGTTGTACTAAAAGGAAGTTATATGATGCAGCTAAAAGATCTCAAAATGGCGGCGCCATCCCCCGCCGCGCGCGATGCGTCACAATTCTCATTCCACGTAACGAATTCTTTGATTCTTTAGCTATCAAGTGGTGTATTTTTTTTTTATTTTTATACTACGTCGGGAGGTATACAAGCATACGGTCCACCTGATGTAAAGCGTTTACCGTAGTCTACGGACGCTTATTATACATAAATGCTTACACAGCAACTCCTTAGGAGCTTACTGGTGCCCTCACTCACACGCAGGCACACAACAATCCTCTAGGAGCTGTTATTTGGCTGCGGTTTTCTGTGAGGTGGAGGTACTTCCCCAGAAGGGCTGCTTTGAATGCGCCCTAGTTCTCTTGAAAATAAAGCCCTCTCTGGTAAATAATGCCTAAACTTTATTGGTTCAATGGTCATTCATTTCATTTACGAAATACTAGCAGATATATAAAAGAAAAATTGAAACATAAATAAGATAAATTAAGATTTTATTTAAAACCAGTTGAGAATGCGCAAGCTTGCATTGCCAGAGGAACACCTGGCACACCTGGGAAACTTTGTCGGCCATTTTGACCATGTTCCTTAAGAAATATGTTATTGGTTTTTTAAGACATTCCTATTCTACTTTTTAATTTACTTTTCGAATTTGAAATAAAATATATATAGTTTTAATTTGTCGGCCATTTTGACCATGTTCCTTAAGAGATAGGAGGTTGGTTTTTCACACATTCCTATTCTACTTTTTTATGCTGAATCCGAATCTGAAGTCAAAATTCGAATATTCGAAAAAAGCGACAGACACACACAGAGAGACAAACGTATAGATTTCATATAGGAACGGTGTTCCCGAAAATGTAAGACGTGTCTAAGTACCCGCGAGGGCTCAATTGCAAATAAATCTTTTTGTCTTTATCTTCATTTTTTGCGTAGGTACAAAAACTTTTCCTCGACTGGGAACAAAGACCGTGTAAGGTCTTAGAAAGGTCTATATAATGTCTACTATAACTGTGTTCTGGGCAGAAGGGTAGGTAAATGAAAGTTGTTAGAAAGTTCACTGTTTATTCTTAACTTCACGAAATGTCTTTTACAATTACACAATGTTATTCAATATTTATATTAACATGAATTGGGGAACCTAGCTCGAGCGGGCGACAAGGGACGACTGGAGCCGCGTGCGCGTGTCAACCGGCTCGCTGTGCCGAAAGTGCCGAGCATGCACCTTTCGTACCGAGTCGCCAGCCCGCTACAACCGGGATGTACATTTGTACGTTTTATTTCAAACAAAATATAACATAGCGTAGGTTGCATCAAGGCAGACCTACTGGGGAAGTACCATCACTTCACAGAAAAAGCAGTTAAATAACAACTCCCTAGATGATTGTTGTATTCTTTCAAAGGGGGTGTTTCGAATTGCAAGTGCTCTTAGGCTGCCGTAACTAATTTACATCAGGTGGGCAGTATGCTTACTTGGCTACCGACGTGGTATAAAAAAGATGGTAACAAAGAAAGTCATTGTGCTCAAAAGAGTGGAACAATGTTTCCGCTCAAAGTAAAGAGTTATTATACTACGGGGTTCATATTAAACATTTTCAGTAAGAATAGTCGGCGAAGAAAAAATATATTTTTAATTTTTTTTTTAATATTGTCGGATTTGTTATTATTATATTATTTATTGTATTTACACAGCGCCATCTAGCCCCAAAGTAAGCGAAGCTTGTGTTATGGGTACTAGACAACTGATAAACATACGTAAATACATTTTTTTTGTAAATACATACTTATTATACATAGAAAATACCCAGACCAAGACAAACAGACGTTCATGCACACAAATGTTTGCCTTGTGTGGAAATCGAACTCACGAGCGTTGGTGTCAAAGTCGCGTCATTCACGTCTGAGCCACCGAGCTCGTCTGTATATGTAAATTTAGTATAAAGAACTCTTTAGGTGGCTGATATTCTGATTTCGTGTGTCATTTGTTTTTACAAATAGGTGGCAATTTAAAACGTGCCTGTTGGGCGTGAGAGTAAATTTGACTAGAAAAATTTCGGTGATTTATTATTACGACTCTCTTTGCGGTCTTAACAATGTTATGATAGACTTCAATTGAAATTTCATAAAGAAATCCTATGTAGCACTATTTACTATTTTTAGATTAAACGAGTTCAAACATGATCGGAGCAAGCTCAATGATGATTTGTATAATGGATGACCACTGAAGATAAAATTAGTCATGTGCAGCTAATGATAGAAATTGACAAAACAGTGCCATATCAACACGTACGGGTAACTCTGGACATTGGTATACGCCAAGTACAAAAATCTTATATCAACATTGTGCATCAGAAAGCTTTGTACTAAATGGATGCCTCACAATATGACGAAAGGTCATAAACGCCGTCGCTTGGATTGATACAACGAAATGCACAACGGTCACAGTATAACGGAATTGACCCGAATACTGCATATGAGATTATCACCGGTGATAAAAGCTGGACATATTGTTACGAACCCGAAACTAAAAGACTATCTGCTCAATGGATGTTTCCAGTCAAAGATCTACCAAAAAGCTCCTGCACTCGTGCCACCTGTATTATTTAATGGGTGCATGTTGAAAAGGGGCACTAGTTTTAAATATCTGGGCCATATTGTAAACGAGGAACATAGCGATGACGCAGACATTGAGAGGGAGCGTAGGGCTTTGGCAGTTAGGGGCAATATGGTAGCTCGTCGGTTTGCTCGTTGTACAGACTCTGTTAAAATACTTCTATTAACGAGATGTCTTCCAAATTCCACCAAGCGTCTACAATCAACAGTATTAACGTAACATACTGTCAGAGTTTTTACGCGAGCAGCATATGGGTGAAGTATACGCGCCGGGCGGTCGATCAACTACGAGTCCAATATAACAACATTTTCAGGATGCTATTGGGGCTGCCTCGTAACTGCAGTACCTCTGGTATGTTCGCCGAAACCCACACTGTTGGTTTTCTTGCCATTGTTAGAAAAAAAACAGCCTCTCTGTTGCAGCCGGTGCGGGGCAGCGCGAATAGCATTCTGGAGGTAATTGCGTCTCGTTTTGATTGTAATATAAGGAGACACTGTATTGAAGTCTCTTTGGGAGGCAGAATATAGGGACAGTGTGCGTTATCCGGGCCAGCCACTACGTATAATCACGGTATATGGCAATACCTTGATAATTTTCGCGCTGTTCCATTATTTTCTGGACGAACATGTAAACATAACGCACCTAATATACCTAGTAAGTAAATTGTGTATTACTAACAAACTATGAATTTACACCGAAATAAATACTTAAAATAATAATTGGCGAAGAAGAAACGCAGAAAAAAACTTGCCAATTTAGACCTCTTTACAAATTGCCTATTAGATATTACAATAAATTCATGTCAGCATTGGTACAATAATAATGTCAAATGATAGAATTAAAGATTATTAAGAAAAGGTTATCTGTGTTGAATTATTTCCAGACATCTTTGCCAGTTACATATTAATTAATTCTATAATAAGCCTTTTTACTGAGAATATTTTTGATGTGATTTTTGTACCCTTGGTCAGACAAGGATAGACCTGTTTGAGGCAATTTATTACAGAATCGTAAATAATTAACAAGAAAACATCTACTAGTCCTAGCAAGCCGATGTACCGGCATACACAACTTATTTCTACTTCTAAGTTTTTCTGAAGTTTGAAACCAACTTAATTTTTTTACGGGTATACATTATGTTTTCATTACTATATTGAAAATTGTCAGTGAGGATTTTATCTTTAACAGTACCCTGTGTGATTCTTTGGAACCCTTGTTATAAATAGAGCGAATTGCTCTTTTTTGCAAAATAAAAATTGTCACAATGTCAGCCGCCGTTCACCACAACAGTACACCATACGACATAATGCTGTGAAAGAAGCTAAAATAGACTAAATGTATATGCAGTGGAGCTGTGCTTACCGGCAAATTTATTTACGTGGGAGCCCCATTGGAATTTGGAGTCTACTATAATTCAAAGAAACGCAGTATTATTAGTTAATAGATTCAGGCGTATTAGTTAATAGTATTTTGCGAAAGTCAAATTTACATGCAATTTGATCTAACCTGCTTTGTATCCTTTCGCCACCAATTAGTTCATGCGGCCTAGCGGCGGCCGGCACCCACCCACGCAGAAATTCTCATCGGGGAGTAATAAATTAGATTTTCTTAATAATACTGTATGCAATTTGATTTAACCTGCTTTGTGTGCTTCCGCCACCAATTAGTTCATGCGGCCTAGCGCCGGCCGGCACCCACCCACTACTGTTAGTAAATGCAACATGCCGACGCTGCCATGGCTGCTTCGGTAGTCTCTGCCTCGGTTGCTGCGGTCGTCCGCCATCTGGAACAGAATAAATAATAAATCCGGCGTCTATAAGCTGTTCTGCGATGAATGTGAACATGTTTATATAGGTCAAACTGGTCGTAATTTTGAAACACGATTTCATGAACACGTATCGGCGTATAAAAACAATCGCCCAGAAAGGTCACACTTCGCCGAGCATCTCATAGACAAAGGACATAATTTATCCCCCACTAATACATAACAAATTTTACACACCATAGACAAAGGTGTAAAACTAAATATTAGGGAACAATTTAATTAATAAACATAAAAATTCTAAAATTACTCTCATGGACAAACAGACTGACGTAAACCATTCCCCACTATTAAATATCTTTTCGCTCACACCATCCACCCCCACCTTCAATTCAATATAAGGGACGGCACTGCGATGGATTTGTAACTTGTAGCATGTTATTCTTACGATTAACGTCTACAACGCCTGATGATGTCTCGTGGAGAGGCGAAACACGTGTCGCAGCGACGACCAGGCCAGTCGTGGCAGCGACGGTGGTGGTGGGAGCATGCGGATTCTGTTCCAGATGGCGGATGACCGCAGCAGCCGAGGCAGAGACTACCGAAGCAGTCGTGGCAGCATCGGCATGTTGCATTTACTAACAGTAGTGGGTGGGTGCCGGCCGGCGCTAGGCCGCATGAACTAATTGGTGGCGGAAGCACACAAAGCAGGTTAAATCAAATTGCATACAGTATTATTAAGAAAATCTATTTTATTACTCCCCGATGAGAATTTCTGTATAGGCAGAAGCCATATTTCGAAGACTAAATTTGGAATGCATTTGGTTTTAGCCGAGTTTAGGAAAAGATTATTACATGTGAATGAGTTTAGAATAGTAGATACAATCGCATTTAACCTGTTAATATTATCACACCGGCAGGCCACATTAAAATTAGAGAGGTATCATCAGCAAATAGTACTACATCTGCAATTTTCTGCACCATGCAGGGCAGATCATTCGCATACTAAAATAAAAGGAGCCTAAACTAGAACCCCGGGGCACCCCGATATTAACAGTACTGTCTTTAGATTTAACTCCATTTAAGTCAACTGTCTGTAATCTGTTATTTAAATAAGATGTAATCAAGTTTTGGGCTTTACCTCTAACTGCATAATAGTTCAGCTTGAGTAGCAATTTTGATCGACACAATCAAAAGCTTTAAAGAGATTATAGAAGACTCCAATAGCATTCTGTGTTCTCTCCTATACATTAAGGACATGCTTAACCAATGCCACCCAATGCAATCCGAAGTAAATTTACCAGCTGTAAAACCGTATTGCGCATCATGAAATGTTTCATTGGTCTTAAAAAGGAGTTGCAGTATTTCGTGTTTTTGTTTTTAGTGCTTTCGTATATTTTACTCAAAACTGGCAGTATAGATATGGGTCGGTAATTCCTCAGTTCGCTCCTTTCCCTTGATTTGAATAAAGGAACAAGTTTACTAAATTTCATTAAATCTGGGAACACACCCATGTCTATACATATATCAAAAACACGTGACAAGTGTGGAGCTATTACCCCGATAATACAATAAAATACTTTAATAGACATTCCCAAGTGATCCTCTGAGTTATTAACGTTCAACTGTTTAAAAGTTTTAATTATTTTAGTTGATTCAATATGTGTAAACTGAAAAAGTTCCACACTTTGTCGTCCATTTTCTTTTGACAACTCAGCAAGACTATCCTATATAAGGAGAGAAAAAAAGGTCGAAATTCAAAGTTCGTGTGTATATTATTATTTTGAAAGAAACGGAATCATTTTATTTCATTGTAATCATCTAGATAGGCCTCCAAAGTATTAGCTAAGTACGAAGTTTAGTACTAGACTCAATTACCACTACGTGAAAATTATAAATATATTTTCTACAACGAATTTAGGTAAATTTCTCAACTTATAATTCTCAAAATCTTTCAGTGGTGATTTACTACCATAAACAAAAATGTTTGTTTATTTATATAAGTGAAACGTGCAGGGCGCATTATGGAACTTTCTAATTGATATGGAGTATAACTTAAACATCTTTTAGATTTAGCAGGTGCTAAATCATCCCGTATTCCACAAGGTTTCCCAAATTTCATGTTTCTCATTCAATGTACGTACACGAAATTAGGGCTCGTTTGGTAAATCGAGGTTATATCTCAAATTCTGCGAATCTGTTATCGCCGCACGCTGGTCCAAGTTTTGATGTAGCTCCAAATTGCCGGCGAATTAGATTAGTCTGTGAACTACGTCTAGGTAGCTCCGTACACTATTAACTCGGTTTCAGATGGCTACATATCTGATGATGTGTTTGACAAACTATAGTGAACATATTTTGAGTTTAACTCTAAATAAACTAAGTCTAAACTGTTTTGCTTTGAAGCAGTAATATTGCAGAACTGTCTTCATGGCGATATTTTAGAATCTATATTATAGTGTTGAGGTTTCGAGTGCTAAGGGCAAAGTGAAGGATTATTTAAGACGGCTGAAGTTCGCCTGTCACAGATTTCGACTTGGGTTGAAATGAACGCGTGAAATATATGCATTGTTTGTACGACTATTGAATTTTCAATAAAATACCTACATTTCCGTAGAGTTATTCGGATGTACTCGTATGTTACGCAAGTTTCCGTTTTTTACATGCATTTTACATACATACATATCATCACGCCTGTCTGCCATTGGGGTTGACAGAGACTATATAATGCCAGGTGTACCGACTAAAACATACCCCTCTCGCTTCTTCCACACTCATCAATCTCTTCATGCATGCTCTTCGGTTTTGGGTGTTTTAGATTTTAATCAAAATAAAAAAAAAACAAAAGCATATTCATTTTATAATGTATTATTAACTTTATTGATAATATTATTCGTTTAGTGAGAAATGCTAATGAATTTCATCCTATCTTCAACTCTAAGCCAAAAATATTTCTTGAAATATCGACCTCTTTAACATTGTGTTAATATGTAGGTATATC
Organism: Pyralis farinalis; assembly: GCA_947507595.1. Taxonomy (NCBI): domain Eukaryota; kingdom Metazoa; phylum Arthropoda; class Insecta; order Lepidoptera; family Pyralidae; genus Pyralis; species Pyralis farinalis. Next base: position 39,638,232 of record OX382261.1, on the reverse strand, counting down.
GTTTTTTCATCACAATTTTTTCCTTCTTATAATGAATATGTGCAGATGAGCTCGATGGCGCAGAGGTGAAACGCGCTGTTATGCTACTTTGACACAAACGCTCGTGGGTTCGATTCCCACACAGGACAAATATTTGTGTGCATGAACATGTCTGCTTGTCTTGGTATGGGTATTGTCTATCTATAATAAGTATGTATTTACAAAAAAATATATATTTACACACGAGTATCACTTACTTTGGAGCTAGATGGCGCTGTGTAATTTGTCCAACAATGTTTATTTATTTAATTATTATAGGAAGTATTTTTATACCAGGAAGGTGCCAATCAAGCATACGGCCTGCCTGATGGTAAACAGTCACCGTAGACATTTGCAACACCAGGGGTGTCACCCATGCGTTGCCAACCCTAATTGTGTACTGTAATGCTAAATATATCGATTCGAACAAGAATTATATATGCATAATTGTATTTTTCACATGCATTTAAAAAGGTAAACATATTTTACTAGAAAAATTCAAAGTTACGAAAACAACAAAAGTGTATCTTTCGATATTTTCAACCCATTTTCACTTTCAATTTCTACCTTGTAAGGGAAATCATTTTCATAGTAAATTTTCATTGTATTACATACAAATTACAGAAACATACTAAATTCGACCGCCAAACTTTAAAACCACTATTTCATATACTTACTAATTCGTAATTTTATGGACAAAAATACATATATTTACGTGTTTTCAGACATTTTTCAGACATCAGTAACTGAGTAGCAATGGTATACCTTACATGTATATATAATTAGAATGGTACAAGTCATTAATCCATCTGTCCGTATATTGTGATGTCCATTACCGTTAGCTGCATCTGTCTCCCGTGTCACATGTGTTGGAGATGTACTGTTAGGTTATTAAAGGCTAATTAGGTACTACAATGTAAACTAACATAAACAAATCTAACAGGGCCTTCGTCTCCGCCGTGGCTTCGTCGGTCGGAGTGAAAACCTAAGAAGGCCCACAGGACTCGCAGCTCTGTCTTGGCTTTTTGGCTGTTTGTGGACGGCCTCAGTCGAATTACCGAAATCGCTGGTGCAGTGGATTTTTTTAATACTACGTCGGGAGGCATACAAGCATACGGCCCACCTGACGTAAAGTGGGGACCGTACCCTATTAACACTTGCAATATATTAATTATCGCGATGCCTCTGCTGCTGACACAGCAACTCCTTGGGAGCTTACTGGTGACCTCACTCATACGCAGGAACACAACAACCCTCTAGGAAGTTGTTATTTGACTGCGGATTTATGTGAGGTGGAGGTACTTCCCTAGATGGGCTGTTTTGATGCGCCCTACCTCTCTTATAAAGAGAATTTGGCAAAGATACTCATTTTTACACTGCCAACTGGCTTTAGATCTCGAGCGTTGGTGTCAAAGTCGCGTTATTCACGACTGAGCTACTGTTTGTAGACGGCCTCAGTCGAATTTACCGAGCTCGCTGGTGCAGTAACCCTACTTTGACAACATCGCTCGTGGGTTTGATTTTCACACAGGACCAACATTTGTGTTGCATGAACATGTCCGTTTATCTTGGTGTGGATGTTTTAAAAGAGGTAGGGACCATTAAAGCAACCCGGCCGGGAACTACCTCCACCTCACAGAAAACCAAATAACAACTCTCTAGAAGTGATACTTAATGTATTGCAACCGTTCAAGCTGTATACTTGTATGCCCCCCGAAATTGCATAAACAAAAGTACCTTCACCTCATAAAAAACCGCAGCCAAATTACAAATCACTGGAGGATAATCCAATAAGATTTTAAAAGTATGCTATTATGCATACTTTAGAATTTAAGTTGTATAAAATTATCACCGTTATCCACTAAAATAATTGAAGTTGAATAGGACAATTTGACATGGCGGTGCTCGCTTACTATCAGGCGACCCACAAGCTCGTTTTCTTCGCTTACATATAAAAATGCTTTTATACACAAGTTCAATAGATAATTAAACATTTGAATATGTTAAACTTAACTATATCTTATCTTATCTATATTATAACTTGCATTTAGCAATAGGGTGAAATATATAGCATAGCATTTTGGGGTCCATTTAGTGAGTGGCGAGCCACCGCCAGCCGAAAGTAACATCAGATTATGATAGTTATGGCAGGCATCCGCCCTTCTTCTGTAATAGCCCTGTACTAGTTATCCCTCCAGATCTTATTTCAATAGCCCAATTTTTTTTCTACATTCTCAATAGTTCCAATAACTGCCGTGACCTGTCCATGAGTAGATTATACCATTGATATCCCCTGGAGCAAGTCACAGCGGGTATGTATTAATATTACATTAATGTAATATATTAATATTACATTAATCTTTCTGAAGGGCCCTCTACGCGTTGGATTCATATCCCCGCGCACGCCAATCAAATGACCGGGGTAAACGCACATGAGTTAAGATAAATATATAATAATAAAACCAATATCTCACGAGGCTCGCATTGGGGAGCTGGAATAGAGACCAGAAGGCAGTCCTCCTTAGCACGGCATGTGTTGTGAGAAGTTTTCTGTCTCTGTGATCACTGACAGTTTGGACCTTGTTCCCGATTTCGAGAGGAAACTGTGTTTCGTGTTTTAAAATGTATTTTTTTGTAATGACATATTTAAAAATGTATTTCATAAGAGAATAATTGAACAAATGAGATAATAATAAGTTTATTATTTATTTGTCATAAGGTATATACATATAAGTTACATTTAAGTAACAATTTTAATAGCAAACACTAGTTACAACAATGAAAGATGATTGTATGAAGAAATGCTTACAATTGAATGCGAAGAAAACCAAGATAATGATATTTGAAAGAGAGACAACCAGAACGAATACTAGGATTATGGTTGATAATGTAGTGTTGGAGCAAGTGAATGAGATTGTATATCTTGGAAGTGCTTTTAGCAGCAATGGAAGGTACACCGCTGATGTGGAGAGACGAGTGAGTGCAGGGAATAGGGTAAATGGAGCGTTGAGTAAACATCTAGGCAGCCGAAATCTAAGCCAGAAGGCACAGCTCGCTGTACACAACGCGGTGCTAATACCAACGCTAACTTATGGAAGTGAGAGCTGGGTATGGCAAAGAGACCATGAAAGTAGAATAAATGCGGTCGAGATGAGAGCATTACGCAAAATTTGTGGCATAACGCTTGCTGACCGCGTTCGTAATGAAAACGTGAGAGAAAGAGTTGGTCTAAAAGAGAGTGTCGGTGTTAAGATAAGAAAGGGCATGCTCCGTTGGTTCGGACATGTAGAAAGAAAGCGAGACGAAAGAATGACGAAACAGATATACAATGCAATAGTGGAAGGATGTAGGAGCCGAGGAATGCCGAGACTAACCTACTATGACCAAATTGGTCGTGTTTTATCAGAAGGTGATGTCAAGAGTCCCAGGAACCGGCGAGCGTGCATGAAAAGAGCTATGAATGTCACAGAAGCGAGTGAAGTATGCAAGGACCGCGTCTTATGGCGCTCGGTTCTCTCTGCCTACCCCGCAAGGGACTTGGCGTGAAGATATACATATATTTATTAGTCCTTGTGAGAGCCTGAAGTTTGAACTAGGTCGTAACCTATATTAGAAATCTCCAGACTCTCCTGTAATGTCTTCCGCAATTTATCATTAAGCTAGTGTTTCTTATTAATCTTGAGATATAACCTTTTCCTTTTTTTTGTGTGTGAGTGCTTAGGTGTTTGTGTGTGTTTCATGGTTGAATATGAGTGTTTTTTTTACATAAATGTATATTTTTTCTGGGTATGTACTCAGGGTATGTGTATCTTTTAAATATATTACATGAATATATAGATATTTGTTGTGGAGTTCTAAAAATTCATAGAATCTATGGGAAAAAGATGAAAACAATACATAACTAATTGAGAATGCGCAAGCTTGCATTGCCAGAGGAACACCTGGCTCGTCAATTATATAACAATTCAATTGTTATTTTAATTTTCTATCTAATAAATTCACCTTTTCTGTAGAAATCCCTGAGACAATGTTTTTTCTACGTGAAATGTCAATTTCATAGGTAAGGAGCTATGTTCAGGAACACCGTTCCTATATGAATTCTATATGTTTGTCTATGCATTTGTCCGTGCGTATGTCTGTCGCTTTTTTTTTAATATTCGAATTTTGACTTCAGATTCGGATTCAGCATAAAAAAGGAGAACAGGAATGTTCAGGAACACCATTCCTATCTCTTAATGAATACGGTCAAACAAAAACCATACCATGAATCTGTGCACCTATTCATAATAGCCTGCGATACCTGTCCGAATGCGTCGTTGATTTTATGTCATCATTCATCATCTTTAGTGCCAAAGCCAAAGTGCCAAAGCGTCTGCATTTTGTCAACAAGTAAACGCCGGCCTGGAAAAACAGGCCTGCAGTGATATTTCACAAGACCTGGGAAGAGTCTGGACATTACAGAAGATTATAAAACAACTAAAGTGTCGTCGGGTGTGAGCGAAGTTACATGCAGCATCTCTTCATGTAAGCTCATTAACAGATGCTGCGTTGCCAGCTTTGCTTCCCAACTCTTTGTAAAATAATCCACCTGACGCTAATGAGTAGATGAGATGAAGGTACGCTGCTAATGTGGAAAGGCGAGAGTGAGTTTTTTATACAACGCTCAACCTAGAAGACTCCGTTCGTTAAAGAATACGACGCGGTGCTGATTCCATTTCCAAATTACGAAAGCGACATCTGGGTACGGCAGAGAGAGAGCATGAAAGTAGAATAAACGTGGTCGATATGTGAGCGTTATAAGAAACAGAGTTAGTCTGAAAGATAGTTTCGGTATTGAGAAAAGGCTTGTTTTGTTGATTTTGATATACAAAAAGAATACAAGAGGAAAGAAGGGGATGTAAGAGCCGAGAAAGGTCATAAATCACGTACCATAATCAAATTGATCGTATTTTATCACAAGGTCATGTCAGGGGTTACGGGAATCGCCTAGGTTTTCTTTTATACAGCTAGATTGGCAAACCAGCATGCGTCCCGCATTGGATGGTAAGCGGTCACCGCAGCCTATTGACGCTCGCAACACCACGGGGATGATACTCGCGCGCTGCCGATCTTGTGACGTAAGGCTGTTTCGTCACAGTACCCAGCAATGTCTCTGCCATATTTCACCCTTCAAACCGGAACACAGCTATATAAATTTAGCTGCTTGGCGGTAGAAATAGGTGAGACAGAGGTACCCACGCAGACGACTTTTGTACAAAGTCTTCCGGTTACTTAAGTTTCGTTAAAAGCTCTGAATGTTAAAGAAGCGAATGAGGTGTGTATAATCGAGTCATTTGGTGCTCGGTTCTCTCTGCCTAACCCGCAAGGGATCTGGTATCAAGATATAAATAGGTGCACTCCAGTGGTTCAATACATTACGTGTATATAAAATGAAAGCACTATGTGTATTTGTTATCTGAAAGTGTACCGTATACAGGATATTTAAATAAGACTCAACAGGATGACTATTGAATATGGGGCAACTAAAATGTTGCTGCCCGATTAATACTTTGACTTAAATTTAGGATTAGAAAGGTTAATACAATACTAGGCATATCGGTTAATTATTTTGAAATAAATTAAATTAAAATAATTTTAAAACGAGCTTTAAAAGGATACTAAAAAATATTAACATACTACTTACTACCTGTCTTAGTTAGTAATTACGTGCAAAATATTAGATAGTTTCTATCTTAACAGCATAAATCTTCGTATACTATATGTTCAGTAGATTTTTGAGCGACACCGAGTTCCTTGATCATTGTTTTAATAGTGATATATCAGATATACATGCCCTACGCTTGCACTAGTAGGTACATTGTTTACACTCAAGTGTTAAGGAGCTTTATTCAGCCATCTTTTTAGACGATAAAGAGTTTAAATTGTTCAATTCAAATTTTTACCTATGTACTACCGATTTGTTTCTGCATAAATTTATGCCCCCAAATAAAATGCCCAAAATAAAGAGGTGTTAGTTAAAATGTTAAACAATACAATCACGAAATGACGTTATAGACTAAAAAAGTTTATTGTGTTTTCTAACAAGACATAATATTAAAACAAACAAAGCCTTTGTTTCTAATTCTGTCTGCAGTATGTTTTAGCTACCCGGCTTTGCATATTTATAGGCGTCGGAATAGCGATGGCGTAACGTTTCTCGAGATTGCACTCTCTCATTGAACTTTTTTTGCCAATTGCAGCGGTTCGTATCTATAAATTGCTATTAAGGCGATTTATAGGTTTTAAATGATAATTTCCCGTTGGCGACTGAAGAAGTTTTGCCGATAGTTTGCATTTTGGTTACTTTTTATTCTGACGTTTTATGAGTTTTCTACTGGAGGTTCTGCTGAACCATTTTTCTTTTCAGATCTCAGTACCAGTCAAGTCATTATCTTCATTTGTCATAATGCATTTTCGTTTCAGCGTTCTTAAATAAATATTTATCTAGTTAATATATTAACATGATTGCATGCGGTATGCAAATGTTCAGAGGCTTAGAGTATACACAAGCAGCTAGAGAGTCTCTACTGTAGGTTCGGTGCAGACTGTACGCAAATTTTTATAGATACGTATCCATGGTATAGAGTTATTATAGTGATGTTCTATGCGTAACGAAATTAATACTGTTGTCTCTGGATAGAGGCTCATTTGAATACTGATCGATAGCGACGTTTACTCATGGTGCTGTTACATACTCGTACGTGTGTTGACGGTTCATGCAATATTTAGTAAGCGCGCTTTGTGGCTTGTTTGTGTATACTGTAAGTTCAGAGAAATTTAAAACAATGAGAACCACGATTGCGCGTGTCAGTCTAATCGAATGCACGAAAGGTTAAGGAACGTCGACCCCATCCTGTTGAGGGATGGATTTACCTTTATCGAGCTTCTCCTTGCTCGGAGGGTTCATTAATCCGTCGGTCTCGACTGTTGTAGGCACAGGATAGTTGTTAAGCTATCTTAGTAGCTGTCGGATGGCTTGAAAACAGCGGGTCCTCAATTTGGATGTTGAGAAGCATGTAAATGAATGTTCTAAATCTATTGCATGAAGGGAGACCCATATTCCTACGTATGGTTGGTGTTGTCGTAACAAAACAGTAAGAAATGACCTCGTACATCGCGATTCAGTACATCTATCTATCTGTTATAGATAAAATGATCCGTCCCTAAGGAAATTAGTAAAGTAGATAACATACATACATACGTATCATCACGCCTGGTTCCCATTGGGGTAGGAAGAGACTATGGAACGATAGGTGCACCGATCCAAACATACTCCTCTCGCTTCTACCACACTCATCAACTCCTTCATGCATGCTGTTCAGTTATTGGTGCTTTTAAATTTGCCCTTTTTTAACACATCTGATTGACAAAGGACTGTGGTCCACTGCTCCATACATGAACTGAGAAAGGTGCATAGAGTTGCATCTACTTCATACAACTCTATCACCCGTCTCAAACATGAATTAGGCACCGAATCATAGGCCTTTTTATAATCAATCCAGGCTCGTTCTCCCTGTCGGATGGCCTGCTGGGCGTAGTGTAGGGAAAAGTCCAACTCCACCCCGAGGTCTGTCGCAAACATAACGCTCCTGATATAGGCTGATCATCGGGGGACGCTGAAACTTCCCCTTCACAGCTATTGTTACCAATTTCGATGAGGAGAATCCCAGCCTGTTCCGGTCACCCCACGCACAGGCACATTAACAGATTCGCAGCCACATTCGCAATTCATTCCATCCCCGCCCCAGAGTTACCCTCTATCACGACCAAATTTTCCTCGGGGTGAAGTTGGACTTTTCCCTATACTTCGCCCAGCACGCCATACGAATAGGTGAACGAGCCGCAGCGTCCTTTGGTAAATTATCAGCGACGAAGAGAGCGCATTTCCTCGTATACTGTATCTTTCTAGTTTGTCTATTAAGACATCGTGAACTACAAAATTGAACGCCTTTGACATGTAGAAGAAAAGTACAATGGTTTGCTGCCCTACCTCGAGTCCCCGAATAACTTCGTGAACTAGATTGGAACATGCCAGTGTAGTTTAGTACCTTTTTGGAACCCAGTTTGCTCCGGTTTTATTACATCGAACTTTAGATAAAAGCTCATTAGTTTCTTCTACATGCCTCTTTCTAGTATTTTTGACAGAACTGGGATCAATGTTATCGGGCGATAGTTGTCAGGGCATCGTTATGAATTTATGGGCATTGTAAACGCATGTCCTTAATGTTTTTGAATATGTGGAATAAATAACTTTGTTATGGTCATTTTTGTTCTTGTAGTATTGGAAACGAAGTGCTCTCTTTACCATGCTAGATAATTTTAAACCTTTCGAAATCCATTTATGCTTATTAAACTTATTAGAGAGTTTTACTGTTATTTGTGGAAAACATAATTCGTAAAGTAAACAAAGCCATTCGTGAAACCGATCAAATGCTACATTTACTTTGTTTTCTTGGTAGAAATCGACAAAAGACAGAGTTTTTAGATGATCACGAAATTTAAGTAGATTTTCAAAGCTGAAATCTCTTTTAAATATTAACCAATATTTTATGTTTGGTTTGGTTTGGATTGGAAATGATAATAGTTGGGCAGAATCGTGATCGGATAGGTGTAGAGTTAATATTTCAACCGATCCAATTTTTTATATTTCTAATAATACTCGTATGATCGATACGGTTACCTCCACGTGTCGGCTGATTCATGTAAACAGTAAGGTCATAGTATTTTGTAATGTCATTTAGGTACCGAGATGCTACAGAATCTACCAAAGTGTTAAAATCCCCAGTGACAATATTTTTTGTATTCGGATCTCTTTGAGCTAATAAATTGAGTCGAGATTAGTACCAAGGTCTATGTGCATCCACAGAGTGGAAAAGTTAGGGTCCTCCAAATAACGTAGACAACAAATATCCGTCCGCATATATACGCACACGCCGCACGAGCAATGAAGTTTTTTTTTTAGTCCGTAAATTCCTTCGGTCATCAGAATCAGGCGGTAGGCTGGCATGGCTGTCTCCAGATGTTGGTAGATAGCACTGAGATTGGTTCTGATTCCACAGATGCTCGTAAAGTAAATTCCGAACTCAGTAGAGGGAGATTTCTTGTAGCCCGCATTGTAACCTTTTTGTTACTTGTATGTACGTGTGCTGCCATTTTTAGGGTTCCGTACCCAAAGGGTAAAACGGAACCCTATTACTGAGGCTCCGCTGTCCGTCCGTCCGTCCGTCCGTCCGTCCGTCTGTCACCAGGCTGTATCTCATGAACCGTGATAGTTAGATAGTTGAAATTTTCACAGATGATGTATTTCTGTTGCCGCTATAACAACAAATACTAAAAAATAGAATATAATAAATATTTAAGGGGGCTCCCATACAACAAACGTGATTTTTTGCTCGTTTTTGCTCGATATTGATAACGGCAACAGGTAGACGCTTGAAATATTCACAGAATATTTAGTTATATATTCACTTTAAAAATAAATAATTAAATTAAAAGAAAACAAATATATAGATAATGGTACGGAACCCTTCGTGCGCGAGTCCGACTCGCACTTGGCCGATTTTTAATGTGGAAGCGACGAGTATTGATCCCTCTTGGATCGTCCGATCGCCAATACACCCCCAAATCGCCGACAATTCTCAATGCGTAGGACTGCAGACTCGTCAGACGGAAGGACCCTGCGGAAGTGGACGCCTGGACTCCCTCCGGTGACTAATCAATACGACGTCTCACACCGAGATGCGTCGCCTATCGTGAGCAGCATCCCATGGTAGTTAGCCAGGGTTCGGGCTCACTCGACTTGGCGACGGGCGGCCAGCGGATGAACCGTGTCTACAGGTCTCCTTGCCGATGAGTCTACAGCCACAGTGTATGAGCAGTCAACAATCAAAGGGTGACTCACGACCCATCCAAGAGCAACCACAAAGGATGAATGATAAAGGCGCGAGTGAAGTGTGTAAGGACCGAGTCTTATGGCGCGCGGTTCACTCTGCCTACACCGCAAGGGACTCGACGTGAAGATATAGATGCTAAAGAGGTCTAGTCTCCAACACGTTGTTCGAGTATATCTTCATGATAAAGTTATTTGCAGTAATTGCCAAATATTCTATTAGTGCGCCTCGGGCTGTGGATTTGTTTTCAGTAGCGTACGTGACTGAAATTCAGCGTCGAATTCATTTTCGCCGGCGGGAATAACTTTTGGACACAATAGAGGTGATTTTCACTTTGTTGGACTTCTAACTTATTTTTCTGAACAGGATACTGAAATTTCGTGAATTTTAAGCACAATTTTCGGAAATATTGACAAAAATAATGTTGCCTTTTTTACTTGCTTGCAACACCATTATGTATCAGTCGCGTGATCGTCGCTTACCAGTGATCTCACTCATTCGCAGGAACACAACAATCCTTTAAGTAGTTGTTAATTGGCTGCGGTTTCCAATGAGATGGAGGCACTTCCCCGGGAGGCTTTGACGCACCCTGACTTCTTAAAAACACCCATAACAACACAAATAGACATGTTCATACACACACATGTTTGTTCATTGTGTAAATCAAACCCACGAGCATTTGTGTTAATGCGTTACTAACTACTTACTACTACCACTGCGCCTAGTTCTATTAAATAGATATTCAATGGTGCTCGGTTCTTTCTCGTTTAAGGTAATAAGATAGTAGATCCGCGATCTTTGACTTTAACATGGAAATGTACGTCAGGCATCGTTTAGTTCAATTTGACTAATTCTTCCTCATAAATATTATTCTAAACTTAACGAAAGAATGTGTTTGTCATCGCTAGATCAAATAAGTTAGGCATTTAATGAAATGCCCATATTTTGTCATACACACCATAGTTCAAATACCATTAGAGATATAAAAGAGGTAAGAGCCATCTAAGTAATCCGTCTGGGGATGTACCTCCACTCCCAGGAGGGTTGTTGTGTTCCTGCTTGTGAGTGAGTTCATCTGTAAGGTCTTATGGAGTTGCTGTGTTAGCAGCAGAGGTGGCATCGCGCGAGTGATACTAAATGTATTGCAAGCGTTTATAGGTTACGGTAACTGCTATACATCAGGTGGGCCGTATGCTGGTATGCCTCCAGACGTTGTATAAAAAAAAAATATGTAAGACTGTTAAAAAATTAAAGATTTGGTTTAGTTTTCATCTTTACATTCTTTATAGCTTGTTCATTCTTTATAGTTTTCTTCAATACATTCTTTATAGCTTGTTCATTCTTTATAGTTTTCTTCAATACATTCTTTATAGCTTGTTCATTCTTTATAGTTTTCATCATTACATTCTTTATAGCTTGTTCATTCTTTATAGTTTTCTTCAATACATTCTTTATAGCTTGTTCATTCTTTATAGTTTTCTTCAATACATTCTTTATAGCTTGTTCATTCTTTATAGTTTTCATCATTACATTCTTTATAGCTTGTTCATTCATTATAGTTTTCTTCAATACATTCTTTATAGCTTGTTCATTCTTTATAGTTTTCTTCGGTACATTCTTTATAGCTTGTTCATTCTTTATAGTTTTCTTCAATACATTCTTTATAGCTTGTTCATTCTTTATAGTTTTCTTCAATACATTCTTTATAGCTTGTTCATTCTTTATAGTTTTCTTCAATATATTCTTTATAGCTTGTTCATTCTTTGTCGTTTTCATCAATACATTCTTTATAGCTTGATCAGTCTTTATAGTTTTCTTCGTTACATTCTTTATAGCTTGTTAATTTTTTATAGTTTTATTCGTTACATTCTTTATAGCTTGTTCATTCTTTATAGTTTTCTTCAATACATTCTTTATAGCTTGTTCATTCTTTATAGTTTTCTTCTATACATTCTTTATAGCTTGTTCATTCTTTATAGTTTTCTTCAATATATTCTTTATAGTGTTATGTTACTTATTGAGGAAAAGAGTGTACAAAAAGGGTTACAAATTTATTAGGGCTATTTATACAAAATATAAAAAAAAGGTTCACTTTAAGTTCGGCTAAATAAGGTCTTTAAGAACTCGCGTTATCTTTGTCTAACCGGAATATCACTGTTATGTACACTGGAATGTGGCACTGAGTGGCCGCCGGCTATAGTGGCCGACGACTGTAGACAGCTGGTTAGCGTGCTAGCCAGCACGCAGATCCAGATGTAGAAGTTGTTGGTGGACCGCCTTACGGACCAACACCACAGCGGAAACTCCGTCAGCCGCCGTGGTCCACAACAGAGGCTGCAGGTATTATAATTTTTAGATTAGTTAGATGTCCGGAGATTATCGAGTTTGGAAAAGGTAGTAATATCCCGAGGGTTCACCACGTAGCCCTCAGCAGGAGGCTGGTGGTCTCAGACGTAGTGCACTGAATCTCTACTACTCGAAAGCTTCCTCCAGACTGACTTGTTTTCTGTTTTCGGACACTAAAATGTAATATTTTAAAATTTTGAATTACAAATAAATATTTTTGACAAACATCATTCGGTTCACAGAGACAATGTAGTGTATATCTCTACAAAGGTTTTATAAAATATATTATTCAAAAAGGTTATTACATTAGATATTTTAAACATTACATATTATTCCCCCCCACAAGAAAAATTTTTTTACAATAATTTTGAAAGGTTTTATAGTAATTAGTAATTACCATTCCTATCATAATTCTATCATGCTTCTCTATCATACCTCTCGCATACAAAAGTAGGGGTAGGTTTCACATTCAATGACCTCTACTCCAATGGTAATACTAGTAATGTAACAATTCGGCTTGTTTAAGTGGAGTTGTCATCCGCTCCATTTTAATATGACAGGTAGGCTTATTTTTTTTAACTGGAGTTGTCAGCCGCTCCATCTCAAGACCCATGAGAATGAAATGAGAGAGTGTACAAGTGTAGTGATAATATATATACATTCTGTGTACTAAGTATCGGGAATTTGTCAATAAAACAAAAAATACAAATTATTCATCTAAATTTATTTTATCGCCTTCAAAGTAGGCCCCATCGCTTGCAATACAACATCTCCACCGCTTCACCCAGTCTTCCATACATTTTTCATAGGCTATTTGCGGTATGGCCTTTAGCTCATTCAGCGAATTTTCTTTTATGGCTTCTATCGACTCAAAACGTTTTCCTCGAAGTGGTAATTTTAACTTGGGAAATAAAAAAAAGTCAGACGGAGCCATATCAGGTGAATACGGTGCTTGGTCGAGAACTTTTGTTGAATTTTTCGCTAAAAACTCTTTCACTATAATGGCTGTGTGTGATGGTGCATTATCATGGTGCAGCATCCATGAGTTGTGTTGCCACAAATCTGGACGTTTTCGGCGGATACTCTCACGCAAACGCTTCATGACGCCTAAATAATATTCTTTATTCACTGTTTCTCCCTCTGGAAGGAATTCGGAGTGAACCACACCACGGTAGTCAAAAAAAACTGTCAGCATCACCTTGATTTTGGAGCGACTTTGCCGCGGTTTTTTGGGTTTCGGCTCGTTTTCGAGACGCCATTCTGAAGACTGTTGGCTTGTTTGCATGTCGTACTCATAAACCCATGTCTCGTCGCCAGTTATTATACGTTTCATAAAGGTCGGATCCGTAGAAGCTCGGGAAACCATGTCTTCAGCGACATGCTTTCGCTGCGCTTTTTGAACAAAATTGAGCTCTTTTGGAACTAGTCGAGCGGCGACGCGTTTCATGCCTAAAATGTCAATGAGAATGTTGTGGACGGACTTAAAAGATATGTTCACCTCACTAGCCAACTCTCTCAGACTCATACGTCGATTTTCGAGCACTAGCTTCTTGATTCTGTCGATGTTTTCTCTGGTCGTAGCGGTTGAAGGTCTACCAGAACGAGGCAAGTCTACTACTACTTCTCGGCCTTCTTTAAAAGCCTTATACCATTCATAAGCCCTTGTTTTCGATATACACGATTCGCCGTAGGTATTTCGCAACATTTTTAGTGATTCACCACATGAAATATCATTTGAAACACAAAATTTAAGGCACACTCTTTGTTCAACAATATTTTCCATTGTAAAAATCGCCGAGGACTCAAAACTATGACCAACAAAAAGTGTAGTTTAAAACAAATTAAATGACAGATCCCGCTCAAATTTTGCGCGCTAAATCAGTACAGTGCTACCAACATGCAGTAAAAAAATTAGAACGACCTCTTTTACGCGGGTCTTTTTATTGACATATTCCCGATACTTTTTACACAGAGTAGTATATGAGTAATGAGGGGATCTAAGATCCAGTAAAGAATATTAAGAGTTTATTAAACCCCATGACCAAAGAAAGGTCAAAGTAAGAGCCTTTATTACCCTGGTGACCAGAGGAAGGTCAACCAAGAGGGTTCATAATGCCCATTGACCAAAGAAAGGTCAAAGTAAAAGCTTATATTACCCTGGTGACCAGAGAAAGGTCAACCAAGAGGGCACATAAGACCACACAAGGATAGTGTAGATGATATACTCATCTTCTTAGTGCAAGAAGAGTAATAATGAAGGAGATTATCTCCTTAAAAAAAATGAAAGCTTCGATTCACACAGCCAAAATAAATCGAAGTGAAAGATGAATATATACAAATGAGGTTATTGAAATAATATATATATAGTTAAGAGAATAATCAGCAATTTGTTTAAAGGGAAAATATTCAAAATAATATTTTTTAGTTAAAGTACAGAGTTAGTAGGTCCTTTCACATGAACTAGTACTTCATATTGAAGTTCAGCTTTTCTAGGTTCGTAAGGAATAGGTCAGCCATTATTAAAGAATATCAAAATAAGATAAATAAATAAAATATAAGAATTATCAAGTTACTAATATGATTTAGCTGTATATTTAGTATTCTATGAAATTAATAATGGGTTCAAAAAAGAAAATGATTATTTAAAAGATTAAAAAAAATATGAAATCGCAGAGTTCTTAAAAATGTAGCCGGAGAAAAGAATATATATATGAATTTATTAAGAGAAAATTTAAAATAGCCCTTGATATGTGGTTGATGAACAATAGTGGAGAAATTTAAAGAAAGTAGGTCTCTTGAGTCCGCCCGCCCAGGCTAGTCGAGTAGGATACTCTGCTGGTTAGGAAGACTACAAGAGTGTCGAAGAGGAGTACTGTATATTGTACAGCAACATCCCAGAATGTCCAGTCAAAGACTTATACTAGTTGGATGCTATTGACTGGTTTGAGTAGTTGTATGTAGGTATGTATGTGTGTAACTAACTACTGATTGAGTACCTACACTGTGTAAGAAAGATTAATGAAAGATGAAACCGAAAAGAAACCGAAAGAGAGAAACTGATACACTTGAGGAAGTGGGTTTTAGAATTTAGAGAAAACTAATGTCAGGGTCGAGGTCAGGTCTGTTAGGCGCCAAATTGTTATGTTACTTATTGAGGAAAAGAGTGTACAAAAAGGGTTACAAATTTATTAGGGCTATTTATACAAAATATAAAAAAAAGGTTCACTTTAAGTTCGGCTAAATAAGGTCTTTAAGAACTCGCGTTATCTTTGTCTAACCGGAATATCACTGTTATGTTCACTGGAATGTGGCACTGAGTGGCCGCCGGCTATAGTGGCCGACGACTGTAGACAGCTGGTTAGCGTGCTAGCCAGCACGCAGATCCAGATGTAGAAGTTGTTGGTGGACCGCCTTACGGACCAACACCACAGCGGAAACTCCGTCAGCCGCCGTGGTCCACAACAGAGGCTGCAGGTATTATAATTTTTAGATTAGTTAGATGTCCGGAGATTATCGAGTTTGGAAAAGGTAGTAATATCCCGAGGGTTCACCACGTAGCCCTCAGCAGGAGGCTGGTGGTCTCAGACGTAGTGCACTGAATCTCTACTACTCGAAAGCTTCCTCCAGACTGACTTGTTTTCTGTTTTCGGACACTAAAATGTAATATTTTAAAATTTTGAATTACAAATAAATATTTTTGACAAACATCATTCGGTTCACAGAGACAATGTAGTGTATATCTCTACAAAGGTTTTATAAAATATATTATTCAAAAAGGTTATTACATTAGATATTTTAAACATTACAATAGCTTGTTCATTCTTTATAGTTTTCTTCAATATATTCTTTATAGCTTGTTCATTCTTTGTAGTTTTCTTCAATACATTCTTTATAGCTTGTTCATTCTTTATAGTTTTCTTCGTTACATTCTTTATAGCTTGTTAATTTTTCATAGTTTTATTCGTTACATTCTTTATAGCTTGTTCATTCTTTATAGTTTTCTTCAATACATTCTTTATAGCTTGTTCATTCTTTATAGTTTTCTTCGTTACATTCTTTATAGCTTGTTCATTCTTTATAGTTTTCTTCAATACATTCTTTATAGCTTGTTCATTCTTTATAGCTTGTTCATTCTTTATAGTTTTCTTCAATATATTCTTTATAGCTTGTTCATTCTTTGTAGTTTTCTTCAATACATTCTTTATAGCTTGTTCATTCTTTATAGTTTTCTTCGTTACATTCTTTATAGCTTGTTAATTTTTTATAGTTTTATTCGTTACATTCTTTATAGCTTGTTCATTCTTTATAGTTTTCATCATTACATTCTTTATAGCTGGTTCATTCTTTATAGTTTTCATCATTACATTCTTTATAGCTGGTTCATTCTTTATAGTTTTCATCATTACATTCTTTATAGCTTGTTTATTCTTTATAGCTCTCTTCATTACATTATTTATAGCTTGTTCAGTTTTCATCATTACATTCTTTATAGCTTGTTCATTCTTTCTAGTTCTCTTCATTACATTCGTTGCTCCCTAAAATATGTTCTCTGGCACGTACGGCTAATGTTGTTACATAGTTTCAACTTTGTTACATAAATAAAAAATAAATACAATGATATTTGCACTGCCACTGAAAGGAATGAAAGGGGATTTCGATCATCAATTTTATTGTGATCTATCTATCCATCTTTCCAAATCCAAATTTGATAATAGATATTCACATACAGAGTCTATTTCAGATCTCAGATCTATTTATAACTTCACGGAAATCCCTTGCTGAGTAGCCAGAGACAACTGAGCGCCACATGACTCGATGCTTCTCACCAGCCAGCTTCTTTAACATTCATTGTTTTTGTTTATTGTGATATCACAACAAAATTTTGATAACAAATGGCTATCAAATTTATGTAAATAGGAGATCGGATAACATCTCAGAAAGTGATTCAAATAACTCATAATGGTTATTTCTCGCTATTTATGAAGTTAGCTAAGTACTACAAACTTTCAAATAGATTTAATATCAGATATATACCGGAGGGAGACTTTGTACAAAAGTCGTCTGCGTGGGTACCTCTGTCTCACCTATTTCTACCGCCAAGTTATATTTATATATCTTGGTTCTAGTTTGAAGGTGAGATATGGTAGAGAATTTACTGGGTACTGTGACGAAATAGCCTTTGGGCACAAGATTAGCAGCGCGCGGGTAATGGTGTTGCGATCGTCAATAGGCTGCGGTGGCCGCTTTTATACAACTAGCTTGTTTGCCAAGCAATTTTTTTATACAACTATGTATAAAAAAATATATAAAATAATAGTTTTTACGGTTTGTTGTTTGACTACATACAAATGACGTAAAGTATTTTTACCCAGCATTCTTAAAAGTAGGATAAACGCGGTCGAAATACGAGCGTAAAATTTGTTGCGTAATGTCTGTAGACCGTATTCCTAAAGATAATGTTAGATGCAGACTTACTCTGAAAGAGAGCGTCGGTGTTAAAATAAGAAGAGCCATGCTCCGTTGGTTCGGGCATGTGGAAAGAATGCAGGAAGAAATAATTACGAAACAGATATACAAAAGTCTAAGGATGTAGGAGTAAAGGAAGGTCAAGTACCTATCATGACCAAACTGATCGTGTTTTATTAGAACGTGATGTCAGGAGCCATAGAAACCGGCGAGCGTGCATGAGAAGAGCAATGAATGTTAAAGAAGCGAGTGAGGTGTGTAAGGATCGAGTCACGTGGCGGTCGGTTCGCACTGCCTATCCCGCAAGGAATTTGGTATGAAGTTATAGATTGATAAATTCTTAAATAATTTAATCCTTAGAAATAGTTTACGGTTTATTTATTTAAAAGCATAATATGTTGTGTGGTGAAAACTATCCATTGTAGTTAATTAGAATAACTTTTAGAAATGTTGGCCGATCCCCTATTGTGTAAGGTACAAAATTAGAGATGCCACGGAAAATAGCTGCGGAATTCCCAGGAATGAGCTAGGATTCTCCGAAAGCTGGAACTGTTTTGGTTTGGCATCTAGTTTATTGTATGTTCAATTTTGACACAAAGTTGCTTCCCCTCCTATCTGCGATTTTTGACGTGTACGGCAGAGCAGTGGTGAAATGCGCTGTTACGCTACTTTGACACCAACTCTCGTGGGTTCGATTCCCACACAGAACAAATATTCGAGCGCATGAACATGTCAGTTTGTCTTAATTTGGGTGTTTTTAAGAGAGGTAGGGAATCTGTAGTACATCTGGGGAAGTACCTCCACCTCACACAAAACCGCAGCCAAATAAACAAGCATACAATTATAGGCTATGGTAATCGCTTTACATCTGGTCGGCCGCATGCTTGTATGCCTCCGGACGTTGTATAAAAAAATGTGACAGTGTAAGTACAGCCATAGGGTGCGTTAAAAAATACAAATAATAAGGTGGCGCAAAAATATAAATATAAATGACACAAAGACACAATTACATCGCTTTTTTTTTCTACTACAAAGGCGTCATTGGTAGCCCATGAACCCTTCCAATATCAGGGTCACTCATGTGTTGTTAAAAAAACTAATCACTTAAGTGCTTTTTTTATATACAACTAGCTACTCGACTCAGCTTCGCACGGGTGATCCAATCGTTACCAAACTTCACAGGATCACCTGCTGGGCTAACCTGAAGATTCACTGAAAATTTCATAAAAATCTGCCCAGCCGTTTTTGAGTCCATAGAGGCCATACAGACAAACATTCATTTTTATATACAATAGATGTCCGGAGGCATACCGCCCACCTAATGCGAAACGGTTACCATAACATATAACCGCCTGCAACATATGAACTATCACCCCTGTTGGAGAGTTCAAGGAAGTTGTCATTCGGCATCGATTTCCTGTGAGGTGGAGGAACTTCTACAATGGGCCCTACCTGTCGTAGCAAACCAGCAACCTATTAAATATAGGTTCATATAGTAGATACATACATATATTTATTAGGTTATGTATGAATATATACCAACGATCTTTATATATAAAGCACAAAAATCTTTTGTACCTATGTCTGGTACAGACTTTGAAACCATTCAAACTTCTGGGTTATATTCAACACATTACCGATAAGGTTTAGAGAGAGAAAAAGAAAGAAAAACGCCCAACGAAGCGGTGCCGGGCACAGCTAGTGTAAGATAAAGAAGAAAAGACTGGACAAGTAGGCAACGACACGTGTTAACTGATAGGTAATGAAAATTAACTAGAGTTTTGAATGAATGAAATACGCGTACAAATGAAGAAACGTGTTGTTTTCTGTTTCTTTTCTGCTTTTTTTTTATATTAGTTCAGCATAGTGGCTCCTCTTTGCCTGATGGCAGGCGAAAGAGGAGCCTAAATCGCAACTGCAACTGACAAAAGACTACACAGTAACCTGTCAGTTGACGCTGCATGCTGACCCGCAAGATGCTTCTTCACGCTCCGTTTGAAGGATCCTATATTGTAGGAAGGAGGGAATACATATGTACAGGCAAGGCGTTCCACTTTTTAATGACTTATTACTGTTTACGGTCAACTAATCTCTTTCGCCATAACATGCCATCACGATCCACCAATTTTTTAACCACAGTCCTCCTTAGTCTGAGCAGTGAGCGGAGAATTTTTGCGCTGTTGTCAAATTCAGAATTCAAACTCAAATCTCTGCATCAGCAACTTCTCAAGAACAGTGATAGTCCAATGGACAAAAAAACCGGCCTATTAACCAACTAGTCTCCGGTTCGAATCGTGGCATGTACTACAAAATTCCCGTTTTCGGATTTATGTACATATTTGTAATTATCACCAGCTCGTCGGTGAAGGAAAACATATTGAGGAAATCCGCACGTAAAAGAATATAAATTTCTAAGGACGTGTGACCTTAAGAAACCTAAGGAAGTCCGCCAGAGAGCGCTGTATAGTAAACAACAATTTCATATTAACTGAGATTAAAAATGTAAAATGAAATATAAACAGTGATTTAAAGTTGAAATATGGGAGTTAGTTCATCTCTGAATCAGTTATATCATATCGTAAAGTGTAATTAAATACAGTGGATATAACAAAAAATGTCAAGACATTTATTTGACAGTGAATATTGAAGATTAAAAGATTATCCGACAAAAAACAGTTCGTAAAAAACATAATGTATATTAGAATATCAAGTCAAGCAAGAATAAACAATTAATAACGAGACATTTAAGATATTTCACAAATCAGTTTCGTATTATTCGTTCAACCTATTTGAAATCATATTGAGGTGACTGTAAAAACATTCACTTCCCGTCGAGCCCCGGGTGTACCGTTATTCCATATATATGTCGTAAGCGAGTGTCATAATAATGACAGTCGGATATCGCGCCGAGCGCCATCTATTATGTACGAGTACATTAAATATGCAACTATCGACAGCGCACTGATAAAACTCGATACACTTGAACGCAACTGACCGGGGTTCGAGGCCGCTGAGGTGACAATTTTATTTTAAATGGTAAAAAATTTAGTAATTGGTATAAACGTTCTATTTAAATATATACAGCTTGTACCACTCATAAATTTTAAAACACAGCGCAATTCATCGAGAAATGAAGATTTTTGTTTCAAATTCATCACAAGAATATAAAACACGGTGAGTTAATCAGCGCAAAGGCCATCGCACGCATTATGTCACGTCGAGTCGTTATACCAAAATCTGTTGAGTCACCGAAACGTCAGCAACAGTGTAGCACAATAGGATTCGTATCGTACAGAACCGAAGTTTCGTCAGCTCTCTCATGAAAGGCGGCGGCCATTAGAGTGGCTGCGTCAAGGTGTATGCGCAGCTCAGCGGACCCGCTTCGAATCCCGGCGCATGCACAAGTTTTTGTACACGAAAAAATGTTTTCAGGAAATATTGCTCCCGAAGATGGCACGAAATTGTGATCGATGTTATAGATCATTTGTTACACGAGAATATTTAACTTGTTCACCTTACAAACTTTTTTCCACATTGAATGTAATGGTTCTTGAAAGTTATTTAATTTAATGGAAAAAGACAAGAAAAAAACTTGCAGATGCGTCCCGTGAAAATGATAATGTTGTGAAAGGAGTGTACAGACCTATGATGTGATATAGTACACAATACTTGTTTGATATTTTATCTAGTGAATTTTGACGATGATATTGAACAGTCATCACGCGGTAACAGAAGTTATCCTAAAGAAAAATATTATCTATGCAAAAGATGAAACGAAAAAAAATCATATTAGATTTACGGGAGAAACTAGAAATCGCAGAAAACAAGAATTATGAAAATCAAGTCAGCCATTAAAAAAGTTTAAGTAAATCCACACAGAGAATTAGAACCAATAACAGCAAAAGAAAGAGTAAACAAAGAATAAACAAATGGTCAATCAAAGTTTCCTTAATTTAATTACAGGTCAAAGTAGCGGCAATAAAAAATAGTCCTTGTAAACAAAATGTGTTATGTAATCGCCCCAGCAACCTCTCCGCAGACCTCTTCGTGTACCTTGACTTACAAAAGCCCGGTATCACCCATACTGAAATCACCTACAAATACGTACGCACCTGTGAATCCCAGAGAAAAAAGCCTACCACATGTATCCACGGAGATGAAAAAGTTCGCGGTCAATATGCAAGACTCATGGCTACACTAAAAATTATAAAAATAACTGCAAAGCTACTTGGAACGCGATCGCGACAACTGTGACAAACAAAACAAAACGTAACGACATAAATAAAATGAAATCCAATGACATGACATTATTTGAAATGACATAACAATTATTTTATTAATTTGACAAACAAAACGAACTTGAGTAATCCAACACAGTATTCTAATCCGTATTTAAATAAAAGTAATCCACATTTTATATTCTTAAAATCAGTAGATGAAAATGAAGTCTACAATATAATAAAGTCATTAAATAATTTCAAATCCAGTGGTTACAATAGTATAACTAATCCAGTACTTAAATCATGTGCATCTTGTATATGTGGTCCACTTGCTCATATCATAAATCTGATTTTCATCGAAGGCCTTTTTCCAGACCAACTAAAGATTTATAAAGTGAAACCGAGGACTGTGAACCGAGTGTTCAAGGAGGGTGGTAGTTTGGATCCGACTAATTACACGCTACTTATTTGGTTCCAATTCTTTCCAAAATACTAGAGACTGCTATGTACATTCGTGCTGAGTGAATTCTTAGATCCAATGCATTTCATTCCAATCAGTATGGTTTCTGAGAAGGTTGCTCATCTACTCTCGCTTGTTTTGAATTATTAAAGATAGTAACAGACAGTCTCAATAACAAAACACCAGCTGTATCAGTTTTTCTTGACATGAGCAAGATGTTTGACTTTCTCAGTCACAGGAAGCTATTACAAAAACTTGACATGTGTGGTATCAGGGGAAAAGCGTATGAATGGATTAAAAAATTCTTGCAAGGGTGCGGTATACAGAAATTACTAAAATCGGTCATTTTAGTAATTTCTGTATACCGCACACTTGCAAGAATTTTTTAATCCATTCATACGCTGGTACTGTGCTTAGAAAAACTTACAGATCTGAAATTAAAGTGAACAACAGCGGTGTTCCTCAAGGGTGCGTACTTGGCCCCCTTCTTTTTCTCGTTTACATCAACGACCTGCCCGATATTCGCCGATTCGATAATGACCTGTCTTTTATTTGTTGACTATACTTCACTTCAGTTATAAAATGTGAAAATCCGGATACTTTTGAATCAGACGTGAATATGGCTCTCTGTGATGTTATGAACTGGATGGATAATAATGATGTGCGCGTGACATAAAAAAACCAACTTAATGCAGTTTTCTTCTTATAATTCGAGCCCTGTACCAATCCATGCTAATTACAATAATGGTCCGATAGATGAGATAAATACAATTATATTTCTTGGCATCACAATCGACAAACATCTAAATTGGAAGGCTTACATTGAACAGGTGTTCAATAAACTCAATAGATTTGTATCTGAACCTAAAAGATTGCTGCAAAAAGTTTCTTTGAAAACTGTACTTACTACTTATCGTGGATATATAGCCTCTGTTCGAAGTTATGGTCTCATACTCTGGGATAACTCTGTAGAGATTGACAAAGCTTTTAAAGTCCGAAAGAAATGCATACATACGATTTGTAGTGCACGGTTTGACGACGGCTGGAAACCGCTATTTAAAAAACTGCATAATTTATCACTTCCATGCATGTATATAATAGCTGTTTGCGTTTTTGTTAATTCATAACTAGAATGCTGGAGAAAGCGAGATGACGTTTTCCAAATACAAACAAGAGCAAGAGTAATGAATAGTAATGAATATATGAAAAAAAATCATAAAACATGTGCATATCCCTTTATAACCATTGGCCGGAGGATATAAAAAAAATGCCTTATTTGTATATTGCATTCCACAAATGAATGATTGGTTTGATTTGATTTGTTGGATTGGATTTGAAATGATAAGAAAGGTCTGCCTTTCCCTCTGGATTTTGGAGGTCTGATATCAGTCGCCTCATGTAAAAATCAGTATCTTTACCAAATCCTTAAGTTTAGGAAGCGGACCCTGCCAATTCTAATGTATTAGGAAACGGAATAGCAGCCCCTTGTACCGGAATCCCTTACACTGGAACTGTTCATAATATTAAGTCTAGATTTTAAACCGTATCTGCGCAGTGCTCCACACTTTGGCATTAAAATATAAAGGCGGGGCTCATAAAATTGGCTGTCCAGTTATGAATGGTGGGAACGAGACGTGATTTATATATTCCACAAGGCAGAGACCGGCTGGCAGCGGGCCAGGCTGCTAACTGCGACCGAACACGGGATACAGCAATTTGAGAACGCGACCACATTAGGAATGCGGTCTAAAGCATAGGATGAGCGAACCACATCAACACATGTTCATCCCAGAACCACACATCAACGCACAACCGTTGGTTCGAACATCTACATACACCAACGTGTTCGAACACGATATACAACGTGAAAGTGGAAGGATGTAGGAGCTGAGGAAGACCATGACACATTTACCACGACTAAATTGATCGTGATTTATCAGAAAGTGATATCTGGAGCCCTAGAAATCTTTTGCCTTTTCAGCTATAGATTTAGATTCCCTTGCGAGTGTCAAAATATAAACGAGGCATAACAGCCGTATCTTTTGATTGCATTGACTTAGAAGTTTCATTTTTTCACTGCTCGAAGAGTTTGGAGACCTCAGTATTTGATATTCAGTCACTCGCGCGATGCCACCTCCGCTGTTGACACAGTAACTACTTAGGAAGTTATTGGTGACACTCACTCGCAGGTATACAACAACTCTCCAGCGAGTTGTTTTTAACCACATTTGCTGTTTTCTCTGTACTTCCACAGACGGGCTGTTTTGATACGCCCTACCTCTCTTAAAAACACCCAAACTAATACAAAGAGACATGTTTACGTAAATAAATGTTTGTACTGTGTGGGAATTGAACTCACGAGTGTGATGTCAAATTTGCGTTACTGTCCAAAGTAACGCAAATTTGACATCACACTCGTGAGTGATTTTTTTTAATAATTGAGCTTGTTGGCAAGCTCAATTATTAAAAAAAATCCAAACTTGAATGCAAGAAAAGAAACTGTGCAATTACTTAAAAATATGTTTAATGATATCTAACTGCTGAGAATTCAATAGTGTTCAAAAGCAATTTGGGAAGACTTTAATGAAGGCATCCGAGCCATTGGTTTTTATCTGAGGACGTTAGGTTCCTGAGTTTAATGTTGTAATATCTTCAGGGTCGAAAACGTCAGTTTCACTGCGTCAACAATTTCAGAGTCGATACTCATGATGCGGTCAACTAATGGTCGATGGAATTGTTTGAAGGGATCTAATGGAACGAAGAATCTAAACGTTTGATGGCCGCTGTCTCGAGATGAAGGCAATTTAAATTAATTAAGGAAAAGTACAGTCACTTACACGTAGAGCAGCGATAGTACCACTAAGTTTATGTTTTCGTATTCATGTATCATTTTTGTATATTACCACTGGGCGATGTCGGAATACATCGTGAGGTAACCCGCACGTCCAAGAAATTATCTGATTTTCCCTCTGGATTGCGAATGTCTAACTACATGTAAAAATCAGTATCTTCGTCAAATCTTTAGATTTAGGTAGCGTACCTTATAACGCTAGAAGAAGGACACAGTCACTTACTGAGCAGCTATAATTGTTTAATACCAATACGGTGACCAACAAGCATATTAGCTGCCTGATGGTAAGCAGTTACCGTATCGTACCACAGCCTATGGAAACTCGCAAACTAGGAGTGTCAGTTGAACGCCGTGCAAAACTTCCTCGAAAATCTCTGAAGAAAATAATATAACAAATACATAACATACTTAGATTGTTCAAACTAATTGACGAGGTATTTGAAAGAAAGATGGGAAACTTCTACTAAAGGACGCCACTTGTATCTGTTCTTTCAATCAGTGCGAGACAGATTAAGTAAAGAGTGGTTAGAAGTCGATCATCCTGTTGCGCAATTTTTAACAGGGCATGGAAACTTTAGGGCGAAGCTCTTTTCGTTTAGACTTGTGTCATCGCCTTTATGTGAGTGTTCTGCGACAAATCATGAATTCGAGCAAACAGCACATCATGTTCTCTGGGAGTGCGATCTCTGGCGTCTGGAGCGGGACGATATGTTAAATTCCTTGCGTGTCACATCCGGGGTAGTATACTATTCTGATTTGGTGGCAACAAGGGAGAATTACCAGGCGTTTAGGCGGTTCTGCAATCGATATTATTGGAATCGATGTGTTAGGTAACAACTCACAGTTTAGGTCCCAATAGTGTTAGATATTTGATAATCCGTGGTGCATGGCAGTTGAGTTTCACTTGACTAGCCATCTCTTTGAGGTTTTAAATGCCTTATTTGTCATATTGCTGTCTCTCACTTTGCCAAGAGGGCAAGTCAATTCCAAAACTTTCTACTCCTACAAATTTCTTCTCATTAAATTCGTTGTGAGTTCCAAGGCAGCTGTAGTATAACCCCCGAGACAGCAATGGACTTCACTGTTTGTTGCCTTTTTGTGGTCGCCGCTGTTAATTCTGGCTACACAGGAGACACAGTGGCGGGTATGAGTGGTGGGCCTGTTCCGTAAAAAAATAATAATATTATAAAAGATTCGTTCGTAAAAAAAATCTCTTTTTTTGACGAGCTTAGTGGCGTAGTGGTAGGTAACGCAACTCTGACACCAACGCTCGTAGGTTCCATTCACAGGACAAATATTGGTGTGCATGAACATGTATTTATTGTTTTGGTCTTGGTGTTTTATGAGAGGTAGGGCGCATCAGAGCACCCAACCTTGGAAAGTACCTCCACTTCACAGAATACCGTACACAAATAACAACTGCCTGGAGTGTTGTTGTATTGCTGCGTGTAAGTGAGGTCAATAGTAAGCTCCTAAGGAGTTGACGTTAACAGAAGAGTGGCGTCGCGTGTGTGTGCAAGCGTTCATCAGCTTCACATATTGTGAGTAGTATGCTTGTATGTCTTTCAACGTTGTATATAATAAAATATTTCGGTCAAATGATTTCAGTAGTGGTCAAAATTGTAGTTCAAGCATGACCTACTTTACGTGCTTCCACTGCCGATTTTTTTAAATTTGTGTCTGTTAATTTTGCTGTCATAAACTTGAAGTATGTATAAAAGTACAACAAATTAAAAGGTTTTTTTTTATTCAGAGCAAAGGCAAACAGGCGTACGGTCCCACCAGATGTCAAGTGGTCACCATAGCCTATGAAGAGTAGGTAAAAAGCACTAAAAGCATTTATACCAATACAAACGTTCATGTTCTTGCACACAAATATTTGCCTTGTGTTGAAATCGAACCCACGAGTCCCAGTGTATAAGTAGCATTACTAACCACTCAATTACAGGTTTTTTACGAGGTAGTCAATGTCACTGTTGTTTGATCAACAGTATTACTAGCAAGCAGGTCGTGTATTATTTATCACCTTCGTGACTCAAAATCCATAGTTGTGGGAAAGCGACGGCGATCCGAAATGAGAAGCTTGGTCACACAAAAAGCGGGCGCGATCCGGTACGGTGCGATCGCTTTTGTTTGACACGTTGCAAAAATTCCGCCCCGGATCGTTGTCACATTCTCACTTTTCCCATTTTAAAAGCCAAAACTTACAGGGGCAGCAACGCTTTTTTTATTCAACGTCGGAAGCGCATACGGCCCACCTGACGAAAAGCAGTTACCGTAGACTATGAACACTTGTAATACATTGTCTGCTGCTAACGCAGTAACTCCTTAGGAGATTACTGGTGACCTCACTCACACGCAAGAACACAACAACCCTCAGGCGAGTCGTAATTTATATGCGGTTTTCTGTGAGGTGGAGGTACTTCCCCAGACTTTGATGCGCCCTATCTCTCTTAAAACTTGCTTGCTTATCATTGGGCCGATCGTACGTATGTTTTACACCACAGTGGCACGAGTACAGTTAAATCGCTTGTTCTTATACCTTGAGACTCCCGTTGACTTTCTTACAACGACATAAGGTTTGCCACTGTTGCTCTGTTTATTGGTTTGCGTAGTGTCTAATGACGCTGACTTCCGGGGCTGAAATTTGTGCTAATTTACCCAGGATATCAATGTATAAGTGCAATCTATGTATGAAGATTGCACAGCACGTGTGCGGGTGAAAGGTAGCTTGTCGCACTGGTTTCATACCTACATTGGTGTCACACAGGGATGCGCGCTGTCGCCTCGGTTAATCATTCTGTATCTGGACAGTTGTCTTCAGAGAATAAGAAATACTAGTAAATAACAGCAAGCTGTGTAGGCAGAGCTGATATTTTTTAAATTTAAAAAATATTTAAATATTTTATTTTTAATTTTTTTAAAATATATGGAACCCTGTACGACATCTAGCGACGAGTACTGTTACTTTTTCTGTTGATGGGAGTGCAGTGCAGACTCTGCACTGCAGAGTGGCCGGCCATACGTTTTCCCATATGTTTCTTTTTCTAATTGGAACGATTTTGGACCGTTCTTCCTCACCAACGAACATTTAAATTTCAAATTAAAGGATACAAAACTACAATATGTTAGCTATTAGTGTGTCGATTTTGGAGTTTCTCACTATTACCGTCTAAACGCTAGCTGGATGACATCAGTCTACCCCAAACGGCAATTTTGAGGGTAATGTGGCTCCGCTGGCTATCGCAGCTCTGCCAATTAATGTGGGAATGCGAATGGGTGACTCAGTAGTCAACTGTCCGCTTTATGCAGACGACGCGGTATTAATAGCAGAATCGTCATCCTAACTGCAAATACTAGTTACAGTAATGAAAGATGATTGTATGAAGAAAGGCTTACAATTGAATGCAAAGAAAACCAAGATAAAATGGTATTTAAAAGAGAGACAACCAGAACGAGCACTAGAATTACGGTTGATGATGTAGTGTTGGAGCAACGGATGAAGTGGATGAGATTGTATATCTTGGAAGCGCTTTTAGCAGCGATAGAAAGTACACCGTTGATGTGGAGAGACGAGTGAGTGCAGGGAATAGGATAAATGGAGTGTTGGGTAAACTTCTAGGCAGCTGAAATCTAAGCCGAAAGATCCTATCTAAGATCGTACAGCTCGCTGTACACAACTCGCTGTACGGTGTTAATCTCAACGCTAATTTATGGAAGTGAAAGCTGGGTATGGCAGAGAGAGCATGAAAACAGAATAAATGCAGTCGAGATGAGAGCATTGCGCAAAATTTGTGGCATAACGCTTGCTGGCCGCGTTCATAATGATGACGTAAGAAAGATAGTTGACATATAGAAAGAATGCAGGATGCAAGAATGATGAAACAGATATACAATGCAAAAGTGGAAGGATGTAGAAGCCGAGGAAGACCAAGACTAACCTAGCATAACCAAATTGGCCGTGTTTTATCAGAAGGTGATGCCAAGTGTCCTAGAAACCTGGCAGCATGCACATGCTTCGCTTCAACCTTTCAGAAAACCGCAGACTAATAACAAGTCCTTGTAGGGTTATTGTGTTCTTGCGAGTGAGTAAGGTTACCAGGAAGCTTATAAAGAGTTGCTGTGTTAGCAGCAGAAGTGACGTCGTGCGATCAATATTGTATTCAAGCGTTCATAGGCTACGTGACCACTTTACATGATGTGGGTCGTATGCCTTCCGTCGTGTGTATAAAAAATATTTTATTTTTTATCCTATATTCATTCGCAAGCTCGTATCCTGCGTAATGCTGACGTTTAAAGATTTTTATTTTTTATCAGAAGGTGATGTCAGGAGCCCCAGGAACGAGCGAGCATGAAAAGAGCTATGAATGTTAGAGAAGTGAGTGAAGTACCCCGCAAGGGACCTGGCGTGAACATATACATACATAAATAAAGATTTTTTATCATGTGATTTTTAGATATATTAATTTTCATATTGATACCCGGCGCGATAATATTATTTTTAATGCGTACATACCTGTGGAGAGCTCGATGGCATCGTTGCGCATGCCATTCTAACCGAACACGCAGGTTAAGCATCATCGATCGCAGCCTGGCTATGGATGGGTTTATCTATCTCGAGTTTCTCCATCCTTCGGAGGACACGTTAAGCCGTCGGTCCCAGCTGTTGTCGATAGATGACAGTCGTTAAGCTAAGTCAGTGGCCCTCGGGCGGCTTGAAAACACTGGCCTCCGCCAATCCGCATTTGAGCAGCGTGGTGGGGTATACTCTAAACCCCTTCGGTTGAAGGGAGACCCGTATTCCTGAAGTGGGATGAGTACGGGTTGATGTGACGGATATGCATCCATTCTATCTTAACGACTGTCTTCTAGCGTGAACAGCCGGGACCGATGGCTTAATGTGCCCTCCGAAGCACGGAGAAACTCGAGATAGATAAACCCATCTTAATCAAGACGTCAAAAGGAGGTTGACACTTTGTATGGAGTAGAAATATTTCTTGATGTGCCTTAAAAACTTTGTACATATACTGTCTATTAGAATACACAAAAATTGGTTTCAGCGTTTTCAAAAATTCCACCCTTAGGGGGTGAAAAGGGGCGAAAGTGTATTTAGACGAGACGCTAATCAATACTATTGGAAATGGAGTTCCTGACATTAGGTCACATTAGTGAATTATCACTGACTTATTAAGAGATTCCTTTGTAATGCATATGAGAGATAAGAAAGGTTTTTTTGAATTTCAACCCAAACAGATATTTTTCAAGTGACATGAAGCTTTTGTTTTTGAAATAGGCAATATTGTGTATAAAGCGGTGCTTTGAGTGTATAGAGTCAGTAAAAATAGTTAATGAAAACCGAACAGATCGTGATATATCTTCATTACTACACAAATAAGGATGTTTGGCAAATTTACTTACTATTTAATGATTTTTATCTTCATCTTATCTTAAAAATAAGAAGTAAAATAAAAAAAAAACGGGTTGTACTCCGGGAGTGCCGGCAGAAGTGAAAACTTGAACATTAACGTTGTGCATTTTTGAATATTTTGGAATGGTTAGGGAATAATTTCGCACGAATTGTTTATTTATCAGTATAAAAGCACTATCGTGTATGTGGTAAAATACAATATTCATTTATTGCGTCATATAAAAATTTAACACTTCAGAATTATAACAATTATTTTACATTAAAAGATTATCTCTCAGAAAAATCAACTTTCATCCATAATTTCAACGACTCTTTCACCATCATCATTACCAGCATCATCATCGCCAATCTCTAAAACTCAAACACACCGCCCCGCTTAAACCAAACAGCGATGTTGATAAATTACATTGAATGAAACGCGTAAACGCCAACAATTTCA
Organism: Pyralis farinalis; assembly: GCA_947507595.1. Lineage (NCBI taxonomy): Eukaryota > Metazoa > Arthropoda > Insecta > Lepidoptera > Pyralidae > Pyralis > Pyralis farinalis. Next base: position 39,607,075 of record OX382261.1, on the reverse strand, counting down.
TGGCGCTTACAACGTTTTGGTCGCGAGAAAAAAATGGCCTATGAACGATCTAGCGCTTCATGTTTTAATTGTTTAATTAGAGGTCACTAATGTTTTAGCGCTGCAGCGAACTTAAGTTCTAATTCTCACCAAAATCTTACGGCCAGGGTCACGTGTCCTTACGCCAGTTTAGCATTTTTTACTCATCTCAAAAAGTGCACAACGTCGGTAAAGAAGTTTTCACTTCAATAAATAAAACTGCTGAAATACCAAAATTACGCGTGCGAAGCCGCGGGCAAAAGCTAGTATATAATAATCAAACTGTGTAAAAATAGTCTACAAGCAAGAATCGTTCCCCAGGTTTGCGAGATGCTGTTTACAGATCCTCGCCGATGCTCGGGTCGTCAACGACTTGTGTAAGGAGCCCATAAATTTCCTTTTGCGTCATAAGCATAATAAGCCGAGGGAGTTCTTTATAGCGGTTGTAACTAATGGCGCGAACATTTCCCAATAGAGCTAGTTGGCGGAGTATATTAAATTAGATTCAGTTGGCGATCCCGCGGCGACTGTAAACCTTCGACGAGTTACTCGCTACCCTTGGACCTAATTTGTCCAAAATTTGGGTAACTTTCTTTGACTCGAGGTCGGGAAGCACGCGAGTATACGGCCCACCTGAAATAAAGTGATTGCATATTATGTGAAAGCTTTTTCATTTAGCATTTATTTATAATTAGCGATGCGCCTCGGCTTCGCTCGAGTTGTAGAGCAAAATTAGGGTCCCACAGTCGGGTCTCTGTCGAGTATAATTAATCTGTCGAGCATTTAAATTATGTGGTGTAAAGAATTATCATAATGTGTATGGTATGGTATATATCCATGTAATATCCGATGAAAGCTTTTTTTTATATACTACGTCGGGAGGCATACAAGCATACGGCCCACCTGATGTAAAGCGGGTACCGTAGTCTATTAACACTTGTAACACTAGTCCCGACTGCCATATATATGGCACTCGCTTACGACACATATATGGAGTAACGGTACCACCGGGCTTCAACAGGTCACGTATCACTCGCGCGATGCCTCCTCTGCTGCTTACACAGCAACTCCTTAGGAGCTTACTGGTGACCTCACGCACACGCAGGAACACAAGTACCCGTTAGGGAGTTGTCACTTGGCTGCGGTTTTCTGTGAGGTGGAGGTACTTTCCTAGACGGGCTGCTTTGATGCGCCCTACCTCTCTTTAAACATCCAGACCAAGACAAACAGACAAGTTCGTGCACACAAATGTGTGTCTTGTCTGGGAATAGAACCCACGAGCGTTGGTGTCAAAGTCGCGTCATTCACGACTGAGCCACCGAGCTCGTCAAAAAGCTCCAGACATTTTCAACAATTATCGTCACATTTCAACCGATTTACACAAACCTTAACAAATTATAAACCTTACCTCCCTTAAGAATTACTCTGTCTATTGGTGAAAACCGCATGAAAATCCGTTCAGTAGTTTTTGAGTTTATCGCTATCAGACAGACTGGGGCGTACTTCTCTCGCGACTAAAAGGTCAAAAGCGCCGTGATTTTCATGGCGCTTACGCGCTTCGTTCAACGTAGTACAGCAATGAGTTGTTGCCGATCGGCAACAAAGCATAGCGCAAACATTTGGTTCGCGGTGTCGGTTCTAGTACACAAGTACATAATAATTCAATGTTTTCAACACATCATGTAGGTAACATATTTGGCTACTCAAAACAGTGACTCATATTGATGGACACAGTATAACTATAAACAGTAAACTAAATGAAGCATTGACAAAACTTCTTCGCAGTAAAAGCTAAAACAATATTTTTTAGAAATAGAAATATATTTATTCTAACTTCACATAATAATATTACAATAAATTATGTACACATACACACAAGTGAAGTCAGAATTGACTCTCACTCAGGGTTCTAAGCTAGGAACTCACAAAAAATTCCCAGCCTTGGCTGTCAGTGAAAGTCAAGAGTGACGAATTGGACCGAAACTATACAATAATATATATATATATATATATATATATATATGGCAATAGTGTTGCTACTTTATGCCAGTGTCAAAGTCTTCAGTATGGGACCATTTAAAAATCTTAATTCTATGTTCCAGCTTCAGGAACTGTGCTGAAAAAATATTTGGGAAGGGTACCTAGACCCAATCAACCCAGTTTAAATACCACCCGTAAAATGATAGTGATTTTTACAAGGTGTTCTTGATGAACTTATTCACGTCTTCCAAAATGTACATAAACGTGTTATATTTGAGTTTTTTCATTACTGTATAATTTCACTAGCACTTATGTTACAAAATACTATAAAAATTGTCACACAAAACTAATTTTATACTGAATTGTAAAAATTTCAAGTATAACAACAATGTCACTCGTCAAAAGCGCGGGAAGAAGTCCTATACAATGATATTTAACCATTACAAAACATATAAATAAAACAGTTAATAGCTTCAGGCGATATTTTGCGAAAGTCAAATTTACATGCAATTTGATCTAACCTGCTTTGTTCTAAATCGCTGCAGCGACGACCAGGCCAGTCGTGGCAGCGACGGTGGTGGTGGGGGCATGCGGAATCTGTTCCAGATGGCGGACGACCGCAGCAGCCGAGGCAGAGACTACAGGAGCAGCCATGGCAGACTAACACAAACTACAATTACATTCTTGAGCGAAGCTATTTTATGACTCTCTGTTGCTAACACAGCACCTCTTGAGGAGCTTACTTACATAATAACCCTGCTCCAGGGAGTTGTTGGCTGCGGTTTTCTATGTAATGAAAGTACTTACAAATGGGCTGCTTCGATGCGCCCTACCTTTCCTAAAACTACCCAGACCAAGACAAACAGACATGTTCTTGCACATAAATGATTGTCCTGTATGGGCCTCGAACCCACGAGCGTTGGTGTCACAGTAGCATTATTAACCACTGCGCTACCGAGCACTTTTTTAGGGTTCCGTACCCAAAGGATAAAACGGAACCCTATTACTGAGGCTCCGCTGTCCGTCCGTCCGTCCGTCCGTCCGTCCGTCTGTCACCAGACTGTATCTCAAGAACCGTGATAGTTAGACAGTTGAAATTTTTCAAATGATGTATTTCTGTTGCCGCTATAACAACAAATACTAAAAAATAGAATAAAATAATTATTTAAGGGGGCTCCCATACAATAAACGTGATTTCTTTGCCTTTTTTATAGATAATGGTACGGAACCCTTCGTGCGCGAGTCCCACTCGCACTTGGCCAATTTTTTTTTAAACGTCGGGAGGCATAACAAGCATACGGCTCACCTGAGATGTAAAGCGGTCACCGTAGCCAATAAACGCTTGCAATATTAAGTATCATTCGCGCGATGCCACTTCTGCTGCTAACACAGCAACTCCTTACGAGCTTACTGGTAACCTCATTCATACGCAGGAACACAACAACCCTCTAGGGAGTTGTTATTCGGCTGCGGTTTTCTGTGAGGTGGAGTTACTTCTCCAGACGGGCTGCTTTGATGCGCCCTACCCCTCTTAATAACGTCCAATTCTGAGTTCGCTATACAAAACGCGGTGTAGATCAACGTTAATGTATGGAAGAGATAGCTGTGTTTGGGAGAGAACATGAAGAAAGAAGTGACGTCGTAGAAATGCGAGTAAAATAAAATATTGTTGATCTGAATTTTTAAACGTTAATTAACCACTAGTGATTGTAGACGAGGAGAGCTCGATGGCGTCGTTGCGCGTGTCATTCCAACCGAACTCGCAGGTTAAGCAACGTGACCACAGCCTGTCCATGGATGTGTTTATCTCGAGTTTCTCCGTGCTCCGGAGGGCACGTTAAGCCGTCGGTCCCGGCTGTTGTCGATAGATGACAGTCGTTAAGCTAAGTCAGTGGCCCTCGGGCGGCTTGAAAACACCGTCCTCCGCCAATCCGCATGTGAGCAGCGTGGTGGAGTATGTTATAAACCCCTTCGGTTGGAGGGAGACCCGTATCTCAGCAGTGGGATGAGTAAGTATGTGATGGTGGTGGTGTGTAGCCGGAGTCCGGCTTTGTGACAGTTTGGTTTAGTAAAGTGTAGAGTATTATATTTTATTACAATAACACTGTTTTTTTTTTAATTTGCAACACCTTTAGAACATTACAAATAGGCAATTAAAAAAAGAAGAATACGTACGAGCAAATACACTCTATGAACCCCTAGTAAAAAAAAAAAATGAAGTTGCCACGTGAATAGGCTATTTGACACTATTAAAAATATGCTACGAAATGTGGTGATTCTATTAGGTAATAGCATAAAAAAACATATTTATCTCTGTTTTATCCAAAAATATTTATAGATTTTTCAAAATAAACAAAATAAATTCAAATTATTTTTGAAATTAATTCAGCGACATGAACGTTCTGTGATTGGCTACGCCTCGCGTGACGTCACACGCTAGTAAACATTGTTTATTGTCATACGCTGTATGTGATTCTATCATTTTTGTCGTATTTTCTTCGTTTCTTGTGCTATTTTTACAAGAATTTTTGAAGATTCCGCAAGACATTAATGTCTAGTAATAAAAATAAAAGTGTTTGCTATCAAAATGGACGAGAATTTTGTACGAGCCGACAATAGAAATCTACCTACGATAGACGCAATTATGGTTGCACTTTTCTTCAAAAATAATACTGATTATTATGCTGCAGAGCTGAAAAATATAAAAACTGCTGTGTAAGTATCTACTTATTTATTTATAATGATATTTTTTATATAAATTTGCGTCGCGGTTCCACAAAATATTTAGGTTATGTCTATTAATACCTTTCAAAATTTCTAAGCCCATTTTGTACTTCATGTAATTAATTGTATCTTTTTCCATCTGAAATGTAATAATCGAAGCTAGGTAAAACCAGTTTTTGCTATCAAGTTGATGGAAACAACACATTTTAATCAAATGGTTTTAGGTTATGTATATGTACTATATTTATTTCGTTTTACAAAAATCAATTTTTACTTATTTCCTATTACTATTCGAATCAAATATTACTGGCATACTTACATCAAAGTGATCTTCACACATGAAAACATTTGTATGAGATAAAATGCTGTTTGGGTCTCTTCGAGCTAACTGTAACCACTTGCGGGGACACATGTACTTCATAAGGTTGCGCGTCAGCGTTTTATATGTAAGAATTGAATGTGTGACGCGTGGTCGCCAGTTACTGCGCACTGGTTGACATAGGTAGTCGTACTGAGAAATTGCTAAATAAAATCAAGTTCATTTTTATAATTAATGTTTTATAATTGACGACCAGTGGCAGTACTCCCAGTAGTCAGGACCCTCACACTAGCACATGGATAGTTAGTTAATTAAATAGGTACTCAATCTATTATATAGAATACGCACTAACTGCGATAGTATAAACTTTACCTATACAGATTGGGTATACCTATAATTTATTACGTCTCTTAGGGTTCGTTGGAACAGAAACAAACACTTTTTGTGGAGTTTTTATAGAAGTATTTGTACATTGTGGCACAATACACCATTTATACACCATTTTTTTTTAGTAAATTGATAAGAAAAATATTAGAAACACGCTGAATGTACACTTCGGTACACTCGTTTACTTGTCTGTGACGTCACGCAGATCATATGCACCCGCCATTAAAAAACAGCGTTTTTAGCGCGAATATTGTAGTTTAAATTTCAACACAATATTTTACGTAAAATACTGCAAATTTCGCAGAAATATGCATGTGGTGTATTCATCATATACCAACGAATAATTGAAAACAATTTTTCAAAATCAGTCAAATAGCCTATTAGCATGACGCAATCGCGCCATTTTGTTTGTTTTGTCTATTGAGTACTTTGTATTTTTTATTAACATTTTTTTTTATTTTATTAAAAATATATATATTAACAAAATGATAAATATTTGAAAAGCGTAAATTAAAAATCGGCCAAGTGCGAGTGGGACTCGCGCACGAAGGGTTCTGTACCATTATCTATAAAAAAGGCAATAAAATCACGTTTGTTGTATGGGAACCCCCTTTAAATATTTATTTTATTCTATTTTTTAGTATTTGTTGTTATAGCGGCAACAGAAATACATCATCTGTGAAAATTTCAACTGTCTAACTATCACGGTTCATGAGATACAGCCTGGTGACAGACGGACGGACGGACGGACGGACAGCGGAGCCTCAGTAATAGGGTTCCGTTTTACCCTTTGGGTACGGAACCCTAAAAAGCTTTGGATGACGGCAATGCAACGGAAGTGTATACGCTGTCGCCGTAACGCATTTCCGTTGCATTGTTGCAGTTCAGTTGTTCCATAGTCGCGCCTAAGTTTTACTCCAATATTCATATACATAATTCAGTAAACACGAATTTAGTGGTACGTTATAAAAATGAGACAGTTAACTTGATTTAATTATATTTAAAAATAACGTATAAAGTTTCCTTGAGTTTTTTTTGCTATATTAGCCACAGGTTTTATTTTTTTAATTTTCCTATACTTTTCAAACTACACTAATCGGGACTGCTTGACCATAGACTAATATATATTTGACATTGACAGATTGAAATTTCATTTCACTTCTGCATTCTGTATTTCGCTCCGGTATTTTTTTGCTGTAAATAAACTAAATAAACCTCGGCTTATAGTGGATTTCACTGCGGTGGTATTAAATCAGTTACGGATTATCCACCACCAGTTTACCCCATCAAATGTTTTACTGTAAATAAACATAAACAATGAATGGTATATAGTAATAATAAGGGATGAGACAACATTTTAAAAAGTTATCCAAATTAATCATGCTGGAGATTTATCGTTATGAAAAATATAATTTTAAATAAATAAACCTTTAAATGACTCAAAACTATATCACAGTCACTTGACGTGACGTAATTTTGTATGTAATCAAACAACAAGCTGTTAAAACTATTATATTATTCCTGATATTGAAGCTATTTGAAAGTTTGTATTACTTAACTAACTTGCTTGTAATTTATTTTGTTTATTATTAGTCAATCAATTGCAATTTACATGCTAATGACGTCACGCGTTCAGAAATCGTTGCGAAATTTACGCAGCATTTTCAAATAAATAATATTTAAACAAAGCTTAAAAAATATATATTTGTCACCATTTTGTATAGTTATTTTTTATAGTGACCTGTGTATTATGATTACGTTGAATCTCTCCATCTATAACTTCACGGCAAATTCATTGCGGGGTAGGCGAAGAGAACTGAGCGCCATATGACACGGTCCTTACATACGTCATTCGCTACTTAAAAATAAACTTGATATGTTGTATGATCCCCTCTTTAATATTTTTGTTACATATATTATACAAATTTGTACCTTTCTGCACTCGTTCTCCTTATGAACTTTAATTATACCAATTTTCATACTTCTCGGTGCGCGCAATATGACTAAAAAATCGGCCAAGTGCGAGTCGGACTCGCGCACGAAGGGTTCCGTACCACTATCTATAAAAACGGCAAAAAAAATCACGTTTGTTGTATGGGAGCCCCCTTAAATATTTATGTTATTCTATTTTTTAGTATTTGTTGTTATAGCGGCAACAGAAATACATCATTTGTGAAAATTTCAACTGTCTAACTATCACGGTTCGTGAGATACAGCCTGGTGACAGACGGACGGACGGACAGCGAAGTCTCAGTAATAGGGTTCCGTTTTACCCTTTGGGTACGGAACCCTAAAAACGGGTACTTACCAAGTTTTTCTTCGCATATTAATATGTATATGGCGCTAAAAACCTCAGGCAATTTAGTGATACATGCGAGATGTTCGCACCCCCCAATAAATTCGTGTTTTAGGATGTATGTACATATTTGTAATTATCACTTCGCTTACGGTGTAGAATAGTATCGTGAGGAAATCCGCGCGCCCAAGAAAGTATATTTTGAAAGACGTTGTTGTTGTAATATCCTTACTTATCCTTACTTATTGTACAATAAATTAAAAAATATACATATTTTATGTTACAAAGGCGGACTTATCCCTGAAAGGGATCTCTTCCAGCCAACCCAGAACTATTGACAGAATAACATAAATGGGCGAGAGAACAAACGTACACTAATTGACTACAACAATATCTAAACTATAACAATAAGCTTTAAGCACATCAACTTTACTTAATACATATTACGAAGTTATACATAAACAATACAAAAATACGTATGACCTAAATTAAGAAAGGTCTGGTTTTCTCTCTGGGTTATATAGGTTTGACGCTATGTACAAATCTGAATTGCCGTATCGCTTGGGTGGCGGAGCCGGCTAATCCTGGATAACGCCTACGAAGAAGATGCAGGAAACATCTTTCGATTTGGTGATATACTTTGAGTACAATCACCATTTGTATACTCAAATAATTTATACGTAAAGCAGGCTCACAAAGTTTTAATCTTGTAAAACGGCGGCACTTAGTATGACTAATGATTATAAAACGGCGGCGTATCAAGGCGAGATTTATAGCTTTGTGAATAACACACTGGAAATAAATATACACGCAGGAACAGTGAAGCTTCCGATGTTACTTACAGAGATTTATATTACAAATATTATAACAATATGTTACAAATGTAATAACTAAATGCGACAAGTTATTGTTAGGGTGCATGGGCACTGGTTTAAAGCGGCAGTTGTATACTGTAGTTTTGGTGATTTAAAAATTACAAAATGCATATTTATATTTATTACACGCATGTTTTAACTTTATTTATAAAATCTGAGATTACTATTGTAAAGTACATACCTATGTTGTCCATTATCTCATTGTAATTGGAAAAGTTTATATGTGAATTCCACGACACAGACGCTAAGGCTAGTGTGGAAGTTACTAGTAATACAAATCTAGGTTAATTTAAGCAATGTACATTTAAGATATCAGTTTACTGGGTAATATTAATTTTGTCTATTATGTATGTATATTGTCTAATAAAGTTATTTTTTTTTTTTTTTTATAGATCCTATATCACGGGTATATCCCGGTCATTTTATAGGCGTGCGCGGGGATTGGAACCAACGCGTAGAGGCCTCTTTGAGAAGTTTGATGTAATGTTGTATAGCTGCCGTGACCTTCTCCGGGGGATATCAATGTGACAATATACCCATGAACCAGGTCACGGCAGGTATTGGGACTATTGCAAATGTGTTGGAAAATATTGGGCTATTAAAATGATATCTGGAGGGATTATTAGTACTGGGCTATTACAGAAGAGGGACGGACGCCTGCCACAACTATCATATCTGATGTTACTTCCGGCAGGCGGTGGCTTGCCACTCACTGGATGGACCCCCGAAATGCCAGAGAAATTCGGCCGGGGGCAACACCGGTGTGAGTGACTCAGGGGTGTCGAGAGGTGTGCTGCGCTTTCTCCGAAGTTACTCGCGGCGTTATGCCCTTTAACACTTCCACCCCTGGAGCATATCACCTGATAAAGCAATATGCTCTATCGACTCCTCTCTGGACGGCCAATGAAGGCAAGCCAGAGCTGAGAGTCCTGCGGGCCTTCTTGACTTTCCACTCCGACCGACGAAGACACGCCGGAGACGAAGGCCCTGATCGACTCTCTGGAGCACTCGGGTACCCGTGGTGTCGTTACGCACCAATAGCTCGCCACAAGCTGCCCTGCGGGCAAAAAAAAAATTAAAAAAATAATATTATTATTATTATATCTTTCTTATTTCACGGGCTTTAATCCCGGTCATTTGATAGGCGTGCACGGGGATATGAATCCAACGCGTAGAGGCCCCTTCGAAAAGAATGATGTAATGTATTATACCCGCTGGGACCTGCTCCAAGGGATCAATGGGAGGATATACCCATGAACAGGTCACGGCAGGTATTGGGACTATTGCAAATGTGTCGGCATGAGATCTGGATTATTATTATTATTAACAAGTTCAGCAGATAAAACTTAACAGTAAAGTAAACAAAATTGAGTCAATAAAAATAATAAAATGGGTAAATATAAAGTTAAAGGCTGGTTAAATAAAGAAGTAAAATTGCGAAACGGGCAGTAACGTGTGGGCAGTTAACAAAACGGAATTAGTCGGTAAGAAATCTCATTCTAAGCAGTTCTATAAACAACGAGGGTGCTAAATGTATTCCAGCGCGTTACGTAAAACAGGAAAAATAGTATGGTTTTATGATTTAGCTGGTTCTTTTTCGAAAAGATTGAAGAAATGTTAACACAGATTTATTTATTTGCGATGTGCCTTAAGTATTGCGGTCAATTACGATGTTTTCCTCCATAAGAATAAGAAACTAGAACAATTATGGCTTAAAAATTTACAATAACACCAAAATATAGATAACAATGCATTTTCACACTCGATTATAAACGAAATGAATGAATTCGACACCTATCATTGGCCGCTTCTGCCACCTGCGAACGCTTCTGCCACCTGCGAACGCTTCTGCCACTCGCGAACGCTTCTACCACCCGCAAACGCTTCTGCCACTTTAAACCCCGTCTTCTGACGAAAGTTTACCCGTCTTTTCAATGAAAGTGACGTTCGGATGTCTCCGCTGCCTGTGAACCGCCGGACTATTTATGTAACTGCCCATACTAATATTTTTACTTTCCATTTATTTGTTAGACTGCTTACGTATTTTTTTGTATTGATATTGTAGGATGAAATAACCGGCCAATAGTTTTTGAAGTAAAACTTCTTTATGCATACTTCATTTGGGGAGTAAGCTGGTGAGTGCGTGACGAGAACGTTACGAAAAGTGTGATCGGGCGAGGCGAATGGAAGTTGAGAGGGAGATATAAGTTAGTGAAGATAGAAAGAGAGAGAGAGTTACGTTTCGTATATTACTGTAGGGACAAGAGAGAGAGGTGCGAGCACAGATTTTCTTTCTCTCTTTCTCTCATAGCGAGTTAAGTTTCGTGTATCTAAGACACAGTGCAGGCCTATTGTCAGTATCACACTATGGAGCTAAAGAAGTTTTACTTCAGTCGTGTAGTCTAAAGCCGAGTGTGCTTTAGACTAGGACTTTTACCCTTTGGGTACGGAACTTTTTAGGGTTCCGTACCCAAAGGGTAAAACGGTACCCTATTACTGAGGCTCCGCTGTCCGTCCGTCCGTCCGTCTGTCATCAGGCTGTATCTCTTGAACTGTGATAGTTAGACAGTTGAAATTTTCACAGATGATGTATTTCTGTTGCCGCTATAACAACAAATACTAAAAAATAGAATAAAATCAATATTTAAGGGGGCTCCCATACAACAAACGTGATTTTTTTGCTCATTTTTGCTGGATATTGATAACGGCAACAGGTAGACGCTTGAAATATTCACAGAATATTTCGTTATATATTCACTTTAAGAACAAATAATTAAATTTAAATAAAACAAATATTTAAGGGGGGCTCCCATACAACAAACGTGATTTTTTTTGCCGTTTGTATAGATGGTACGGAACCCTTCGTGCGCGAGTCCGACTAGCACTTGGCTGGTTTTTTTATTACGGTTCATACTTTGCTGTCGCACTAATTTACCAACCGCCGAAAAATTAAATAACTGTCCATTATTATACAGCGTTTGTTACCCGCTGATAAAGTTGCTTTCTTATGTGTTAATACTGTTGATTGTAGGCGCTTGGTGGAATTTTGAAGACATCTCGTTAATGTTAATACTTGCACTTGTACAGATTCCGCTTCACAATTTTATTTAATAATTATTTTTACCGACCGGTTTCGCCTTTACGATTTTAAAATACCTTGATAATGACGTAAAGGCGACACCGGTCGGTAAAAATTATTATTAAATAAAATTGTGAAGTGGAATCTGTACAAGTGCAAGTATTAACATTAACGAGAAGTTGCTTTCTATATGTGAATGTATTTTTAAAATCTACAATTCGATATCATTAGTACCAACATGCTTACGTGAATTTACTTTAATATAAATATATAAATAAATATTGTCGGACAAATTACACAGCGCCATCTAGCCCCAAAGTAAGCGAAGCTTGTGTTATGGGTGCTAGACAACTGATAAACATACGTAAGTACATTTTTTTTGTAAATACATACTTATTATACATAGAAAATACACAGACCAAGATAAGCAGACATGTTCATGCACACAAATGTTTGTACTGTGTGGGAATCGAACCCACGAACGTTAGTGTCAAAGTAGCGTAACAGCGCGTTTCACCACTGCGCCACCGAGCTCGTCAAATATGAATTTGAAAAGAGACCTATATTGGCACGTATCTTTCGGCATTTCTTCTTCGCCAATATATTTAATATATATTTATGAAAAAATGTAAGACGTGTCTAAGTGCCCGCGAGGGCGTAATGGCAAATAAATATTTTTTATCTTTATCTCTAAAATATTTCCGTTTTATAATATTAGTTTAGAAAATGTGTAAATGTGTGGGTATAAATTTATTTTAATAAAGCGTGCAGAGATGAGCAATAAACAAGGCCCCGGGTGGCACAGTGGTGTATACCGGATACAAACAAAGAAGTAACGGGGGGGGGGGGGGGGGGGGGAAGGCAAGTAAAATATGCAGGCCTCGCTATGAATGCACGATCTCGGGACATTACGCTCGGTGTGCTCCAGCTTTATATTGTTTATGTAACTGAGTTTTGTACTAGCTAATGCTCACGGCTACGATAGTTACTATCTTTTTTATACCACTAAAGCGGCAAACAAGCATACGGGGACATTTACCCGAGGGAGACTTTGTACAGAAGTCGTCTGCGTGGGTACCTCTGTCACACTTATTTCTACCCCCAAGCAGCTATATTTATATAGCTGTGTTCCGGTTTGAAGGGTGAGATATGGCAGAGAAATTACTGGGTACTGTGACGAAACATCCTCAGGTCACAGGATTGGCAGCGAGCGAGTAACATCCCAGTGGTGTTGCGAGCGTCAATAAGCTGCGGTGACCGCTTACTATCTAATGGGGCTGCATGGTTATTGCCAATCTAGTTGTATAAAAAAATTACGGTCTGCTTGATGGTAAGCAGTTACCGTAGTCAATGGATTCTTCTGGTCTTTACGCCTTTATGGAGAACCTCATGTATTGGCCCCTTGGGAAAACTTCAACATTGAGAGAGTTCATTCCATAACATGTTATTGCGAGTGAGTGAGGTCGCCAGTAACCTCCTAAGGAGTAGCTATGTGGGGGTCGTTGCGCGAGTGAGACTTAAAGAATTGCAAGCTATCATAGGCTACGGTAACCGCATTATATTAGGGGGGCCGTATGCTTGTGTGCCTCCAGGCGGTGAATATAAAATAAACCAGTTGAGAATGCGCAAGCTTGCATTGCCAGAGGAACACCTGGCTCGTCAATTATATAACAAACCATATTTTTTTTTAATTTGTCGGCCTTTTTGACCATATCCTTATGAGATAGGAACGGTGGTCCTGAACATTCCTATTCTAATTTTTTATGCTGAATCTGAATCTGAAGTCAAAATTCGAAAAAGGCGACCGACAAACGCACAGACAAACGCACAGACAAACGCACAGGACAAACGCACAGACAAACATATAGAATTCATATAGGAACGGTGTTCCTGAAAACAGTTATATATATGTCGAATCGGAACGATGGCGCCGTCGCCGGTTGTCAACGATTATTAGCATTTGTAATTATTTCTGAGCGAATGTCAAAGAATCTTATTTTATTTGAAGTTAACTTCAAATAAAATAAGATTCTTCTTCTTCTTAATCTTATTTTAAGTTATTTTGTTTAACGTTGTAAACAGATGGAGCTGTACGTTGGACCTACTAAATCTATGCAGTAGAGTAGTTTCAGTCTATGATTATTGTTTCATGTTGGCAATGTTTTCTTTTTGATTAAAGACAATGACTTCGGTTAACCAATCATATTTGAGAATTCTGTATTGTTATGTTGGTATCACTGTACAAGTAACGATGATTGGTGGAAACGCAGGCGTGCATTTCTCCCGCGCCTGGGCATGGTTCTTGGCGGGGACGCGACATCACTTTTGAGGCGGGAAGACAAGGTTGCAGGATTCTCTGATTCGATCCGCGTTCGAAGTAGGTCCGTCGCCAAGAGACTTGTCAGTTTCCATCTAATTCTATAATCATAACGCGTACTGTAATTAATTGTAATTGCTAAATTAAATTATCGTACCGAGTTATAAGTTATTGTGACTTTATAATATCGTGTGCATAGAAATAAAGCTGAAGTGTGTAACTTTCAATCGGATTTTATTTCATCTACCGTCGGTGTTCATCTACCATTTCTGATACCCATGAGTGCCCACATTTGCCCGCTCCAGCCACACAGGATACGACATATATATGTTTAATTCAGTGTAAAAAAAAAATATTATTGGATATTTGTTGTGCGAAAGGCAAATTCCAGACAGTTTGTTCTAGACAGTTTGTTTTAATGGTACTCGTACGAGTAGGTCCATGCTTCGTTGCCATGGCTGGTCCGGCTTTGGCTTGTTGATGGCGCAATTACCCTTCACATGGAAAAAAAAGCGCAAAATTTGTGGCCTAACGTTTGCTGAGAGCTCGATGCCGTCGTTGCGCGCGTCATTCTAACCGAACACGCAGGTTACGCAACGTCCACCGCAGCCCGTCTATGGATGGGTTTACCTATCTCGAGTTTCTCCGTGCTTCGGAGGGCACGTTAAGCCGTCGGTCCCGGCCGTTGTCGATAGATGACAGTCATTAAGCTAAGTCAGTGGCCCTCGGGCGGCTTGAAAACACTGGCCTCCGCCAATCCGCATTTGAGCAGCGTGGTGGAGTATGTTCTAAACCCCTTCGGTTGAAGGGAGACCCGTATCCCTGTAGTGGGATGAGTAAGGGTTGATGTGGTGCTGGCTTGCTGACCGCGGTCGTAATTATGACGTAAGATAGAGAGTTGGTCTGAAAGAAAGCGTCGGTGTTAAGATAAAGGCATGTTCCGTTGGTTAGGACAGAATGCAGGATGTTTTTTTTTTTTATGTTACGTCAGGAGGCATACAAGCATACGGTTCACATGATCTAAAGCGGGTACCGTAGCCTATTAACGCTTGTATTAAGTATTTATATTAAGTATCACTCGCGCGATGTCTCCTCTGCTGCTTACACAGCACCTCCTTGGGAGCTTACTGGTGACCTCACTAACACGCAGGAACACAACAACCCTATAGGTAGTTGTTATTTGGCGAAGCAGATATACAATACGAAAGTGGAAGGATGTAGATCTGAGAAACCAAAATAATATGTTGTTACACTTATAGATGACACACCCAAAAAATAGAGATGAGAGACCCACATTCCTCAAATGGACGTGGTGTTCGCAATGCTTATGTTATCCAAGTCTCAAGTTAGACCGCACATGGAGTACTGTAGTCACCTTTGGGCCTCACCTAGATAGCAGCTAGGATTTTGTGTTTGATGTACAATGGGCTGTGTTGGATACCAGTTAGGACCTTGTGATTCGGTTCAGAGACGAGCTATGAGAAGGCGATCCCAAACTTACAGATGGTATTAAACCCATAAGTATAAGGCGAGATTTTGCCTCCCTTTTTATGTTCTACCGATTGTACAATGGGTTGTGTTGGATACCAGCTAGGACCTTGTGATTCGGTTCAGAGACGAGCTGTGAGAAGGCGATCCCAAGCTTACAGATGGTATTGAGCCCTTAAGTTTATATGTTAATCATCTGATTGGTGAGCTCAGCAGCGCCGGCGTGGGCTGTACTGTCGGAGGGACTTTTGTAAATAATGTTAGTTATGCTGATGATATGGCGTTGTTGAGTCCATCAATCAATGGTCTCAGGAAGCTGATATCTACCTGTGAACGATACGCGGAGACTCATGGCCTTAGGTATAATCCTGTGAAGAGTGAGTGTATGCTGTTTAAGGCTGGTACTAAATATTATCCCCATATACCACCAGTGGCACTCTGTGGCGTTTCACTTAAATTTGTCACACAGGTCAAGTACCTGGGGCACTGGGTCACCGAAAAACTAAATGATGATGTAGATAATGAGCGGGAACGCAGGGCGCTAGCAGTCCGGGGTAATATGTTGATTCGAAGGTTTGCAAAGTGTACAAATAGTGTGAAAATTACTTTGTTTAGAGCATATTGTCAGACCTTCTACACTTGCAGCCTGTGGGTCAACTTTACTCAGAGGGCGCGTGGCGTCCTGCGTGTACAATATAACAACATGTTCAGGGCGCTGTTGGGGCTGCCACGACATTGCAGTGCGTCAGGGATGTTTGCTGAAAATCGGGTAGATGACTTTTATTGCATTATGCGTAAAAGGGTCGCCTCCCTGATAAGGCGGGTGCGTGGCAGTTCCAACAGCCTCCTGAAGACGGTGGCTGACAGATTGCACGGACCGATGTTTCAATGTTACAGTGACATGCATGCGCCTCCATTGCCCCCTAGTGGAATAGGTAGATGTCAAAAATGATGATATATAACTTTATTTGTATTATTTTGCTATTTTTGGACTTAAAATGTATTCATTAATGACTATCTGTTATCATAATTTTTGACATCTGAAATATTAATCAATTTATAATAATAATGTTAATTATATGGATAATTTGTTCTGAAATAAATGACATTTAATTAATTAATTAAGTATAAGGCGAGATTTTGCCTTCCTTTTCTATGTTCTACTGATTGTACAATGGGTTGTGTTGGATACCAGCTAGGACCTTGTGATTCAGTTCAGAGACGAGCTGTGAGAAAGCGATCCCAAGCTTACAGATGGTATTGAGCCCTTAAGAGTAAGGCGAGATTTTGCCCCCCTTTGTGTGTTACCTACCGATTGTACAATGGGTTGTGTTCTGATGAATTGTCACATATGATGCCGACAGGTTTACAATCGCACCGCTCGCCGAAAGCGAGGAGTTCACTCGTACCCCTGCCAGCCGTCGTCCACACATAATTGATATCGAGACAAGAGTTTGAATATGCCCCAATCATATTATTTTACATCATATACGTAGAATAAACGCGGTTGAAATGCGAGCGTTGCGCAAAATTTGTGGCATAAGGCTTGTAGACAGTATTCGAAATGATGAGGTTAGAAGCAGAGTTGGTCTGAAAGAGAGCGTCGGTGTTAAAATAAGAAGCATGCTCCGTTGGTGCGGACATGTAGAAAGAATGCAGGATGAAAGAATGACGAAGCAGATATACGATGCAAAAGTGAAAGAATGTAGGAGCCGAGGAAGGCCAAGACTTACCTACCATGATCAAATTGGTCGTGTTCTTTCAGAAGGTGACGGCAGGAGGAGAAACCGGCGAGCGTGCATGAAAAGAGCAATGAATGTTAAAGAAGCGAGTGAGATATACAAGGATCGACTCACGTGGCGCTCGCTTCTCTCTGCCTACCTCGTAAGGGATTTGGCGTGAAGTTATTGATAGATAGATATACGTAGCCTTCGGTATTCATTCACATTATACTTGAGACAGGAAGCGGCCATTACTGTGCTCCACAATCTGACTCGGGTTTCAACAAGTCCTTTCAGCGCGCATACAATGCTCGCTGCATAAAAGACGAATGCATGCGAGCATCAGGGATTACCGGCAGTGAACGGATAGCGGATGTTAATATTCTATGTATTCCGTATCTCAGTGTTTTGTTTTTCAATATCTTCATGCCAGGTTGCTTGCGAGGTAGGCACAGATAATCGAGCACCATCAGACACGGCCCTTACACACCTTGATTCGCGCTTCTTTATCATTCATAGCTCTTTTCCTTCTGATAAAAGATAACGCGAGTTCTTAAAGACCCTTATTAGCCGAACTTTAAGTCACTTTTATTTTTTTATATAGTTTACTGTATAAATAGCCCTAATAAATTTGTAACCCTTTTTGTACACTCTTTTCCTCAACAAGTAACATAACAATTTGGCTCCCAACGCACCGCAGTGGTAACTTCGTCAGCCACAGTGGTCCACAATAGAGGCTGTAGGTTTTATAATTGGGATTAGTTAGACGTCCGGTGTTTAACGGGTTTGCAAAAGTGAGTAAATTCCCGACGGTTCACCACGTAGCCCACAGCAGGAGGCTGGAGGTCTCCGACTCTGTGCCCTCAATCTTTACTTCTTCGAAACTAGTTGCAGACTCACTTGTTTTTCGTTTTTCGTCCTAAACATCTGAGATTTCAAATTTGAATTTTATAAAATGATAATAATTTGACAATTGTCATAGATATAACATAGACAATTATCTAATAATTTTTACAATGTATATTATTCAAAAGGATATTACAAGGTCCACTTTTCCTACTGGGTTGTGGAGGTGTGACGGCATTCGTTCCATGAAAAAATTATACCGGAAGTCTTATTCAACGAAGGACGTTGCTCGCTAATGGCAATTGTTATACTAGTCGATGAATTCGGTGGTCATATACAATGATACTTCAACATCCAGAGAGAGAACCATGGGTTGGATGTTCGATTCCCGCATAAGATAAACATTTTGGTGCGTGAACATATGTTTCACTTGGTCCATAAGTTATTTAGAAAAGTAGGGCGCATTAAAACATTTAGCGGAATACCTCTACGCCTTAAAAAATGTAACCGTAAGTTGGTTACTCCCAGGAAGACGAGCTCGGTGGCTCAGTTTTGAATGACGCGAGTTTGACACCAACGTTCGTGGGTTTGATTACACACTACATAAGACAAATATTTGTTTGCCTGAACATATCTATTTGTGTTGGTCTGGATGTTTTAAGAGAGGTAGGGCGCATGAAAGCAGCCCGTCTGGGGAAGTACCTTCACCTCACAGATATCCACAGCCAAATAATAACTCCCTAGAGGGTTGTTGTATTCCTGCGAGTGAGTGAGGTCACCAGTAAGCTCCTAAGGAGTTGCTGTGTAAGCAGCAGATGAGGTATCGCATCAGTGATACTTAATATATTACAAGCGTTAATAGGCCACGGTAACTGCTTTACATCAAGTGGGCCGTATTCTTGAATGCCTCCCGACGTTGCATAAAAAAAACCTTCTAAGGAGTTACTGTGTTACATGATTAGTTGTTAAAGCAATTCTCGATGTCGGTACTACTTTAAATCAACGGAGCCATATTTCTGAAGTTGTATGAAAAAAGTTAATGTAGAGTCTCTTATTAATTAGTGAATACATTTAGCCAGCCACAAACCCTAGTCCTGGTTAGACTTGAGTACTTTGTACATAAGTGCTATTAACGCGGCACTAAACAGTTCACAAACGTGGCGACGCAGTTTGTACAGTGCATTCTAAATGCATTCAGTTTACATGCACTGTTAGCGATGTACACTATTCTAACAATGGTTGTTCGCGGTGCACTGGCTAAATGATACATGAAGTTAGCAAATGTAGAGTTTCGGGACAAAGATCAGAGTTCCTATTCGCATGTTTGCCATCTTTTTTTAAGAGGTAGGTTTTTTTTACACAACCACGGGAGGCATACAAGCATACGGTCCACCTGATGTAAAGTACTTAGGTTGCTGGTCGTCTACATATATGTCTACATGAGAGGTGCAGCGCTGGTTTCTTCTTGTCATAACACCCGAAACCCCGTTTACAATCAAGTGATCGTTCTGATGTTTCGGAATTTTCTATAAAGTGTTAACTTTTCTAAAACATAAACTTCTTGACCCGATAATGCATTGACCACATAATTAGGTCTGTACAAATGTACACCTGTTTTATAGAGTATGCGGCTTAATGCACAGGCCTAATGCAGTAGGTAAATTTAAATGTATGTGTAATCTAACTTTAAGCACGATAATCTAAACTAGAAGAATATATAAATATATATTGCTCATATGAAAGGAAATTTATTTACTCTTGAATTATATTTGAATATGCCATGTAGAATATGGAAATATGAAAGTTAATTTAAGTTTCCTATTAATTGTGTCTGAAAGCGATTGTAAAGTATAAATACATGAATATATTCTCTTTATATAAGTTTGTGCATTACTTTGTTTTACCTCCCTGATAGGTTTAGGTTAAATCATGTGGAGCTCTTTCTTTCTCTCGTCTATTGTCCTTGAAACAGACTAATTATTAACTCTCCTGGTTTTGGCCTGCAAAACTACTCGAACCCACACTCTCTGCTCTGCCGCTACACACATAATTGTTAGAATGTATCGAATACGAGTGAGCGCAGATGCACGCTGGAGCCGCCATAGATGCATCTTCATTTTTGCATTATCCCGTTTTCTATTAGTATTGTCGGGGGCCGCTTGATCACACATCTTACGAAATATAATTTCTTGGACATTCCGGTTCCCACATGATGTATTCCTTCACCCCCGAGCTAGTGATAATTACAAATATGTACATAAATCTGTCCCGGATGCACATATATCGACTAAATGGCCGATGTTCTGTAAAAGGGTCAAGTTAAATTCCACCTCTAACCAACGAGCATCTATAAAGAATTTGATGAAACGTGCCCTTCGTTCTTTGGATGGCGGTGTATGGTCCAAACCCCTTCAACTGAAGGGCTTACACATATCCCTACAGGGAAATGTTGAAAGGTTGGTGTGGACTTTTATTAGTATATTTAGACTTACGAAAGAAGTGTACAGAGGAAGAGTGAGTGGAGACATGGGAAGGGACCGCACTAAATGCATACATATAGAACAAATTGGTGAATTAGTATTGTCTTATACATTGAATTAAACATTTTTTAACGGCTTACTTAAAAGGCGAAACCGGTCGGTAAAGATAATTATTAAATAAAATTCTGAAGTGGAATCTGTACAAGTGCAAGTATTAACATTAACGAGAATTTTTAACGGAAATATCGCGTATTTTATTTATTTTGTTGAACCTGACGTTTCGAACGCTTTGCAGCGTCCGTGGTCGCAGGAAGACTAAGGTGATATTTGTCATACATTGGTTATTCAATTATTACATCTACCGACATGGATGGATTAATTATATATGTACCGATTCCATACATAGATAAAAAACGTACAGGCGCTTCAGTCACTTAGTCAACAATTTAAAATCGCTGAAATATAACCTTTCTAATATTACAATGTCACTCGCGAGTCCAATCAAACCAAGTCAAACGTAAAAAATCATCCACATACTCCAAAATTAAGACTGTTTTCATCACAAAGTAATTTCGTTTGATTTTTATAACTTTTTTACGGGTTCCGTATTAGATTTGTGCGCATTCCATAATGGAAACTCTGCGGAGGTATTATTTTATGCGACACTTATTTTTTATTATACGTTTTCCAATTACAAAATTATGTCTCAGATTTCTCTATGAATAATATTACATGGGTTCATTAACGCGAATTGAATGCAATACAACTGAGATGAAGAAGAACACGTTGTGATAGAGAGCTGGATCATTGGTGTCATTCTAACCGAACACGCATGTTAAGCAACGTCGATCTCAGTTGTCGGAAGCCTATCAGCATGGGTTTATCTACCTCGAGCTTCTCCGTGCTGGGAGGGCTCTTTATACCGTCGATGCCTGTGGTTGTCGATAGGTGACCGTCGTTAGGTCAAGTGATCTTATGGGTGCTTGGAAACCACTAACCTCCGTCAAGTCAATTTTTTCAAGAGAGGGAGTACATCTACCTCGCAGAAAACCGCAGCCAAATAACAACTTCCTAGAGGATTGTTGTGATCCTGCGTGTGAGTGAGGTCATCAGTAAGCGAGGAGGAGTTACTGTGTTAGCAGTAAAGGTGGCATCGCGCGAGTGATGCTTAATGTGGTATAAAAATCCGCAGTTGAGCAGTGTGGCGGAGTATGTTCTAAATAAACACCGTCGATTAAATGGAGACCCGTATCTCTGCGGTGAGGATGAGTAAGGATTAGTAGTAACTACTTTACCTCAAGTAGAACTGGTAGTACAGACATGTTTAAAAAAAATTAAAGGTTTGCTTCCCCACTAAAATATGGAAAGCCACTTAAACCACGAAGTTCACTGAATAAATTAAATAAAAACTACTAAAAGTTGCGAGAGACAGCAAACAATTTTCATAGCTTCTCCAGCAGATGTCAAAGTTTGTGTACAAAGAACTCTGAAACTTCAGCGTTGAATTTTAACGCGTCCGTTTCAGATCCGCGAGATTCAAATAGAAAAAGCTCATCGAATTTTCCGCATCGTGTTTGACGAATGGTGGAATATATTACAGTTGGTGAATAAAAATACCTACTTCGCTGTTTTTGTGGCGTTGAAAGTAAAGGAAAAACTACCTAACACTGTACCTCTCTTAAAATAAGTTTTTTTTGAAGTGAAAACTTTTTTTGGGAGGAGTAAAAAATGTTAAACTCGCGTCAGGACACGTGACCCTGACCGTAAGATTTTGGTAAGAATTAGAACTTAAGTTCGCTGCAGCGCTAAAACATTAGTTACCTCTAATTAAACAATTAAAACATGAAGCGCTAGATCGTTCATAGGGCATTATTTTCTCGCGACCAAAACGTTGTAAGCGCCATGAAATTGTTGGAGTTTACGCGTTTCTTTCAACGTAGTTTATCAACATCGCTGTTTGGTTTAAGCGGCGCAGGGCGCTTGCGCAAGTGTGCGTGTGTGTTTGAGTTTTAGAGATTGGCGATGATGATGATGGTGAAAGAGTCGTTGAAATTATGGATGAAAGTTGATTTTTCTGAGAGATAAACTTTTTAATGTAAAATAATTGTAATAGTTCTGAAGTGTTAAATTTTTAATGTAATATAAATTGACATGTTTGTGTACGATAGCGCAATATATGAATATTGTATTTTACCACATACATGACAGTACTTTTATACTGATAGATAAAGCAATTCGTGCGAAATTATTCCCTAACCATTCCAAAATTTTCAAAAATGCACAACGTTAATGTTTAAGTTTTCACTTCAGCCGGCACTTCTGGAGTGCAACCCGTTTTTTTTATCTTTATAAATTTAAAGGATTTTTTGTATTATTCTATGTATCATAAGTATGCATTTACAAAATGTATTTACTTATGTTTATCAGTTGTCTAGTACCCATAACACAAGATTCGCTTACTTTGGGGTTATATGGCGCTGTGTAATATGCTAAGTCGACAACCCTGCAAATATCTTACGCTACAACTAGTAGAAATGATTTCCTACTTACTCGATGAGTAACTGCGCTGAATCTACTTCGCTTTATAAACCTAAGGCAACGTATAATTGCAATAAACACGGCAACCCAAGTAGCATTACAAAATGGTGTAAAACTTATACTATATCCTTGAAATGAAATGAAATGAAATGAAATTGTTTATTTGCACATATACAGTCATTTTTCTTTTTAAATGTAAGGCCAAGGATGAATATTGTTTGGCAACTGTATATTGCCTTAAAAATGTAGGCATGCAAAATATTTGGATACATTTAGTTACGAGATTTACAACATGTCAATTAATACAGTTATTCATAAATGTCAACATTAATTTAAATTAAAAAAAAAAATATTCAGTTTATTGCAATTACATATTTTTGATGCCAGGTTAAGTTATTCCGTCAATAGATATGATAATAATACAGGTCAACTTAAAATCTATAATTTAAATAGTCATTTATACAATAAAAGGAATTTTGGAGAAGCCATTCCTCCAGTTGTTTTTTAAATTTGTTCACAGGCAACTCCACGAATTTAGATGGCAATTTATTGAATAGTTTTGGCGCCATGTAAGACACATTTTTTTGGAAAAGTCGAAGATTACTTTTTGGCATAACAATTCTATTTTTTCTATTTGAACGCACATGCTCCTTTATTTGTGCACAGGTAACATATAATTCCAGATGTTGTTTAACAAACATGCACGCCTCCAAAATATATAAACATGGTAAGGGTAGTATTCCTAATTTTTTGAAAAGAGGTTTACAAGATTGTCTACACCCTACATTACATAAGGCTCTTACACATTTCTTTTGAGCCCTAAATACTCTTTCAATGTCACATGAGTTGCCCCAAATTATTAAGCCATAGCGTAACACGGAAGAAACAAAACCGTAATAGGCGTTCAGCGCCGTCTGAAGCGATGCAATTTGACGGAGTTTGTAAAGTGCAAATGCAAATCTGTTTATTTTTTTACATATAACACCGATATGATTTTTCCAATTTAGGTTTTCATCGATTGTTATGCCTAAGAATGTTGCAGAATTAGTTACGTCAATTTTTTGATCCCTACAATTTATATTTAGTGTCAGTCTTGGGCTTAAGTAAGTTTTGAATTGAACAGCCTTGGTCTTTGCAATATTTACTTGTAAATTGTTTAGATGAAGCCACTGTAAAACCCGTTCCAGTACACAGTTCACTTCATTTCCAAAGGTATTTGAGTTATTACATTTAAGCACAAGTGTACAATCATCGGCAAATAATATGCACTTTTGGTCCACATAGTTGGGTAAATCATTAATATATAACAGAAACAACAGCGGGCCTAAGATACTACCTTGTGGCACTCCAAATTTATTTATTTTTAATTGAGAACGGACAGTAATTTTCTCGTTATTAATAATTCTGCTAAGCTCAGTACATTGCTTTCTTTCATCCAAATAACTACGGAACCAGTATAGTGCCATTCCTCGAATTCCATAGCTCTCTAATTTTTTTAGTAGTATTTTATGATGGACTAAATCAAAAGCCTTGGACATGTCCAAAAATAGAGCTATGGTAGGAATATTTTCATTAAGATATTCACTTACCCTTTTAATGAATGAATAGCAAGCTAGAGTTGTCGATTTACCTTTTTGAAAACCATATTGATCTTTACTAATTATATCGTATTTATCTAAAAACTCATTTAATTTCCTGGCCATGATTTTTTCAAATATTTTAGCTATAACCGGAATTAATGTAATCGGTCTATAATTTCCAATATCTGTCGTATCTCCTTTTTTAAAAAGAGGTTTTACTACTGATATTTTTAATCTGCTAGGACATGTACCTTTTTCCATTGAAATATTTATTAAGTGGCATAAAGGTATTGCTAACTTGTGAGCACATAACTTGATAACTTTGGTATTTATATCATCATAACCAGTCGAGTTTGTATTATTTAATGTCATTATCGTGCGAAATATTTCCTCTTCTGTGACTGGAGTTAAAAATATACTATTACATATGTTAAATTTATTAGTGTTAACATAATCAGATTTGAATTAAACAATTTTTAACGGAAGTATCGCGTATTTTATTTATTTTGTTGAACCTGACGTTTCGAACGCTTTGCAGCGTCCGTGGTCGCAGGAAGACTAAGGTGGTATTTGTCTTACATTAGTTATTCAATTATTACATCTACCGACATGGATGGATTAATTATATATGTTCCGATTCACACAAAAATCGCTCACAGTGTCCGAACATTTTTTAGATCTTTGGGTTTGGGACTTGATTATTTTTAGGACTGGATCCTTGCCGTGGTACTTGCCAACCATCTTCTCTATTGAAATTGGGGTGTTTTCTTATTTCAATAGCCTCGCGCAACATTCTCGGCATGTAGCGATTCTCCTTGGCGAGGATTTGTGGTTTATCGAACCGGATGTACCGGATGTAAAAACTCTGCAGTATGTGAACATACACTGGACCAGCCAAACCATTACATCCGGTTCGATAAACCACAAATCCTCGCCAAGGAGAATCGCTACATGCCGAGAATGTTGCTCGAGGCTATTGAAATAAGAAAACACCCCAATTTCAATAGAGAAGATGGTTGGCAAGTACCACCTGCTTGGGATCCAGTCCTAAAAATAATCAAGTCCCAAACCCAAAGATCTAAAAAATGTTCGGACACTGTGAGCGATTTTTGTGTGAATCGGAACATATATAATTAATCCATCCATGTCGGTAGATGTAATAATTGAATAACTAATGTAAGACAAATACCACCTTAGTCTTCCTGCGACCACGGACGCTGCAAAGCGTTCGAAACGTCAGGTTCAACAAAATAAATAAAATACGCGATACTTCCGTTAAAAATTGTTTAATTCAATGTGTAACAATCGCGAAAACCTAAGACAATAATCAGATTTATTATTAATTTTATGATCATTAATTGTCTTGCTAATGTCAATAAATTTATTATTAAATGTCTCAGCAATGTCATGTATGTCATTCAATATTTTTCCATCATTATGGATTTCAGTTATCATGCTTTTAGGACTGTTTATAGTGTCAATGTTTTTTCGAATGATTGTCCAGGAAGCTTTACATTTATTTTTTGCAGACACTAGATATTTACCATTGTTAATTTTTTGTGCTCTGTTAATACATTTTTGAAGCACTTTGGAGTATTTGTCATAAATATGTTTCTGCGTATTTTTATTACTTGCTTTGGAGTATATATATTTATAATAGAGGCTACGTTTTTTGTAACAACTTTTTCGAATGCCTGTCGTTATCCAAGGCATTGTTTTACTTTTAGTACTAAGCCTAATTTTAATTTTTGGGAAACAGAGGTTAAAAAAGAGTACTACAAGATCATGGAACGTGTCGTACGCCTCATTAACGTCTGATTTATTTATTACTTCTGAAAAAGACAAGCTGTTTATGCAATCGTAAAATTTACGTAGGTTATCATTGCAAAAATCTCTTTTATATTCAAACCATGTTTTTATTCTACTGACATTGTTGTGAATCTTGAAAGACAAAAATTGACCTGTGTTGTGATCAGAGAGTGCTAGTTCATCAGCACGCCCTATGACTCCAGGTATATTTGAAGCAAATAAGTCAATACATGCGCTTTTCCTAGTGGCTGAATGTATGTTTATATCAATATTGTAATTTTGCAGTATACTATTTAATATGTCCGTATTTTTATCTGACTTAAGAATATCAATGTTCCAGTCTCCACATAGCACAATTTTACCTTCTTTTTTTGTCAATTTATTTAGTAATATATCAAGATTATTAAAAAAAATTGAAATGTTTGAGTTTGGTGTTCTATATATACAAATAATTTTTAATTTTTCTTTATTTAACTCGATGCCGCAGCACTCAAAATGACGAGGAACTGATAGCTCCTCTGCGATCAATAATTTATTACAATTTATGTCATGTTTTACCAGAACGCAAGTGCCACCTCTCTTTTCATTTTCTCGGGACCAAAAGGAACCTATTTTGTAATTATTTAAGGACACATTTTTTTCCGAGCCTCTTTTAAGAAACGTTTCACTTAAGCAAATAACATCTATATTTTGTTTTTTATTTTTGTACTCCTGTAACACTATTTCCAGCTCATTTAGTTTTTTTAGAATACTGGCAATATTTTGATGAAATATTAAAAAGTTATGATCTGATTGTGTTGTACAGTTTGAGTTCCTAGATTCGAAAAAATGTTTTAGAAGATGTATTACCTTTACTTAATTCATTATCTTTATTTATATGATGTAATTTATGAAAATAGTAAGGAATCGTACCCTTTTTTAAAGATAAGTTTGGTTTAGACTTTTTATCTGCGTTTTGTGCCGATATACTATTATTTTCACTCGAGATTGTTGACCTTTTCGCTGTCATTTTATTAAATAAATATGGAATTATTATAATATATAATTAATATTGTATATTGCTTCGGCTTAGGTTTATACGGTTTACAAATTTGTCGCAATTTACTAGGCAATAAATAAGTATTTGTATATGCTGCAACGTCAATAGCAAAGTTTATTTTGTGATTATATTGCTTCAACACGGATAATCTATTTTGTCTATAATTCTCATCTAGAGTTATAAATTTACAATTAGCATAATTATTTATTAATACTCGAATGTGCGAATTAAGCATATTAATATTCAAATAAGGGTTTGTAGTTATCTGCAGAATGTACACTTGTAAATCTTGGGAAGAGTACGACAAAAATGCACTTAAGTTTGCTAGCAGTTTTGATGGGTTATTGTCATTTGCACCTAAAGCTAAAACCAGTACATCACCTTTGCTGAGGTCGTCACTTAAATTACGTCTAAGAATAGCCGAACTGTTGGCGCCTGGCTTAACAATTGAAGTTACACTGTATGTGTCATTCCATTTATTCCGACGCTTTTTAATTATTAATGGTGCTAAACCAACGGCCTGTTGGTCGCCTAGGATGGATATGGTTGGTTTTTTATAATGCTGACTCTTCGATTTTGTTTGGTTTTGTGGGCTCGGTGATGAGTAGCACGGCGCAACACCTACTTTAATAGCTTGTCGGTTTAGATCATTGTTCAAAGTAGGTTCGATAATTGAGTCGTCAATAATGTGGCCTTGGTTACTGAAAGATACGCTAGATGGCTCTGTAACATCACTTTTATTTGTGGTAGTATTTTGTTTCGGTGAAGATGTGCATAATTTAGTGTCTTTTTTCTTAGTATACTGCGTGAATTTGGAGTTTCCTTTAAAAGGTGTCGATATTTTTTTTAATGTTTCGATAGTGCGATAAGATTTGCTTAATTCTTGTTTAAGACATATATTTTCAGTATTTAGATTTTCTATTTCCTGATGTGCTGATTCAAGTTCTAATTGCAGTTCCTCTATTTGAGTTTTTAAGCAAATTATTTGACTTTCATTTATGGATACGTCACGAAGGCTTTTAATAGTTATATCCATTTGTGTAGAATTCGATATGTCATATCCGCATATTTGTTTAGATAAATCAATATAAGATTTAGATTTTCTTAATTTTCTTTTAGTGACATAGTCCGGCGTCTGCTCCATAGTCAATCTTCAACTTATCCTGTCTTATGTATTTATAATATTATCATATAAAATTAATAACCATAAAAATTGTATTCAAAGCAATAATTATCTTGAAAAAAGAAACATGAAGTTGCTGGGACTCGAACCGAGAAGCTGGTGAATACAACTGTTGAACTAACAATGTCGCCAAAGACTGTTAATATTTTTTGTTGAAACAAAGTATTACTTTCGTCCTACGTAATTAATATGTTACGGAGAATAATTCCAATTTGAAATGATAAATACAATTATTGCACTTTCACCGTTTAATAACATTTGTCACTACCTTTAAACTGTATTGTTTATTCTTCACACATGATTAGAGTCGTTACTGTGGATGATTTTATTTTGAACGTGATAAATACAAGTACCGCCCTTTAACAACTTAATAATATTTATCACTACTTTTTAATATATATTGTTTATTATAATTTTATATTCACTTTTTATTCACCTTTGTTCATGTTTATGTAATTGTAATAATTGTTTATTTTATATCACTGTTTATGTTGAGAATAGGAATATGAAATTTTAATTTCGTAATTTAGTCACTTAAATAGTATCCAAACTCGTCACGAATAATATCACTTCAAACTTCCGTAATAATACTCACACTATGACTGTTTATGTACTTAATTAATCACATTTATAATTTAAAATCAAAAATATTGTGCGAGACAATGTTTATATGGCGTAGTGTTGCCAGTCCGTCCTTAAGAGGGGGCCCTTAAGAGGGGGCTTAAAGATAAGTGACACCCTCATTTTGTTTTCAGGAACACCGTTCCTATATGAAATCTATATGTTTGGCTGTGTATGCGTTTGTCTCTGTGTGCGTTTGACTGTGTGTGTGTGTTTGTCGCTTTTTTTCGAATATTCGAATTTTGACTTCAGGTTCGGATTCGGCATAAAAAAGTAGAATAGGAATGTCTGAAAAATCAACCTCCTATCTCTTAAGGAACATGGTCAAAATGGCTGACAAAGTTTTAAAAATAATAATTAAATTGTTATATAATTCACGAGCCAGGTGTTCCTCTGGCAGTGCAAGCTTGCGCATTCTTAACTGGTTATTAATACCTCCTGAATTTAAGACCAATTCCAAAAAAGCGCTCAATACAGGCACTAAAGAAGTTATTCATGTTTTTTGAGACATATTGTTTTTATTATTTATGCACAATTAGTCACAATTTGGTCCAATAAGCAATAATTTAAATTATGGTTACTTGTATATAGATAAGAAATACAAGATATGTTTCAAAATGACATAAATATGATTCTTCAGTGCCTGTATTGAGCGTTTTATGGTATTGGTCTTATATTCAGCGTTATTAATGAGACAAAATGAGGGCGCCACTTAGCTTTGTGCCCCGTCTTACCACACACTGTACAATAGGCTGATCGCCTAGATACTGACTGTACACACAGAATACCCTTTAGTCGTCATATTACGAATATCCGATTATATGAGTATTTGGGGTCCTAAAACGCCTCGTTGTAAAAGTCGATGTGGACAGAGGCGCAGTTTGTCCGCACACAAAACGCCCCAATTACACGCTGTACTCGTAGTGCTGGAGACCCACATAAAGCTATACTGTTGCTGTACAACGTAAGAACTTAAAAAGATATACCGACCACGGCAGTCACATTACGGCAATGGTGTAAAATCGACTTTTTTGCGGTCTGCAAATCCGCGCCGTCGTGGTCGGCTTGTGGATACGTAACCATGCCAACGAAGCAAGTCGCAGCGTAGACCTGGACGCCAGCCTTTCCCCCTCTGGGATCGGCAAGATTCCCAGGGGCAGGGGCTTCCCTTGGGGGCTACCCTCGCCAACCCCAGTTATCGGTTAGGTAGTTAAGTGGTTAGGTGCACAACCGGTGCACACTAAGACTGACACCGGGACATATGGTAAGGACTTTTTATTTTTTTATTATGAATAGGATTAGTGGGATCCGATACCTAAGACTAAGGATTTGACGAGGATATTTTACCAGAGGGAGACTTTGTACGAAAGTCGTCTCCGTAGGTACCTCTGTCTGACCTATTTCTACCGCCAACCAGCTATATTCATATAGTTGTGTTCCGGTTTGAAGGGTGACAGAGAAATTACTGGGTACTGTGACGAAATAGCCTTAGGTCACAAGATTAGCAGCGCGCGCGTAACATCCCCATTGTGTTGCGTGCGTCAATAGGCTGCGGCTTTATTGCACCATATAGAACAGTATACATATTAAAATGACAACTTAAAATTAAAGTGCAAAAGGTGGTCTTATGGCATAGCGATGATATACTCGTATATTGATTTTTACATAGCAACTGCCGTCAGACTTCTACAATCCTGAGAGAAAATCAGATTCTTAGGTTAGGTCAAGCGTATTTCGTAGCGTAAAAGTGGTAATTACAAATATATAGGTATAATTCGAACCAGCATTTACTACATCATCCCTTACTTATCCCATTGCTGGAATACGTGTCTCTATTCTATCCTTCAAAAAGGGTTTAGAGTACACTCCACCACGGTGCTCTGCAGATTGGCGGAGGCTTTCAAGCCGCTCGAAGGCCACTGACTTTATTAAGATCTTCGTCGTTAGAATAACAAGCTATAAGGTTGTAACTTGTTACATCTACAGCACCTAAAGATGCTTCATGGAGAGGCGAAAACATTCTCGCTATACACAACGCAGTGCTGGTCTCGACGCTTACTTATGGAAGCGAAAGCTGGGTATGGCAGAGAGAGCATAAATGTAGAATAAACGCAGTCGAAATGTGAGCGTTGCGCAAAATTTGTGGTGTAACGCTTTGTAGACCGTATTCACAATGATGATGTTAGGAACAGAATTGGTCTGAAAGAGAGCGTCGGTGTTAAAATAACAAGAGGCATGCTCCGTTGGTTCGGACATGTAGAAAGAATGCAGGATGAAAGAATGACGAAGATGATATACAATGCAAAAGTGCCAAGCCAAGACTTACCATAACCAAATTGGTCATGTTCTAATAGAAGGTGATGTCAGGAGCCCTAGAAACCGGCGAGCGTGCATGAGAAGAGCAATGAATGTTACGAGTGAGGTATCTAAGGAAGTTATAAATATGTAGCGATTTATTATCTTGTTTATTTTATGGATTTATACTAGATATTTCAAGACAGTGATTTGTATTGTCTAAATAAGACTATTAAAGTCAATACATACGTTTTATACGTCCACCATTGAGGGTGGGGGTGTATGGTGTTTTCAATTCAATTCAATATAAGGGACGGCACTGCGACGGATTTGTCACTTGTAGCATGTTATTCTTACGATAAACATCTACAGCGCCTGATGATGCCTCGTGGAGAGGCGAAACACGTGTCGCAGCGACGACCAGGCCAGTCGTGGCAGCGACGGTGGTGGTGGGGGCATGCAGATTCTGTTCCAGATGGCGGACGACCGCAGCAGCCGAGGCAGAGACTACCGGAGAAGCCATGGCAGCGTCGGCAAGTTACATTTACTAACAGTAGTGGGTGGGTGCCGGCCGGAGCTAGGCCGCATGAACTAATTGGTGGCGGAAGCACACAAAGCAGATTAGATCAAATTGCATGTAAATTTGACTTTCGCAAAATAACGCCTGAATCTATTAACTTTCTTTTTTGTGTGCGCTTGGCTCCACTTCGCCTAATGGTAAGCGATGATGAGACCTACGATGGAGCGAACTTACCCAGAATGTGGCCATTCACCATTGACTTGAAGAGACCTAGGTTGTATTTCTCATGGAACACCGATGCGTGCAGGGCATTCATTTCTTAGGTAAGGTAGATGTACATACATACTTACATACATAAAATCACGCCTCTATCCCGTAGGGGTAGGCAGAGACCACTTCTTTCCACTTGCTACGATCCTTACATACTTGGTTCGCTTCGTCCACTTTCATTATTCCCTTCATACATGCTCTTCGGTTTAGGGATAGATTTAAGATGGATGTATTTTAATTTATTTTATATTTATATCTTGCAGTGTGCACAAATCTGAAACGATTGCTGTGTGGGTTTTTAATTAACGTACATCGCTCGAGTAGCTTAGCTGCCTGTGATTTGAATGCGACGCCCAAAGCAATTCAGAGGTGGAAATTAAAAGGAGGCTGGTTGGGGGAATATACCTTACGAGTTTAAATGTATCCTCAATTATAATTAAGTAAAATATTTCAAAACAAGTTTTACTTAGAGTACAGGCATGTAAGAGGGGTAGGGCACATAAAAGCAGCCCGTCAGGGGAAGCACCTCTACTTCACAAAGAACTGCAGCCAAATAACAACTTCCTAAGGAGTAGTTGTGTTCCTGCGTGTTAGTGTGGCCACCAGTAAGCTCCTAAGGAATTGCTGTATTAGGAGCAGAGGTGGCATCACGCGAGTAATACTTAATGTATTACAAGCGTTCATTGGCTACAGTAAGCGTTTTACACCAAATGGGCCGTATTGTAATATTACTAATTTAAAAAAGGGGCTAATAAAAGGAGAATAACAAATTTATTTAGGACTGATATTTACAATAAAGGATTATAAAAAAAGTTCTAATGTTCGGCTAAAGTTCATTGTTCACTGGTCGGCAGCTCCGGACGGAAATAGAAGCCGCCAGCTGCAGACGAGCTCGTCAGCGAACCT
The DNA here is from genome assembly GCA_947507595.1 of Pyralis farinalis. Lineage (NCBI taxonomy): Eukaryota > Metazoa > Arthropoda > Insecta > Lepidoptera > Pyralidae > Pyralis > Pyralis farinalis. The sequence continues at coordinate 39,573,784 of OX382261.1, read as the reverse complement.
CAGCTAGCGAGCAGAACCGTAAGGGGCTAACGGACGTCGGAGATCACAAGGCGCAGTAGAGAGTAGGAGTCGGCGGGTGGTCAAAAGGTGCCGCCGCCGATGTAGGTACACCGCGTAGCCCACACAGCTGGGGCTGGAGGTCACAGGCGCGGGTGTCAGTGCAGTGCACCGGATTAGATCTCAGTGTAGATTGCCGTAGTTTCTTCTAGTCTGTCATCTACAGAACATTGCATTTTTAAATATTTAAATTTTCTTTATTAATTCTCATCACAAATTATGACAATGACATTTTATAGGATCGATATATACAAAGACATTAAAAAAACGTTGTATATATATTAATATTATAGTATGCTTGTATGCCTCCCGACATAGCATAAAAAAAAAATTGGTTGCCTGTAAAGTCGGTTTACGGGCGATAATTTTACGTGATAACGTCATAAGAAAACATTCAACAGTTGAAAAACAGTTCACGTGTAGGTTGTGTGCTGCCACTGTCTCTCTTCTACTCGCATCGGCCAATGAAGTGGAAGAGAGATAGATGCGTCACAAGCCGAATGCTTAGACCGATCGTGCCTCTCTATCGCTTGTTCAGCGCTCTCGCTTACACGCTCGGTTCAGGCGAAACATGGCACTTCTTCATGCGTGCAGCCGGCGTTCATCGTTCATTTAATATATTTTTGACGTGATAACGTCTTATAAATTAAGACGTTATCACGTCAAAAATATATTAAAAGACAGATAAAATTTACATTTTTTCTTTCAACGGACAGGCTCACTACTCATACCCACCACTGTGTCTCCTGTATTGCCGGAATTAACAGCGGCGACCACAAAAAAGACAATGAACAGTGAAGTTCATTGCTGTCTCGGGGGTTAAACTACAGCTGCCTTGGAACTCACAACGAATTTAATCAGAAGAAATTTGTAGGAGTAGAAAGTTTTGGAATTGACTTCCCCTCTTGGCAAAGTGAGAGACAGAAATATGACAAATAAGTCATTTAAAAACCTCAAAGAGATGGCTAGTCAAGTGAAGCTCAACTGCCGTGCCCCACGGTTTATCAAATATTTAACACTACTGGGACCTAAACTGTGAGTTGTTACATAAAAAATTACATTTAGCAAATATTTAGGGTTCCAGCGAGAAAGTTTAGAAACCAATCTTAACGACTGCCGAGAGGCGGCAGCGTTCAGCATAATATAATAAACACGACTGTGAAAGCTCCTTTCGAAGCCGCAGCCTAAATGGAACGCATCCGCATGGAAACTTGGCAAATGGCTTCGCATATTTGCCGCACAAATATAATATTCGAGCCGTCTAAGCAGACTACCACGCTCGCTTAACGCTTTGTGGCTAGTACAGCTTTTGTTGCTTTTAGCTTTCAGTTGTAGTTCCGTTATTTATGGTTCTGAGCGTTAACTTATTGTTTGTGGTTGAAATTTTGGTTTACGGCGTTATCTTTCCGGCGGAATTATATTTTTCGGAGCGTAATTAAATTATGGCTCCTCTAAATATTTTATTTTTCCCACCTGAATCAACTAAACAATGATTAACATACGTAAAATACATTTTTTTATAAATACATAATTAGGTATCATAATTATGATACATAGAAAACACCCGGAATGCATACATATGGGTCTCCCTTCAATCGAAGGGGTTTAGAGCATACTCCACCACGCTGCTCAAATGCGGATTGGCGGAGGCCAGTGTTTTCAAGCCGCCCGAGGGCCTCTGACTTAGCTTAACGACTGTCGTCTATCGACAACAGCCACGACCGATGGATTAACGTGCCCTCCGAAACACGGAGAAACTCGAGATAGATAAAGTCATCCATAGACAGGCTGGGGTCGACGTTGCTTAACCTGCGTGTGCGGTTAGAATAACACGCGCAACGACACCATCGAACTCTCACGATGCTATCGTGCTCTCAGAAATCACAAGCTCTCAGAAAAAAATACAAAAGGAAACACCCAGACTAAGACACATAGATGTGTTTATACCCACAAATATTTGTTCTGTGTGAGAATCGAACCCATGAGCGTTTTTGTTAAAAGAGCGTTACTAACCACTGCGCCACCGAGTTTGTCAATTTATAATGTAGAAACTGTACGGAACTGTAACTAAATTTCAATATTATACATATAACTTACTTCCAGCCAAGGTTTTCCTAAAGGCTAGCGTGGGAATCTTCTAAAAAGGCGTCATTTTTTTCAGCTATATACAAATGGACATACATTTAACAACTTGTCTGCAGTCGGTCGTAATACACCATGATCACGACCCGTTTTGCGCGGTGAATCGGTCGTGATACACCGTCATCACGACCGACTCACGGCCGGGTATAAAAAACTATAGGTACAGCTTCTCTCCTGGATCTTAAGTGAAGTTTAAGTGAGGTAGGTGCATCAAAGCAGCCCGTCTGGGGAAGTACCTCCACCTCACAGAAAGCCGCAGCCAAATAACAACGCTCTAGAGGGTTGTTATGTTCCTGTGGGTGAGTGAGGTAACCAGAAAGCTCCTAAGGAGTTGCTGTGTAAGCAGCAGAGAGATAATATATTACAAGCATTAATGGGCTACGGTAACTGCTTTACATCAGGTAGGCCGTATACTCGTATGCCTCCTGCTGACGTTGTATAAAAAAAATCTTCTGCTGACCACACGTACATATATGTCCTGAGTATGACATACAACTAACGTGACCATTTATTTTCTGACTCAAAACAGGACGTCGGTTTATTTGTCTCAATTAGTAGGGCCGATTTATAAAGTAAACTCAACTTTGAGAATACCAGTCTAGGTTCTCAATGAAAAAAGACACATTTTTTCAATTATTTTTTATATTTATCATAATAAAGTATAAAAAATATTTATTTTCAGCCCATAAAATTTCTAAACAACTGATCGTAATATGATTAATTTCGGCGCACAATCATTGTAGAGAAAACTTTGATTTTCTTGTGTTGTGTGATAGTCTCAGACGCCTTCTGCCGCGGAGATATCTACAAGTTAGCGCGTCAGATTTTTTGAAAAAATTCGACAATGAAGAACTTTATGCAGCGGCGAGACGATTGGCATTTTTATGTTTGTTAGACTTTATACGCTGTTCAATATCACCCGCAACACTATGCGAGCCACTAAATTCTGTAGGACACTTATCACATGTGGCATCCGAGGGAGTATTTATTTGCTTAATAACCGGGTATTTTGTTTGTAAATTAACTTGAACGTACATTTACGTCTTGGCACAGTGAAATAAGATTCGAAAACAAAAATCTTTAAGTTAATTATCGCTACAAATGAGTTCAAACAAACTGAAGAACATATAGCGAGAAGTGCACATTAAATGAATGATGCAATATTAACATACTGCCGCTCTTCTCTAAACTTTCTTCGGACGCGGTGGATCAGCTATCGTCGTTGACGCGTTCCCTGCACCGCCCGCACCCGGTTGGTTCACCAATTATCGCGCGGTTTCTTGAAACGGGACAATTTTACGTCCCCAGGTTTTCTTTGGGGGCACAAAGAACCAAAAAAAGGATCTGTCCCATTCAAAACGGGACGTATGGTCACATTACATATGTCACAAGTATTCTACCGAGAATTCTTAAGTAGTTAAATTAACTCCTGATGAGAATTTTTCTAGGGATTACTGCATGAGGTTCTTCAAGAAAGGTGTGAAGAGGTTTTTATAGAGTCGGCAACGCACGACTAACTTTATTGCTGTTGAAAATGTCCATAGGTTACGGTAATAGATTACCATTAGGCCGTATACTTGTTTGTCACCTTAGTTGTATGAAACAAAACGAAAATACATGGCCACAGATGTTCAAAAATGTTCAAAAATAAAACCCATAATATGTTACAATGTTAATGGGAATAATTATAAGCAACGCCACGGGGCATACAAATATTCGTATTGTCTACCACTGCTGCTTATAAAGCGACTCTTTGGGAGCTTACTGGTAACTTCACTTACTCGCAGGTACAAACAACCCTCCAGGGAGTTGTTATATGATTGCGGAATTCTGTTGCTGGAGCTTCTGTCACAGTGGGATTGCTTTGCTAATATTCTTAGTATCCCTCTTTTAAAACCCACGCCAAATAGTCATCTTGAAGCACATAAATGTTTGTCTCGGGTGGGTATCGAACCCACGAGTCTTGGTGTATACGTACGTGAGGTGTTAAAATAAAGAAAGAAAAAACATAAATATTTTCATCACGGAACCACCGCTGTCTTCGCAATCCCAGTTGTAGCCGAAAATTTGAGAGAGACTCTACTTAGAGCCAAAAACCAATCCCATTAGTTCATGAAGATTTGAAAGAAACTCTACCTAGAGCCGTACAGCGTTATAGTGTCGGTTCCAATGAGAGAAATAAAACGCTCCTCTAGCTAAAGTATGTGCAGATAAAATGACAATAATTTAAGCTTCTGCCTACTTAAATCACAAAATTCACGTAACGTATTCCGTGGACCGTGCACCTGAAATATGTACATACTGCATCCCTCCGCTTCCGGCGTATGAAACGAGCAGTGTCTCTACTTCGGGTATTCGACTTCGTTTCATGCCATCAACCATTTTCCTGGCATGTAAAAAAGATTCCTAGTATTATTTTGCCACATTAACCATCTGTAGAACCAAATCCATCATCACCATCTCAGCTGAAAGACGTCCACCGTTGAACAAAAACCTCCCCCTTAGACGTCCACAAATATCGATCTTCTTGCGAATCTTTGTCAAATAGTCAGTGCACGTATGTAGGGTCGTCCTACGCTGCGTCTTCCGGTTCGTGGTCGCCATTGGAGAACATTTCTGTCCCAACGGCAATCCGTTCTTAGAGCTACCTGACCTACTCACTGATCCTTAGATCCTTAGAGTACTCATTTTACACAGAACTTTGAGCTTCCATATGAGATACATTGTTAAGGACCACTCTGTTCTGTGTCATAGGCCAACACAGGCAGCATATACTGGTGGGAAAACAACCATTTAGGTATCCTGAAGTATTTTGGACGAGAACAGTTTTGGTATTTTACCAGACGGTGCTTATCTGAGTCAGATTCGAAAACAGATGTCTTTTGAAGTTGGGCCTACTTAACTGGACCATTTGTCCCAGATTCATCCATACCTCCCAGAACGGAACTTCCAATATTCTCCTAACTAGTGAAAGAGGCTTTCACAAGCTAAAGGTAAAGCAGAGAGTTATTTAATTAGAAGCCCGGCTTGTATGTACCTCCATCTTATCTTCGTTGTGTTCTTGCGAATTTTCTCCTGAGAAGTTGCTGAAATGGAAGGGAGAAGGGCAACGCGGAAGCAGTATTTCAAAATTTGCAAGCATTAACCGGCTCGTACGCGACTATGTACTTGAATTTAACTGAGTTTCAACCATTTTTAATAACATATGTGCCTTTTGTGAACTAAAGATACTTTCTAAGTCATGCTGTTTTGTTACACTCTACCTTTCTTTGCAAATGCAAATGAGTCAATGTTGTAGGTAAGGTTGCACCGTGCCGCTAATTCCTGGGTAGTTTGACTCGGATCGGCTTCCACGATCTCCTTCAATTCAACGTTATTTACCTGTATGGGCGGTCTTTCACATGGTTCGTCCTTCAAGTTGAAGTTTCCATTACGAAAGGGTTTAAAACAAAAACGCACTGTGCGTTCATTAGCAGTCTCCTCTCCAAACGCAGCATTGTTATTGCGAGCCGTTTCTGTCGCGTTACTTCTGCGTTGGAACTCGTATTCAAAAATTACTCGCATTTTCGAACAACAAAAAATAATTGAAATTCGAAAATCAAATGTTGCATATTTTTTTAAAGATAAACCTCATAGGTATCATGTGAAAAAAGTTTCACTCGAAAATCTCACAGCATGAAGGTTTAATGTCAATTCAAAGTATGCATTACTATAAAATGGTAATTTCATATTTTAACCCCTATTATTTAATTCTATTCTATAACTTCACACCAAATCCCTTGCGGGGTAGGCAGAGGGAACCGAGCGCCACGTGACTCGATCCTTACATATCTCACTCGCTTCTTTAACATTCATTGCTCTTCTCATGCACGCTCGCCGGTTTCTAGGGCTTCTGACATCAGTTTCTGATAGAACACGACCAATTTGGTCATGGTAGGTAAGTCTTGGCCTTCCCCGGCTCCTACATCCTTCCATCTTTTGCATTGTATATCTGCTTTGTCATTATTTCATCTTGCATTCTTTCTACATGTCCGAACCAACGGAGCATGCCAATATCGCCTCACCGTGAACGTTCGGCACATCGCCATATGTTTGAGTTCTCCGTAAAAAACTCGCATAACGCGTCACCTGACGCACCGCGTCTCCAGGGTACCCTACAGACGGCGGTGACATATACACCTCAAAATTTGAATTTGATTAGAAGACTTCCCAATCCTTTAGAAGTCTTCCAGTGAAGTGGAGACACTGTCACCGCTTATACTTGGTTTAACCGACTCGCTTGGCAATTATAAATGTCGCGCATAAATTCTGTACCACCCCGAGGTGAGTTCATGCATTAAGGGCACACGTGTAGTAATTTATAGGACGCCGTTCTTCGACTCTCGCTTGTAAATGTAACAGACAATATTGTATTAACATACGCTGCTTGCTTCGTATATCACACGTCGAAATAGGCAAGACAGAACACTAATACTTGAGATATATGAATTATTAACTATGTCGCGTCATTAACTATGTCGAAAAAAGCTTAAGTGCGCTATGCACCTACTGTACGTCTTTGCTTTTCTTATAGCCCTATCTTGGTGCCCCGTTGTCAGTTGGTACGTCTGCCAACAAATTTCAATCTTTGGTACACATAATTGCTAATGAAAGTTTCGTTATTCAATGGAGAAAACAGGTTCTCATACAAACTGGGGCCTGAAGTTACAGAGCTGAAAATTGATAATTCATTCGAGATTATTCAATTTTGTAGTATTGAAACATGACTTACACCTCATGTAAATAACTTGAACCTTAGTTTCTATTCTACTTTATATCTTGCGGGGTAGACAGAGAGAACAGTGCGCCACACGGAAGTATCACTCGCGTTGCCAACCCTGCTACCCACAAACAGCAACTTCTTACAAGCTTACTGATAATTCCTCTCATTTGCTGGAATACACTAAACTGCAGGCAGTTGTTTTTTGGCCGTGGTTTTCTGAGAGGTAGAGGTACTCCTCCGGTCAGGACGATTTGAGGTACCTTACCTCTCTTCTCCTGCCTACATCTCCGGAATAAGGTTGGCTGTGATAGGTAAGCCTTGGCCTTCCGCTGTTCCTGCATCGTTTGCCACCAGAGTACCGTTCGCAATATAGCCTTATATAAGACGCAACTTACCCTGTGTCATCCCTAAAGATTGCTATCGAAATCGGTCCAGATGTTAAGAGTACCACATATATACACGAATTCTGAAAACACTACACGCCTTTTTGGGTAGTCGTGTATAAAGTAACTAGAGCAGTCGTTAGGCGGAACAGTACGACTTAGTACCTACACAAACAAGGCCTCTGAGAGGCGGCGACACTAACAATAAATCCAACACTTGCAATTTACGTGCACTCTCGATGCTCGGCGGGGATTTATAGGAGTGTTTGTCATTGCATACACGCCTGCATAATACATGCATTTTAATAAAACTTACGCCAAAGAATAAAATATGGCAGAAGCGAAAGTTACGCTTTAAAATTTTGAACAGAAGTCTTGCATGAGAGACAAAACGGCCACTGGAGCTAAGGAAGCAGCAGTTGCACGCATATTTTAGTTCAGAGAGTATACACGTGCAGGAAAAGACCGTAAATCTTCCTTCTTTAATAGTTATAGTATGTCCACGCGATTTCATTTGTTAGAGCAGAAATAACTACAGAAGAAAGCGGTCATACTGCTTAATGAAGCGATTTAATAATCGAGTGGGCTCTAGCACGGCGAAAGTCGACCCGTGTAAATACCCCTTAACACAATACAACATTAACTGAATTAAGTTTGTTGCACTCGCACTTCATAGGTAATCACTGACAATCAATGTCTTTGCGAGTTCTTTTGCAAAAACATAGTGAACCATTACGCTTCTGCATTTCTATAGCACACACACGCATGTAATTAAAAAAAATGTAAGCAACTAAGACCTATCTATCTATCTATAACTTCACGCCAAATCCCTTGCGGGGTAGGCAGAGAGAATCGAGCGCCACGCGACTCGATCCTTACATATCTCACTCGCTTCTTTAACATTCATTGCTCTTCTCATGCACGCTCGCCGGTTTCTAGGGCTCCTGACATCACCTTCTGATAGAACACGACCAATTTGGTCATGATAGGTAAGTCTTGGCCTTCCCCGGCTCCTACATACTTCCACTTTTGCATTGTATATCTGCTTGGTCATTCTTTCATCTTGCATTCTTTCTACATGTCCGAACCAGCGGAGCATGCCTCTTCTTATTTTAACACCGACGCTCTCTTTCACACCAACTCTGTTTCTAACATCATCATTGCGAATACGGTCTACAAGCCTTATGCCACAAATTTTGCGCAACGCTCGCATACTAGCTCACCTAGCTCTTCTATAATAATATAATAATAATAATGTATTTATTCAAAACCAGTTTACATATTTAGAAACATGTGATTGGTGCCCTCTTTTAAGTGTTAAAACACCTGTGCCAGAGGGCATCGCTCTTCCATAACACATTTTACATTAATTAAGATTGTAACTGTGATACATTATTTGAGTAGAAACTTATTACAAAAAGGAAAAAGAAGTTAAAGTTAAAATCTATATTACAATGTAATATATCTGTATGACTGGACTTGCGTATCAGCGTGTGTGTATGTGTGTGAGTGAGTGTGTGTATGTGTGTGTGAGTGTGTGTATGTGTGTGTGAGTGTGTGTATGTGTGTGTGAGTGAATGCATCTATGTCATAAAAGGTAGAGTGATACAGTGCCCGTCAAACAACTCGAACAAGCGCAGCAACGACGTTTAACTGTCCCTTACAAATGTTATATGAAATCTGTCCAGAACGAGACACCATCACCGCCAGCGCTCAGACGACATTGCCGCGCACTATATCAGATGCTACTTTTTAAGAGATCTTCTATGTTGTCGTAATCAAGAGCCTTAAGCCAAACGGTTACACGTTTTTTGCAGTCGTATAAGTTCAGTGGATATATGTTTAGTTTTTTGTTCACAAAATTGTAGAGGTGTGCCGATTGTTTTGTTAATTGGCGGGTGGCGAAAGCAGTATTTATTTTTGGTGCGGTCACTACTATATCTTTTCGTCGACGTCCCACTAAAAATTGTGTGTTGTACAGAAGATATTTATGCTTAAACAAAATGGTTTGCAAAATATACAACTTGCGTACAGATAGTAGGTCGGTAATATAATAAAGTTCGCTAGTAGGGAATCTGCGAGGCTTAAAATACATTACTTTAATTAAGGCCCTTTGAGCCCTTTCTATTTCGAGGAACTTTGTTTTAATTGCCCTGCCCCATATTGGGATGCAGTACGTTAAAATTGATTGAGCCAGTACTGTATATACGTTTTTTATGAGGTCCTTATTTGCCACGTGTCTAAGAGTCTTGAATACCCAAATAAGTTTTCTGATTCTATTAGAAGTGAGCTGAATTTGCATGTGCCATGAAAGCGTTTGGTCAATTATCACTCCCAGATATTTAGTAAATCTATAGTACTATAACTTGTCTATCATTTATAGATGCTTGTGATATCCAGGATAATTCTTCACACTGTTCGTATGGAATCTTATTCTATAGTCCCTAAGTAAAACCTCAGCGGGGATCGAACACTCCAGAACTTAACAATTCGCAATAACAATAAACGCAATTCGCAATAAACAATAAGAAAGATCTCAGTAGAACCATTTGGGTAGTAGAATTTTGGTTTCAATGTGCGAGGACAAAGTGATAAATGATCTGTCAATAGCACGTGATAGCACACTAGATGTGCGCAAAAGGATAAATGATATGAAACAAATTCTTTCAACCCCAAAGCTTTTTCTATTCCATTCAGTATTCTACAATCTGTAGGATACACAAAGGGTGGCAGAGCGTCTCTTAAGAATTAAAGGCATGTGGCATCGCCAACAATAGGAATGGGACAATATTTTAAAGAGTGATTCTAATTAATTATAATGAATTTATCATAATAAATATCACGATGACTACGGTGGCGGAATGGTTAGTAGTACTACATTGTCATCGGGGCTCGTGGGTTCGATTACAATACAGAGCAAACATTTGTGTGCATAAACATGTCTGTTATCTTGGTCTGGGTGATTTTAAGAGAGGTAGGGCGGGTTGAAGCCTCGCTGGGGAAGTACATCAACCTCACAGAAAATCGTAACCGAAGACAGTTGTTCTCCGGTTATGCTTTTCTGTGGCTCAGTTGGTGGCTCAAGCTTGGTGGCTCAGTTGACGAGCTCGGTGGCTCAGTCGTGAATCACGCGACTTTGACACTAACGCTCGTGGGTTTGATTCCCACACAAGGCAAACATTTGTGTGCATGAACATATCTGTTTGTCTTGGTCTGGAAGTTTTAAAAGAGGTAGGGCGCGTCAAAGCAGCCCGTCTGGGGAAGTACCTCCACCTGACAGAAAACCGTAGCCAAATAACAACTCGTTAGAGGGTTGTTGTGTTCCTGCGTGTGAGTGAGGTCACCAGTAAGCTCCCAAGGAGTTGCTGTGTAAGCAGCAGAGGAGGCATCGCACGAGTGATACTTAATATATCGCAGGCGTTAATAGGCTATGGTATCCGCTTGACATTAGGTGGGCCGTATGCTTGTATGCCTCCCGACGTAGTATAAAAAAAATATATGTATACATATATCTTCACGCTAGGTCCATTGCGGGGTAGGCAGACAGAACGGAGCACTATAAGACGCGGTCCTTGCATACTTTACACGCTAACATTCACAGCTCTTTTCATGCACGCTCGTCGGTTTGTGTAAATAACGTGTAATAAAGAGGTTTATATGTTTGTGGTAGTGACATTAGTGCCGAATTTCAATTGAGTGTACATTCTGTATGTAGGTAGTTAATATATGATGGCAGTGAGTGATAAAACTGTATTCAAATGAATATTCCGCTTCAAATGAGTTCTGTTTTGAAATATGAGATAAATTCGTGAATGGAATTGAATAAATCATTGATAAAAGTTTGATTTGCTCGTGGAGCGAGAGATCGGGTGTGTGCTGGCTATTTTTAGTGGTAAATGTATATTTCGTTCGTTTGTATATAGTTTAAAATGTTCTGAGAACTTAAGTTATATTTTTAGGAATGTATTCAACTGGGGTGGAAGGTACACCGCTGATGTGGAAAGACGATTTAGTGATGGGAATGGAACGTTGGGAAAACTTCCTGGCAGTAATAGTTTGAGCCAGAAAGCGCAGCTCGCTATGCACATCGCAGTGCTAGTCCCAACGCTTACTTATGGAAGCTAGGGTTGGGTATAGCATGAAAGAAGGATAAACGCAGCCGAAATGCAAGCGTTGCGCAAAAATTGTGGCATAACGCTAGTGGATTGTGTTCGCAATGACGACGTAAGAAGCAGAATTGATCTGAAAGAGAGTGGTGGTGTTACAATAAGACAAGGCACGCTCCGTTGTTTGGACACGTAGAAAGAATGCAGAAAGAAAAAATCACGAAACAGATATGAAACGTGAAATTAGAAGGATGTAGGAGCCGAGGCAGACCAAGACCTATCTACCATGGCCAAATCTATCAGAGGTGACGCCAGGAGCCCTAGAAACCGCCGAGCGTGCATGAGAAGAGTTATGAATGTTAAAGAATCGAGCATTGTGTGTAATGACCGAGTCGCGTGGCGCTCGGTTCTCTCTGCCTACCCCGCAAGGGATTTGGCGTGAAGTTATAGACAGTGCATTCAACCACACTGATTTTTTTAGGATGACAGATTGTTTTTTTTTTTCATGCGACACCAGAAGGTAAAGAAGCATACGGCCTGCAGGTTCACTCGCAGGTTACGGTGGTAATCTTACATCAAAGATTACCACCGTAACCTGCAAGTGATTTGAAATAGAAGGATTATTACTCCTCATAAGTTTACTAGTAAATCTCTCGAGGACACATAATAAGTAATAGCCATACAGGGAGTTGTCATTTGTCTGCGGATACACATACATTAACGTAGATTAATAATCGTCCCACTTCTCTTAATATGTATATTCCTATGGTCGCTATAATAGCAAATAATAATAAAAATAACGAGCTTTGACGAGCTCGGTGGCTCAGTCGTGAAAGACGCGACTTTGACACCAACGCTCGTGGGTTCGATTCCCACACAAGACAAACATTTGTGTGCATGAACACGTCTGTTTGTATTGGTCTGGATGTTTTAAGATAGGTAGGGCGCATCAAAGCAGCCCGTCTGGGGGAAATACCTCCACCTCACAGAAAATCGCAGCAAAATAACAACTTCTTAGAGGGTTGTTGTGTTCCTGCGTGTGAGTGAGGTCACCGGTAAGCTCCTAAGGAGTTGCTGTGTAAGCAGCAGAGGAGGCATCGCGCGAGTGCTATATGTTACAAGCGTTAATAGGCTACGGTAACTGCTTTACATCAGGTAGATCGTATGCTTGTATGCCTCCAGACGTTACATAAAAAAAAGTAAGAAAGCATTTCTTTTCTAAATGGGCATTCCCATTATAGAAACGTGTTTTTCGCCGTTTTTTTCTACCTGTCAGTAGATATGCGACTCCGATTTGCAAATGGTCGGTTGTATACCACTTAACACGCAAATTAAGATAACACTAGGGACATCATCCATGGCATTGTCACTCTCGTAAAAAATCTTCACTCTCTTTTTGCAGACCAGCAGAGGGAGACTTTGTACAGAAGTCGTCTACGTGGGTACCTCTGTCTCACCTATTTATACCGCCATGTTTATATAGCTGTATTCTGGTTTGAAGGGTGAGAAATTACAGAGTACTGCGACGAAACAGGCTTAGGTCACAAGATTGGCAGCGCGCGAGTAACATCCCCGTGGTGTAGCGAGCGTCAATAGCCTGCGGTGACCGCTTACTATCTAATTCGGGCCGCATGCTTGTTTGCCAATCTAGTTGTATAAAACAAAAAAAAAAGAAACTCCTACTGCAATCTATAGAAAAATCCAAAGTAGGAAGTATTGGTTAGTCGCTAAACTAATCTAACATCACATATTTAACTGTGACGTTAATGATTAACTCAATTTCGCTATGCGGTCCAATGAGCTGCAAAATGAATTAATGTATGCATGTCGCGATTTGCAAATCCAATCAGGTGACGCCAAATCACATTACTGACCAATACCAATCGAAATTATAACAATTAGTGTCTGCCATTGGCTACATTTTTAAAGTATATTACATTATGAATGGGCAGATATGTTGTATATCATTAATCTCGTGCTTCTCCGAGCTGCAGAGGGCGCGCTATGCAGTCCGTCGCTGTTGTCCATAGACGTTTTTCATCCTAGCGATAACGGTAACCCATTTTGTAATAAATAGTGTTGGCGGGGTCCATTACACGAGCCTAAGGATTTAGTGAAGATACAATTTTTTAGGGTACCGTACTAAACAAGGAACCCTTATCGTTTCGCAATGTCCGTCTGTCTGTCTGTCCGTCGGTCGCGGCCTACATCAGAGACGCATGATACTGGAAAACTTTTTTTATATACAACGTCGAAAGGCATTGGAGCGTACGGTCCACCTGATGTGAAGTGGTTACGGTAGCCTATGGACGCTTGTAATACATTAAGTATCACTCGTGCGATGCCTCCTCTGCTGCAAACAAAGCAACTTTTTATACAGTTAATAGATTCAGGCGTTACTTTGCGAAAGTCAAATCTATATGCAATTTGATCTAACCTGCTTTGCGTGCTTCCGCCACCAATTAGTTCATGCGGCCTAGCGCCGGCCGGCACCCACCCACTACTGTTAGTACTTGGTACATGCCGACGCTGCCATGGCTGCTCCGGTAGTCTCTGCCTCGGCTGCTGCGGTCGTCCGTCATCTGGAACAGAATCCGCATGCCCCCACCACCACCGTCGCTGCCACGACTGGCCTGGTCGTCGCTGCGACACGTGTTTCGCCTCTCCACGAGGCATCATCAGGCGTTGTAGACGTTAATCGTAAGAATAACATGCTACAAGTGACAAATCCATCGCAGTGCCGTCCCTTATATTGAATTGAGGGTGGGGGTGGATGGTGTGAGCGAAAAGATATTTAATAGTGGAGAATGGTTTACGTCAGTCTGTTTGTTCATGAGAGTAATTTTAGAATTTTTATGTTTATTAATATCTAATTGTTCCCGCGTCATCCAGCCATCCTTATTATATATCAAATTTTTATATAATTGACTGACGCTGACGCTTTTATGCTGAATCCGAATCTGAAGTCAAAATTCGAATATTCGCAAAAAACGCACAAACAGACATACGCACACACAGACAAACATATAGATTTCATATAGGAACGATGTTCCTGAACAATTACTTTATGTATCTTAGCGTTTGGTTAATTCAACCTTGAGTTCATTTTCTTTTCAATCTAATTTACTGAAATATCTACGAATACATTTCATACCAATTCAGGAGCTTAGTAAAATAATGTTTCCAGAGTATGGTACCTAAAGATATTTGTAAGTACGGGTCGAATAATCGAAAGGGCACATGTCCAAATGATTCGACACCCTAGTTCACTCTGGTTTATGGTCTATATTTCATTTATAGTAATTTAGGTATCATGTGCTAGAAGTGCGCTCCTTACGACCCCTACCTATTTACAGACTGCAGTTCTAAGTCCAAAACTGAACTGAATACCGGACGACACGCATCGATCCGCTCCCATCGGTGCGACAAATAGTTCAAGCGGCAAAGGTGGCCGCCACGGTTTACAGATAAGATATAGATAAAAATTATTTATTTGCCATTGGGCCCTCGCGGGCACTTAGACACCTCTTACAGTTTTTGTAATATAATCTTATTGTATCTTATTTAATTCTGTTTTTTTTTTTTATCTACTAGCATTTCGGAAATGACCATTGGCTAAGAAGAAATGCCGAAAGAAACTTGCCAATATAGGTCTCTTATAAAATTGTCAATTAGATATTACAAAAACATAAATAAATAAGCGTATTGGTACAATAATGATATCGAATGGTAAAATTAAAGATTATTAAGAACAGGTAGTCTGTGCTGAATTATTTCCAGACATCTTTGTCAGTTATATATTCATCAATTCTATAATAAGCCCTTCTACAGAGAGTATTTTTAATGTGCTTTTTGAACACATTGTCAGGAAAGGACAGAACTGTTTCAGGCAACTTATTATAAAATCCAATACAATTTGCAAGAAAAAATCTATCAGTCCTAGCAAGCCGATGTACACAACTTATTTCTACTTCTAAGTTTTTCACTGAAGTTTGAAAACGACTTTAAATTTTTTCAATATATTTATGAAAACATAATACATTATGTTTTCATAAATATATTGAGAAGTAACAGTGAGGATATATATTTCTTTGAACAGTTCCCTGAGGAATTCTCAGGAGCCCATGTTATAAATCGAGCGAATGGCTCTTTTTTCCCCACAACAGTATACCATACGACATAATGCTGTGAAAGTAGCTGAAGTAGACTAAGCGCGCAGTAGCCACATCCGTCAATTGCCTGATTCTCCTAACTGCATATGCAGCAGAGCTGAGCTTACCGGCAAGTTTATTTATGTGGGGGCCCCATTGTAATTTGGAGTCTACTGTGTGCCCAATGAGAACTGCTGTATTGGCAGAACTCACATTTGGAAGACTAAGTTTGATGCATTTGGTTTTAGCTGAGTTTAGCAACAGATTATTACATGTGAACCAGTTTAAAATAGCAGACACAATACCATTTACATTGTCAATATTTTCACAACGGCCATTACAGAGCGCTAATTCCGGCGAGTCAAAGTGCCTCACACGTACGTGAAATGTGAGAGATAAATGGAATGACAACACGGGCGAGCTGATGAACGTAATGAGCGAGAGATGCTTTATGCTTAATAGAGATAAGCGCAAGAGGAGTGACTCTATAGAGAAAACGATCGACGAGCTCGGTGCCACAGACAAACATTTGAGTGTATCTGTACAGCCCGCCTTGGGTATGGCAGAAGAAACGTGAAAGCAGAATAAATGCAGTTGAGATGAGAGCGTTAAGAAGTATGATAGGAGTTAAACTGAGTGACAGGATAACAAATAGTGAGATAAGGAAACGTTGTGGGTTGAAAGAAGATGTAGTGACAAAAATTGAGAAAGGTATGCTGAGATGGTTTGGCCACGTCGAGAGAATGAATGAAGAACGACTGACGAAAATGTATAAGGCGAGTGTGAATGAAAGTGTTGGAAGGGGTAGACCTAGGCGGACGTTTCGAGACCAAATCAGGGACGTCTTGAAAAAAGGCCAGGTCAAGAGGACCCTAAACCGAAGAGCATGTATGAAGGGAATAATGAGAGCGGACGAAGCGAAACAAGTATGTAAGGATCGTAGCAAGTGGAAAGAAGTGGTCTCTGCCTACCCCTGCGGGAAAGAGGCGTGATTATATGTATGTATAAAAAAAGATAAAAAGATAAAAATTCTTTATTTGCCTTTAGACCCTCACGGGCACTTAGACACGTCTTACATTTTCAATATTATATATTATCATTATTATTTTTTAAGTTTTTCTCTTTTTTAATCTACCAGCATTTCAAATGACCATTGGTGAAGAAGAATCTATGTACCGCGGAGTCCTGTTTTTCGTCACTAGAAGTCTTTCTCAGACAAGCTGCTTTGATGCGCGCTACGTCACTTAGTATTTTGTCAGCTAAAATTCGCCAATTTTATAAAAGTCTTGGTAACGCGGTTGGAATGGCATTCGACTGACCCGATCGAAAGGTGGTGGGTTCGAGCAGCTTCTAGATAATTTCTGGCAAGTTGTTTTTATAGACAACGATAAAAAGATATATATATGACGTATTCGTATGATTTTTCGGTGTATCCGATATTATGTGGGCGTATGGCGGGTAGTTGTGCAATGAGAAATACAATGCAATTCGTATCACGCTAATTGAAACGAGAGGACAGTCCCAAGACGTCGTCACTTGCCGCCCTTTTGCACTAACTCTCCCTTTCTCCCAGTGTCGACCTCTTGATTTAGTCAAAGCGCGCCACCGTCCGCGCGCGATCGATACTCATGACCGGATGCGACATATATATATATTTATTATTATTATTATGACACTGACTGTTGTTCGTAATAATGATGTAAGAAAGAGAGGGGTCTGAAACAGTGTGTCAGTGTTAAGATAAGAAAAAGCATGCTCCGTTGGTTCGGACATATAGAAAGAATGCAGGATGAAATGACGAAACATTTCTATAATGAGAAAGTGATAGGATGTAGGATGTGGTCGTGTTTTATCAGAAGGTGATGTCAGGAGCCCTAGGAACCGGCGACCGTTCATGAAAAGAACTATGAATGTTAAAGAAGCGAGTGAGGTGGGTAACGACCGCGTCTTATGGTGCTCTGTTCTCTCTGCCTACCCCGCAAGGGATCTGGCGTGAAGATATACATACATACGTACATTATATCCAAGGTTATCAGTTTCATTCACATACAATGCATATATATATATATATATAAACAGACAACAAACTGACGAGTTATTACTTGTATTACCAAAAATATTCTAACTTTAACTTATGGAAGCGAGAGCTGGGTATCGCAGAGACAGCACGATGGTAGGATAATCGTGGTCTAAATGCGAGCGTTGCACAAAATTCGTGGCGTAACACTTGTAGACCGCGTTCATAATGGTCATGTAAGAAACGGGGTTTGACGGAAAGAGAGTGTCGATGTCAAAATAAGGAGAGGCATGCTCCGTTGATTTGGACATATAGAAAGAACGCAGGAAGAAAGAATTACGAAACAAATATACAACACGAAAGTAGAAGAATGAAGGAGCCGAGGAATACCCACCATGACAAAGCTGATCGTGTTTTATCAGAGGTGATATATCAGGAACCCTAGAGCTTTTAAGAGTGGTAAGGCGCATCTGTCCGTTGCCCGTCTGGGCAAGTACCTCCACCTCACAGAAAACCGCAGCCACATAACAACTCCCTAGAGGGTTGTTGTGTTCTTGCGTGTGAGTGAGGTTACCAGTAAGCTCCTGAGGAGTTGCTGTGTTAGCAGCAGAGGAGGCATCGCGCGAGTAAAACTTAATGTATTACAAGTGTTATTAGGCTACGGCAACTGCTTTACATCAGGTGGGCCGTATGCTTGTATTCCTGCCGACGTTGTATAAAAATAAACCGCCGAGCGTACATAAGATGACCTATGAATGTTAAAGAAGCGAGTGAAGTATGTAAATATCGAATCATGTGGCGCTTGGTTCTCTCTCTATAGATTTGGCGTGAAGTTATACATAGATATATAAATTATTTTGAGAACGGTACATTATCAAAAGAATGAAGTTACGTTCTATTAGATGTCAGGAGCCCTAGAAACCGGCGAGCGTGCATGAGAAGAGCAATGAATGTTAAAGAAGCGAGTGAGGTATGTAAGGATCGCGTCACGTGGCGCTCAGTTGTCTATGCCTACCCCGCTCGGGATTTGGTGAAGGTGAAGTTATAGATAGATAGATACATCCAGAAGCAAAAGGAGTATGCGACGCGGTCAATGTAAAGCGATCGAAGTAGCTTATGCACGTTTGCCATACAGTGAAAAGTTATCAAAATTAGCACCATTTAGGATATCCAAAAGCCTAAATACACTGAAAAAAATGTTTAGTTGGATTTCCCAGATTCCTAATAGAATTCACCAAAATCGGCGGTTGAACTGGGTCCTACCTTTGACTTAAGTTGATTTTACCAATCAAAAAAGGTTAATGAAGTACCAGTAAAAATAATAAAATTTATTATTTAGTATGATAAACTGTACCATATTATATGTACAATCCATTTATTAGCGGTAAATTATACATTTAAAATAGTGATAGCTACAAAATACTTTTGTATGAAGACCAACCGTAATATAATTGTAAATTTAACTACAAATTTTTGCATTAATTAACAAAGTTTACTAGTAAAATAGCCTACCTTTGCTTCTTTGGTAAATTCAACTAATCTTTTTTTTCAGTGTATACAGCATTTAATGTATGCATTAGTATGTTAAATATTGAAATATACCTCCACTGTTCAATATACTCCCGGCGGTATACGGAACAAAGCCAACTCGCACTCAGTCCTCGTAAATACGAGGATGTCTAGTGCGTAACAAGCAGTATATCGGTGCGCGCATTTATGGAGGTTACTCCGATGCTTCCGTACCCTGGTTTACGCTGAGTTGACACATTTACGTATTCATTACAGCAAATGTATCCCACTGTGTGACCATTTCATTTTGTTACAGCGACAGTGTATGATGTTTTTGGCGAGGAATCATTTTAATTAGGGTAACAAATGAAAAGCATCATATTAAATTTACGCGAATTCGTTGGTTTGATTAATGAAATGTTCACTGCTCTCGTAATGTAATATCTAATATATTTCGATGAGCTTTATGGCGCAGTGGTTAATAATGCTACTTCGACACCGACGTTCGTGGGTTAGATTTCCACGCAGGACGAATGTTTGGGTGGATGTATATATTTGTTTTTTTTATACTATATCGGGAGGCATACAAGCATACGGCCCACCTGATGTAAAGCGGATACCGTAGCTTGCGATATATTTAGTATCACTTGCGCGATCCCTCCTCTGCTGCTTACACAGCACTCCTTGGGAGCTTACTGTTGACATCACTCACACGCAGGAACAACCCTCTAGGGAATTGTTGTTTGGCTGCGGTTTTCTGTGAGGTGGAGGTACTTCCCCAGACCGGCTGTTTTGATGCGCCCTACCTCTCTTAAAACATCCAGACCAAGACAAACAGACATGTTCACGTACACAAATTGTTCGCCTTGTGTGGGAATCGTACCCACGAGCGTTGGTGTCAAAGTCGCGTCATTCACGACTCAGTGGCTGAGCTCGTCGAAAGTTGTTCAGTGAGGTATCTTATCATCAAAGCTGTTTGTATTAGTGCCGGTGTTTTGAAGAGGTAGGGCATATCAAAGCAACTCGTCTTGTAATCTAAGTATCTGCACCTCCCAAACCGCAACCAAATAACAACTCCCTGGAGATTTATGTTTCTACGTGTGAGTGAGGTAATCAGTGAGTGTTAGAAAATAATAACGCGATGGACGGATGTTACTCGCGCGCTGCCCATCTTGTGACCTAAGGCTGTTCCGTCACAATACCCAGTAATTTCGCTGCCATATCTCACCCTTCAAACCGGAACACAGCTATATAAATATAGCTGCATGGCGGTAGAAATAGGCGAGACAGAGGTACCCACGTAGACGACTTTTGTACAAAGTTTCCCTCTGGTAGATTATCTGGTAGTTATTTTTTTGGTAAAAAGCATAATAATATAGAGTCGTCAGAATATATGGATGAAAAATGAATGTCAGGTGACCGGGAACAAATGGGTCCTGATAATGTTGACGGCCATCAGACGTGACGGGGCATAAACAGATGTACAGACAGATGTACTAGCAAAGCATAATTTGTTATGGCTTTTGCGAATTTCAGGTCTTTTATCTAGTTCATTTATTTTTTATTTTTATTATATAATATATTATTTTAACGAGATCTGTGGCGCAGTGGTTAGTAACGTTACTTTGATACCAATTTGATACAAATTTCGTTCGTGGGTTCGATTCCCACATAAGACCAAATATTTGTGTGCGTCAACATGTCTGTTTGTCTTAGTCTGTGTGTTTTTAAGAGAGGTAGGATGCATCAAAACAGTCCGTCTGGAGAAGTACCTCCACCTCACAGAAAACCACGTTCATATAATAACTCCCGGGTTGTTGTGCTCCTTCGAGTGAGTGAGGTCACCAGTAACGTTTAAAGAGTTGTTGTATTAGCAGCAGATGTGCGTTGCCACATCTGCCGCCAACACCAACTCCTTGGAAGTTTACTAATCTATTCACCCGCAGGAGTACAACAACCCGGGAGTTATTATATGAACGTGGTTTTCTGTGAGGTGGAGGTACTTCTCCAGACGGACTGTTTTGATGCATCCTACCTCTCTTAAAAACACACAGACTAAGACAAACAGACATGTTGACGCACACAAATATTTGGTCTTATGTGGGAATCGAACCCACGAACGAAATTTGTATCAAATTGGTATCAAAGTAACGTTACTAACCACTGCGCCACAGATCTCGTTAAAATAATATATTATATAATAAAAATAAAAAATAAATGAACTAGATAAAAGACCTGAAATTCGCAAAAGCCATAACAAATTATGCTTTGCTAGTACATCTGTCTGTACATCTGTTTATGCCCCGTCACGTCTGATGGCCGTCAACATTATCAGGACCCATTTGTTCCCGGTCACCTGACATTCATTTTTCATCCATATATTCTGACGACTCTATATTATTATGCTTTTTACCAAAAAAATAACTACCAGATAATCTACCAGAGGGAAACTTTGTACAAAAGTCGTCTACGTGGGTACCTCTGTCTCGCCTATTTCTACCGCCATGCAGCTATATTTATATAGCTGTGTTCCGGTTTGAAGGGTGAGATATGGCAGCGAAATTACTGGGTATTGTGACGGAACAGCCTTAGGTCACAAGATGGGCAGCGCGCGAGTAACATCCGTCCATCGCGTTATTATTTTCTAACACTCACTGATTACCTCACTCACACGTAGAAACATAAATCTCCAGGGAGTTGTTATTTGGTTGCGGTTTGGGAGGTGCAGATACTTAGATTACAAGACGAGTTGCTTTGATATGCCCTACCTCTTCAAAACACCGGCACTAATACAAACAGCTTTGATGATAAGATACCTCACTGAACAACTTTCGACGAGCTCAGCCACTGAGTCGTGAATGACGCGACTTTGACACCAACGCTCGTGGGTACGATTCCCACACAAGGCGAACAATTTGTGTACGTGAACATGTCTGTTTGTCTTGGTCTGGATGTTTTAAGAGAGGTAGGGCGCATCAAAACAGCCGGTCTGGGGAAGTACCTCCACCTCACAGAAAACCGCAGCCAAACAACAATTCCCTAGAGGGTTGTTCCTGCGTGTGAGTGATGTCAACAGTAAGCTCCCAAGGAGTGCTGTGTAAGCAGCAGAGGAGGGATCGCGCAAGTGATACTAAATATATCGCAAGCTACGGTATCCGCTTTACATCAGGTGGGCCGTATGCTTGTATGCCTCCCGATATAGTATAAAAAAAACAAATATATACATCCACCCAAACATTCGTCCTGCGTGGAAATCTAACCCACGAACGTCGGTGTCGAAGTAGCATTATTAACCACTGCGCCATAAAGCTCATCGAAATATATTAGATATTACATTACGAGAGCAGTGAACATTTCATTAATCAAACCAACGAATTGTACTCAAGGAAGTTGTCATGTGGCTCAGATTTTCTATGAGGTGGAGCTAATTTCCCTGTTGGGCAGCTTTTACGCTCTTATCTCTCAAACCATCAGACCAAGACAAACAGCTATAACCCAGAGGGAAAACCGGATGTTTCTCAGGTTAGGTAACACCTCTTACGAAATATAAGTTCTGGATTCTCGTTTCTTCATGATATTTTCCTTCTCCGAGGAGTGAGTGATAATTAAAATTTTACTAATATTAAAAAGTTTATCTCTCAGAAAAATCAATTTTCACCCATAATTTCAACGACTCTTTCACCGTCATCATTACCAGCATCATCATCGCCAATCTCTAAAACTCAAACACACACGCACACTCGCGCAAGCGCCCTGCGCCGCTTAAACCAAACAGCGATATTGATATGTTGATACGTTGAACAAAACGCGTAAACGCCAACAATTTCATGGCGCTTATAACGTTTTGGTCGCGAGAAAATAATGTCCTATGAACGATCTAGCGCTTCATGTTTTAATTGTTTAATTAGAGGTAACTAATGTTTTAGCGCTGCAGCGAACTTAAGTTCTAATTCTCACCAAAATCTTACGGTCAGGGTCACGTGTGTTTTCACTTCAAAAATGTAAGACGTCTCTAAGTGCCCGCGAGGGCCCAATGGCAAATAATGAATTTTTATCTTTATAGTTTATATTTATCTATTATATTTAGCAGCAGAAGAGTCGATCGTTTTTAATATCTTTTTACAATATTCAAACTTCTAGATGCATTTCGGTATGAAATGGCACCACGGTACCACGTATGCGACAGTAATTGCATGCAAGTGATGCCTCGTCTCGAAATAAATGCACTGCGAAATACCTCTCGCGTACAGCGCTCACTCGCGTAGTGGTGGCGGGCGTCGACCGAGATCGATGTACGATGTTTATACTATACTTTGCACTCCGAGGAACTCACCTAACCTACCTTAGAAATGTCTTAACCTAAGAAAGGTCTGGTTTTCCCACCGGATCTATTTTTCTATCGATCTGTCCATAACTTCATGACAAATCCCTTGCGGGGTAGGCATTGAGGAGGCTTCTAAGTCTCCTGACGTCACCTTCTGATGAAACACGATCAATTTGTCATGGTATATACTCATGGTAGGTAAGTCTTGGCCTTCCTCGGCTCCTACATCCTTCTACCTTCGCGTTGTAAATATATTGCGTCATTCTTTTCAAAGAAAACCAATTTTCAGATTAAAAAAAAAACTTTTAAAATAATTATCAGATATTCACAAAATAAAACAAAAAAAACTCGAGACTACCTTAACTGTTTAACTTTTGAATTATCCAAATCCGTTTAGCGATTCTCGAGATATCGATAAATGAACTTAAAAAAATACATACGAACAAAAGTGCGTAATGTAGAACTTTCTGCTTTTTAATGTCGCTTAAAAGTCATTCCGACAACTCGATGATGATTAAAGCGACAACGTGAATAAGTATCGTCTTCAGTGAAGTCGCTTTCTCTTTGTTGCAACACAGCAACTTCTTGGGAGCTTACTAGTGACCTCACTCACACGCAGGAACACAACAACCCTCAGGGGAGATGTTATTCGGCTGCGGTTTTCCGCGAGGTGGAGGTACTTCCCCAGACGGGCTGCTTTGATGCGCCCTACCTCTATTAAACCTCTCTATCTGCGTATATAACTCTCATGAGCATAGTATGTAGTCCACGCCCGACATTTCTACATATTAAACCTCTACTACCCTCGCAGTTAAAGCTCAGTATTTGTGGTGAGCATGAAACTGGATTCATATTGCAAATGTTAATAATGTTAAAAAATAATGCATAACTCTCATTAGTGATGATCACAAGGGGTTTTTGTTTTGTTTATGGGACAGGCCCACCACTCATACCCACCACTGTGTCTCCTGTGTAGCCAGAATTAACAGCGGCGACCACAAAAAAGGCAATGAACAGTGAAGTCCATTGCTGTCCCGGGGGTTAAACTACAGCTGCCTTAGAACTCACGACGAATTTAATCAGAAGAAATTTGTAGGAGTAGGAAGTTTTGGAATTGACTTCCGCTCTTGGCAAAGTGAGAGACAGGAATATGACAAATAAGTCATTTAAAAACCTCAAAGAAATAGCTAATTAAGTGAAGCTCAACAGCCATGCACCATGGTTTATCAAATATCTAACACTATTGGGACTTAAACTGTGAGTTGTTACCTAACTCATCGATTCCAATAATATAGATTGCAGAACCGCCTAAACGCCTGGTGATTCTCCCCTGTTGCCACCAAATCAGAATAGTATACTAGTAGTTTTCGTTCTGGATTATAAAGGTCTGATGATTGAATGATGTTACAATTAGTATCTTTGCCAAATTATTAAGCTTACGCAGCGGCCTCCGCCAATCCTAATGGTTTAGGAGACTGTATAGCGTTAGGAGTAAGATTTAATTTAACCAGTTCATATTGAGACAAATCTTGGAAGGTGATTTTAATCAATTTCAGAGGAAATACAACATTTATTTGTATTAATATCATTCGTATCATGTTATTCTAACGACGAAATCTCGCCAGCAGCGGTGGCGGGTACATGCGGTTCACGTTTCTGATGACGGACATTCACCATGGCATCGGCCATGGCAGCGACGGCATGCATCTACTAACGGCAGTGGGTGGCGCTGGCCGGCAGTAGTTCGCATGAATTAATCGGTAGCTGAAGCACACAAAGTAGTTTATCGGCAGTAATACCAGGAGTTCATAGATCAGATCATGTAAAGCAACACATTTTCCGCTTTATGTAAATTGGAGTGCGTTTCTGATAGTGTGTGGTTATCCCATTCGATAAAGTGTTGTGCGAATGTATCGATAAAGATACCGCGCTACATCACTAAATAAACTTTTCCAATATACCCACCAGCGGTGCATTGTTATGCAGTTCTCGATCGGTTTCACTGTCCTCAACCCATTCCGTTTTTCGAGCCTTTTTGATGTATTGTCAGGTGACATATTCTTATATCTTGGGGTATCATATTTAGATTCGAAGCCAATCTGACGAGCATACGGTACACCATACAAATTAACTAACTACCTAGTGAAAGAATTATTGCTACGAAGCATCCTCAGCAAAGATCACAGCCAAGTGACAACGCTTTTTTTAAACAACGTCGAAAGGCATACAATCATACATCCTACCAGATGTAAAACAGCTACAGTAGCCTATGAACGCTTGGTTATATTATAATAATTATAAATCAGTCGCGCGATGTCACCTCTGCTGCTAACACAGCAACTCCTCGATCACACAAATGTTTGTACTGTGTTTGGAAATCGAACACGCCAGTGTTGGTATCAAAGTAGCGTTACTAAACACTGCTCCTTCGAGCTCATCAAAATGTTGATTACCGCTGAATGTAGTTAAGTAATCATAGTTAAATAATCGTTTCTAAAGCAAATATTTATTTGATAATTGGTCAAAGAAAACTAGATTCAAATTTAGAATAGTTACATTCAAAATACATTGACATTTGTTCATATTGTTTTTGTTACAAAATGTTGATCTTGCGTCTGAAGCCTAAAATAATTTTGTTCTTAACTATATAAGTTTCCCAGCGATTCGGTGTAACTTTAAATTAAGTTACCGTTTAAATAGTTACAACGCTTTGGAACAAATTATAACTGTGAAAATTAACTTGTTCAAAATGGTATTATAAAAATTTGACAGTTATATGTAATTTGCCTCAACTAATATTATGATGAGAAAAGATTTGTCGTTTTTTTTGTATAGTTGTTTGTAATGGGCATAGGCTACATTTAATATTCAAGAAATTAGAGGTCCCTAAGAAAATGACTATAATGTTACCCAAGGTATCAAAGGCTTACAGGAAATTTGATCTAAACTACTTTTTGTGCTTACGCTACCGATTAGTTCATGCGAACTAGTGCCGGCAGGCACCCACCCACTGCCGTCGGCTGTTGCAGCAGCTGCGGTCGTCTCTGCGAGTGTACGCCATCTGTAATATAAACCGCATGCACCCACCACCGCTGCTGCCCTGGCTGTTCCGGCACGTGTCTTTGTCATCTACGACGTGTTTCGCCTCTTCACGAGACATCCTCAGAAGGGCGTTGGAGGGCAGTGAAAGGGGCGAGTGAAAAAATCTGAGAAACTGAATATTATATTATGTATATATAATGAGACTTTTAAATAAAAGTGGGAATCGGACTTCATTGAATTGTTAATCTTATCGTAACTAATTTGAACGAGTTAGTTTTTTGACGTGGAGCTATTGGCAAGGCGCGCCAGGCAGTAAAATTCGCCACCTCTACGCCGCCATTTTCGACTCACTTGCGTGTGTGCGTGCGCATACTAGACACTCAGTTGGTTCTCTGCATGAGCTGTTTACTATTATCTATCCGATGGTTTTTGATTCTTATTTAATAAAATTTTGAATATTCACTAAGTTGTTTCACATCTATCGGACGTCCCGTGATGGTCACAGTTTTTTTTTATTTAAAATGTTTTATTTCGTTTTTGGTTTCATTAAATATTCATCAACAACCGCCAATATTTATTTATTTAGTTTTCCTGTCATCTTTCCCGGTCTTGTTGATGGATGTGACAAGTACAAGGAAAAGAGAGACTCATTGATGAGAAAGTTAAAATTGAACGTTAAAGCCGTGGGATTAGGATTATGTTTTCTAATACATACAATAAATAAATACATGTAAAAGCCCCTCTTAAAATAGAGATCACTCTTTATTGGACGTGTTCTGATGTTACCGGCTGGGGGGCGTAGGGCTTAACACACATCACAGTGTGTTAAAAGTCTAAGGCAAGGATTATTATGTACTGGCCTTATATAATAGTCCTTCTATTATAGCCAGGAACTATTATATGCTTTACGTTATATTCAGGAAAGTTAAATAATGTCCTGAAAAAATAGTCTGACTCGAGTGAAATCTTTTTTTTTTATACCACTAAGGTGGCAAACAAGCGTACGGCCTGCCTGATGGTAAGCAGTTACCGTAGCCTATGGGCATTTGCAACACCAGGGGTGTCACTCTTGCGTTGCCGACCCTGTAAGAACCTCTTCACGCCTTTCTTGAAGAACCCCATACTGTAGTCCCTTGGGAAAATCTCGGCAGGGAGCTCATTCCACAACATAATAGTTCTCGGTAGAAAACTTCTCGTGAAGCGCACAGTGCGCGACCATTGCGGTTCCAGTGTGTGCGGATGAACTCCCAGCCGCCGGCGAGCTGTGCGATTGTAAAACGAGGCTGTTGGTATAATGTCGAACAACTCCTCAGAACACAACCCATTATACAGCCGGTAGAATCTTTTCTGTTCATGCTCTACAAGACAAGTTCCTTATTAATACCCTGAGCTGTGGAAGTTGCACAGTACAGCTGTGTCCAGTTTACGTTACGGACGCGACGCAGACCGGTACTTAGGCGCAAAGCGGTCTAAGCTTGTTAGCGACACAGCAATACGCAATACCCTCCTACCAATAACTGCACTCGACGGATTTGCACGAAGATTGCCATAGAGTAGGAATATTCAGTGAAATCATTTGAAATGTCAAATTATAAATCATACCAATAAATAAGTAATAGTGAATAAATAATACAATGTGATAAATTTTAATGCGTGATTTAAATTAATAATAAATACAGGAAAGAACTCGTCCTCCTTTCTGAGTTGCGGGGCCCGACAGGGTCTATAATGCCAAAGTAATTATATTAATGATACTAGCTGTGCCCGGGACTTCGTCCGCGTGGAATAGTTTTTTTTAATTATTTATTTATTATATTAATAAAAATAAAAAAAAATAAAAGTAAATAAAAATTCTAAAATAAAGGTAGCCTAAGTTACTCCTTATTACACCAGCTATCTGCCAGTGAAAGTCCCGTCAAAATCGGTCCAGCCGTTTCGGAGATTAGCCGGAACAAACAGACAGACGGACAGACAGACAGACAGACAAAAATTGTAAAAATATTCATTTCGGTATATGTACCGTGTATATATCCATATGCATTAAGTAATAAGCGGTTATTTTAATATTACAAACCGACACTCCAATTTTATTTATCTGTATAGATTATAAGAGAGCTCGTTGGCGTCGTTTCGCGTGTCATTCTAACCAAACACGCAGGTTAAGCAACATCGGCTGCAATCGGTCTATGGATGGGTTTATCTATCTCGAGTTTTTCCGTGTTTCGGAGGGCACGTTAAGCCGTCGGTCCCGGCTGTTGTCGATAGATGACAGCCGTTAAGCTAAGTCAGTGGCCCGGCGGCTTGAAAACACTGGCCTCCGCCGGCCCCTTTGAGAAGCTTGATGTAATGTTGTATAGCCGCCGTGACCTTCTCCAGGGGATATCAATGTGACAATATACCCATGAACCAGGTCACGGCAGGTATTGGGACTATTGACAAGCTCGGTGGCGTAATGGTGAAACACGCTGTTACGCTGCTTTGACACCAACGCTTAATTTGATTCCCACACAGAATAAACATGAACATGTCTGTTTGTCTTGGTCTGGGTGTTTTTAAGAGATGTAGGGCGCATCAAAGCAGCCCGTCTGGGGAAGTACCTCCATCTCATAGAAAACTTCAGCCAAATAACAACTGCCTAGAGGCTTGTTGTCTTACTGCATGTGAGAGATGTCACCAGCAGAGGTGCCAGCAGCAGAGGTAGCATCGCGCGAGTGATACTTAATGTATTGCGAGCGTCAATAGGCTACAGTAATCGCTTTCCATCAGGTGAGCCGTATGCTTGTACGTTTCCCGACATTGAATAAAAA
The DNA here is from genome assembly GCA_947507595.1 of Pyralis farinalis. Classification (NCBI taxonomy): domain Eukaryota; kingdom Metazoa; phylum Arthropoda; class Insecta; order Lepidoptera; family Pyralidae; genus Pyralis; species Pyralis farinalis. Next base: position 39,544,484 of record OX382261.1, on the reverse strand, counting down.
CAAACCACTACCTACTTTTGTTCCTAAAAATAAAACAGAAAAAAATATTCAAAGGTCTCTCAATTGATAACGTACTCGTCATGGATATACGAGTATGTTCATTTGTTTTCTGCTTCCACCAAAATTATGACGACCAAAACATCTCGGACGATAGCATCTATAACTTCACGCCAAATCCCTTGCGGGGTAGGCAGAGAGAATCGAGCGCCACGTGGCTCGATCCTTACATATCTCTCTCGCTTCTTTAACATTCATTGCTCTTCTCATGCACGCTCGCCGGTTTCTAGGGCTCCTGACATCACCTTCTGATAGAACATGACCAATTTGGTCATGGTAGGTAAGTCTTGGCCTTCCCCGGCTCCTACATCCTTCCAATTTTGCATTGTATATCTGCTTCGTCATTCTTTCATCTTGCATTCTTTCGACATGTCCGAACCATCGGAGCATGCCTCTTCTTATTTTAACACCTACGCTCTCTTTCAGACTCTGTTTCTAACATCATCATTGCGAATATGGTCTACAAGCCTTACGCTACAAATTTTGCGCAGCGCTCGCATTTCGACCATTTCGACCGTGTTATAGCTGCTATATTCGCACCGACGGGGGCGGATCGGTGCGCGTCGCCTACGGGGTACGCCCTAATCCGCACATCGGTGGGCTTTTGGTCCAGAATTGCAATCGACTGATTGGCAGGGGTCGCGAACGAGCACGCTTCTGGCACATGACCCCCCACGGACGATAGTATCAGGAGAATAAGGAGGAATTAATTTTAATTTCGTTGATATTTTTAGTCGTTTACATAGCTGCGATTGAACTGCTTGTTAGTACACTGTGGCAATGTAAAGCAAACGGTTTTCTATAGATTGCAGATTCTGAAGCTCCCGCCAGACTGCTAAATAAGATGCAAAGTGATCTGTTCGTTAGCGGTCACTTGCAGATGTCTGGCCGGAATAATAAGAGTGATTTTGCTCTATTCACAGATTTCTTAAATTTTGACATATATATATATATATCAATGAGCAATTCTTGTATATGAGTATACATACATAAATATATTTTGTGTATTTTGAAAATAGCTAGATTTGTATCAAAATTTGAATTTAGGTAAGGTTTTGCTATGTCAGTTATTTATGCAGATACATTTCTTAAAAGATGCTCGATGGCGTCGCTGCGCGTCATTCTGACCGAATGCGCAGGTTAAGCAACGTGGACCGCAGCCTGTCTACGGATGGGGTTTTCTATCTCTAGTTTCTCCGTACTTCGGAGGGCATGTTAAGCCGTCAGTCCCGGCTGTTGTCGCTGTTGTTGTGGCCTTCATCAATACTCAGTTGTAACGGCTAGAATAGTTTATTTAGCTACTTTCATAGTATTATGTCACATGGTATTCTTCTTTGGGGTGACTCCGCGGACATTAACACCATCTTTTTATTGCAAAAGAGAGCCATAAGAGCTATCTACAAACTTGGTCCCCGGGAGAGCCTTAGAGAAAAATTCAAAGAAATATAGATATTCTAACAGTCGCATCGCAATATATCTATGAAAATCTTTTGTATGTCCATAAAAACATAGACTCATTTTGTAAAAAGAGTGATACTCATAACATAAATACTAGATATAAGCATAATCTTGTGTTACATCCAAGCCGTCTCCACAAAATAAGTAATTCTTTTATGGGGCAATGTATACGGTTCTATAACAAACTTCCCAGCAATATAAGAGAATTGTCAATAAATAAATTTAAAACTACTATTAAAGCCAAATTGTGTAGCAGGGCATATTATAAAGTATCTGACTATATTAATGATAAAAATGCCTGGGATTGAGTCGATCCAATTATAATGTAATTAATAAATTATGCCTGAGTTTTTTGGCAGTATTTTTATCAGTGCTCACCTAGTCATGAACTGCACGGTAGGGAAAAAAAATGTGACGATTCCAAACAAATGTAGCCATTTTTACGGAATAAAAAGATTTTGACTTTGACTTTGAACAGCTTGGTAGAATTGCTCTAGATTTGCTGTTAACACCTACGGTTGAAGGAAGACCCGTATCCCTGCAGCGGCGAGTAAGGATTGGTATAGAGACATTGCTTTACAAGCGAGGACGACAACTTGTAATCGTTCTTTCTTTTTTGGAAGCATAGCTACGATTATAATTTTGACGAGCTCGGTGGCGCAGTGGTGAAACGCATTGTTACGCTACTTTGACACCAACGCTCGTGGGTTCGATTCCCACACAGTACAAACATTTGTGTGCATGAACATGTCTGTTTGTCTTGCACTGGGTAATTTCTATGTATAATAAGTATGTATTTAGAAAAGAAAATGTATTTACGTATGTTTATCAGTTGTCTAGTACCCATAACATAAGCTTCGCTTACTTTGGGGCTAGATGGCGCTGTGTAATTTGTCCGACAATATTTATTATTATTATTATTTTCAACCCTCCGTCACACTAAAAGAAAATAGGGTTTCCCCACTAAACAGAAGGCTGCAGTCAAATAACAATTCACTGTAGGTTTCTTGTGTTTCTGTGTATCCGATTACCAATAGTCTATAGGATTTGCTGTGCTTTACAAGCGTTCATTCTCTATAGTAACCGCTATACATCTAGTAGGCTATATGTTTGTTTGCTTTTAGACTTTGTATATAAAACTAAACTCACGTATCATATTAGTCAACAAACCCCACCCCTGTACAAACGGACACATCAAAAGGCCATTACCCTCATTCCAGCTCTGTGAACACATTACGAGGCACGAAACGATGCAGAACTTCGGATACTGCTGCGGCGCCAAATGCATCAATTAAGCGCAAAAATCGAGCAAACAGCTGACGAGCCGCGAAATTCCTGGCACAACGCAGTAGCCCGCAGCTTGTTAACTTTTCCAATATCTCGCCGCTGCAGCGCTTTATATGCACATACGATGGATAGCGCGTCATGTCATGAGCGGAAAGATTGCTTTCGACACCCTGTAGATTTTGAATTTTGACGAGACCGGTGGTGAAGTGGTTACTACTTTGACAATAACGCTCGTGGGTTCGATTCCCATGCAGGACAAATATTCGTGTTCATAAACATGTTTGTTTGTCTTGGTCTGGGCGTGTTTACTCGACTGATCAAAATGAAGGGTATTGTTTTCGCGTGCATGTTTGTAGGTTCGTTCCATTGTGACCTTTTGTAGCTTAAGCGGCTTAACCTTAAACCTTAACCGACTTTGATAAATGAGGTCCGTCATTACATTCCTATTCTTCCCTCGAGTGTCTTAGGCTGTGTAGAGAGTGACGTCACCAAAAAATTAACATGGCGGACATAAACCAAACTATCTACATTATGTTATCAGCCGGGTTTTGGTTTTTAAATAAACTTTTACTTGTTAAGGGTATGTAGAGCGCAGCAAAGCAACCTCAAAGCGGCCCGTCAGGGGAAGTACCTCTCGGGTCGGCAACCTTACGGAAAACCGCAGCCAAATAACTGATCTGATGGTTTGTTGCGTTCATGTGTGTGAGTAAGGTCCACCAGTAAACTCCTAAGAAATTACTCTGTGAGCAACATAGCTGGCATTGCACGAGTGATACTTAATTTATTGAAAGCTTTCTTATATATTAGTTAGGCTATGGTCACCGGTCACTTTATATCTGGTGAAACATATGCTTCCCGATATTACATATAAAAAAAGACGATGAAAATGCACGCCAAGAAGAGCGATTTATGTTAAACCAGTTGAGAATGCGCAAGCTTGCATTGCCAGAGGAACACCTGGCTCGTCAATTATATAAACATTCAATTTTTTTTAATTTGTCGGCCATTTTGACCATGTTCCTTAAGAGATAGGAACGGTGTTTCTGAACATTCCTATTCTACTTTTTTATACTGAAACCGAATCTGAAGTCAAAATAAGAATAATGGAAAAAAACGACAGACAAACACACAGACAAACGCACAGACAAACATATAGATTTCATATAGGAACGGTGTTCCTGAAAAGATAACGTGGTATATAAGGGCCGCGTCTATCAGCGATCGGTTCTCCCTGCCTACCACGCAACAGACCAGGCGTGAAGATAAACAGCACCAATCTCTTCACTCCAAGCAGGGTATTTATTAAGTGAGATTTAAAAATGGTGGTAAACAAAAGGGTTGGGATTAAGATACCCCTTTGATAACGGAGCTTTGTTGTACTTCCCACGGTCCGAGCTTAATTCCCGGTTTGATAATAAACATTTTGAAGTTCTTTGTAAATAACGAAAAATGTTCACCGGTATCCTGAAGATTTCTCTTTTTGTAAGGACGTGAATGACGCGACTTTGACACCAACGCTCGTGGGTTCGATTCCCACACAAGACAAATATATTATCCCTCTGCTGCTTGACCAGTCAGAACCCGTTATATACGTTTTCCCATACATTTCGCGGTCGTATACGACCACCCGGGTCTCGAAGGTACGTACGTACTACGTCAGGAGGCATACAAGCATACGGCCCACCTGATGTAAAGCGGGAACCGTAGCCTATTAACGCTAGCGATATATTAAGTATCACTCGCGTGATGCCTCCTCTGCTGCTTACACAGCAACTCCTTACGAGCTTACTGGTGGCCTCACTCACACGCAGAAACACAATAACCATCTAGCGTTACATGACTCCATCCTTAAGAATTGAAAAAAGAGAAGACAAGAGTGATTGAGAAGATTCCTTGAAAAGAGACAATAGACATTAATGCGAGCGTGTGAAGTGTGTAAAATATATTCGGCCAGCAAAGATAGAAAGAAAAGAGAGAAAGAAAGACCTAAGCCGACGGCCATTATGTCCCCGTTAAAGAGCGAAACAATAGGATTGTTTTGTTTTTCCGCTGGCATTAGAAGACAACTCTTGGTTGGTAAACAGCTGAAGTACTATTACTTCCGTTATATTGAGTTTGATAGTTTCTTCATACGTTTGTCAACAATTAGTGTTACACTGGCAGTGTTCCAGTGAAGTGTATTTAGGGATTAGTTTTGCTTGCACATTGTCCTGCACGCAAAGTTGCATAGTTAACAACCTCTATGTTGGCGTTCAGGATTCACTACTTAACTGCAAACAGCGGAACTAAACTGTTAACAGCTACTGGAACCTATCCTCTCTAATGTTGTCGTTTAACCGGCTTGAAAAGACTTATGGAATAAATAACATGAACAAATTGGTCGTGCTTCATGATGTGGTGGTATTAGGAACCCCAGGATTATTTATGTAGAGCTCGGTGGCGCGGTGGTGATTGTCGCGACTTTGACACTAACGCTTGTGGGTTCGATTCCCATACAGGACAAACATTGGTGTGCACGAATAATGTCTATTTTAAAAGATAAATAAAACAAATTTAAAATTAAAAAATAACAGTTTAACATAGGCTATGCACGACGGCTGTTAATAATATTCTATATAATAGTTATTGTGATATTGTAATTATTAATATTTTTTCATTTATTGACTTTATTAATAAGAATTATATCTATTTGTTTTATGAGTCCTATTACGCTTTAATGTCGTGGGTTTTTGAAATGTTTTATTTGAAGTTTTTTTCGTCGTGGGTTTTTAAAATTTTAATAGTAAATGCGATTTATACAAACTAAAACTAATATAATATAACTATAATATATAAATAAAATCCGTTTTATATATAATGCACGTACAAATTTAAAAAAAACCCCCCCGACGTAAAAAAACGGCTGAACAGATTTGCTATAATTGTAGCTAAGAACACTCCCGATCACGTCACCTTTTAAACAAAAAAAATAATCTAAATCGGTTCAGTAGTTTTCGAGAAAAATGGTAACAGACACACAAACAAACACCTCTTACCCCAAATGCATATACCGCCTCCGTAACCGTCGCGGGTAAAAAGATAAAAATCATTTATTTGCCATTAGGCCCTTACGGGCACTTCGACATGTTTTACATTCTTTAATAGAAAAGGTGGCATCGCGCGAGTGATACTTTAGTGTGCTTTACATCAGGTGGGCCAACCCACCACCGCCCATGGCTCCAACGACTTCACGGTCATTTGAGCCAAAAGGCTGGAGATGCGCACGGCACATGCTGCTCTAAGGCTCTCTTCGGGCCGCGAGCAATTCTTCACTGACAAATGATAAAATCTGTCTCCTCTTCTCTATCTAGCCGTCTCCCCATTCTGCGGCAGCAGCAAGCACGCTTACGCCTTCGTTGTCATCGCAAGCGTGCTGTAATCTATTGAGTTCGATAGTGCTTTCTCTGCACGCTCTGCTCCGCGCATGCCACGCGTGGGCGAACCTGCGAAAAGCCACGAAGTTCGCCGCCGAAGACATGAGATCGGTATAGCACACTGGGTCAATTTCTGCTCAGCAACGCTGAATCCCATCCATCATCATACATCGCGGATCGTTATATTTAGGACAGGACTACAGGATCTCTGCCCTCCTCCCTTTCCCCACACGTGCACATGCTAGATTTATACCTCCCCAAATCATACAGTCTCTTTCGGAATATGCCGTGACCTAGCAGCATCTGAGAAGTTTGATAATCAGGCTCGAGCCAGTGGACTCTGAGTCGAACCTCAACGATCCTGCCACTGGCTCACTGCAGCCACCCAAATATTCCGTTTCCGTCGGTTCAACTCCCCATTATTAACTGACTTCCGCGCGCCATCCAGATGGCCAGCACGAATCACTTCCAGATCTGCAGGGAGGATTCCGGCCAGAACGGGCAAGACAGCCGTACTGGCGGATCTATATGCTTTAGTCGTGAGTACTAGTGCCTGTTTCTGACTTCTTAAAACCACACTGCGACAAGCATACGCTTGTACATCGGGTGGGCCGTATGCTTGTATGCCTCCCTACGTTGCATAAAAAAATAGGAAACGGCGAGCGTGTGTGGAAAGCGATAGAAATATTTATGATGCCAATGAGTAATGTAAATATTTAGTCATTAAATACTCAATTCTCTGCGAACACCACAAGGGGATTGACGATAAGGCATAGATACATACATATTGCATGAAAAAATATTTTCATAGCATCTATATACCATAGTTACCTAAATATTATAACCGGTTCCAGAGAAGTTTTCTTCCGAGAACTCTCAAGCTGTAGAATGAGCTCCCAGCCGAGGTTTTTCCAAGGGACTACTGCATGGAGTTCTTCAAGAAATGCGTGAAGAGGTTTTTAGAAGGTCGACAACGCGTGAGTGACGCCCCTGGTGTTGCAAATATCCATAGGCTACGATGACTGTTTACCATCAGACAGGCCGTATGCTTGATTGCCATCTTAGTGGTATAAAAAAAAACTGCACATTGGTCAAATTGCCTATTCTTAAAGGTTGCATGTATTCTTGCGTGCGGGTGAGGTCACCAGTAAGCTTAGGAGTTGCTGTATTAGCAGCAGAGGTGGCATCGCGCGAGTAATACTTATTGTATTGTCAGCGTTTATAGGCTAGCTAGGTATTTCCATCAGGTCGGCTGTATGCTTGTACACCTACCGACGTTGTATAAAAAAAAATAAGCTGATAATTCGTTCTTCTATTTGACTACTGTTAAAGTTGCCTTCCTTCCATAATTGGTTATTCAAAAGTCGTTACCATTCCAACGTAAGATATATGATTTGAAATAAAGAAAGAGAGAAAGAAAGAAAAACATTTATATATACACAACACAACACTGAATAACAATATATAGATATACACAGCTAGTGCCATAAAAACAGATAAAAAAACATCATGCTTGTGACAAACACACATATAGACAGCAAAACATATATATACAAAACTTAGCATAAACACAGCAAACAGTGTTGTGCGATGTAACTAAATAGTCTAGACTCAGTATGTTGTATTGTATTGTATTTGCGTCGCTGTATATTTATTTGAGAGTTGTAATTAGGTAAGTGAATAATATATTGGGATCCATCGGCTGCGGTATTACAAGTACATGGCGTGTGTGAGATGTTCTAGATCTCACTGCTCAACCTTCGTGACCTAAATAAGGACAAATATTTCTGAAATAAACATTTACTATTAATTTTTGTTTTTAGAATTCCAAGTAACATTTCCAAGTATTCGTAGATAACTCGTGAAAATATTAACTGATAGTTTTGCTGAGCGGCTATTTATAAAGTTCTTGTTTGATAAATATTCAGTGACTTCGGGAAAGTTGATTTGAAGATAAAATAAGTTCTGAACTTGTGCCGTACGGTACGTTTCTAAACATACTTATCTATTCATCTATATATTCACGTCACTTGCGAGGTAGGCAGAAAGAACCGAGCGCCATAAGATGCCATCCCTGTACTACTGCATCGCTCCATTAACATTCATAGACTTTTCCATGCACGCTTGTCGGTTCCTAGGGCTTCTGATATCACATTATTTTTGTTAGGCAACGGATACAAGCATACGGCCCACCTGATGTAAAACGGTTACCATAGCCCATGAACGCTTGCCAGACATTAAATATCACTCGTGCGAAGCCACCTCTGCTGCTAACATAGCTACTCCTTAAGTGCTTACTGGTGATTTCACTCACTGGCAGGATTGTTGTTATTTGGCTGCGGTTTTCTGTGAGGTGGTATTTTTAGGAGAGGTTGACATCAAACCATCCCGTCTCATACGACTGCATCTTTTTATACAACGTCGGGCGGCGTACAAGCATACAGCCCACCTGATGTAAAGTGGTTACCATAGTCTATAAACGCTTGCAATACATTAAGTATCACTCGTGTAATGCCACCTCTGCTGCGGACACAGCAACTCCGTAGAAGCTTACTGGTGACCTCACTCACAAGAACACAATTAAAAAAAAAGATAAATTTATTCAAGCAATCACAATCTTAAGTATGTACACAAATTTTCTTATACAAGATGGAAGAAATAAGATCATGTAGTAGCACATGGGTGTGTGACATCTGAACTAGTATTTTAGAAATACTGTATCTCAGATGACACTTGCCTTCCTGGGTTGCAGACAATAACTATAGTTGCGGAAGTGTTGTGAACAACAGAAAATACTATACAAAAGCAAATTATCAAAGATAATGTAAAAAAAATAATAATATATAAATAATAAATCATATTAACATAATTTTGTAACAATATCAATAAAATCCCCACATAAACCCTACATTCGCAAAGACAATTATTGTATTAACTATTCGTAAATACCGAGCAAAATCTTTTCAGTCTCCTCATAGGTGAGCTTTTGGAGCCATTCTGTCATTTTTGTTTTGGACAGGTGTTTTGACAGGGGATGTATTGCTAATGCTTTATTTATTTTATTATATAAGAAGCCGCCATTGTAAGGATAAAATTTTTTCATAAACCTAGTCGAGATTTTTAGTGTTTGGCAGATTGTATAGTTCCTACGCCTATCGATGTTAGGATTAACAGGTACCTGGGAGTGTTTTTTAAGTATTGTTTTCAGAATATACAATTGACGCACAGTGAGAACTTTAAAAGATTCGTATACTGTAGTCGTGGGAGTGCGTATTGGTAGAAAGAGAGATACTTTCAATACAGCTCTAACTGCTCTTTCTAGTTGAAGCATGGTCATTTTGTTCGTACCACCCCAAACAGTGATACAATACTGAAGAAGTGACTGGCAAAGTGCGTAGTATACAATCTTTAAGTGTCTCATGCTCCCAATGTGTCGGAGATTTTTAAAGATATATATCAACTTGCGCACTCTACCAGTCAGATTCTGTACGTGTTCTGTGAAGTTTAGATTTTGATCTATAATTACTCCCAGGTATCTGTTCGAGTTAGTCTTTTCTAGTGGTGTACACTGGCAGTGGCTACTTGGCGTGTAATCACATGAGTGAGCAATTAAAGACAAGGATGGTGGGGGTTGATTCTTATTGCGGATTGAGAAAGTTATGTACTTAGTTTTTTGTGTGTTAAGGGATAGGGTATTAAGGTTTAACCAGCACGCCACCGTGTCTAATCCCTCTTGCGCCGCTTGGAATACGTCGTTCCAAGTGTCTCCGGTAAAGCACAGGGCAGTATCGTCTGCAAAAGATACTATTTTCCCTTTATGGAGTAGTAGTTGCGTTAGCTCGTTGATGTAGCACAAAAAAAGCGTCGGACCTGTTATACTCCCCTGTGGGATACCAAAAGTGACTGGTTCATCTTTACTAACGATGTTATCGATCAGAACACACTGTCGGCGGTCAGTCAGATAGTCTTTGAATAGTTCCAGTTGCTTACCTCTAATGCCCATGTTTTCTAAGACTCTCACTAGGGTTGGGAGAGAGACCGTGTCAAAAGCCCTCGCCAATAACTTTTGTTTGTTATTTGCCTGTCGTTTTCTGTAAGGTACTGCTACTGCTTCTGTTTTAATGCGCCTTACCTTACATACCAAAAACAAATCGCGACCACATATCTGGCCACCTTTCTTTCTGTTCTGCGTTGTCCGGCGTGGTATTCCCATCCCAGGCAAACCCGACCCATCCCTTCCCTCATTGAAGTAAAATCACTGCTCAACTGTCAGCCCTGAGAAGGCAATTCGTTTTTCTAGTTAGTCAGTCCAAAAATATTAATCACCCTTCCCACACCCGCGAAAGCGGGATTTAAAACACGTAAGAGCGGCTCGCTCTTAAAGCCCTGCCCGAGCAATGAGCACTTAGCTCGAAGCTCGTACGCGCCTCAGAGCGCATGAATCTACTGACTGACTGACTGACTACATACCACAACAAACAGACATGTTCATGCACACAAATGTTTGTCCTGTGTGGGAATCGAACCCACGAGTGTCAAAGTAAAGCAATGAGCGTTCCACAACTGCGCCACCGAGCTCTTGACTTCTCACCTCGACCTAGTGGATAATTTGTTACAAATGATAAGTTTATGAAAAATTTAACTTTTGCTGTTCAGCTCCAGACTGAGCACTTACCAAATTACTTCGTCAGTTTCAGAGCACATTGGACTTTATGCAGAGTAATAATAGAAGTTATTTAACGGAGAGTAGGAAATGTTTTTAAGGTTCTGTATCTCAAAAGGAAAAGCGGAACCCTTTTAAGACCATTTTGTTGTCCGTCTGTCTGTCTGTCAAGACCCTTTTTCTCAGGGACGGGTGGAGTTATCAAGCTGAAATTAAAGATACCGATTACCGTTGTATGTATGTCAGTACGTGTGTGTGCCTGCCTGCGTATTACGAAGATTGGTACATTTTACATATATTTTTATGTACTGTTAAACAAATCATCAAGTGATTAAAGTTAAAAAAGCATTGGAAAATATGGAAGAAATTGATTCGAGACGTAACGAAGAAGAATCAGAAAATGGATGTTTTAAGAGAGGGTAGGGCGCATCAAAGCAGCCCGTCCGGGGAAGTACCTCCACCTCACAGAAAACCACAGCCAAATAACAATTCTCTATAGGGTTATTGTGTTCCTGCGTGTGAGTGAGGTCACCAGTAAGCTCCCAAGGAGTTGCTGTGTAAGCAGCAGAGGAGGCATCACGCGAGTGATACTTAATATATCGCTAGCGTTAATAGGCTACGGTTCCCGCTTTACATCAGGTACCGTATGCTTGTATGCCTCCTGACGTAGTATATAAATAAAATGTCATCCATCAGAAATGAGTTGCTGTGTCAGCAGAAATTCTTCACTGATACTTCATTTCAAACGTTCCTAGATTACTGTAACTTCAAATCAGGCGGGTCGTTACCGGCCGACATTCTAGAAAAAAACACAGAAGATGGCTCTGAAAACAGATAAATAAATATGATAATGAATTCGAAATTATACAAAAATCAAGAAAAAATTCCGAGTGAACGCAAATTCCTGAAGACCGAGTTTGAATTATTCAATTGATTAGATTAAGGTGTTTCGAATTAATTTAGGTCGCGGCTGGAATTCGTGAATCTCATTGGCTCGTAAGAAAACAATTCAATTTTCGAATAGTCCGCTAGTACCTACTTAAAGAATGTACATTGCTGCCTATACTGATATAATAAATTGGAAGGAGTTTTTAGAACGTCGAGAGGCATACAAGTATACTCACGCGATGCCACCTCTGCTGCTAACACAGCAACGCCTTAGGAGCTTACTGGAGACCAACACAACATCCCTCTAGGGAGTTATTGTTTGATTGCGGTTTTCTGTGAGGTGGAGGTACTTCCCCGATGGGCTGCTTTGCTCTAGCTCTCTCAAAAATACCCAAACCAAGACAAACAGACATGTTCATGCACACAAATGTTGTAATGTTACAACCTTATTTAATGATTTATATAGAATCTTTTCTTTGCATGCTCTGTTTAGTCTATGACAATTTGTCAAAAATATTGATTTGTAATTCAAAATTTTAAAATATTACATTTTAGTGTCGGAAAACAGAAAACAAGTCAGTCTGGAAGAAGCTTTCGAGAAGTAGAGATTCAGTGCACCACGTCTGAGACCACCAGCCTCCTGCTGAGGGCTACGTGGTGAACCCTCGGGATATTACTACCTTTTCCAAACTCGATAATTTCCGGACATCTAACTAATCTAAAAATTATAATACCTGCAGCCCCTGTTGTGGACTACGGCGGCTGACAAAGATACCGCTGCGGTGTTGGTCCGTAAGGCGGTCCCCACCATTACCAACAACTTCTACGTCTGGATCTGCGTGCTGGCTAGCACCCTAACCTGCCGTCTACAGTCGTCGACCACTATATCCCGAGGGTTCACCACGTAGCCCTCAGCAGGAGGCTGGTGGTCTCAGACGTGGTGAATTGAATCTCTACTTCTCGAAAGCTTCTTCCAGACTGACTTGTTTTCTGTTTTCCGACACTAAAATGTAATATTTTAAAATTTCGAATTACAAATCAATATTTTTTGACAAATTGCCATAGACTAAACAGAGCATGCAAAGAAAAGATTCTATATAAATCATTAAATAAGGTTGTAACATTACAATGCTTGGGATTTTTGGCTGGCTTTCTATAATATAAGTCCTCCCTGTGCAAGGCTCGACGAACGGTGGATACCGAGGTGTCAAACAAATTCGCAATCTCTGCGGTCAACGAGAAGCTATTGTTATCAAATTGTCAACCCATAAATCTTCTCTGGGACTCATTGATAAGTCGGGGACGACAACTTCTCGGCCGAGTCGAAGCATTACCTTTCTCTTCCTGACGAGTCATCCAACGTTTATCAGTGATCGACTGAAACCAAATTAATATAAACTTGTTATAGATTACTAATCAAAAAGGCGACATGTTAGTCACTTCATAGCGAAACAAAATTTCATGTTAGTCACTTCATAGCGAAACAAAATTTATCATTTTTTATTTATTTATTATCTATCTATATATATATGACTTCACACCAAACCCCTAGCGGGGTAGGTAGAGAGAACCGATAGTAATATTTATTTATCATAAATTATTATTATCTATATATATTATATACACCAAAACATCGACACGAACATGAAAACACTTACAGTAAACCCGGTCTCATTACCAGTTTGAGATATATTATATCCCACATTATGCAACGCAATAATGCGTGTCTAATCTTGCATAATGATAATTAATATTAGCCTGCATATTTGAAACAGAACGCAAAGAATCAAAGACACGCAACCACTCTCGCTAGTGAAGTAGTAACGATAAATTTAAAATGTCTTTGTTAATAGTGAGTAGAGCTGTGGATGGAGTATAGGGCAGCAGCTAAATAAAATAATATTATAAGAGGAACTTACTTTTATTTCGGAGTACGTTTCACTCAAGACTACAATTGTCAATATAAAAACAAAGAAGTATTAAAAAACAAATATATGAAATATACATCAAAAAGGTAAAAATATCTAAAAAGGTCTGTCGCCAACATGGCCCGCCCCAGTGCAGAGCACCAATCTAAGGAGGCGACAGTGATGGTGCACATTTATTTTGCAGTTATTACTGAGTGCCGTGTTTAATTAGTAAGGGCACTATTTTACGTACAGGCCTTTTAAATGACCCCCTACTTGTACTGACCTCAACCACCCGAGCCATTCCATCTGGACCGGTAAAAATTCTTGAAATCCGTCCTCTAGGCCAGGTTCCTCTTGGTAAATTTTGGTCTACTACCAAAACTGGGTCATCGACTTCGAATAATGATCGCGATTGTCCAGCTTTTCTAGGAATCAGCGTTGGCAAATATTCACGCACCCATCTAGCCCAAAATACTTCAGCCAAACGAAGAACTTTCTTGTGACTTAGCCGGTGGAACAAGTCTGTATCATGGACGAACAGCTTCGGTAGACGGAGTGCCCAACAGGAAGTGAAAAGGCGTGAGAGATTGTAAAGTCTCCGGATCAACTGGTACGTGTGTAAGTGGGCGTGAGTTCACCACAGCTTCCGCTTCCAGCAACAGGGTTGTAAGTATCTCTTCCCTTGGAGCCTGCTGTGTTAGGGTTACAGAAAGAGCAGTCTTTATTGATCTCACCAGGCGTTCCCACGAGCCACCCATTGATGGTGCCGCTGGGCAAATAAATGCCCACTCTATCTTATGGTTGGCTGCAAAATCAAAAATCTCTGTGAGCTGGTTAGCTGCACCGACGAAGGCTGTTCCATTATCCGAAAGGATTTTAGCTGGACATCCCCGACGCGCAATAAATCTTCTGAGGGCCATGATAGCTGCATCTGCAGAAAGACTCCCGACGACTTCCAAATGAACAGCTCTGGTGGTGAGGCACGTGAATAAGGCTACCCAACGCTTTTCCCGTCTACGTCCGACTATAATATCTACCGGTCCAAAATAGTCAAGACCCGTGAAAGAAAACGGCCGCTGGTGATGAGATAATCTATCACCGGGCAGATCACCAAATTGAGGTGCAGGTGGTGGAAGACTCTTCTTAACTCTACAAAAACAGCAGCGTTTTGCAACAGTCTTAATATTAGGGCGTAAAGCTATGATATAATATTTCCCGCGCAGGAAGTTAACTACAGTTTCAGTATTACCGTGACCAAATTTCCGATGATAATGGTCGAGAAGTAGCCTCACAATCTTATGTCCACCGTCTAAAATAACGGGGTTTATATCCTGCGCGGGAGCGTCCAAAACAGCTCGAATTCTTCCGTTCAAACGGATTAATCCATCTTCTCCCAACATCAATGTTAAGTTTTTCAACTTACCTTGATTAGTTGCGGGAAGACGGGCACTAAGGCGTAAGTATTCGTTGTTGAACGACTCCAGTTGAGAGTTCAGTAGAAGGTGTCGTTCGGCCTCCAAAATTTCAACAGCCGAAAGAGGATTCAAAACTTTAGATGAAACGTTGGAGGCGGCCCTATTTGATTTAGAATTTTGACGTTTTATCAATAGAGACCGAAAAATTTTAGCACAATGATGTGTACGAGCAGTTGCTCTAACCAACCGAATCCATTTATTGAAGTGATCATGGTTTGCGACTACTGGAGACGGAATATCCGGCCGCTCAGTAAGTAATAATGATAGCGCGTGATCGGGTTTCAACTCTTCAATCACGGGTGGAGGCCCAACTGAAGGTTCACAAGGCCAACTTTCCGGTGGATATAAAAGAAAATCTGGGCCAGTATACCACCGAGAAGAGGACGAAAGAGAATTTAGGCCGCGGGTAGCATCGTCCGCCACATTCAAAGTCGATGGTACATAACGCCAATCGGCTGCGTCTGTAGTCTCTAAAATCTCGCCTACACGGTGAGCTACAAAAGGCTTAAAGATTCGGGCATCGCTTCGTAACCATTTTAAAACTGTCAAAGAGTCTGTCCAAAAATATACTCTGGAAGCAACTATACGGTGCGCGTCTAAAATATACGTTGCGAATCTAACAGCCATAAGAGCCGCCTGTAGCTCTAGCCGTGGAATGGATACCGGTTTTAAAGGAGCTAGGCGCGCTTTTCCACCTACGAGAGCTAAGTAAACCGATTTATCTTTACGAACAAAACGCCAGAAGGCCACACAAGCATATGCTAGCTCACTTGAGTCTGCTAGAATATGGAACTGACTTTCTACAGCAGACTTGGTTCCGTAATAACGGGGTATTGAAACATTTCTAGATACTTCTGCTAAGCTCGCGAACCAAGCCTGCCATTTAGCCTTTGCAACTTCAGGAAGATCCGCGTCCCAATCAAGACCCATTCTCCATGTTTCTTGAAAAAGAATTCGACCAGCAATCACTATAGGCATCAAAAACCCCAGAGGGTCATAAACTTTCATGAGATGGGATAGTACTATCCTCTTAGTTAGGTAGATCGGCAATTCAACTGTCTTTCTAAAATTGAGAGTGTCTTCTTTGATATTCCAGGCAACTCCCAAAATCCTTACTTTGGAAGGAGACATCGGTCCAAGCCCCACTTCGGCGGTGTCGACAGCCCACAAATTTAGCTTTAATAAGGATAGCGCTTTAGAGTCATTAGATACCCATGAGCGCATCTCCAAACAAGCCGCTTTATGTATATTAACAATATTCACTGCCAAACGAGCGGCTCGTTCGGGGCTGTCCACACTTCCAAGATAATCGTCCATATAATGATCTCTAATGATAGAATCTGCGGCCTCAGGATATTTAGCCTTCTGTTCTAAAGCATTTTTATTTTTAAGAAAAATAGCGGTGCAAGGGCTTGATGTGGCGCCGAAGATCATAGAAGACATTCTATATTCCTCTATAGGCAAGGAAGAGTGCGCTCGCCAGAGAAAACGTTGCGCATCCCTGTCCTGCACTCTTATTTTTGTTTGCGGAAACATTTCGCAGATATCTGCATTGAGGGCTACCTTACCTTCCCTGAAACGCATTAAAATTCCTAATAAAGGTTGTAAAAGGTCAGGACCAGGAAGCAAAAGAGAATTTAAGCTAACTCCGGAACATCTGGCTGCAGCATCATGGACAACCCTTAATTTTTGCTTTTGGGCGTGGTATACACCAAAATGGGGTAAATACCACAAAATTCCTGAATGGGGCGTATTTGTACAAAGTTCGGCATAATCTTTTTGTAACATTGCATTTATATTGCGCCGATAAGCTTCAGCATAATCAGGATCTCGTTTAAATTTTCTTTCTAAAGAAAGAAATCTAGATAAGGCCAAGTTGTAGCTATTGGGTACTGAGTCAGTGTCAAGTCGCCAAAGTAATCCCGTCTCAAACCTGCCGGAAGGAAGTCGCCGAGAAGTTTGCTCTAGGATTGTTAAAGCCCGCTCATTGGATGTGCTGTGGAAATCTTTTTTTATAATTCCAATTGAATCAAGACTATAATTTTCTTTTATTAAAGACTCCAAATTAGAAATTGAGCTATGGAGAACAGACTCTATGGGTTTACCCGGTAGTCTTCCAAATACAGTCCACCCAAGCGCAGTTTGGACGGCCACAGGTTGATTGCGAGAGCCGCGTTTGATATCACGCGGTATAGACAAATGCCAATGGTCTATACCAATTAATAACAAAGGTTTGGCTTCTTCGTAGCTCAGTTGCTTGATCAAACCCTGAAGGTGAGTGAACTTCGCAATATCTACAGCACGCGCGGTTTGGCATGTTACACCCAAATTAGGGATGGAGCGAACCCGTTCAAGTCTGAATGTTTCTGTGGAGTACCTACCCTTGATTCCAATATCAATGTAGGTTACGACAGAATCTTTTACCAGACCTCCCATACAGTTCACCCTATACGCGCCTTTCGGGCCTTGTGTCCCGATTGTATCAGCTACAGTTTGATCAATTAGGGTTACTGTGGATCCGTCATCTAATAGAGCAAAAATATCCATCTTACCCTTTGGTCCCGAAACTGTTACTGGAATCACCTTCAGAAATGATTGCAGTAGTGGAGGAGATTGGGACTCGCAAGGTAAGACTGTATTGCTGCCAAGTGTGTGGGCTACAACCACCGGCACAGCTTCGGCTTCAATCGTTGGCCCAGAACTGAAATTAACAAAATTCGTTGTTAATCTATGAAGCAATTCGTGATTGTAGTTTCTACCCTTGCAGTCTTTTACTTCACAATTACCTTTACAAGTTCTATAAAAATGTTTTCCCCGTTTAAGACACTTTTGACAAACCTTGTTATTTTTAACCCAGTGCCATCTATCATTCATTGACAGAACTTTAAATAAATCACATTTTACAACTTCATGGCCTTTCTTTTGGCAATACAGACAAGTGACAAATGGTGACCCTACAAGTTCAGTGTTGACAGCGCGGGTAGATGGAGCCACCTTAACTTTATAAAAATTGTGAGGAACTGTTTTAGAGGTGGTAGCATAACAGTCATCATTGACGCAAGTGTCAGTGTAGTAATCAGTCGCAACATGCGCGCGAGCCTTATCTATCGGCTTGCGATGCCAGAAGTCCTCTAAAATGCCAAACTTCAAGTGAACTCTAGACTGATGGGTGAGAAATGAAGAAAGTAGTTCCAATTTAAATTTAGACCCACTATCCGAATTAAGGAAAGCATAATCGACCCACTTCTCACGCATCAGCGGTGTCAACTTAAAAAGCACACTGTGCAACAGCTCCGGAGAGGCAAGGAATTCCACAGATTCCAACATCTTTATGGTGTGCACACAATTACGTACCACACAGGCTAACTGATGAAGTTCCTTGCCACCATCAGATGCAGACAACTTGGACATGCCCTTAACTTGCGATACTAGATGCTGTATCAGAAGTTGAGGTTGACCAAATTGCTCCTGAAGAGCTGCCATGATTTCCTCTGGATCTTGTGACAGAGCCAGAAGAGAAACCACAGCATCACGAGCAGCTCCTCTGAGAGCATTATTCAACCGACCTATATTTTCAGTCGCCGAAAATGAATTTTTGGAATTCAAAAATGAAGTTCTAAATGTTAACCAATGAGTAGGCGGCGAACCAGAAAATATAGGTAAACTAACTAAATTACCTGCAGCAGGTCTCCCGCCATTTCCACGGGCGAGGTCACTAATGACTTCAGCTAACTTCATGAAGTCACTGGGCTGGCTTTTATGTGAAGTGTTTGGAACACGTGAACATTCATATTTATTTTTGTTACAATAATCGTTTTGTGTACCTAGCATGTGAGTTGGTGTATATTTGTTACGAATGCAGTGCGAGGGCCGCGGCACCGGCGGTTCAGAGTGGAGCCGGTTGACCTTGTTAAAAGCTTCTAATGACGCGTAAGTCTCTGGTTGCGGCACACCATACTCGTAGTTTTGGGTGGATACGACACCATGTACACTCGGGGTTGCAAAACCGTTCAGGGCCGGCGCGGTAGATGACGTGTACTCTGGCGTCGCGGCTGCGAAGCCAGCGGCGTCTGGAGAGTGTTCACGCTCGCGCTCGGCCAATAGCGCTGCTGCCGGTGCATTTAATGCCGGCTGGACAGATGCGATGAAGGGCGCATGCTCGCGCGCCGCGGCGCCGGCTGTAATACAGACGTCGCAAGCGCCAGGCGAGACCACACGCTCGCGTTCTGTGACCGGCGTTGGGTTGACACCACCAGGCAATTGTAGCTCAGGAGAATGCAGCATCACACCATACTCATAGTTTTGGGTGGATACGACACCACGTGCACTCGGGGCTGCAAAACCATTCAGGGCCGGCGCTGTAGGAGACGTGTACTCTGGCGCCGCGGCTGCCAAGCCAGCGGCGTCTGGAGAGCGTTCACGCTCGCGCTCGGCCAATAGCGCTGCTGCCGGTGCATTTAATGCCGGCTGGACAGATGCGATGAAGGGCGCATGCTCGCGCGCCGCGGCGCCGGCTGTAATACCGACGTCGCAAGCGTCAGGCGAGACCACACGCTCGCGTTCTGTGACCGGCGTTGGGTTGACACCGCCAGGCAGTTGTAGCGCAGGAGAGTGCAGTGATGATGTAATCTGTCTCTCAGACAAAGATGTATTAGTATTCGCCACCCAATTACCTACTCTAGAGTTAGTACTAGATTGTGAACGAAAGCTGGCGGCCTCGTCAAGAGCCGCTAATTCAGCCTGCAATTCTAAATTAGCTACGGCACGTTCACGCTCGGCGGCGGCGCGTTCACGCTCATCGTCTAAGTCGGCTAAGCGACGTGCGTGTAAGGCTTTCACAGCAAGTCGTTGAGCTTGTAGAGAGGCCGATGAACGATGTGAACCACGATGAGAAGCAGGTTTATTAATATTATCTAAAACGCCGGCGGATACCTCAGAAGGAGGAACATTTGAGTCCGTCGGGGCGCTTTGAGTTGCTGCCATACCTCTTGTCAAAACCATTTGAATAATTTTTTTGAAATTCAAAATTTTGAATATTTTATAGGAATCTGATAAATAGACCGGGAGAAGGACCAATGTTAATAGTGAGTAGAGCTGTGGATGGAGTATAGGGCAGCAGCTAAATAAAATAATATTATAAGAGGAACTTACTTGTATTTCGGAGTACGTTTCACTCAAGACTACAATTGTCAATATAAAAACAAAGAAGTATTAAAAAACAAATATATGAAATATACATCAAAAAGGTAAAAATATCTAAAAAGGTCTGTCGCCAACAGTCTTCGTATAGTGACCTACACTATACGTCAACAGTAAGTCAACAGTGACAAGCTGAGACTTGATAACAGCCACAGTACTCTTGAGAAGGTAGGGTAGTAAGAAGTAAAGTGACTTACTCTATACATACGAAGACATTTTAAATTTATCGTTACTACTCGTAGTTCCCTAGCGAGAGTGGTTGCGTGTATTTGATTCTTTGCGTTTAACCCACTGAGAGAGAATAACAGTACATATTACTTACTAGCTAACCAGTTACTGTTGACTTCTCGGTGATACGACCGTTTAGTTTTATATTAAATAATATGACTTGATCATTCCAATTCGAATTTCTGCCTTCTTGCAAGAGATTAAATAGCTTCAGTACTTATTCGCTTTATATCGCGCTAGCAGCATGTTATATACAAAAAAGAAGTAAATGCTTCTAAAATGACCTAGCTTTGTGTTTATTTTTGCTATTTGTCCAATAACTCTGTACACGCCTAAAACGAATTAGGACAAAAAGTTAAACAATATTTGTAAAAGTCCCCACGTCTAATGTATTCATATAAATCGCACCTGTAAAGTGGCATGTCTTCCCGCCGAGATACAAACTGCGGCTAGGCTTATCGGCTAACTAATGCCTTCCCACCAAACTTTACTTTTATCGCGACTTCCCGAGGCTCATGTTTTACGGCCCCAAGATTTTACAGCCGTATAACTCGAGGGCTAACTTTAAAATCTCCCTCCAAAACTTAATTTAAAGTGTATCTGATTCAGAAGTTAAAAATTCTCGCTCCAGGCTGAACGGCGCGCATCTGAAAATTTTATAAGTTGACTCAAGTTCGCCGACGAATTTGACAAGTCGTTAGAAAGTCACAAATGAAAATTTTGTTTATACACATTTTTGGACCGATATCTTATGACCATTATTATTTTAGATGAGATGGAATTTCGGCCTAATCTCGCCGGCGAAATTTGTTTTGTGGTATCTTAAATATTTACGATCGGCGATTCCAATTTACGGAGTGATAGCTCTGAATTCCTATAGACTGAGTCGTCGTTCTTGGATGTATTGACGGCATCAATAAATTCAGTTATAACTATTTAATATTTATTTTCCTTGTTAAGTCTTGCACTTGAAAAAAGATGTTAATATATAACTGCCCATTGCATTATGAATTATATACTTATAGACACGAGTGTTAAATGTGCGTTGGTAGATAATATTTAATAGATTCAGGCGTTATTTTGCGAAAGTCAAATTTACATGCAATTTGATCTAACCTGCTTTGTGTTCTTCCGTCACCAATTAGTTCATGCGGCCTAGCGCCGGCCGGCACCCACCCACTACTGTTAGTACGTGCTACATGCCGACGCTGCCATGGCTGCTCCGGTAGTCTCTGCCTCGGCTGCTGCGGTCGTCCGCCATCTGGAACAGAATCCGCATGCCCCCACCACCACCGTCGCTGCCACGACTGGCCTGGTCGTCGCTGCGACACGTGTTTCGCCTCTCCACGAGGCATCATCAGGCGTTGTAGACGTTAATCGTTAGAATAACATGATAATATTTATGTAACAATCTTCTTTTTAGCGTTATTGTTATACCGTTTTACAATCTAGTATTAGCGGGGTCGGCTACCTAAGCCTAAGGATTTCGCGAAAATACTGATTGTTACATATACATAGCGTATGGACGCTTGTAATACATTAAGTGTTACTTACGCGGTGCCACATCAGCTGCTAACACAGCAGCTCCATAGGAGTTCACTGGTGACCTCACTTACACGCAGGAACACAATAACTCTCCAGAGAGTTGTTATTTGGCTGCGGTTTCTATGAGATGGAGGTACTTCCCCAGACGGATTGCTTTTATGCGCTCTACTTCTCTTGAAAACATCCAGACCAAGACAAACAGACATACACACAAATATTTGTCTTGTCTAGAAATCGAACCAACGAGCGTCGGTGACAAAGTAGCATTTTAAACCGCTGCGTCACCGAGCCCGGAGCGACTGCCTGACTTCCACAAACCGGAGGAAAATCCAGACCTTTCTTAGGTCACACGTCTTTCGATTTTCTCACGATGTTTTCCTTCATCGTCGAGAAAGCGATAACAACAAATCTATATTAAAAAAATCGGCCAAGTGCGAGTGGGACTCGCGCACGAAGGGTTCCGTACCATTATC
This sequence comes from Pyralis farinalis, assembly GCA_947507595.1. Taxonomy (NCBI): domain Eukaryota; kingdom Metazoa; phylum Arthropoda; class Insecta; order Lepidoptera; family Pyralidae; genus Pyralis; species Pyralis farinalis. The sequence continues at coordinate 39,521,888 of OX382261.1, read as the reverse complement.
TATAAAAAATCCGCCAAGTGCGAGTGGGACTCGCGCAGGAAGGGTTCCGTGCCATTATCTATAAAAAATGCAATTAAATCACGTTTGTTGTATGGGAGCCCCCTTAAATATTTATTTTATTCTATTTTTTAGTATTTGTTGTTATAGCGGCAATAGAAATACATCATCTGTGAAAATTTCAACTGTCTAACTATTACGGTTCATGAGATACAGCCTGGTGACAGACGGACGGACGGACGGACGGACGGACAGCGGAGCCTCAGTAATAGGGTTCCGTTTTACCCTTTGGGTACGGAACCCTAATAAAAATGGAGTTCCAGGCTAATTCACTGACTCATCAATGCCCAGACCAAACCCTTGAACCTAGAAATTTTGCGTAGAGGTTACTTTTGTAATGCGCAGGCAGGGTGCGGCCGTTGTTGTCCTGGCCGGTCCGGTCATCGCTGCGACACGTGTTTCCCCTCACCACGACGCATCCTCTGGAGCTGTAAATGTTAGTCAGAATAACATGCTACGAATAACAAATTCAACGCTGTGCCATCATTGTGAGCTGAGGATATGAGCGGTGGGGATGAAAGTAGATGACTGCGGCCGGCACTAGCCCGTATGAACTAACTGGTAATTACAAACCTGATATTGATGTAAACAACCGTAAATGTCAATGTCAATATGAAGTCAATTCTAAAACTTCCTACTCCTACAAATTTCTTCTGATTACATTCGTTGTGAGTTCCAAGGCAGCTGTAGTTTAACCCCCGAGACAGCAATGAACTTCACTGTTCATTGTCTTTTTTGTGGTCGCCTCTGTTAATTCCGTCAATACAGGAGACACAGTGGTGGGTATGAGTGGTGGGCCTGTCCCGTAAAAAAAATCGGCCAAGTGCGAGTCGGACTCGCGCACTAAGGGTTCCGTACCATTATCAATAAAAACGGCAAAAAAATCACGTTTGTTGTATGGGAGCCCCTCTTAAATATTTGTTTTATTTTAATTTAATCATTTATTCTTAAAGTGAACATATAACTAAATATTCTGTGAATATTTCAAGCGTCTACCTGTTGCCGTTATAAATATCGAGCAAAAATGAGCAAAAAAATCACGTTTGTTGTATGGGAGCCCCCTTAAATATTTATTTTATTCTATTTTTTAGTATTTGTTGTTATAGCGGCAACAGAAATACATCATCTTTGAAAAATTCAACTGTCTAACTATCACGGTTCATGAGATACAGCCTGGTGACAGACGGACGGACGGACGGACGGACAGCGGAGCCTCAGTAATAGGGTTCCGTTTTACCCTTCGGGTACGGAACCCTAAAAACCGTAAATGTGTACAATTACACCTGAAAACAATATCATCAAACAGAAGAGAATTCTCATCAAAGCCACGTGGAAAAGCTCCGCTGAAAGTCGTCAAGTGAAGACGGCACTGACGCTACGGTAAAACGTGTCTCTTAATAATTGTTATCACTTGTAAAACTCCGCGAAACTCATCCACTTACCGCCATAAACTTGAGTTTTGATATTTCAAGAAAAATCTTTACAAAGTGAAATAGGGGAAGTTTTGTTCAGCGAATACATTTTTTGAGGACTTCGTTTTTAGGGTTCCGTACTCAAAGGGTAAAACGGAACCCTATTACTGAGGCTCCACTGTCCGTCCGTCCGTTTGTCACCAGGCTGTATCTCATCAACCGTGATAGTTAAACAGTTGAAATTTTCACAGATGATGTATTTCTATTGCCGCTATACAACAAATACTAAAAAATATAATAAAATAAATATTTAAGGGGGCTCCCATACAACAAACGTGATTTTTTTTTTGCTGTTTTTATAGATAATGGTACGGAACCCTTCGTGCGCGAGTCCGACTCGCACTTGGCGGATTTTTTATAACGTCGGGAGGCATACAAGGATACGATCCACCTGATTTAAAGCCGTCGCCGTAGCCAATTAACGCTTGCAATACATAAAATATCGCTCGCGTAATGCCACCGCTGCTGCTAACACAACAACTCCATATGGGGTTAATGGTAACCTCACTCATTCGCAGGAACGCAAGAATCCTCCGGGGGGTTGTTACAATGCGTTTGGTTCTCTGTGAAGAAGAGATACTTCCCCTACACCCACCTACTTGCCTTTTAAGAGAGATGGGTCTCTTTTAAAAACACACGTACCAAGACGACGTCCATGCACACAAATGTTTGTCCTATTTGGGAATCGAACCCACGAGCGTTGGTGTCAAAATACCATTACTAACGTCAAATAATTAGATTTTTGACACAACGTTTGGTATTAAAAGGCTTTATATCAAGAGATTGAGGTTATGGTGGAATATTGGCGAGTCCAGTGGTCAACTGCCAATTTAACCTTCGTGTTAATTCTCATTGGTTCGATTCTCACAGGATATTTTAGGTGCATTGCTGGTCTTCGAGTTTTTAATTATTTAGTCTGCAGACTCCGGTAAAGTGAAGATATTGCCTCAGTCGACTTGTTTAGTATTGAAGTGAATTACCTCACTTCACAGAAAAAAAGAAAAAAAACTATAGTCAAATAACAACTCCATGGAGGGTTGTTACGTTCCTGCGAATGAGTGATGCTACCGTTAAGCTCATATGGAGTTGTTGTAGCAGCAAAAGTGATATCGCGCGAGTGATACTTAATGTGCTAGCGTTCGTAGGCAACAGTAATCGCTTTATATCAACAGGCGGGTCAAATGCTTGTGTATCTCCCAACGTTGAATAAAACAAGAACAAGAAAAACATCGGCCAAGTGCGAGTCGGACTCGCACACGAAGGGCTCCGTACCATAATCTATAAAAACGGCAAAAAAATCACGTTTGCTGTATGGGAGCCCCCCTTAAATATTTGTTTTATTTTAATTTAATTATTAGTTCTGAAACTGAATATATAACTAAATATTCTGTGAATGTTTCAAGCGTCTACCTGCTTCCGTTATCAATATCCAGCAAAAATGAGCAAAAAATCACGTTTGTTGTATAGGAGCCCCCTTAAATATTTATTTTATTCTACTTTTTAGTATTTGTTGTTATAGCGGCAACAGAAATACACCATCTGTGAAAATTTCAACTGTCTAACTATCACGGTTCATGAGATACAGCCTGGTGACAGACGGACGGACGGACGGACAGCGGAGCCTCAGTAATAGGGTTCCGTTTTACCCTTTGGGTACGGAACCCTAAAAAACCGAGTGTGCTTTAGACCACACGACCGAAGTAAAACTTCTATAATTCCATAGTGTGATACAGACAATAGGCCTGCACTGTGTCTTACATACACGAAACTTAACTCGCTATGAGAGAAAGAGAGAAAGAAAATGTGTGCTCGCACCTCTCTCTCTTGCCCCTACAGTAATATACGAAACGTAACTCCCTCTCTTTCTATCTTCACTAACTTATATCTCCCTCTCAACTTCCGTTCGCCTCGCCCGATCACACTTTTCGTAATGCTATCGTCACGGATTCATCAGCTTTTACTCCCCAAGTCAAGCGTGCGTAAAGAAGGTTTACTCCAAAAATTTTTTTTTTAAATATTGTCGGACAAATTATGCAGCACTATCCTAAGCTCCAAAGTAGGAGAAGCTATGGTATGGATACTAGACAACTGATATTCATACGTAAATACATTTTCTTTTCGTAAATACATACTTATGATACAAAGAAAACATCCAGACAAACAGACATACTCGTAGTATTGTCTTAGGTTTTCGCGATTATTACACAAAATATAATATAACACGCGATACGTCCGTTAAAAATTGTTTAATTCAACAAACAGACATGTTCATGCACATATTTTTTTTTACACCACAGTGACAAGCTAGCCTTCGGCCTGCCTGATGGTAAACAGTCACCGTAGCCTATGAACGTTTGCAACCCCAGGGGTGTCACGCATGCGTTGCCGACCCTCTAAAAACCTCTTCAAGCATTTGTTGAAGAACCTCTCTTAAAATGAATACCATGCTGTCGTTCCCTGGAAAAGCCTCGGCTGGGAACTCATTCCACAGCTTGTTAGTTCTCGGAAGAAAACTTCTCTGGAACGGCACAGTACGCGACCATTGACGTTCCAATGTATGATGGTGACCTCCCCGCCGTCTTCGAGCGGTTATAAAAAGTAGCTGTCGGCATCATTTCGAACAATTCTTCAGAACAACCCGTTGTACAATCGGTAGAACACACAAAGGGAAGCAAAATCTCTCCTTAAACTTAAGGGTTCAATACCGTGTGTGTCTCTGAATCGAATCACACGGTCCAAGCTGGTATCCAGGTGCTCCCGTTCAAAGGTGACTGCAGTACTCCAAGTGCGGTCTGACTTGAGACTTATATAACACAAGTTTTTGCCCCGCGCTGAAGTACTGCTTTGTTAAGCACAACATGTTTGTCCAGTGTGAACCTAACCATTAATGTCAAAGGAACGTAACAGTGTGTCCCGCCACTGCGCCACCGAGCTCGTCTATAGACTGGTTATTGTCTGCTAATAGACTGGCTATTTATTCACTAGCTTATGACAGCTCTTTATTCTCCATAAATAAAACTTATTCTCTCTAACTCCGAAATGGTTCAAAGTATTGGATTCTGAGTTTCATAGAGCCTAATCCGAATTTGATAATAGATATACTTTTTTTTATACCACCAATGTGTCAATCAAGCATACGGCCTGCCCGATGGTAAACAGTCACCGTAGCCTATGGACGTTTGCAACACCAGGGGTGTTACTCATGCGTTGCCGACCCTCTTCACGCATTTCTTGAAGAACTCCATGCTGTAGTCCCTTGGAAAAACCGCGGCTGGGAGCTCATTCCACAGCTTGAAAGTTCTCGGAAGAAAACGCCTCTGGAACCGCACAGTACGCGACCATTGCGGTTCCAGCGTGTGAGGGTGAACTCCCCGCCGTCAGCAAGCGGTGCGATTATAAAAAGTAGCTGTCGGCATTATTTCGAACAACTCTTCAGAGCTTCATTCTGAGATATACATATATAGAGTCTATGTCAGATCTCACACCTATCTATAACTTCACGATCCCTTGTGGGGTAGGCAGAGACAACCGAGCGCCAAATGACACGATCCTGATACACCTCACCTGCTTATTTAACATTCATAGCTCTTCTCATGCATTCATATATTTCAATATATTAAATATATTACATTTTGTCTCAGGTCTAGCCTATTGCCCTCTACGACTCTTAATCTCATACGGCATGTCTTTGAACCCAAAAGTACGTCATGTTCATGCCTTCCTCTTTCAAGAACCGACAACAATCCTCTTTTCTAATTATACATTAATAACCTGGTGTTGGGGCTTCGTAAGTTTTTGTTTTCATCTCCGCGACGTAGCTGACCGAGAGTCATGACAATGTGTTCGTGTGACCACGGATGCTGCAAAGCATTCGAAACGTCAGGTTCAACAAAATAAATAAAACGCGCGATACTTCCGTTAAAAATTGTTCAATTCAATGTGTAACAATCGCGAAAACCTAAGACAATACCAGTCATGACAATGGTTGACGACGATTGGGTGGAGCTGGTCCCCCTTAGAAGCCGAGAGAGCGCAGCGAGCTGTTCTCAAGGTCGGAGATGTCAAAGTCAAAGTCAAAGTCAAAATCTTTTTATTCCGTAAAAATGGCTACATTTGTTTGGAATCGTCACAATTTTTTTCCCTACCGTGCAGTTCATGACTAGGTGAGCACTGATAAAAATACTGCCAAAAAACTCAGGCATCCCTCTTTTGGTATCCAAACAAATTTACATAATTTATTAATTACATTATAATTGGATCGACTCAATCCCAGGCATTTTTATCATTAATATAGTCAGATACTTTATAATATGCCCTGCTACACAATTTGGCTTTAATAGTAGTTTTAAACTTGTTTATTGACAATTCTCTTATATTGCTGGGAAGTTTGTTATAGAACCGTATACATTGCCCCATAAAAGAATTACTTATTTTGTGGAGACGGCTTGCATGTAACACAAGATTATGCTTATATCTAGTATTTATGTTATGAGTATCACTCTTTTTACAAAATGAGTCTATGTTTTTATGGACATACAAAAGATTTTCATAGATATATTGCGATGCGACTGTTAGAATATTTATTTCTTTGAATTTTTCTCTAAGGCTCTCACGGGGACCAAGTTTGTAGATAGCTCTTATGGCTCTCTTTTGCAATAAAAAGATGGTGTTAATGTCCGCGGAGTTACCCCAAAGAAGAATTCCGTATGACATAATACTATGAAAGTAGCTGAAATAAACTATTCTAGCCGTATCAATATCAGTGAGCCGTCTAATAGTTTTCACTGCATAGGCTGCAGAACTTAGTTTTCCTGATAATTTTTCAATTTGTGGGCCCCATTGTAGTTTGGAGTCGATTGTTATACCCAAGAACACAGTTGTCTCCACTGGGCCTAAATTAGTTCCATTAACATGTACATTGGTAGTCACCTGTCTTACATTAGGTGTTGAGAACTTAATTACTTTAGTCTTTTTATCATTTAAAAGCAGATTATTAACATTAAACCAATGCATAACTTTAGAGAGAGCATCGTTAACTTCGTCATAATTACCTAACTGTCTATTAATTTTGAATGTCAAAGAGGTATCATCCGCAAACAATACAATCTCATGTTTATCCTTTACATAATAAGGTAAGTCATTTATATATACTAAAAATAAGAATGGACCTAGAATTGACCCCTGTGGGACTCCCATGACTACAGGGGACCCCGAAGATCTTTTACCATTAACATCGACCTTCTGTATCCTATTGCCCAGATAAGAAGACAGAAGTTCGAGAGCCTTGTTCCTGATACCGTAGTGGTGTAATTTTCTGACAAGAGTGTCATGGTGCACGCAGTCAAACGCTTTAGACAGATCACAGAAAATTCCCAAGGCATCTTGCGAACCTTCCCATGCCGCGAATATACTTTTAAGCAAATGAATCCCTGCGTCTATAGTTGAACAACCTCTCGTAAATCCGAACTGTCTCCTATGAAGCAAATTATGTGTATTAAAATGTCTGAGCAACTGGCTAAGCATTAGTTTTTCAAAAATTTTACTGAGAATGGGCAGTATGGAAACAGGTCGAAAATTCGAAGGGTCCGAACTATCACCAGATTTAAATAATGGAATGATTTTACTATGTTTCATCAAGTCAGGAAATACACCAGATGCCACACAACAATTGAAAATTGTAGCTAAATGTGGAGCGATTGAAATAATAATAGAAGATATGGTTTTGACAGATAGACCCCACAGATCTTTAGTGTTTTTCATATTTATTGATTTAAAAGCGTTCAAAACATCTTTTGGGCTTACAGCTGAAAATTCAAATATTGTGTCGCATTCTACCACGCTCTGTTTGAGAACGAGTTCAGCAGCTATAGAAGAAGACCTAAGATTTCTCGTAGTAATAAGAGGAATGTTAGAAAAATATTTTTCAAACTCAGTCGCAATTTCTACATCATTTTTGATATCTATATCATTTATCTTTAACTGAAAGTCTCGACTACGTACTTTCGCTCTACCCGTCTCATTATTTATCATATTCCAAACAGATTTAATAATATTTGTTGAACCATTAATTTTATTTCTTAAATATATAGACTTAGCATTGGAACAGGCTCGTTTAAATATTTTAGCATAATTTTTTACAAGTTCTTGAAAAGTCGGATTGTGATTACAGGTCCTTTCTTCATAAAGTTCATACAATTTATTCCGACTTTTGTAAATACCAGGAGTTGCCCAATCACTGAATGTCATACGGTCACTTACAGACAGTTGTTTTGGAGTAAAGATTGCATTAAATTCACTAGTAATTAAGCTAAATAATGAACTGTACAAGTGGTCCGGAGTACCGTGATAGGGCAACAATACAATTTTTTCTGCTATATTAGACTTAAATCTTTCTAAGCGGCTTTTACTAAATGGTATATAATTTATTTGCTTTCTTTGTATTTTTGAAGAATTTGGAAATGAAACCAATTGACCTGAATGGTCTGACTGAACTTTATTAATTATAGATTGATATGAAGGTTTTACATTGCTAAATATATTGTCAATACATGTAGCACTTGTAGCAGTTACTCTTGTTGGCTCTGTAAAAATATGATGCAAATTATTTGATTTAAATAAATTTAAAAAGTTGTAGGTAACAGTATTTTTCTCCAAGATATTTATATTAAAGTCTCCACAAATTATAACAGTTTTATGGCTATTAGATAATTTATTTAAGGCATCCTCCATGATATTTGAAAATGTTTCAAAGGGCGCGCTAGGAGGTTTGTACAGGTTCATAACAATGAATCGTTCCAATTCAATGCATGAAATCTCTACAACTCGCTCAACAGAGAGGCTCACAATGTCACACCTTTCTTTAAATTTAAGCAACTTATTTAATAATATTAAGGAGCCACCATGTATACAGTTATCTCTGATGAATGAGCTTGCAACCTGGTGGTTATTGAAGCTGAAAATGAATTGATGGGGTTTTAGCCAGTGCTCAGTTAGACATAAAATATCAATATTGCTACAATTCATAAACAACTCCAATTCTAACTCCTTTCCTATCATCCCCTGAATGTTTTGGTGCACCAGGTTGATACAATTATTATTCTTTCTATATTCTTGACAATTTACAATTGATGGGGATATTGTATTATTATTACTTTTAGTTTCATTTTGAATATTGTTATTATTACTATTTACATTGCCAGAGTATAACTCTATTGTCTTGTAACCTAATTTAAAGAATTTGGAATACCTTCCAAGGTACCATTACATAATGTCAAATTATCTAACTGCTCAAAAGAAGCAGGGTTGTTAGCCAAACTTTTGGCTGGTTTCTTAAAACAATATGATAGCGAATCTGCTATTTGTCTTTTATAAAAATTGCTAAGATAAAATTTATCTTCTGTCAAATTATAATGTTTATTATTAAATATATTTATGTCAAGTATATGAAATTTGTCATCATATAATGTCAATGTATGCATTTTATCATTTAATCTATACCTAGATGCATTTTCCGCCTCGGGCAACAAAGTACTGTATGGAAAAGTAAATAAAAACACTTTTCCCACATTTAACTGCTGTAACATATTAAAATATTTAATCATTATATGTTTGTTTAAATTTCCTCTCCTCCCAATAAAAACAATTAAAGTTGTGTTGGGGTGGTAATCCCTCTTAACTATTTTATCAACTATTTGAGTGAAACTGGCTCCAGGCAAACAATAATTGGTAACCAGTTTTCCTGATTTTTGTAATAATAATTGGCCCATATTTTTACCTATTTCATCACTATACATTATTATTTTGGAGTTATTATCTTCACTATTATTATTTAATGATGATGACATCTGTTTAAAAGCACTACTATTAATGGCCTCATTCACATTATGGCTATGTACTTGAGATAGTTTCGAGGATCGAGTTACCTGTGAACATTTCATCGGAGTTCGGGTTAATTCATTCCTATTGTACAAGTTACTAAGAGACGATAATTTTTGTTCATTTTCTCTCAAGTCAGCTAGTAATCTATCCATGCCTACACTGTATTCTTCAATATCTCTTTGAGCATCCTCATATTTTTTAGTCATTAAATCTAAAGAACTATTAAGTGTTTGGATCTCAGATTGTAGGTCTTGAATGATGTTTTTATATTCCCTATTATTAGTATTAAATTTGTAACTAGCATGTTTATCCTGTGTGTTCGATACTACAGACCCATCACAGGTTAAGTCAATTGTCAGTGACGGTGGATCATTCGTATTTGAGATGGTAGAAGCAGTAACTAAGTTTGGAGCGCTATCTAGCAATTCATCAAATAACGACTGGGAATGAACAACTGTTGACTCCTGATGGGAACATTCCAGCTGATCAATTGTACTTAGTGCCTGTTTCAATTTGGTTTCTAGCTGAATGTTGCGTTCTAGAGTGGTCTCAAACTCAACCCTACATTTATCAAAACTACCTACCAAAGACTGCAATGTATTATTGTCTTCCAAAGCATTATCTAACTCTAAATTAATTTTCACTATCTTTTCCTTAAGTATAGTATTACTTTTAATAATTGACAGTGCTGCCAACTCATTGTCATCTCGTTCATTTTGCAATTTTTCTGACAATTCCTTATATTTCTTTAAATCTTTTAAAGTTAATAAAAATTTATTATTTAATTCTTTGTATCGTAGCTCTGAATTTTTAACATCTTTTAATGCATTTAAATACCTGTCATTTAACTCTTCATAGCGTGCCTCAGCCATTGCCTTTCTAGGCAGCATCATTTCACCTCAAACCGTTTAGTTAAAAATTAAATAAATAAATAAGGTAGGTGTACCTAATTAGAATGATACAGATTAAGTTATTGTATACTATATTTTATGGCTAATTCACTAATGGCAACTATATAAACCCATGTATTTTATGCAGTAGTGAGTAATTATTTACAATGAGTAATTAACTATTTAATATACTATTTATACTATAGCCCCGGTTAGAAGTTGCTCAGGAACTAATTCAATTAAACAGTTAAATGTGTAAATTGTTGAGTTTATTGTCTGTGGCCAATGTGTATGCCTGTCATACAATTCCACTTCAACTAATTGTTAAGTGAAAAGAGACAAAAGCAGGGCCTGTGTGTGTATGGACGTCGCTCACTAAATCAGTGAGCTAGTGTAATGTTGGGCTGTGTAAATATGTTCTCAAAGCTATAGTAACAACCCTCAGGTTTGATGTTGTTTATATTGTTCGTGAGCATTGACCTCTTATCACACCGATCAGCTGTTATTGTATCAAAAATTTTAGCACTAAGTTATAATGTATGAACTATTCTAAGGTATTTTCTCTATACTACTACTTAACATTCAAACAATAATAATATTCTGTTTTATAGGGTATAATTTTATTGAGAGCTATGAACGACTTAAGTACGTAACAGGTTTGTATAATATAAGCAATTGCGGTAGTTTGTTTTGTTGTCTATATAGAAGAAGGAAATAATAGATCAATAGAACTTACCAATGCGCATCAATTAACAGTAAAAAAACAATCTTTCACAAGAAAACTAAAATCGAAAGTAAACGTTACGATATGAACTTTGGGTTTTGACAGTTGGATCGCACAATTTCGATAAATTATGTTCAAATACTGATTATTCTTTACAAAAACAATTGTACACTATTTTATCACTATTTACGAAGTCAATTAAATAAATGAAATAGATAAAATGGGCAAATAAATATTAAAATTTAATTAATTTATAGGGAGTGGTAAATTTGAAGAACTAATTTCAGTGTTGCCAGAGAGCGAAAAATCCTTATCACTTTCCTACGATAGACTTTGATAGGGAATGGAATATACTGACGGTCAGACAATCCTTCAAATTACAAACTGTATTAAAGTAGCACTGCCAAATGATTTATGACCCAAATTTAATCAAGGAGAGGCGTAGAAAGGTAGCCGTATGTCCTAAGCGAGCTCTCCACTCTGTTTCTTCCAACATTTTGTCTGCTTTCCGGGGCCTTGTATCTATGACAAATCTATTCTATTCTTTAAATAATTACCAATGCAAAAATGTAACTCAATACCAAAAACACTTAATTATGACCATACTGAAAATTTTATGAAACCAGCTCAGTAACGCGCTGTATACTTTTGTAAAAGATAAAAAAAAGTATCACTCGCGCGATACCTCCTCTACTGCTTATACAGCAACTCCTTGGGCGCTGCTTTGATGCGCCCTACCTCTCTTAAAACATCCAGACCAAGACAAACGGACATGTTCATGCACACAAATGATTGTCAAGGCAATCATCGTGGGAATCGAATCCTCGAGCGTTGGTGTCAAATTCGCGGCATTCACGACTGAGCCACCGAACCGACATCACCTTCTGATAGAACACGACCAATTTGGTCATGGTGGGTAAGTCTTGGCCTTCCTCGGCTCCTACATCCTTCTACTTTCGCGTTGTATATCTGTTTCGAAATTCTTTCCTTCTCCAGTCTTTCTACATGTCCGAACCAATGGAGCGTGCCTCTTTTCATTTTAACACCGACTCTCTTTCAGACCAACTCTGTTTCTAACATCATCATTGCAAATAATTTCTATAACTGAAATTCGCTCAAAAACAACAAAGATATGCCCTAGTTAAAACAAAGCCGATTTACCGTTACGTAGTTCACATCAACCCTAACTCATCCTACTGCTGGGTTACGGGTTTCCCTTCAATTTAGAGCATACTCCACCACGCTGCTCAAATGCGGATTTGCGGAGGCCACTGACTTAGCTTAACGACTGTCTTATGTCGACAACCGCCGGGACCCACGGCTTAACGGGTCCTCCGTACGGAGAGACTCGAGATAGATAAACCCATCCATAGACAGGCTGCGGTCGAGGTTGTACAACCTGAGTGTTTGATTAGAGTTCGAGCTCGAGCTCGGTGGCCCAGTTGTGAAAGACGCGACTTTGACACCAACGCTTGTGGGTTCGATTCCCACACAAAACAAACATTTGTGTGCATGAACATGTCTGTTTGTCTTGGTCTGGATGTTTCAAGAGAGGTAGGGCGCACCAAAGCAACACGTCTGGGAAAGTACCTCCACCTCACAGAAAACCGCAGCCAAATAACAATTCGCTAGAGGTTTGTTGTTTTCCTGCGTGTGAGGTCACCAGTAAGCTCCCAAGGAATTGCTGTGAAAGCAGCAGAGTTACAAGCGTAAAGCGTGCGTTAGGTTACGGTAATTGCTTTGCATCAGGTGGACCGTATGCTCGAGTGTCTCCCGACGTTGTATTAAAAAAAACATGCGCAATGACGCAATCGAGGTCCCTACGTTACGTAATTACCCTACAAGTTTCCTAGTCCAGTCTGAAATGGTTTAGGTCCTACTTATTTTAGAATAACTATCATTTTATCTTTCCACGATGACGCAAAGATGAGGTGAGCAGAAAATATCCTTATCGCACACCCAATAAACTTAAATTGTTACCGACTAGGAGAGAATTGGGACCTTTACTATGTCCAAACTATTGCAAAGTGGGCAAATGAGCTCCAAACAAAAATAAACCTTAACTAGAAGGTGTAAGGTTAAAATTAATGGGGAGGTTTTATCGCTCAAAATACGCATTTAGATTTCACGATATGGAGACATGACCCCTTTCTCATGAGTATACATACTCATGTTATAAGAGAACAAGGGAAAATGGTTTGAATGCGATTATTCTTCTTCCGCCATAATTATTCCATGTGCACTAAGTGCTGCCCGTGGGTTTACTCGCGTGGGGTTTCGATTTTTAGTTTTTCAGACAACTACAACCCTAAATATACCTAAGTATACTGTATATCTTGAATTAAACAATTTTTAACGGAAGTATCGGGTATTTTATTTATTTTGTTGCACCTGACGTATCGAACGCTTTGCGTATTTTTGTGGTATTTGTCTTACATTAGTTATTCAATTATTACATCTACCGACATGGATGGATTAATTATATATGTTCCGATTCACACAAAAATCGCTCACAGTGTCCGAACATTTTTTTAGATCTTTGGGTTTGGGATTTGATTATTTTTAGGACTGGATCCCAAGCAGGTGGTACTTGCCAACCATCTTCTCTATTGAAAATGGGGTGTTTTCTTATTTGAGAATGAGAGAATGTTGCGCGAGGCTATTGAAATAAGAAAACACCTTCTTCCGTATATCTGCTTCGACATTCTTTCATCTTGCATTCTTTCTACATGTCCGAACCATCGGAGCATGCCTCTTCTTATTTTAACACCGACGCTCTCTTTCAGACCAACTCTGTTTCTAACATCGTCATTGCGAATACGGTCTACAAGTCTTACGCCACAAATTTTGCGCAGCGCTCGCATTTCGACCGCGTTTATTCTACTTTCATGCTCTTTCTGCCATACCCAGCTCTCGCTTCCATAAGTTAGCGTTGGGACTAACACTGCATTGTGTATAGCGTGTTGTTAGTCAATAAGGCTTTTTTTCACAATGTCGGGATGCATTCAAGAATACGGCCCACCTGATGTAAAGCGGGTACCGCAGCCTATTGACGCTAGCGATATATTAAGTATCACTCGGGCGATGTCTCCTCTGCTGCTCACACAGCAACTCCTTGGGAGCCTACTGGTGACCTCACTCACACGCAGGAACACGACAACCCTCTAGGGAGTTGTAATTGGGTGCGGTTTCTGTGAGGTGGAGGTACTTCTCCAGACGGGCTGCTTTGATGCGCCCTACCTCTCTTTAAACATCCAGATCAAGACAAACAGACATGTTCATGCACACAAATGTTTGTCTTGTGTGGGAATCGAACCCACGTGGTGTCAAAGTCGCGTCATTCACGACTGAGCCACTGATCTCGTCAAAATCTCCTCTTTATCCACTGAGTTGCACAGCATTTGTATTATTTTAATAATTAACAATATAATAATTATAATAATAATTAACAATACAATGCCTGTGCATGCTTCGTGGACTAATGACGTGTCCCAGATCGGAGCAACCACAGCAGCAATAATCGGAGCGGTAGAAAACGGAGGTAGAAAAGTACATAATAGATTAGATCAATTTACCTGTAAAAAGGATTTTCTAGTTCTCTCAATGTTTTAAACATTGCATTTTTCGTAACACTACTAATATGCGTACGACCTGCCCGAGGGTAAGCGGTTACCTTAGTCTATGGCCACTTATAACGTCATATTTATATCATATACTGTGTTGAAATTATTAGTGTTTATAAAATGTACTTCTCTTTAAAGAATGCATTTAATTGCTTACATGTGAATAATATATGTAACTAGCTACTCGACCCAGCTTCGCACGGGTGATCCGATCGTTACCAAACTTCACAGGGTCACCTGCTGGGCTAAACTGAAGATTCACTGAAAATTTCATCAAAATCTGCCTAGCCGTTTTTGAGTCCATAGAGGACATACAGACAAACATTCATTTTTATATATATAGATATAACGGTAACCGCATATGTTTGTATAAATTGCACACAGCACAATAAAGTTTTGAACAAATAGGAAAACATCAAAATCGCATCTCAGTCATTTCGCAAAAGCACGACTACATTTGTATATGAAAAAACACGAACAAAACTTATTTGTTATTTTGTTGTACGTGTATGTTTTCTTGTGTATTTTATATTCCATTTATTTTCTCTCTGTTTAACTTTTTCTCTGCCCTCATTCATTGCTCTATTCAGAAACTCAAAAGCCAGCCATTTGGCTGAAGAAATAAGCGCGCCTTTTTAAATCTTTTGTACTTCTTGTAACATTTGTGCAATAAAGTCACAAAATGTACAGTCATGAGCCCCTGTTTTTTTTTTCGCTTTTTATGTATTTGTACAGATCTCTTGATACGCATTTTTCTCTACAATAACTTTTTTGTTGAAGACACTTTCGGATCTTAAACAAAGTGACGACAACGCCACTTGTGGCGTGAATGCAACTATTTCACGATATGCCTAGCCGTATCGTGAGTGGCTGTATGCTTAGCTGGAAACATTTGCAAATACGTTATTCATATTGATCAGGTATGGGCAACCTTTGACATGTTGTGGGCCAAACTTTAGCATGCAAATACGTTCGTGGGCCGCGTTTAAAAGTAGTGCATATATATAAGTAGATTCCGTGAGTATATATAAGTAGTGTACTTAATTTTTTTTAATTGGGTTTTTTCAAAATGTCTCGCGGGCCGGATCAAACCTTACAGCGGGCCGGGTGTTGCCCACATGTAAATAAATAAATAAATATTGTCGGACAAATTACACAGCGCCATCTAGCCCCAAAGTAAGCCAAGCTTGTGTTATGGGTACTAGACAACTGATAAACATACGTAAATACATTTTTTTTTTGTAAATACATACTTATCATACATAGAAAATACCCAGACCAAGACAAACAGACATGTTCATGCACACAAATGTTTGTACTGTGTGGGAATCGAACCCACGAGCGTTGGTGTCAAAGTAGTGTAACAACGCGTTTCACCACTGCGCCACCGAGCTCGTCAATGTGACATTGATGGTCTAACTATTGATAGATGGATGGATGTGTTTTGGACGACAGATGACGAAAAGTCGAGACCGACCATCCGCATGTAGTAATCGGACGATGACATATCGTGTTTATAATTCAACATATTTATAAACATTACAAATTGTAAGATACCTGAAGAAATCCCATGTAAAGACAACGCGTACATCAGGGAAGACACATCGTCTAAGAAAAGCGTCATATATTCCATTTGTCGTGATATACGACGCAGGGGCGACGGATTCTTTGAAATTGTCATAAAAAATAATATATTGTTATTACGAGTTATAAATTCGATTATCGTTTTGCGACTAGGCTCGTTTTGGTTTCTTATTGGATGATAGTGGTTTGTTATGGATTCTCTTGAGGGAGAGGGCGCCGGGCCCATCTGGTTTGGGATTTCGCCAATTCAATTGTGTTTTATAAGCCGTTTATTGCGCTCTGATGCGAAATCAGCGGTCGTGGGCTTTGTCAGCGATATAGAAGTCATTATTAAAATTAATTTGCAAAGGAATGTACATTATATATGATACATTAGTCAGATAAATTTAGTGTAGTACTTCTATCTATAAATAATATTTCTATGCGTGTATGATTTTTGTTTTAATTTTACCAAATACTGCAGGCACAGGTTTTGCGACTATAAATCCCGGTCCTTTGTTAGTTCCTGTTTTGTTCTTGATATATTTATATTTCAACGAATATTTGTAGTAGTTGTTTTTTTGTATACCACTAAGGTGGCATTTAAGCATGCCTGTCTGATGGTAAATAGTCACCGTAGCATATGGACATTTGCAACACCAGGGGTGTCACTCACGCGTTGCCTCTCCAAAAACCTCTTCCCGTATTTTTTGAAGAACTCCATGCTGTAGTCGCTTGGAAAAATCTCGACTGGGAGCTCATTCCACAGCTTGAGAGTTCTTGGAAGAAAACTTCTCTGGAACCGTACAGTACACGACCATTGTGGTTCCAGCGTGCGAGAGTGAACTCCCCGCCGTCGGCGGGCGGTGCGGTTATAAAAAGTAGCTGTCGGCATCATTTCCAACAATTCTTCAGAACACAACCCGTTGTACAATCGGTAGAACACACAAAGGGAGGCAAAATCTCTCCTTAAACTTAAGGGTTCAATACCGTGTGTAAGCTTAGGATTGTCGACAATTCTCACAGCTCGTCTCTGAATCGAATCACACGGTCCAAGCTGGTATCCAGGTGCTCCCGCCCAAAGGTGACTACAGTACTCCAAGTGCGGTCTGACTTGAGACTTATATAACATAAGTTATATAACGTAAGTAAAAACAATAATGAGAGATGTTAGCTGTAAAATAACTCAGTTTGTACAAAGTAACATAGGTAATTAATTAATAAAAATGTAATTATATTTGCACGCCAATACGCAAAATGTAGCGGTGAGCTAATTTTTTTCTAAATGTCAAACATCTATGTACCTACATTTGGCAAATAAATGAATTTGAATTTAAGTCTTTACCCCGCGCTGAAGTACTGCTTTGCTCTGTTGAGCACACCAAGTTTTTTGGACGCCAGCTTGACCTTCTCCTCCAGGTGATTTCGATATTGCACATCACTTGAGATCTCGACGCCAAGCATCCTAATACTTTTGGTGACGGTAAGAGGTGTGTTCTGGAATTTAGGAACCACAGCAAATGGAATGTTCCCACATATTCAACACATTTTCTTGTATAGTACTTAAGGTAATAAATTTATTTGTATTTTTCGATCTGTATTGACTCTTACTGAAAACCAGAACTGAGATCACTCTTGTATGTATCCCATTCCAGAATATATCCATGACTGTGGTCAATTTTGACTTCCCTTGTATCTATTCGTGTATGTGTGTGTGTGTGTGTATATAATTTAATACTGTAAACTGTATAAATTTCGTGAGAATATATCCTGCTTAACATTTCACAAGGAACCGTAAAACATATGCAAGCGCATACGTTTTACGGTTACATGAAAAGTGTGAATAACATAAAGTATAATGTTTCTTCATTTTTCCCACCTCACCATATTCTGAGCTGTGGTAACCTAATTCTTAAATTCAGGACGTTAACTTGCCTTCAGCCATCCTCTCTAAATGTTTTTAAGTGGCCATGCTTCCTCTATAGCCAAAATATACGCTATTCTAAAACATTACGAGAATCTATTTCCCGGAATCCTTTAGGATTCTCTGAAGTGAACTATGAATGTTAAAGAAGCGAGTAATGTTTATACAGAACGAGTTCTGTGGCTCTCGGTTCTCTCTGGTTAAACTTGAATGTACCTGACGTAACAATTTAAATGGATCATACTTTCTATACTCATTTTATCCTCTTAATATAAAATATCAGTCAGTCACAAATAAAATTATTCCAAAAACTAACTGACGAAAGTATAATTGATCTGTAGAATATTTAAAGTAAAAAATCTTATACGACGTTTAAGAAATTGGTCGAGTTGCTTGTTCTTTTTGACGGGCTCGGAGGCTTAGTCGTGAATGACGCGACTTTGACACCAACGCTCGTGGATTCGATAAACATTTGTGTGCTTGAACATGTCTGGTTGTCTTGGTCTGGATGTTTTAAGAGAGGTAGGGCGCATTAAAGCAGCTGTGTAAGAACCTCTTCACGCCTTTCTTGAAGAACCTAAAATTAAATTCTACCCTTAAATATCTGTTCTTTAAATAATTACCAATGCAAAAATCTTGTAACTCAATACCTAAAAACAGTTGATTATCACGATACTGAAATTATGACAGGTTTATGACAGGTTCCGGCATGTGAGTGAGGTCACCAGTAAGCTCCCAAGGAGCTGCTGTGTAAGCAGCAGAGAAGGCATCGCGCGAGTGATACTTAATATATCGCAAGCGTTAATAGGCTACGGTACCCGCTTTACATCAGGTGGGCTGTATGCTTTTAAACCTCCCGACGTAGTATAGAAAAAAAATATATAATATATGTATGTACCAAATGTCCAATCACTCGCGCCGGTGACTGTACTTTTCCTTAATTAATTTAAATTGCCTATATCTCGAGACAGCGGCCATCAAACGTAAAGGCTTTAGTTTCATCGCTCCATTAGCTCGCTTCAAACAATTCCATCGACCATTAGTTGACCGCATCGTGAGTATTAGAACGACTCTGAAATTGTTGACGTCAGCGAAACTAAACTTTTCGCCGTCGAAGATATTAACATCAAACCCAGAAACCTAATGTCCGCAGATAAAAACTAATGGTTCGAATGCCTTAATTAAAGTGTTCCCAAATTAGTTGGGAACCTATAGCAGTGTTAAAGCTGCCGGTGGGTTTAAAATGGAAATGGAAGAAAATGTTGGGTTAAAATTTACTTCCGTGGTGTGATAGCGCAGCGTCACTACTTCATCATCAAACGTAATCTTTACATTGCTTCTGGTTTCTTTTCTTTCAAATACTATTGTCTTTGTCTTCTTTGCATTCAATAGTTCTGTCTTCTGATCATCTCCTCTTAACTTCTAACTTAACTTAGCACAACACTCACACACAGACACACACGCATAAGCACACGCTTGCACACATTCACACATATATATACAAACACGCCCACGTAAATAATATATACTTACGACACCGCCCTCTATGCAAAGAGCGTGCGAGTCTCAGCTGCGTTAGCCAGACTCCAAACCTCAGTCACTGAGTTAGGGAGATGGTTCAGGAAATGACGCATAGAGGTGAACCCGGAGAAAAGCTCCGCAGTTCACTTCTGTGCGAGACGCAAACTTGCATATAATACTCTCCGCCTGCCGATGCTAGGGGCGTCAGTCCCCTGGAAACGCACGACGAAGTATCTCGGAGTCACTCTAGACTCTTTTGTACCCCATATCAGGAAGGTAGTTAGTACCGCCAGATTTTATCTGGGCCGACTCAGCCCTATGCTGGGAAGGCACAGTAAAATGTCCCTCAGAAATAAACGAACCCTGTACAAGGTTTGTATAAGGCCGGTGATGTCGTACGCGTCCCCGGTGTTCGCACACGCCAGTCCCGCAGCCATTAAAAGGCTGCAAACAGTCCAAAACCTCTTTTGTCGCCGAGCTACCAATGCTCAGTGGGCTCAGCGTAACGCTGAACTACACCGCGACCTCCAACTTCCTACTATCCAACAACACTTCCAACTCCTTTCCAAGCGGTTTTTCGAAACCGCCGAAAGCCATCCAAACCCACTTATCCAGCAGGCTGTGTCCTATAACCCGCCACAGCCTCCTCTGTTCGGTTACCAAAATCGTAGGCCACGTAGTGTCTTTTTAGACAAACCAAACAAACTCTCGAGTGCTCTAGACCGCTATGCAGCGGCCGAAGCCTCCTTAGGACAAAAGTCCTCCACCATGTGAGCACCCTTCCGGTCGCTCGTTTAGTCGCTTTTAGGGTCCAGAGTCGACATCCTCAGGAGGACAGTCGACTCTTCTCTACGCGTTTGCTCTTCTCAGAGTGACGCTTGCGTCACCCCGTTCCCTGCGGTGATCGCGTCAGATGAAGCCTTTGACACCATCCCGGCTAAAGGCAGTCCCAGGGAGTGTTTTAGTCAATAGGAATCTGACATCACTAGTTCGTTCGCACGAAACAGTATCTTATGCAAGATCTCACCTCCTCCCTCCCGTTTTCCGGAGGGTGCCCCTCACGGAAGAATGACTAATGCACACCAGCGTGTGTGGGTTGGTCCTTCTTTTGTGGGTCTACAATTTTCTAGGGCGAAACAAAAAAAAATAATAATTTCGTACAAACGTATACTGTTGCGTTAAAAGTGCCTGGTAAATTTTAGGGGATTATTTTAGACAAGAGTCCACTATACAAGTAAAATTCAAGTACACAGAAAAGTATTGTCTATTCTAACACAAAAATTTGAATAAAAATGCAAATTTTGCCATAAAGATGTCACAATGACATAGTTTACAAATAATTAACAAAAATTATAGATATTTATCTGTTTTTCAGGATTTCGTAAATGAAATTAAATCGCATATTTGGTATTCTACGTACAATACTATATTTTTTATCATATATTCCGTTATCGTGCCGTTATGTGTTCTTTTATTTTTAAATACCTCATATATTTAAAGGGTGAAAGGTTGAAATAAGAAGCAAAGCAAAAAGAAAAATAAAAGTACCAACTATTAATTCAAAAATAAAACAACACATATATATGTGTATAATAAAATATATGTACATAATTTAAATAATTTATTAGTTGTACCGATTTTTGTTGGAAACAAACGAAATGTGTCTAGTGGCCAACACTCAGTAAAGCGTCAGTCGTTAAATTTTCGCGATAAAACCTATCTTTCTCTAAATTTAACTAAATTTGTATATTTTCCGTAATGCATACAACTTATGCATTATCCTGCAAAGAAAAATTTAGTGATTATTGTTAGGTCTTATATTGATGTCTAAATTTTGTATTAATCAAGAGTTACGTACATTTTGATCTGCGTTTACAATCTATCATTTCTTTAACGATGATGCCAGTGCCTTAACAGGGCTCTTACCGTAAACAAACCCTTAATTAAGTATCACTTAAAACCCAAGTTTCGTCCGTACGGCTCTCGAATCTGGCCGGTAATGACCACGCCTTAATATTTATACGTTGTTAACCCTGAGTCCGCGGTGATTGTGACGAGACTTTACGGAGCGCGTAAATTTTTTACGATCCCTAAAGGGGTTGATTTCATATTCTTCGCGGGGTTCTTTTACGATACTCTTGCGAGACTCTCGTGTATGAGTGGGCTCATTAATCTCGTTCGTATCTCGTGTACAGTGCGCGGAATCATAATTTCAGGAACACACGTCGCCCAATTTATGGATTATGGTAGAAGGCAATAAATAAACAGCAAATATTATTGTTGCGTAACTTTAAAAATATATATTTGAATTGTGCAAAATTGCGAGCGTTTTATATTTTTCTGAGATGGAGGTATTGCTGGGTTGTGTCATCCGTTTCACTGCACTGGTTTCTATAAACCCACTGTTTTAAAAAAGGTAAGATTTTACGCAACTCGTATCGGAGACCCCCTGCGGGTCGATATAGGTCTCCTTAAGGATCCATATCATTAAATGTGTATACCAGTAAAGGAAATTAGAAATATGTCATTCATTAAATACCTTATTTTCGTTCAACTAAATCGTCTCTGTTGTATTGGTGAGGTGTCTTTAAAACTACTATTAAAGCCAAATTGTGTAGCAGGGCATATTATAAAGTATCTGACTATATTAATGATAAAAATGCCTGGGAGTGAGTCGATCCAATTATAATGTAATTAATAAAATATGTAAATTTGTTTGGATACCAAAAGAGGGATGCCTGAGTTTTTTGGCAGTATTTTTATCAGTGCTCACCTAGTCATAAACTGCACGGTAGGGAAAAAAAATGTGACGATTCCAAACAAATGTAGCCATTTTTACGGAATAAAAAGATTTTGACTTTGACTTTGACTTTGACTTTGTCTTAAACTTGTGACTATAATTTAAGGTAGGAATGTGTACCTCACTCATTTTTGAGAGAAATCATGTGCAACGCTGAGAACTAATCCACAACATACTGCGCCTTCGTACCACATCTAAAACAAGATGCAAGAAACTAGGTTTGAAGGAAGATGTGTAGAATATGTGTAAATAAGACATATACACGTAGAAATAATCAGGGGGGAACAATGACGAAACGCGAAATACTTAAAGTTCAATAATCTATAAGTATAGATATAGTATGATCGTGAGTACGACACGCCCCATTATGCAGTTCTTTTATGGTTCCGTGCCTGTCTGTTTGATTGACGTTCTCAGGGACGGGTGGAGCTATCAAGCTGAAATTAATATCACATACTCAAATCTGCATTCCCTTCCAGCAGTGAAAAAATCAAACTTCTAAGTCGACGGATTCAAAAGATACGGCTGATTAAGCCTGGTTTATGCGCATATTTTGACACTCGCAAGGGAATCAGAACCTATAGGGTTCTTCCCGTTGACCTAGAATTATGAAATTTGGTAAGAAGCCAGATCATGTAGCACAAGTAAAGGAAAAAAATCTGAAAACCGTAAATTTGAAGGTATATCACAAAAAAATGTGTTTTTTGCGAAAATATTTATGAAAGAAACTTATGCAGAAACTCCTCTTGATCTAGTCGGAAATTCGGATGATATTTTTATATTAGGATCTAAGTAAAATGGAACGTCAATTTTTGAGTTCTGCTCCCATATGATTTCGGAACAACAACAAATTACGTTTTGAATATTGATATTTTGTGGGAAAGAATTGAATTTAAAACGATATTTCAGCGTGTTATCATGCCAGGCCATGTTTTATTGCATTCAAACCGTAAAATTCATCGGTTGGATATATTTCAAATACCGAATGGACGTCATTCCGTGGTTTGTTTGTTTGAGGAAAATGTGGAGGCATGCAAGCCTAAGGTCGTCCTGTAAAGTGATTGGCATATTAATTGTAATGCAAGAAATACGTATTTTGTATCCCTACAACTAACACAAGATCTCCATAGAAGCTTCCCAGTAAGCTTAACCTTCGCATCAAAGCAGTCTCTCGGGGAAGTACCTCCACCTCACAGATATCCGCAGCCAAATAACAACTTCCTAGAAGGTTGTTGCGTTCCTGCCTGCGAGTGTGGTTACCAGTAAGCTTCTAAAGGAGATGCTATGCTAGCAGCAGAGGTGGCATTGCGCGGGTGATAATGTATTGCTCGTTCATGAGCTACGGTAACCACTTCATACATTTTTTATACCCACCGTATAAAAAAATGCATTTATTTGTCCACAGTTGTCAATATTTTTTGTATATGGAACGTCAGACTTGTATATACAAGTTCCACCCGAGGTGCAGTGGTTGACATAGCTTATGAATACGTCCAAAACAGGAAGTACGTATTACCTACCCTGTTGTTAACACGACAATTGCTGTCACTTGTAGGAACATAATAACCTCCCTGGGAGTAGTTACATGGCTGTCGTTGTGCATAAGGTGGAGGTACTTCCACAGTCGGGCTGCTTGGATGCATCCTATACGTCTCTCAAAGAGACCCAGACCGAGGCAAACAGATATTACATGCACACAATTTGTGCCTTGTGAGGGGATTAAACCCAGAAGCCTTCGTGTTAAAATAGCTACGTTTCATCACACAAGTCTTTTATTAAATTTATACGGAATTAAATTCCGACATGGCTGAACATAATACAGGTTAAACGGCTTATCCAAATATCTGCGATCATATATTACGGAATCCGTACGCAGTGAACGTAGGACTTCATCCTGTGTACAGAATTACTTTTACCACTTAAATACATTCTGAAAAATATTTACGATGTTCAAAAGGATACAAAAATTTAATTTAATTTACCAGAGGGAGACTATGTAAAAAATCGTCTGCGTGGGTACCTCTGTCTCACCTATTTCTACCGCCAAGCATCTATATTTATATAGCTGTGTTCCGGTTTGAAGGGTGAGATATGGCAAAGAAATCACTGGGTACTATGACGAAACAGACTTAGGTCACAAGATTGGCAACGCGCGAGTAACATTCCCGTGGTGTTGTGAGCGTCAATAGGCTGCGGTAACCGTTTATAATCCGCATACTTGTTTGCTAATCTAGTTGTATAAAAAATGCAGTTTATTTATCGAATCCTACTATAATCCATAAATTAAGAGACATGTGCTCGAGAAATTATGATTCCGCGCACTGTACACGAGATACGAACGAGATTAATGAGCCCAGTCATACACGAGAGTCTCGCAAGAGTATCGTAAAAGAACCCCGCGAAGAATATGAAATCAACCCCTTTAGGGATCGTAAAAAATTTACGCGCTCCGTAAAGTCTCGTCACAATCACCGTGGACTCAGGGTTAACAACGTATAAATATTAAGGCGTGGTCATTACCGGCCAGATTCGAGAGCTGTACGGACGAAACTTGGGTTTTAAGTGATACTTAATTAGGGGTTTGTTTACGGTAAGAGCCCTGTTAAGGCACTGTGGCATCATCGTTAAAGAAATGATAGATTGTAAACGCAGATCGAAATGTACATAACTATTGATTAAATTAAAATTTTAATGTTAATGTAAGACCTAACAAAAGTCACTCAATGTTCTTTGCTGGGTAATACATAAGTTGTACAAATACGAAAATCATACAAATTTTATTGAAAATCACGAAAGGTTAACGACCAACACGCAGCTGAGCATTTGCAACACGACACATTTTGTGACATATTTGTTCCAAAAATTTTCGATTTTCGTAAATCAGTACAACTTGTATTTTGTTATGTTATGTACATATTTAAAGGATATCAATAGAAAGTATTTTTTTATACTACGTCGGGAGCTGTACAAGAATACGGCCTACCTGATGTAAAGCGGTCACCGCAGCCTATAAACGCTTACAATACATTAAGTATCATTCGCGCGATGCCACCTCTGCCCTTCTTCAAGGAAGATCGATAATCTCAATGGAGTGACCGAATTAGCGGACCTCGAAACATCGTGGAAACGATGCAATAGATACAGTATCTGTATTCAGATAACGAGATCAAATTATACAAAAGTTTCATTGATAACAGAATCGTTTACATTTTATATCTCTGTTTGCATTCAGAAAGTAAGCGAAAGTTTTCAAATTCTAATATTGATTGCAGACGGAATGAAAGTATGAAAGTTATTTCATGTTCCCGAAAATGTCTGAAGCATGATAGTAACTCTGTATTATGAAGAGTGTGTACGATTATAAACTTTACGCTCTTTAAGTTTTAATTTGTTTGCAAATGGAATCAAAACTTCTTTCGATTTTACATATTTTCATGTTTATTATCAAATTATTATGTTATTTTAAGTTAAAATTATTATGTTCATTATCAAATTACAATACAGAATGAGGTGTTAAAGAAAATAGGATTGCAGTGATTGCCTTGCACAAAGTGGGTATGGAGCCGTCGGTCATATTCAAGACACTTCAATAGCTTGGTATCAGTCGAATGTTCGAATATCGTACTAATATGCCAACACTTCCTCTGTTGAAGACCATAAAAGATCGGGGGGACTGCGTGCTATTAAAACTACAAAGAAAGCAAAAAAATTTATCGTGAGATATGAAGATTCCCGCTAGGACTCTCTCGCGTATAATAAAATAAGACCTGAAGCTCGGCGCTTATCGTCGATATATATGACATGCCCTAAATCAACCCCTACAGTTGAAGAGAGTGGATCTATCAAAACGCATTTCAACAATTAAATCTACAAATATTTGCTATAACCTTCCGTAATCCTCATGGTTCAACGCTATTTTAAACGTCGAACAAATGTTTAACAAAATCGTAGCAAGTTTTCCTTTAAACGTCTGAACAGTTAAAAGTTAACGAGAATCAGTACGGTGAAACGTTCCCACTAACAGAATTGTTGAGTTCCGTACGAATAGGTGCGTATACAAAGACTTTTAATATTGAAAGCAAATGCAATAACCTTTTAGTTTCGAGTTTGCGTCTCGGAGAGTCGCGAAGTTAAAATTAAGTCAATTGAGTTGCGTTGCAAATGGAGCTCGTTTCTTTGCATGTAAATTTAGAAGTTCTGCACTGAGGACATACGTCTGTGAGTTCAAAGATACTTTTCGAGTCTGCAGTTTTCGCTAATTTATCTTTACAGAAAAACCTTTTCAACGCGTCATTATGTAACTGTCCAAGTATAATCTTTTAATATTACTAAATGAAACAGAAAACCCCGAGTTTTATTGATAACTAAATTTACTGTGTGTTCGGCAGGGGTGTTAACACACGAGTGATACTTCCTGCATTGCAAGCGTAGTTAATATCTCGTATCAAAATAATAAGCAGAATTTCTGAAAAGTTCTGCCTCTTCATTGGTATTCGCACGCGAATCGGTACTGGTTGGAGGAATATATACGAAAAGAAAAATAAAGAAATAATTCAATTGATACACCTATACAAGTACGAGTATACACAGCTAAAGACATGTATTTTATTAGCTATGATATGTTTAGATTTTTACACTAAAGATATTAAATTTTTTCGAGTTTTCATCTTTGTGAGTTCATAGATACTTTTCGAGTTTGCAGTTCTTGTTAATTTATATCTTTGCTGAAAATGTATATATCATGATGAAACTATCGATATATAACTTATTAACATTATTAAATGTGACATTACTTCCAACGAACAGAAAACCACAGCCCAAATAAGGCCGTGAAGAGATGTTGTCTTCCTGCGAGAAAGCGTCGTTGCCCGAGGACTTGCTGTGGTTTCTAGCACACGTATTGACACACGAGTGATACTTCCTGCATTGCAAGCGTAGTTAATATCTTATAGCAGCATAATACTAAGCAGAATTTTTAAAAAGTTCTGCGTCTTCGTATTCGCTCGTGAATCTGTGACGGATGAAGGAATATATCTAAAAAGAAGAAATAAAGAAAGAAACGATATCCTTCAAGAAAGATCGATAATCTCAATCGTGTGACTGAATTGGCGGACTTCGCAAAATCGTAGATTCACATTTGGAAGGCTTTCGACTACATGTAGTAGGTGACTATGAACTGATAATGATGAAGCACTTTTGTTCAACACTTACTTTTTAAGACAATGCTAATCTACAGAGAGCTAATAGAAAGTATTTCTATAATACTCACTTCATCACAAGAAACTGGAATGAAAAAGCAAATGCCAGACACAAGGATAAAGAAGTCAAACAGTCTGCATAGACAACAACAAAAAGTGCAACAGTAAAAATAAAGGAACACCCACTTGCAATACTTGTTGTTAACTTCCAAGGAAATTCCTGTCCAGATTTACTTTTTTGTTTCGCAGCAATAGATGCAGTAGCTACATTCAGACGAGTTAACGAGATCGAATAATACAAAAGTTTCATAGATAACACAGTCGTTTACATTTTATATCTCTGTTTGTATTGAGAAAGTACGCGAAAGTTTTTAAATTGTAATATTGAACGCAGACGGAATGAAAAGTTACGCGATGTTTGCGAAAATATCTCAAGCGTTTCATAATAATGACTCTGTATTTGTTAAAAGTGTGTACGATTTATAATTTTACGCTGGTTAAGTTTTAATTTGTTTGCAAATTTAAAATTTCAATTCTATTTATGCTGGTTGTTAACGATTTCGACCGACCGGTTGAAAACGGTTGTTTTTGTTTTTAACCGTTGTCAACGGTTGTAAATAGCTTGAAACGGATACGAACATGTTTTTTTTAAATGGTATCAGTTTTTCCTCCTAGGTAATTAATAGAATAGACCAATTTTATGTAGGTACTTTATCGTTTTTTTTAAGTAAATTATTTAAAGATAATTTATATGTAAAGTAACTTTCATGAGATACATCAGTGTAGGTAAAAGTACCTTTGTTTTGGAATAATCACTTCAATTTATTATTGAAGTACAAACTAGGTATACATATACCAATCTCACCAGCGCACGGCATGCATGCACACACGACGACCCGTGTGCAATAATAATATTACCAAGTTTCGTATTTTAACGAATGTATATAATAATTACAATTATCTCTACATAGTATAGAACAAAGTTTATCACCGCCGCCTGAATGCTTTTAGATTTTTTAAACTACGCAACGGATTATAAATGGTTTTTATCAATAGGCAGAGTAATTCAAGAGGAATATTTATATGTATAACGGGTACATTCATATTATTGTAGAGATAAGACGAGAATTTCAAAGATTTTAATGTGATGTTGTAAAAAAAAAGGTTTTTGGGCGCTTACATTGCAAACGCTGGCTAAACTTACGAGATATATCAAAATAAAGTACTACGGAATTGAATTATGATATAAATTACGGAACAAAAACTGCAATAGCGTAATCTCTTTTTTAGCTCGCAGTCGGATAAACAACCGGTTTTCAACCGTTTTTTATAGGTTATCAACGTCTACTTTGGATAAATATCCGTTGTTACCCGTTAATTTACAACTATAATTGTATTGTATTGTATATCTTCACGTCAGGTCCCTTGCGGGGTAGGCAGAGAGAACCGAGCATCATAAGACGCGGTCCTTACATATATCACTCGCTTCTATCACATTCATAGCTCTTTTCATGCACGCGCGCCGCTCGCCAAATGATGATGGAGTCATATAGCGGTCAGTTCTCTCTGTCCCGGAAAGGATGTGGCGTGAATATGTAAATAGACAGACGAAAATCGTATGAACTCGTCACTTTATAAGAGCAATTGGTAATGGTTCACTGAACCGAATAGGTATTTTACTAATGGATATCCGATGAATGAACACCGATCCGCACCCTCTCCGCTGAGGTAACAATGAGACATATTGTGATATCAGTTGAAAGGGCATCGTATCACTCACAAGTTCAACCGTGAATTATTGACAAATGAGAAAGGCACTTTCTCTGTCTGTCAATATATTACATACTTAACTAGCTACTCGACCCAGCTTCGCACGGGTGATCCAATCGTTACCAAACTTCACAGGATTCAGATCACCTGCTGGGCTAACCTGAAGATTCACTGAAAATTTCATCAAAATCTGCCTAGCCGTTTTTGAGTCCATAGAGGACATATAGACAAACATTAATATTTAAATGTATAGAAGATAAATTGTACGTAATAAGATTTCGTAACGAGACAGTCTCGAAACTGCGAAGAGCATTTTAAATCGCTCCCGAAATGTTTCCTATGTTCCCCAAAATACCCTTAAATTGTGGAATAAACTACTTTGCAAAAATTTCTTTGAGACTTCCCCGCGTACTTAGATGTTTTTATAGTATGCAATCCGTGGATGATGCCCCTAGTGTTAGTAAAGGATAAGGTATGTAAAATTTCCAATTGCTGCAAAGTATGTTTTGGACCCAATGGAGGAAGGAATTTTCGGAAAATTTTAGTTAGCCCCAACCAGATTTAGATACTTGCAAATAATGTTCAAATATTTTGTGTTCCAAGTAAGTAATCCAAATGTATTTAAGTAAACAAAAAGCCAACGAAATATTAAGTATATCCTAGTGAAAATTGCGTAAGTTTACTAGTTAAGAAAGACTATTTAACAAATTGCCTTATTTCTACGTACGCTGTTCTAATTGTTTTTTTATGGGGAAAGTTAGTAGAATAAAAAAAAACAACAAATCGAAGACGTTAGACAAAGTTGCGAATCCCTCTGAGGAATATCGGAATGCTGCTCAAAGTCCTTCTGACCGCGCTTCTTTGATGAATTGAAAACAAGTTTATAAATGGTCCAAGTGACAGGAGATCTGCGATGTAGAATGATAATTTTGCTTTGTAGACCCAATGTAGCAAACATTGGGTGTGACATACAAGCATATCTTTCAGACATGAGTCGCTTGCCGGTCTCAATGAGCGGTTGCTATACTACCTAAGCTTAAGGATTTGGCGAAGATACTGATTTTTACACGAAGCTACTGCCCTCAGACCGCCACAGACACAACCTAGAGGGAAAACCATATCCATCTTAGGTAAGGTCACACGTTTTTAGAAGTATAATTTCTTGGACATGCGATCCTCACGATCGATCTTTACCGTCAAGCAAGTGATAATTACAAATATGTAAAAATTAGTGTTTTCGAATTTAAAGCAAGAATTTAGTGGTACATGCCAGGATTCGAACCGGAGACAAGTTGTTCACTAGGCCAGTTCTTTATTCACTGGGCAATCACCGCTCAAACTTGCTATACAAATATGTCACTAAAATATTGTACCAACTTAACAACTTTTCAATAACTTACAGATAGTTATACTCAATCATCAATCAATCAGGCAATCGACAATCCTCTAGATAGTTATTATTTGATAATGAATATCTATTGAGCCATACATCTTACATCCACAACTGGAGTACCTAATATCGTTTTTGCTGTTAGATGATAAGTTAAAACACGAAAGTATCGTGTTTTAAACGCGTCTCTCTCTCATTCTCGGTCACAATAAAATTACGACGAGAGTTTTAGTACTAGGGCTTCATTAATTCCTGTAAGCTTCCATAATACATATAATACTTTACACAGCGAAGCTTACATGTTAATATAGCACTAGGGTACCCGAGCTTTGTTCGACGTTTTCAATTTTTTTAGTCACTATTTTCTGGATAGACATGTGTATAGATAAACTTAGAAAGCAAAAATTTATCTAAATACAAAATTTGATTACATTATAGATACACATAATATATACATATATATACAGGAACTGCACGTTCAATATCAATATGGTTCCGACGTTATTTTTACGAAAGTGTAATTTACATGCCATTTGTTCTAAATTACTTTATGTGCTACCGAACGATTCGAATTTGCCTGTTATACAACAGGTGGCCCAAGCCACAAGATATCAAATAATATGTACATATTGTTTGATATCTTGTGGCTTGGGCCACACAAAATCACGATACTGCGGCGTTCAGTGTCGAAGTTCCGAGTGCCTCTTGTTAGGCCTCCTTTGAATGTATAAATTAAAGGAGAGAACACTTTAACAAGTTTTTTTGCGCTGTGATTGTTTCTATTTGTTCCGTTTAAACGTGAATTGTGGAATTGACCAATAAGTTTTAAGTTTACGTTGTATTTTTAGCTTGTTGTTGTTGTTGTTTGATGAGGAAATTTCGGGTGTTGTTTAGGGCTTTTATTTCACTATTATTTTTTATTGGATTTAACTTTATTTTTATACGGTATCTGAATGCAGACGAGCATTATGGATTCCCTAAAGTGATTCTTTAAACGATTTCAACACAAGTCGTGCTCGCGCATTGTCGCTATCCCTGCTAACATAGCACCTTCTCAGGAGCTTAACAGTAACCTCCATCACTCTAAGAACAACAACGGGCCTCCATGTAATTTGTCTTCTGTGAGGTGGCAGATACTTCCCCAGGTGGGATGTTTTGATGCGCCCTATCTCGCTTTCGCCTGAGCCTAATTTGTGGTGAGGTTACACTATGGGCTGGTGAGATTAGCTTTGACTCTAAAGATAAACGACTTACCTTCTTCTACTGTCTACTTTTAATTTCACATTTCACACACACTCTAATTACACACAACATGTACCCACATAAAACACACACATCCTTCTGTTTCATAGAATCTATACAGATAAATAAAATTGGAGTGTCTGTTTGTAATATTACAATAACCGCTTTTTACTAAATGCATATGGATATATACACAGTACATTTACCAAAATGAATATTTTTACAATTATTGTCTGTCTGTCCGTCTGTCTGTTTGTTCCGGCTAATCTCTGAAACGGCTGGACCGATTTTGTCGGGACTTTCAATGGCAGATAGCTGATTTAATAAGGAGTAACTTAGGCTACCTTTATTTTAGAAATTTTATTTATTTTTATTAATATAAATAAATAATAAAAAAAAACTATTCCGCGCGGACGAAGTCGCGGGCACAGCTAGTGTTACATATATACAAAAAAAAAAAGTTTTTATGTCATATTTGACAAACATTGTCATTTTGTTTTGATTCTCTTTCTCAATTATTTGATAAGCAGGCGGCAAGAGGAGCGAGCTCTGGAGCGCTGAGATACTGGCTCCGGCCTAGTCCAGAGGCTTCAGTCTCGCGCAATAATTACATCTTCAATTGGTCACCGTTTGGTCACTGTTACTGCATTTATTGTGATGAGAAAATAAATGATATTTATTATTATTCATTAGTATGTGCATTATTATGTTTATTTCATTAGTATGTATATTATTCAATAATATGATATTTATTATTATACACGAATTTTATATTTTTAAATATACAGTTCAAATAAAAATAAATACATTTAAAAATATAAAAGAGGGGGCACCCGCCGGTAGTGAGTAACCTCCTTACTATGCGGGCCGTGTCCATAAGAACTGCCTTCAGAATCTGGTTTTTGATCCAACTACCGAGCGAAAGCCTCTTAAGACAATGGTCGGGGCTCTTCGCTATAACACCGTTTGCTGTTACGACTATCGGAACAATACTCGTTGAGTCCACGTGCCACATGGGGGTAACCTCATGAGCCAACTTGGTGAGTTTTCTTTCTCGGCCTTCACGAGGTTATTGTCATGTGGAATGGTGACGTCAACCAGAACTGCACGGCGTGTCTCCCTGACTATTAGCACGATATCAGGTCTATTGGCGACAATAGTCCCGTCAGTGATAATAAATCGGTCCCAGTAGAGCGTGACACTACCGTTCTCGAGGACTGGCGCAGGTGCATATTTATAATACGGTACCTCAGAACTTTCAAGGCTGTATTTAAGAGCAAGTTGCTGTTGTATTGTCCCCGTTACTTGATAATATCTGCGAGTACTCGCCGTAAGCAAGATGAGAACAACCGGAAACTATATGCCTGAGTGATTCTCCGGGGCGGTAGCATGCTCGACAAATGTCTATACTCGGAAGTATATACTTCCGGTAGTTATTCGTCTTGATAACTTCGTCCATAATTGTACAGACAAAACATTGTAAGTAGTTATGTGATCTGTAATTTTAAATGGCAGAAAGGATGTAAGTAGCTTGTATAATGTTGGTACTCGTAAGTACGTGACATATCGATAGTTTTTGGCTTCTGTGGTACTACCATTTTTATAGAGCAGGAAAGTTATACCGGTAGTCATAAAACTCGGCAGAGACATATCTACTGGCGGAGTGTATCTAGGAACTGTATTGCCAAAAGGTCATGTGAGCGATGGAACCGTTTAAGCCAAAAGTTATGCAATCCGTCCGGACCAGGAGCTTTCCAATCGTGCCGAACGAATTGCACAACTAACGTTCTTAGTAGTAATATTTAAAGTCTCCATGGTTCCTATCGACTCACACGCCATTCTGAATACATCCATCCATTCTCCCTCGGTGTGATTGACAGGCACCGACCATGTGCTTCTTTTATTTATCATCATTATCTACTTTATTTATACACTTTAGTAACATTTTTAAATATACTGATTTAAGAAATAAAAATGCATTTAAATATACAAAAAAAAATCGGCCAAGTGCGAGTTGGACTCGCGCACGAAGGGTTCCGTACCATTATCTATAAAAAAAAATCACGTTTGTTGTATCGGAGCCCCCCTTAAATATTTTTTTTATTTTAATTTAATTATTTATTCTTAAAGTGAATATATAACTAAATATTCTGTGAATATTTCAAGCGTCTACCTGTTGCCGTTAACAATATCAAGCAAAAATGAGCAAAAAAATCACGTTTGTTGTATGGGAGCCCCCTGAAATATTTACTTTATTCTATTTTTTAGTATTTGTTGTTATAGCGGCAATAGAAATACATCATCTGTGAAAATTTCAACTGTCTAACTATCACGGTTCAAGAGATACAGCCTGGTGACAGACGGACGGACGGACGGACGGAGAGACAGCGGAGCCTCAGTAATAGGGTTCCGTTTTACCCTTTGGGTACGGAACCCTAAAAAGGGGGTACCCGCCGGTAGCAAAGCGAAGACCCGTGCTACCGGTGGCCAATGCTCCAAAGTGAGGAAACCTCAAAATACGGGCTGTATCCAGAAGAGCAGCCTTCTGAAACTGGTTCTTGACCCCACTACCGAGTGAGAGCCTCTCAAGAATTCGGTCAAGGCTCTTCGCTTTAAGTCCGTTTACTGTCACAACTGTTGGAACACGAGGGTTTCATCATGAGGAATGGTAACGTCAACGAGAACTGCACAGCGTGTCTCCCGGTCTATTATCACGATGTCAGGTCTATTGGCAACAATAGTCCTGATATTACAATGTAATATCATGATTAAAAAGTATATTGGCTAGTGTGAACGGTCCATGGATTCTCTCCAATACGCACAATATATTTCATCAAAATCGGTCCAGCCGTTTATGAGAAGTTCTGCGACATGCATATGTGCAGACGAATTACGAGTATATACATAAAGATGTACAGTAAAAATGATGTTTTGTGGTAGAATATGCATGTGCTGAATCATTTCCAGTTTTATTTTTAAGAGTTTTATTGATAGATTACTCCCATGAGCAATGTTGAATTTACTAGCGTTATCCCTTTTCCATACTCAATTGGGATTGGCGGGATCAGCTAACAAAGCCTAAGGATTTGGCAAAGATACTTATTGATGTCTATATTTTTTTTTATACGTCGGGAGGAATAGAAGCATACGGCCCACCTTATGTAAAGCGGGTATCGTAGCCTATTAACGATTGTAATATATTAAGTGTCACTCGCGCGATTGCTTCTCTGCTGCTTACATAGCAACTCCTTGGGAGCTTACTGGTGACCTCACTCACACGCAGGAACACAACAACCCTCTAGGGAGTTGTTATTTAGCTGCGATTTTCTGTGAGGTGGAGGCATTTCCCCAGACCGGCTGCTCTGATGCGCCGTACCTCTCTTATATAAAACGACCACCGATTTTCTTCACAACCAAGAGGGCATACCAGAGCTTTATCAGGTTAGGTCACATGTCTCTCGAAGTATAATTTCTTGGCCGTGTGAATTTTCTCACGATCTTTTCCTTCACCGTCGTGTTAAAAATAAATCCGAAAACATAAATAAATCGAAAACACAAATTTACCCGCGAAGATTCAAATCTGTAGGGGACCAGTAGATCAATGGAGAGGTCCTTTACCCACTGGGTTATCACTGGTCCTTCAATATTGTAGAATACTCTATCCAATCTAATGTTTATTGGCAGGCAGATCCCTTAAATGGATAATTCCGCCTCTGTACATTCGTTCCATCACTAGGGTGACAAGCCTTTTTTTTTTCAATTTCCAAGATCGTTTGTCACGTAGTTAAATCTAAGTTAGTAAACTTATTTTTAACCCGAAAACGTCTTTATTTCAGGTAGGGTCAGACCAGCGATAAATCTAACCCTACTAAAGTTGCTGGGTCATAAAGTGTACGGGGGTCTGCGGGACCCCGCCGCTATCTCGATTGCTTTTATCGAATATTGGTATTGGCTGTGTTTATTTATTTATATTTTTGTAATATTTTCCGTCCGTGGGCACTGACCTTAATGGCCTGTAATAATGTATGTGTGACTTATATGTCGTAGCCTGAATTGTGCGTACTAGCTTTCTTTATTGAATGGTACCTTATTGGAAATATTTAACAGATTCTGAGATAGGATAACACTAAGTAGGAAAAAAAATATTGGTTGCCTGTGAAGTCAGTTGACGGACGATAATTTTACGTGATAACGTCATAAGAAAACATTCAACAGTTGACAAAACAGTTCACGTGTAGGTTGTGTGCTGCCGCTGTCTTCTACTCGGATACATCGGCCGAAGGAGTGGAAGAGAGATAGATGCGTCACAAGCCGAACGCCGATCGTGCCTCTCTACCGTTTGATCCGCGCTCTCTCGCGGCTCACGCGGAACGTGACACTTTTTCATGCGTGCAACCGGCGTTCATCGATTTATAAGACGTTGTCACGTCAAAAATACATAAAATCTAGTTGAGAATATTAACAGATATTGTTTTTATTAGAGTAAATTTTTTTGAAGTGAATACTTCTTTAGCGGCGTTGTGCACTTTTTGGGATGAGTAAAAAATATTAATCTCGCGTCAGGACACGTGACCCTGACCGTAAGATTTTGGTGAGAATTAGAACTTAAGTTCGCTGCAGCGCTAAAACATTAGTTACCTCTAATTAAACAATTAAAACATGAAGCGCTAAATCGTTCATAGGGCATTATTCGCGACCAAAACGTTGTAAGCGCCGTGAAATTTTTGGCGCTTACGCGTTTCGTTCAACGTAGTTTATCAACATCGCTGTTTGGTCCGCATATTCAAGTTTTCACCGGCCGTTTCTGCCGGCACTCCCGGAGTGCAAGCTGTTTTTTCCAGTTTAGTGAAGTATGCTATACCTGCCGACGTCAAAAAACAGAATACTTGAGGTTGACTGGATGTTGGGATCCAAAAATCCTGAAGAAGGTTTCATATCACCGGCAACGTGTCTTAGCTACCCCAGGACCATCAAGCCACGGTAATTGACTATTTGATATACGTCCTGTTGCTGAATTGAACACTAATGGTGCACAAATAATGTTTATGATATAACAATTTATTTTTTTAAAATCTCAATCAACACAAAGATGGCAACAAATAACCAGTTGAGAATGCGCAAGCTTGCATTGCCAGAGGTACACCTGGCTCGTCAATTATATAACAATTCAATGATTTTTTTTAAATTTGTCGGCCATTTTGACCATGTTCCTTAAGAGATAGGAACGGTGTTCCTGAACATTCCTATTCTACTTTTTTGTGCTAAATCCGAATCTGAAGTCAAAATTCGAATATTCGATAAAAAGCGACAGACAAACGCACAGACAAACATACAGAATTCATATAGGAACGGTGTTCCTGAACAGCGGATGTTTCCACACAGAATTCACGTCATAAGTATTACCACCATAGATTTTAAATGAAAATCGGTTGTTTGACTAGCACTACTCGATTCATAACCACCACATTCGATGTTTCCACATTTCTAATTTGTTAGGATTGACA
Source organism: Pyralis farinalis (assembly GCA_947507595.1). Lineage (NCBI taxonomy): Eukaryota > Metazoa > Arthropoda > Insecta > Lepidoptera > Pyralidae > Pyralis > Pyralis farinalis. The sequence continues at coordinate 39,484,332 of OX382261.1, read as the reverse complement.
GGGTCCGCTGCTACCCAAGCCAAAGGATTTGGGTAACCTTCTCGACTCCTACATCCTTTCACTTTCAAGTGGTGAATCTGTTGCGACATTGTTTTAACTTGCAGTCTTCCTTCATGTCCGAACCAACGGAGTCTCTTCTTATACCTCCTTACACCGATACTCACTTTCTTACATCGTCATTGCCAACAAGCTTTACGCTGCAGAATTTGCACAACTCTCACATATCAATTTAGTTTATTCTCATTTTATGCTCTGTTTGCCCTACCCAGTATTCGCTGCTATACGTTTGATCAGCACGGGCGGCGTTGTGTATGAAAATAATATTTACATGCAGTTTAATCTAACCTGCTTAGTGTTGCTCCCCCACCAATTAGTTAATGAGAACTAGCGCCGACCGGCACCCACCCGATACCATTAGTAGAAGCATCATGCCGCCGTCGCTGCCGTGGCTGCTCCACTCGTCGCAGCGATTGCTCGCCATCTGGAACAGGAACCGCCAGACACGCGCCACCGTTACTGCCATGGCCACCTGGTTACACTCTGCGGCACATGTTTCGTCTCTCCACGAGGATCCTCAAGTGCTGTAGATGTTAGTCGTTAGAATAGCATGCTACAAGTCATATAAAGGACACTTGCGGGGACAAGCGCAGAAACCGACATGGAGATAGCGATGGTGTGATGATTTTTTTATTCTTTTATTAAAAATTTTCACAATAAATATTACATTGTACCGCGCGGTGAAAACCTCGCATGGTTTATGTTACCGTTTGTTTATCGTTAACATACGGGTTTTTAAGTGACTTTTTTTACATGAGCATGTTTTGTATTTGGCGCTTTTTTTTATACCACTAAGGTAGCAAATAAGCATACGACCTGCCTGATGGTAAACAGTCACCGCAGCTTCGCAAGAGTGACACCGCTGGTGTTACAAATGTCCATAGGCCGCGGTAACTGCTTACCATTAGCCAGGCCGTATGCTTGGTTGCCACCTTAGTGGTATAAAAAAACAAAGCGGCCCGTCTAGAGAAGTACCACCACTTCACAGAAAACTGCAGCCAAATAACAACTCCCTGGTGGGTTGTTGCGTTCCTGCGTGTGAGCGAGGCCACTAGTAAGCTCCTGTGTTAGCAGCCCACCTGATGCAAAGCGGTTACCGTACAGAACGCCTGTAATATATTAGGTATCACTCGCACGATGCCTCCTCTGCTGCTTACACAGCAACTCCTTGGGAGCTTACTGGTGACCTCACTCGCACGCAGGAACACAATAACCCTCTAGGGAGTTGTTGTTTGGCTGCGATTTTCTGTGAGATGGAGGTACTTCCCCAGACGGGCTGCCTTGATGCGCCCTACCTCTCTTAAAACATCCAGACCAAGACAAATAGACATGTACATGCACACAAATGTTTGCCTTGTGTGGGAATCGAACCCACGAGCGTTGGAGTCAAAGTCGCGTCATTCAAGACTGAACCACTGAGCTCGTCAAAAATAAAATCATTCCGCCCTTTTAAATACTATAAATACATAATAAATACATAAATACATACATAGGTACAATATTATCACTCCTGTCTCCCATTGGGGTAGGGAGAGACTATCGAACGCCAGGTGCACCGATCCAAACATACCCCCCTCGCTTCTTCCACACTCATCAACCTCTTCATGCATGCTCTTCGGTTTTGGGTACTTGGGTTTTGGCACTTTTTCAACACATCTAGGGTAATTTTAATATATACATATAAATAAAATTGAAGTGTCGGTCTGTGATTTCAAAATAAAGCCTTTATCTTCAGCTCATATTGTTATTTTCACGTTACCAAAGCCTAAATACGCATTTTTAACTTTTTTGTCCGTCTGTCTGTCTGTCTGTTTGTTTGTCCGGGCTAATCTTCGAAATGGCTGAACGGATTTTAACGGGACTTTCATTGGTATGTAGAGGACTCTTCAGAGCAGAATATAGGTTACTTTTTATCCCGTTAATATTTGGGGTTCCTGCGTAAAAAATGAAAAACTGTTAAAATTAGGGGGAAATATCTTCCCATTCGGGGGACTTTGCAATTTTATTTTTATATATATTTTTTTTCACGGGTATTATCCCGGTCATTTGATAGGCGTGCGCGGGGATATGGATCCAACGCGTAGAGGCCCTTTTGAGAAGATTCATGTTATGTTGTACACCCACCGAAACCCGCTCCTAAAAATATCGTTAGATCCATATATTATTATTATTTTCATAGAATACGTATTTTTTGTGACATAAAATAACTACGCATTTTTTATGTTATAAAAATAAAATAAACATACATTGCCTCCCGTAGAGGTCAATAGATGGCGCTGTACGATAATTGAATCGCTCTATGGTTGCATCTACGTACCCTGAACTTTGTTTTTTTTTTAAACATACAATTTCATGTCTACAGAGAAATAAAGGCTACTAAAAGCCCAAATCTCATGCGTGCGAAGCCGCGGGCTTCAGCTAGTAATAATAATCCTACTAATATTATAAATGTGAATGTCCGTTTGTCTGTTACGCTTTCACGCGAAAACTACTCAACCGATGATCATGAAACTTTGTACACATATTCTTCGAGGTATGAGAAATAAAATAGGATACTTTTTATTAAATTTTTTTTTTATCAATGCGAGCGAAGCCGCGGGTTAAAGCTAGTAAATATATATTTTCGGACACATTACACAGTGCCATCTAGCCCGGAAGCGAAGTTTGTGTCATGGTCACTAGACAACTCAACTGATAAACATACATAAATACATTTTTTTTGTAAATATATGCTCATAATGCATAGAAAATATACAACATCCGGAGCCATAAAAACATACTGTCCACTTAAAGTAGTTCCCTCTGACGAAAACAAACACACAAATGTTTGTCACGTGTGGAAATCGAACCCAACAGCATTGGTGTCAAAGTAACGCTACTAACCACTGCGCCACCGGGCTCGTCAAATATGTGTATATGTTATTAATACTGGTATATAAAGACTAATGATATATAAAGAGAGCTCGATGGCGTCGTTGTGCGTGTCATTCTAACCAAACACGCAGGTTAAGCAACGTCAACCACAGCCTGTCTATGGATGGGTTTATCTATCTCGAGTTTCTCCGTGCTCGGAGGGCACGCTAAGCCGACGGTCCCGGCTGTTGCCGATAGATGACCGGCGTTAAGCTAAGTCCTCGGGCGGCTTGAAAGCACTGGCCTCCGCCAATCCGCATTTCAGCAGCGTGGTGGAGTATGCTCTAAACCCCTTCCGTTGAAGAGTAAGGATTGGTGTGGTATAAAGACTAATAGGGCAAAATATTATTTGTTAAATGCTGTGATAAAATTCAAAATTAGTGTGTGTTTATTTGTTCCACTCGAGTCAGAGGTCAATTTATCAACTCGCGGAATAAATCTACGTCAGTGGGTGCTTGAAAAAGTTAAAAAAAAACTTTTGAAACTTTAGCATGGAGTAGGAAAAAGATCAACCGAGTCGGCGATTACCGACATCTGAAATTTTCTCAAATAAAATACTCCAGCTGAATATGAGAAACGTTCCGCGGCACTCATTTTGAGTGCATTCAACAAGTTAACCTCAGCCTCCAATTGAACAGGCTTGTGCCACGAAAACTAAACTTTTTACAACTTATATACATGGAAACGGGAGTTAACTTACAAATTGTTATCATTTTAAGGGCAGCTACTGCCCATTTCAAAGTCAAAGTCAAAATCTTTTTATTCCGTAAAAATGGCTACATTTGTTTGGAATCGTCACAATTTTTTTCCCTACCGTTCATGACTAGGTGAGCACTGATAAAAATACTGCCAAAAAACTCAGGCATCCCTCTTTTGGTATCCAAACAAATTTACATAATTTATTAATTACATTATAATTGGATCGACTCACTCCCAGGCATTTTTATCATTAATATAGTCAGATACTTTATAATATGCCCTGCTACACAATTTGGCTTTAATGGTAGTTTTAAATTTGTTTATATTTTTTATTGGATAAAGGCACCGGACTAGTGTACCACTACATTGGTATTTTCGGATTTATGTACATGTATGTATGTATATCTTCACGCCAGGTCCCTTGCGGGGTAGGCAGAGAGAACCGAGCGCCACGTGACTCGATCCTTACATATCTCACTCGCTTCCTTAACATTCATTGCTCTTCTCATGCACGCTCGCCGGTTTAGAGCTCCTGACATCACCTTCTGATAGAACACGACCAATTTGATCATGGTAGGTAAGTCTTGGCCTTCCCCGGCTCCTACATTCTTCCACTTTTGCATTGTATGTTATGTATATGTATGTTATTATTTTAAGGGCAGCAATTGCCCATTGGATAAAGGCACCGGACTAGTGTACCCCCACATTGGTATTTTCGGATTTATGTACATGTATGTATGTATATCTTCACGCCAGGTCCCTTGCGGGGTAGGCAGAGAGAACCGAGAGCCATAAGACGCGGTCCTTTCATACTTCACTCGCTTCTCTAACATTCTTCAGCTCGTTTCATGCACGCTCGCCGGTTCCTGGGGCTCCTGACATCACATTCTGATAGAACACGACCAATTTGATCATGGTAGATTAGGCTCGGTCTTCCTCGGCTCCTACATCCTTCCACTTTCGCATTGTATATCTGTTTACTTACGTTACGTACGTCACTTGCTCGGCGGTAAATGAAAGCATAGTGAGGTAACCCGCACGTCCAAGAAATTATATTTCGAAAGATATGTGACCTTTATGAATGATATGGTTTTCCCTCTGGATTATGCAGGTCTGAGGGCAGTCACTCCGTGTAAAAATCCTTAGGCTTAAGTTGCGGACCCCACTGATCGTAATAGATTAGGTAATGGGAGTTGTTCGATATTATGCCAACAGCCTTGTTTTAGAATCGCACATCTCGCCGACGGCTGCGAGTTCATCCTCATACACTGGAATCGCAATGGTCGCGTACTGTGCGGTTCCAGAGAAGTTTTCTACCGAGAACTATTAAATTGTGGAATGAGCTCCCTGCCGAGGTTTTTCCAAGGGACTATACAGTATGGGGTTCTTCAATAAAGGCGTGAAGAGGTTCTTACAGGGTAGGCAACGCAAGAGTAACACCCCTGGTGTTGCGAATGTCCATAGGCTACAATAACTGCTTACCATCAGGCAGGCCGTACGCATTTTTTTCACCTGAGTGGTATAACAAAAAAGAAAAAGCAGATACCGCTAAGAATAAGAACCTCAGCATCCAATTGAACAGTGCCACGAAAAATAAACTTTTCTACCTCTTACAAACATGGAAACAGGAGTTGGTGATGGAGTCGTACAAATTGTTAACATTGTGTGGTTAATTTGTATGATGTGGTAATTAAAAATGGTAATCTTCGCGTTATACCGTGCTGAAATCAATTTGGATTGGCGGGGTCCGCCACTTAAGCTTTTTTGAAGACACTGATTTTTACATGAAGCGACTGCAGTCAGATCTCCACAACCCAGGGGGAAAACCAGATTTTTCTTAGGTCACACGTCTTTTTAGGGTTCCGTACCCAAAGGGTAAAACGGAACCCTATTACTGAGACTCCGCTGTCCGTCCGTCCGTCCGTCCGTCTGTCATCAGGCTGTATCTCATGAACCATGATAGTTAGACAGTTGAAATTTTCACAGATGATGTATTTCTGTTGCCGCTATAATAATAAATACTAAAATATAGAATAAAATAAATATTTAAGGGGGCTCCCATACAACAAACGTGATGTTTTTGACGTTTTTATAGATAATGGCACGGAACCCTTCGTGCGCGAGTCCGACTCACACTTGGCCGATTTTTTTTTTACGGGACAGGCCCACCACTCATACCCACCACTGTGTCTCCTGTGTAGCCAGAATTAACAGCGGCGACCAACAAAAAGGCAATGAACAGTGAAGTTCACTGCCGTCCCGGGGGTTAAACTACAGCTGTCTTGGAACTCACAACGAATTTAATCAGAAGAAATTTGTAGGAGTAGGAAGTTTTGGAATTGACTTGCCCTCTTGGCAAAGTGAGAGACAGCAATATGACAAATAAGGCATTTAAAAACCTCAAAGAGATGGCTAGTCAAGTGAAGCTCAACTGCCGTGCACCACGGTTTATCAAATATCTAACACTATTGTGACCTAAACTGTGAGTTGTTACCTAACACATCGTTTCCAATAATATAGATTGCAGAACCGCCTAAACGCCCGGTAATCCCCCCTTGTTGCCACCAAATCAGAATAGTATACTACCCCGGATGTGACACGCAAGGAATTTAACATATCGTCCCGCTCCCGACGCCAGAGATCGCACTCCCAGAGAACATGATGTGCTGTTTGCTCGAATTCATTATTTGTCGTAGAACACTCACATAAAGGCGATGACACAAGTCTGAACGAAAAGAGCTTAGCTCTAAAGTTTCCATGCCCTGTTAAAAATTGCGCAACAGGATGATCGACTTCTAACCACTCTTTACTTAATCTGTCTCGCACTGATTGAAAGAACAGATACAAGTGGCGTCCGTTAGTAGAAGTTTCCCATCTTTCTTGCCATTCAGATGGTAAAGTTTCAAATACCTTGTCAATTGGTTTGAATAATCTAAGTATTTTGTCCATATCGCGGTGTTTCAGAAAGTCACGGTGTATGTTTTTAGAGGTGTAGTACATTGAAGCACGGCGTAAGGTCACATGTCTTACGATATATAATTTCTTGAATGTGTGGGTTTCCTCGCGATGCTTTTCTTTCACCGCCGAGAAAGTGATATTTATATAAATCAAGAATAAACAATAGTAATTTGACGAAATTGCCCACCCTTGTGAGTAATACACTTGTCCACGCAGGACAAACATTTGTATGACGAAACACGTCTGTTTTTCTTCTGTTTACAATCTAAATGCTTGAGAGGTAGGGCACATCAAAGCAGCCCGCACAGAAAACGGAAGTCAAATAACAACTCTGTGGAGAGACGATGTGTTCCAGCGTGTGAGTGATTACCGGTAAGCTCCTAAGTTACTGTGTTAGCAGCAAAGGTGGTATCACGCGAATGATATTTAATGTATTACAAGCGCCATAGGCTGTGGTAAGCGTTTTCATCATGCTTGCATGTTTACCCATATTGTACAAAATAAATGTAATGAGATTTTCATTTATTTCTCTATTGACAAGTTTTTACAATAGACGGTTACATTCATCACATCAACCCTCACTCATCCCACTGCTGGGATACGGGTCTCCCTTCCATCGAAGGGGTTTAGAGAATACTCCGCCACGCTGCACAAATGCGGATTGGCGGAGGTTACATTAATGCACTATTAATACAAATGTAACAGAAATTTAAGAGAGGAGGAGGAGAATGCGCCCTGCATTATTGCAACCCATTTGGGAAAGTAACTCCACTTCACAGAAAACCGCAGCCAAATAACAATTCCCTAGAGGGTTGTTGTGTTCCTGGGTGTAATTGAAGTCACCAGCAAGCTTCTTGGGAGTTGCTGTGTAAGCAGCAAATGTATTGCAAGCGTTCATAGGCTACGATAAACGCATTACATCGAGTGGGCCGTAGGCTTGTAAGCCTTCTGACGTCGTATAAAGAAAAAGTACCTGTCTCACGTACTTTTTCCCCGCCTCCGTGAGTTAGCGTTAGTACCTATTAAAATCTACCTTGGGTTGTAGAGCGTAGACCGTCGTAGGTTTCAGATAAAATTGTACAACAGAATCACAAGGGCCACGATTAAATGGATCAGTTATTGACTCACCTTCAGTATTCGTTCAATCACTCGTCGATTACATGCTCTTGATGGCTCTAATCTCTAGAGACATGAAATTAGATATAACGTACCACAGAGGGAGACTTTGTACAAAAGTCGTCTGCGTGGGTACCTCTGTCTCACCTATTTCTACCGTCAAGCAGCTATATTTATATAGCTGTTGTACTGGACCGCAGGGCGACCCACCCTACCTATGTGGATGTAATGGGCATGCATGCAGCACGCCTAAGCCTACTTACCGATATGCCTATTGGATCCTACCTAACTTAATGGACTGGAGCGTGTCCAGCCTATCTGCCTACTATTATTGTCACTACCTACTATTTAACTACACCTACTGCTACTGATGAACCCTACCTAAATCTATTGCTATTTTGTTATTATTATCTTACCTAACGAACTAAACGTTTCTGCCTTGCTAAGCTCTACAAATCTTCCCTACCTAATGTCCTAACTTCCCTACTTATGTGCCTAACCTATACTCCTTTAATGTACCTGTTCTAAGATCTACATATGTGTTTAATATTACGTCCTACCTAGATAACATACCTATTTGTCTTATGCCCTACGTATGTCTAATATAAGACCTACCTAGATAACCTAATCTCAGTTTTAAGCTCTACCTATGCGTTTCGTGATCAAGCCCTACCTATGTTACCTAGTATCGTCTTATGTATTCTGTATTTACCTAAAGCCCTATCTCCCCCAGCCTATGTACAGTTGAAATAACAGCTCTGCTTCGATTTGTTGATATATATATATATATATATATTGATGTAAGATATGTCGATGTTTTAGTGCCTAGTGTCGTATATACGAGTTAATAATGGAAATCCGCCCATAAGCTCGAGATTTGTCGAACTTGTATTTGCATGTGTGTGGTGCATATTATAATATTTATGTCGTGGCTTAATTACCCTGGCCGGGATTTCCAGCACACAGCTAAGGTCTTTGGAGCTGGTTTCTTCGCAAAGAAACAATGTATTTATATAAACATGTAAATGTGTGCGTACGACTTTTATTTAATATTTGTTGTTGCAACTAATAGCCACTGCTCCAAGCCTTAAATATTCCAAGTCCATTGGTATAATATATATTATAAGTTATATGTGCGCATTATTGATTGTGTAAGAGCTCTTAAACCCTGATCGGGTTTTACCAATTAATGGGACTGGATGGGAGTGAATTGAATACACTCGGCGGATTGCCTTAACATTTTAAAGACATGTTAATTACTTTCTCGCTATACGAACGAATTACAAGCTTATCGGAAATCAAAGTTTATTGACGCTTATAGCGTTCTTTTGCTTATTCACGCGGGACGTTATCGCGCAAGCTATGCTCTCGTGTTTATGGTATACCAACCTTACTGTACTTTAAAGAACCTTCATCATTTATTGTAAAGTGTACGGTACCCTTACCATGTCAGTCAAGTGAATAACCGTCTGATATGCGTGCTTTCAGGCGGATACAGGCCTGCCTAGACCCACCACAAAGCGCCCGACCAAAATTAATCGATGTTCAAACCACGGGGCTAACACTGATTAATCTCTACCGTACACTATGATGTTACATTTACTGATATAAATATATCCTCTTTTTTTTTCAAATAAAATAAATGAGAGCGTTATATAGTCAAAATCGCGAGATCCTTACACTACCAACCACCTTATTCAATAAACATTCAAACTCATGCGAACAAGCACTTATTTATAACTTAGTCGACAATGGATTCTATACGGAACCTTACAACTTAAATTCTCTAATCCTAAACCTATTATCTAACAGAAACTATCGCGGATTCAAAGAAACAAGACCCGGGATGTGACCTAACGCCCTAACGCGAGTGTGTCTAAGGACGTTGTGTATAGATAGTTGTGTTATAAAATATATATATGTGTATATAACTTTGTGTAGACAACTGGCAGACGTGTGAGTCGATGAAAGCCTAGCCCTACGGTCTACCAATTACGGAAAATGCAATTATCACAGACTCATGACAATTCAACCTAGTCTAACTATGAGTTAGACCAGTCTGCGGGATTGTAGTCGCCCCGACATTCCGTGATGTATGTACACACCTCACGAACGCTTTATTTCGCGTTAGAGAGGTGGGGCCCTAGTATAATGTGGGAAGATCTAGACACGGCTTACCTGTCCGTACTAAATCGTGTATTTGATTCTATACACTTCAAACTCCGCTCAGTTGTCACAGTCAGTTTACCACGGTGCTTGAAATGTGTCAATACTGCTTAATAACAAGCCACTTTAAAACAAACTATCGCGAATTTAAAGAAAACTATAAGAATTGGTTAACAAATCTTATAGCCTAATAGCCCAACGAATACTGATTGCTTAAGTTACAAAAGTACCAAGTTTTAAGAATTCCCGAAATACGTTTCGCCTCACCGTCAGTATTGGCTATTGTGTCACGTCTCAACGCTTCACATTCCTATATAGTCCACGACAAACCCCGCGCACTTCACCCCCGTAAAACCGCCACGCCGATCTGTGTTTAAACGCAAGGTTCCGTACACATTCTCCACTCCAGACTAGGCCTTACAACTAACTTAATTTACCGAATAATGCATAATTTACACATGCTAATTAACTGTGATTAGTACCAAATTTTAGATCTTATTCTAAATACCCGAATAAACTCCAGACTGAGTCTGTCTGTCACACCCAAGGACTGTACCTGGGGCAGAGATACATCGATCCACTTGTAATCCCATTTTATTCTCAAACATCTATTACTCGTTATAATTATTTCCAACAGATCGTTTAGATCTTGTATTCATTGTCAATTTTCGAATTTCACCAAAACATCAACATATCTTACGTGGTTTTGTTCTATAGTCTTGGGTAACCCTAATTTGATTGCATAGCTCGACGGGCTCGGTGCCGGCTAACAAAAAAAATTAATGGTTTGCACATATGCGCACAGCCACGTTGCTTTCGACCATACAACAATCTTAAGGAATTTTAAACCATTCCAATTTTGAATAATATTACGCAATCTTATTATTGAAAAGATGTGCTGGTACCATTACACTGTGTTCCAGTTTGAAGGGTGATATGGCAGAGAAATTACTGGTTACTGTGACGAAACAGTCTTTGGTCACAAGATTGGCAGCGCGCGAGTAACATATCCGTGGTGTTGCGAGCATCAACAGGCTGCGAAGACCGCTTACCATATTATGCGGGCCGCGTGCTTGTGTGCCAATCTAGTTGTATAAAAAAAATATGAAAATTACAGGTACAAATACTGGGTACAAAAAAAATGTAAACCCTGTAGAAATGGAAGCTCTTATGAAACTTCAGCTTGCATAGACGAAGTGCGAATTTGAATATGAAATTTAATAAAGTACTAAAACTGAAAAATTGTTTGCCAAGCGTTTCAGGAAAGATCAATATTCATAATGCGGTTGACGCTCTGCTGAGCGCTGCTAACGCTGAAGATCTGTCGTGGTGCATTTATTAACAAAAGTATGTCGCTTTTAGGGTTCCGTACCTCAAAAGGAAAAACGGAACCCTTATAGGATCACTTTGTTGTACGTCTGTCTGTCTATCGGTCTGCCAAGGCCCTAATTCTCAGGGACTGGTGAATTTATCAAGTTGAAATTAATATCAAATACTCAGGTCTGCAATCCCTTCGAGCAGTAAAAAAATCTAACTTCTACGTCAATTCAATCAAAATATACGGCTGTTTATGCCTCGTTTATGCGCATATTTTGACACTCGCAAGGGAATCATCGCAAGAAAGTCATGTAGCACAAGTAAAGGAAAGTATCCGAAAATCATAAATTTGACAATAATTTGCGAAAATATTTTTTACGGAACCCCAGAGCGCGAGTCGGACTCGCACTTGACGGCTTTTTTTTATATAAAATTAGCTACTTCGTCCGCGTGGAATTAGTAATTTGGGTAGCTTATTGCCACCCCTTTTTTACACCATTAAGGGACGATTTCGGGGATAAAAACTATTTTACATTCTTACCCATAACTCAAACTAACTACCAAATTTCATCTAAATTGGTTTAGCAGTTAATGATTCCCCATACAAACTTCCATTCCCCTTTCCACCCCCTTAAAGAATGATTTCTTGGATAAAACCTATCCTATGTTACTCAGGGATAATGTAGTATTCCAATGGTGACATAATATTGGAAATCGGTCCAGTAGTTTTTGAGTTTATTCATTACAAACATTCAAAAATGCAAATCTTTCCTCTTTATAATATTACTAGCTATCCGCATCAGCTTCGCACGGGTGATATGATCGCTACCAAACTTCACAGGATCACCTGCTGGGCTAACCTGAAGATTCACTGAAAATTTCATCAAAATCTGCCCAGCCGTTTTTAAGTCCATAGAGGACATACAGACAAACATTCATTTTTAGATATATAGATAATGTAGATACAACCTTGCTTCTAAACAATCTGTTGGATAGAGCCCACATATCTGTAAACGACATAAGAGCATTTTGCTAAATAATATTAATTATATGCAATTTGATCTAACCTGCTTTGTGTGCTTCCGCCACCAATTAGTTCATGCGGCCTAGCGCCGGCCGGCACCCACCCACTACTGTTAGTACGTGCAACATGCTGACGCTGCCATAGCTGCTCCGGTAGTCCCTGCCTCGGCTGCTGCGGTCGTCCGCCATCTGGAACAGAATCCGCATACCCCCACCACCACCGTCGCTGCCACGACTGGCCTGGTCGTCGCTGCGACACGTGTTTCGCCTCTCCACGAGGCATCATCAGGCGCTGTAGACGTTAATCGTAAGAATAACATGCTACAAGTGACAAATCCATCGCAGTGCCGTCCCTAATATTGAATTGAGGGTGGGGGTGAATGGTGTGAGCGAAAAGATATTTAATAGTGGGGAATGGTTTACGTCAGTCTGTTTGTTCATGAGAGTAATTTTAGAATTTTTATGTTTATTAATTTCTAATTGTTCCCTAATATTTAGTTTTAAACCTTTGTCTATGGTGTGTAAAATTTGATATGTATTAGTGGGGGATAAGTTATGTCCTTTGTCTATGAGATGCTCGGCGAAGTGTGACCTTTCTGGGCGATTGTTTTTATACGCCGATACGTGTTCGTGAAACCGTGTTATAAAGTTACGACCAGGCCAGTCGTGGCAGCGACGGTGGTGGTGGGGGCATGCGGATTCTGTTCCAGATGGCGGACGACCGCAGCAGTCGTGGCAGCGTCGGCATGTTGCACGTACTAACAGTAGTGGGTGGGTGCCGGCCGGAAGCACACAAAGCAGGTTAGATCAAATTGCATGTAAATTTGACTTTCGCAAAATAACGCCTGAATCTATTAACTATTTAATATTAATTATTTATTTTATCAGTTTGGTGTACTCCTGCTTCTACTGGGGAGGATGGATACCGTAGTGGACGGTTCCCGGTTTGAATCCTTCTGGGCGTGTGCCACTAAATTCGTCTTATCGTATTTATGTATATTTTTGTGATTATCGCTTACTATACAGAGAAGGAAGACATCGCGAGAAAACCCAGAGTGACGTGACCTGAGAAGGGTCTAGTTTACCCTCTGTGAAGGTCTGATTGCAAAAGCATTATGTAAATATCAGTATCTTCGCTGAATCCTTTTGCTTGGGTAGCGGACCCTGATAATCCTAATGGATTAGGAAACATGACGGTAGTAAAAGGACCTGCTCCCACTGTAATAGCTCGCTTAGACATTATGCCCATCGTTACCTAACACATTTTGCATTAAATAGTCAACAGAATGGATTTGTACCATATTACGCTAACAATTAACGTCTACAACGTCTGAGGAAGCCTCGTGGAGAGGCAAGACACGTGTCGCAGCGACGACCAGGTCATGGCAGCAATATTGGCGGGTGCATGCGGTTTCTATTCCAGATGGCGGGTAATCGTGACGACGACCGCAGTAGCCGAGGCAGAGACTATTAACGGTAGTGGGTGGGTGACGACCGGCGCTAGTTCGCATGAACTAAGTGGTGGCGAAAGCACACAAAATAGGTTAGATCAAATTGCATGTACATTTTGCATTAGTCCTACCTTCCTCAATCAGCTTTTTTTTTATACTACGTCGAGAGGCATACAAGCATACGGCCCACCTGATGTAAAGCGGGTACCGTAGCCTATTAACGCATGTGATATCTAATTATCACTTTCGCGATGCCTCCTCTGCCGCTTACACAGCAACTCCTTGGGAGCTTACTGGTAACCTCACTCACTCGCAGGAATACAACAACCCTCTAGGGAGTTGTTATTTGGCTGCAGTTTTCTGTGAGGTGGAGGTACTTCCCCTAGACGGGCTGCTTTGATGCGCCCTACATCTCTTAAAACATCCAGACCAAGATAAACAGACATGTTCATGCACACAAATGTTTGCCTTGTGTGAGAATCGAACCCGCGGGCGTTGGTGTCAAAGTCGCGTCATTCACTACTGAGCCACCGAGCTCGTCATTCCATTTATATCCCTCAGACATTTGGTAGCAGCTATATTACGTACATCAATCTTCTCGTGCAGGCCTCTACGTATTGGATTCTCATCTCGAGTTGTCAAACGACCCAAATTAATACCCGCGAATTAAAAAGAAACCCCAGCCCCGCTAACGCGTCTGAAGTATCTCAGCTTATTTTTTAATGTACGGAACACCATCTCGGAATATATTATTTTGTCTACCGAGCATGACGCTTGTGAAGGCAAGAAGAATACAAATAAGCCGCCGTCTTATCAATAAACATTCTCCAAAATCCGACTCTCAATCTAATAGTAACAAAGTTTAGTTTGCAGTGAAAGATGGTAATATATTTGGAAGGGAGTCATCATCGTTAAAGCCCAATCGTGTACAGGACTTCATTATGCAAAATACCCAACATCTCCATTACGAAGTCACCGCATCCCAACGGCAGATTTCTGGTTAATCTCGTACATATAGCCTGTTTTAGAAGAGTGCTGTATCACGTGTCTCAAATTAGAACAATGCAAGAGTACATGAGAAGTTTTTTTTTTTATACTAAGTGGGGAGGCATACAAAAGTTTATAGTTTATTATACATTGCTTGTCGAACATATACGCAATTTATTTCTGTCTAACGTAATGACGTTCACAGGACAGTAATCAAAATAAATTAATGGTTTAACTTAAATTTAATTTCAATATTTAAAGCATCATGATCGCTGGGAAACGGCGAGCATGCACAAAAGAGCTATGAATGTTAAAAGAGCTGGTGCGGTTTGCGAGGATTCAACTACTTGCCGCTCATTTTTTTCCTTTGCCTACCACGAAAGAACCTTGGCTTGAAGATATAGATAGATACTTTGATGAGCCCGATGGTGGCTTTTTTTATTCAACGTCGGGAGGCGTGCAAGTATACGGCCCACCTGATGTAAAGCGGGTACCGTAGCCTGTTAACGCTTGCGACATATTAATTATGACTCGCGCGATGCCTTTTCTGCTGCTTACACAGCAACTCCTTAGGAACTTTAAGAACTGGTGATCTCACTCAGACGCAGGAACACAACAACCCTCTAGGGAGTTGTTATTTGGCTGCGGTTTTCTGTGAGGTGGAGGTACTTGCTTTGATGCGCCCTACTTCTCTTAAAAGAAGTACTTTTGGGGTTGAAACACCTTTTAAGCTTAACGTATGTAACATCTTATGGCGCTTGATTCACTGTGCCTACTGCACAAAGGGTGATGTTTTTTAATAGTTACTTTTGGACAGTGTACCAACAATTTTCTAAGTAATTTAATTGATTTTTTAAAGAGTTTGACAAGGAAGGGGGTTTATGTACGTCGTTTGCATTTTGACGAGATCGGTGGCTCAGTGGTGAATGACGCGACTTTGACACCAATGCTCGTGGGTTCGATTCCCACACAAGATAAACATTCGTGTGCATGAACATGTCTGTTTATCTTGGTCTGGATGTTTAAAGAGAGGTCTTGGAAAGTACCTTCACCTCACAGAAAACCACAGCCAAAGAACAATTCCCTAGAGGGTTGTTGTATTTCTGCGTGTGAATAAGGTCACCAGGAAGCTCCTAAGCAGTTGCTGTGTAAGCAGCAGAGGAGGCATCGCGCGAGTGATATAGGTTACAAGCGTTAATATTCTACGGTAACTGATTTACATCAGGTGGACAGTGTGCTTATACGCCACCCGACGTTGTATAAAAAAAAATACGTCCACCGGTAGATTAGCCCTACCGTACTGACTAATGTACTGCCTTACTTGAGAGGGCTTGAGCTAGCAGCATGGAAAGAGCGAGAACAATTTGTAGGCAGTCAATAACCGCCCACGGCGCGGAACAGAGCCTCAGTGCCGTGCTACATCTCCCGCATTTCGGCCCGTAAGGTCGGTGAACAGCCATGGGTTGGTGATGAGCTCGTATCTCTTTACCTATAGGTACAATGTACTATGCTTGATTGCCACGTTATTGGTAAAAAAAAATGAGACTGCGCAAGAAACGCTAAGGGCGCGCCTTCATAGAAGATATATGAGAGGGAAGTAAAACATTTATAGCTCTAATCTACACGAATACTATAAAGATAAGATTTGTTTGTTTGTATGTAGCGATGTATCACTGGAAGTAAATAGCTAAATGTTTTCTTTCTCTGTATTTGTAAGTGGAATAAATACATTATTTCAATTTGACATATAATTACTGAGAAATGTGAACATGTTTCTGTGAGATATATATAGACCAAGACAAAACATGTTCATGCAGACAAATGTTTGTCCTGTGTGGGAACCGAAGCCACGAGCATTACTGACCATTTTTGACGAGCTCGGTGGCACAGTGGCGAAACGCGCTATTGTCCCACACAGAACAAACATTTGTGTGCATTAACATGTATGTTTGTCTTGGTCTGGGTATTTTAACAGTGGTAGAGCCCATCGAAGCAGCCCGTCTGGGGAAGTACCTCCACCTCAAAGAAAACAGCTGTCAAATAACAACGCCCTAGACTAGTTGTGTTCCTGGGTGTAGGTGAGGTTACCAGTAAACTCCTATGGAGTTGCTGGGTTAGCAGCATAGGTGGCATCGCGCGAGTGATATTTAATGTTATCCAAACGTTTATAGGCTACGGTAACCGCTTTACATCAGGTGGGCCGTATGCTTGTATACCTCCCGACGTTGTATAAAAAAGCCACCATCGGGCTCATCAAAGTATCTATCCAGTATCTATCTATATCTTTAAGCCAAGGTTCTTGCGTGGTAGACAAAGGAAAATGAGCGGTAAGTAGTTGAATCCTCGCAAACCGCACCAGCTCTTTTAACATTCATATCTCTTTTGTGCATGCTCGCCGTTTCCCAGCGATCATGATGCTTTAAATATTGAAATTAAATTTAAGTTAAACCATTAATTTATTTTGATTACTGTCCTGTCAACGTCATTACGTTAGACAGAATTAAATTGCGTATGTTCGACAAGCAATGTATAATAAACTATAAACCTTTCACTAGAAGCTATGTCAACCGTGAGTGCTGTAAGCTAATTTTTTGAGTATTTTTATATGACGTCAGGGGGCATTCAAGCATACGGTCCACGGATGTAAAGTATAGAATAGAATATATGTTTATTTTTCCATCACAAACATGTTAAGTACATAATAAACAAACAAAACATTGTCAAGAAATGAACCTCAAGTGTGAGGAACTGGTGCCTAAAAAGGGTATGCAATACCTGTACTATAGGTCACCAGGTCCTCCCCACAGGAAAGGGTTAGCTGGATATAGTTACTTTTAGTATTGAGATCACTCTGTTTCAGTGAAGGATTTTAAAACAGAAAAAAAGAGAACAAACAGAGAGTTACAAAATATTGAGTAAAGGTCTCAATAACAGCTTACACCAATACTTCCAGAAGCAAGAAAGCCTATTGCTAGGAATATGTTTTTGTAAAAAGTGTTAACCTTTGCCTATGAACGCCGGTAATACAATTAAGTACTAACACAGCAACTCCTCAGGAGATTACTGGTGACTTCACTCACACGCATGAATACAACAACCCACCAGGGAGTTGTTATTTCGCTGCGGATTTCTGTGAGGTGGAGATCCTTCCCCAGATGGATTGCTTTGATGTGCCCTATGTCTCTTAAAAAACACCCAGACTAAGACAAACAGACATGTACTGTGTGGGAATCGAACCGACGAGCTTTGGTGTCAAAGTCGAGTTATTACCCGCGGCGCCAACGAGCTTGTAATTCTGTGTAAAAAGAATCGCCATGAATCCTGAGTGACATAAGTAAATTTTTATTTAGGCTTTCTGTGTAAAACTTAAGCCGAGCTTCATCCGGGCAGAGTCACTGCCATCGACTAGTATCCTACAAAATAATGAAACAACCAAGCTGGAGACACTTAAGGATTCCACCCTTTATATCTTTATTAGGAGTGTGCGTAGTAACTGCCCAAATAGGGAAGATTAAAAGGCACCCTCGTTTACCACTAACGGATTGGACCAAAGGAAAGCTACTTAATGTAAGTAATTCCTTTTACTAAACAGTCCAAAAATTGCCAAAGCGAATTGGATATTTTGGAGATATATTTAGGATAAAATTTATTTGCTGCGCGAAAATAACGAAATCGGTTTTTCTTTCGTATCTTGTCATCTTCCAAAGCATCGGGACATCTTCCACTATAACATCCAAAAAACTCAGTTGATAGTGGCTGGACTGATGATTTGTGTTCGTTTTAACCATAAGTTGATTTGATTTGATTTGCCCTGCCCTGAAGTGCTGCTTTGCTCTGTTGAACGCACCCAGTTTTTTGGACACCTGATTGGCCTTTTTATATATATATATCCTTTATTGCATAACAAACATATACAAAGTAGGTTATACAGAAAATGGTGTGCAAAGGTGAGCTTATCTCTTTAAGAGATATCTTCCAGCTAACCCTAACGTATGTGAAGTAATTTTATTTTGGCTGGGAGTTAAAATTATGCAGAATTATATTTTCCATATTTATACATAATCTATAGTTATACATATATAAACACATAGCATTGAATACATATATACTATACATATAATATTACTTATCATGTGTAAGATAGTGATCACTTAACCTCTTCTTGAAGGAAGATACAGAGCCGCTGTCTCGTATTTGCAGTGGTAATTTGTTCCACAGCCGTGCGGCATTAACGGTGAATGACCGATAGAAAAAAATTGTGTTGGATGAGGGATAGTTCAGAGTATTGGTAAGACAAGGACGTTGGGAACGGATGGGAGTTGTCTTATGAGAAAACCGGGATCGAAGGTATTGGGGTGCCTCAGGATTATTGAGGATTTTGTATAGAGAGCATAATATGTGCACATTTCTGCGAAAGCGGATCGGGAGCCACTTTAAACGTGTACGGAATTCGGAAACATGGTCATATTTACGCAAGCCGTAAATATAACGGATAGCCAGGTTTTGTAGGCGTTCTAGTTTATTAAGTAGCTCCTCGGTCGCATCTAAATAGCAAATGTCGGCATAGTCGAGAATAGGGAGGAGGAGAGACTGCGCAAGCATAACTTTAGTTTTAAACGGTAAGAAGTTTTGGAGCCGCCTGAGTGAATGAAATGTGTAATGCATGCGTTTACTGACATCATTGACCTGGGCTGTCCAGGGTAGAGTTTCGTCGATAATCAGTCGCAAGTTTTTTGTTTTATTGGTAAAGGCAATCGGAAGACCATTGTAAATAACCTGTGGCAAATCACTAACCTTGACCCCATTTTTCAATTGCCGACTACCAATAACAATGGCCTGTGATTTGGATGGGTTGACTAAGAGGCCAAAGCTATTAACCCATTTCTGGACTACGCACAGCTCTTCATTCATAGCTGCAATAGCACCAGGTGCATCAGGTAATGAAAAATGTCTATAAATTTGAAGATCATCGGCATATAGATGGTAGAGAGAAGTAATTACTTTGGATAATTGGTTAATGAAAATCGAAAAAAGTAATGGAGATAAAACACCACCCTGTGGCACGCCAGCAATTAGTGGGGTCCAATCAGATGAATATTCATCAAGTTTGATACATTGCCAGCGTCCACGAAGATATGATTCAAACCATGCCGTCACAGACGAGGACAAATCCAAAGAGCGAAGAATTCCTAGGAGAATGTCAAAATCGACAGTATTGAATGCGTTACTGAAGTCCAACAGAATAACCAGGGAAAGTTTTTTATTGTCCATAGCAAATCGTATATCATCTGTGACATTCAATAACGCACTCGTTGTGCTATGATGAGGACGAAAACCCGACTGAAAGGGGCTAAGAATATTATGCTGATGGAGATATGAATTAAGTTGTTTATGTACAACGCTTTCAAGAACTTTAGATAGCAGTGGAAGAATGGAAATTGGCCGATATTCGGAGAAGGCTGTAGGATTAGAAGTTTTAGGGATTGGGATGACTTGAGCCATTTTCCAAGCTTTTGGAAAAACGTTAGTGGACAGAGAAAAATTTATTAAGTGTGTGATTGCTGAGATAATATAATCTAAAACTGGGATCAGCATGTCGCGACTCAAGCCATCACTGCTAACAGCTTTTGTGGTAATGGATAAGATGCTCTTTTTAACTTCCCCCTCTGTGATGCAGCGAAATGAGAATTCGTCACGTGCGGGTTGGACGGGTTGACAAATCGAAGACAATGTAGCATTTTTAGTTATCTGCTCAACAGAAATGGGCGGAGTACAGAAATGTTTATTTAATGAGTTTAGATCTAAAGACCCACTGACATTCTCAGAAGATTTACCCACACCCAGTGAACGTAAGAATTTCCAGATGTATGGCTGGGACATATTTTCCAGAGAAGAATGAATATATTGGCGTTTTGCATCCCTACACATCCTATTGCAGATGTTCCGCAGTTTTTTGTATTCAAGGAAATGGTTTTCACTCGGATTTTTTTTAAGTTTCGACTTGGCTTTATCCCGTTTCCGCATAAGGTTTTTGATAGATGAAGTAAGCCAAGGTGCTGGTGGATGCTTTACTTTTACGGGTCTAATTGGGGCGTAAATATCGTAAAGCAAGGTCACAGTAGAGTTGAAAATGTCAACTTTCTCATCAATAGACGTAGCTGCATTTTTTCTCTAGGTGACTTTTATATTGAACGTCACTGGAGATCTCGACACCAAGCACCCTAATGCTGTTTGTTGGTAATGGTGAGATGTGTGTTCTAAAATTTGGGAATCATAGCAAATGGGGTTTCCTTAGCGACGAACGCGCAAACTTGTATCCTCATGGGGATGAATTCGCCCAAATTAAGCCGCTTCCAGTACGATACTTTAGCCAAAGTACCCTCCACTTCGGACACAAGTTTATCGCGGCTTTCCTCCACAAGGGAACGAGGGATGTTAGCCTTGCCTGTATAACAAGTATCCCCGGTGCTGTCATCCGCATAACAATGAATGACAACATACCAACATATCATTGATATGCAGCAAAAACAGCATCGGGGACAGTATAGAGCCCTGTGGGACGCCAGCATTGATACCCATGCTATCGGAGCAAATGCTGTTTAACCACGGCTACTATATATCTACTCGATAAGAAGCTGGCAACCCATTTGCACAATCCCTTGGGCAGCCCGTATGATGGTAACTTCGATAGAAGATCCTGATGTCAGACCCGATCGAATGCCTTCGCCATATCTAGGCTGACAGCCAATGCCTCACCTTGACTCTCAATGGCCGAAGCCCAACGGTGTATTAGATCACTAGAAGATCACCAGTCGAACGACCGTGATGGAAACCGTATTGACGGTCACTGATCAAATCGTAATTTTCTAGGTATGCCAGGAATCGTATGTTTATCACACGCTCCATCACCTTGGAAAGAAGGGAGGTTAAGGCAATAGGCCTGTAATTCAATGTATCTGATCCAACACACTTTTTGTGCACTGAACGCACATTGGCGGTCTTCCATGAAGACGGGACTTCCCAGTGGAGTACGAAAACACGAAAAGACGCTTTAGAACAGAACATAACTCAGGAGTACACAGCTTTACCACCAGCACCACTGCCGGTATACCATCTGGCCCACTCGACTTATGAATGTCGAGAGAGAGAGCAACGCCCGCCGGATATCTCGCTGGGTAATTGAGATTTCCGGCAATGAGCTACTGCACCTCGAGATGGAAGGTGGCACAGCTCCCCCGTCATTCAAAGTCGAGTTAGAGGCAAAGAGATTACCGAATAAATCGGCTTTCTCCTTATTTATTATTTTGATTTTATCTGATTGTCGGATTATCTGGCCACAGAAAAAAATGTTTTTCTATCGGAAAATGTTCCGATCAGATATTGTTGAATGGCGTGCAAACCTGTTAAAAGTAAACGACAAAAAAAGAACGTAGACATATATGTATGCCCATATTACCCATGATAGACCACCTAATTTGTCATTCCGTGACCATGTCGCTTGCAAGTTCGCCGAAATATCGGGGAAACACAAATAATGGAAATCGTGTTTTGTTGTAGCAATGGCGGAATTAATTAATTCGGCCTTGCAGACTATAGATAACGCAAGAGCTTAAACAACTTTTAAAAGAGAATAACAAATAATTAATGATTGAACAAACTTCCGTATCGTTCTTCGTCTCTAGGATGAGTGAAAGGTGTCCACTTTAGCACACGTATAGCGGTTCAAACTGTTTGGATAACCACGACCACAGGGGATGAAAAGTCGGAAGGAATACACGGGTAATTAATTGATTCAATTTAATGAGCTATAGTGGGCACAGGATATTTTTAGAAGAAATTGGGGAAAAATTATATATTAGACAAACTTTCTTGTTGTATTTGCAGAAATATATTTCAAGTAAAGATACTTCTCCACCACTTTGATGGTGATTTTAAGAGAGGTAGGGTGCATCAAAGCAGCCCGTCTGGAGAAGTATCTCCACCTCACAGACAACCGCAGCCAAACAACAACTACCTTGAGGAATGTCGTGTTCCTGAGTGTGAATAAGGTCACCAGTAAGCTCCTACGGATTTACTGTGTTAGCAGCAGAGGAGTAGGTAGCATCACGAGAGTGATACTTGATGTATTACAAGCGTTCATAGGCTACGGTAATAAAAAAAATAGTAACGGTGGTGGCAACGCGGTAGTAATACTCCTTGTAAGCGTTTCCTAAGCTAAAAATGTATATATGTAGCATATTATATAGCGTGAATAATTTACATGAGCTGACCTTGAAAACCTTATTCATTTTTCAACAATGGGTCAAGCTTGATACGTACATCGTTACCTACTATCTTCCTTCGATAGTAAACCGAAGCGAAACCTGGCTTTAATAAAAAATCGGCCAAGTGCGAGTCGGACTCGCGCACGAAGGGTTCCGTACCATTATCTATAAAAACGGCAAAAAAAACATGTTTGTTGTATGGGAGCCCCCCTTAAATATTTGTTTTATTTTAATTTAATTATTTATTCTTAAAGTAAATATATAAATAAATATTCTGTGAATATTTCAAGTGTCTACCTGTTGCCGTTATCAATATCCAGCAAAAATGAGCAAAAAAATCACGTTTATTGTATGGGAGCCCCCTTAAATATTTATTTTATTCTATTTTTTAGTATTTGTTGTTTTAGCGGCAACAGAAATACATCATCTGTGAAAATTTCAACTGTCTAACTATCACGGTTCATGAGATACAGCCTGGTGACAGACGGACGGACGGACGGACGGACGGACAGCGGAGCCTCAGTAATAGGGTTCCGTTTTACCCTTTGGGTACGGAACCCTAAAAAGACGTTAATCTCTTACTTAAAATGAGGTCGCATAATATGTTATGGCTGTCGTACTTTATTTAACCACGTGTTAACTACCACATCGCTTCAGTTAGTTACCCTCGAAAAATATCAGCTGCACAATAAATCATCATTGTTGATCCTCGCTCCACGAAATCCCCCGTGCATTGTGTAAATATTCCAACCGTATTTCGTAATAGCGCCCAGGGTATATTTACTTTACCCCGCGCACGTTGTCCGCATTCGATATATAAATACTTCGACATGCAGCTTTCATTGACGAACAAACTCATAAATCAGCGAGATTCAATTCCACCGAGTCTGATTCCATCAATTCAACGAATCCTTCAAATTAGACAATAAATAACATCAAAATAACTTTTTGCCTAGAATTTAGCTGATTCATCGCTTCAAAAGCCAAATCTTTATCAAATTTCGTGGGCATGATTTATTGGCGATGTTCAGATTTTGCCGAATTGCTGATTACAGTCTCACTGTAATTTCTTTTGATCAGTTATATCGTTATTTAAATCGGTTTCCAATACTCTTTGCAATGCCTATTGTAGAGTATGTGAAAGGTAAAAGCTACTTATGACTTATTTCATAATTTTGACGAGCCCGATAGCGGAGTAGTTAGTGACGCAACATTAACCGCAAACTCCGACCCATTTCCTACATGTTATTTATCCTGGTCTGCATGTTTTAAGAAAGGTAGAATGCATCAAGGCAACCCGACTGCGTCTCACAGATAATCGTAGCCAAATAACTCCCTGAAGGCTTGTTGTATTCCTGCGAGTGAGGGCAGTTTCCTAGTAAGCTGGTAAGGAATTACTATGCTAACAACGGGGGTGGCATCGTGCGAGCAATATTTTCTAATAATCGCAATAAAATAAATTACATAATATTGCCCACCTAATTTAAACAGGTGGGTCATATGCTCGTGTGCCTTCCGATGTTGTATTTAAAGTCTCTTCGCACCTTTCTTGAATATACTGTAGTCCCTTGGGAAAACCTCGGCAGGGAGCTCATTCCACAACATATTTGTAATTATCACTTATTAGCGTTGGAGGAAAACACACTTATTAGCGACGTAGGTAAACGGCTGGTTTTCTCTTAGGGCAGTGGATGTCTGACGGTAGTCGCTCCATGTAAAAATCAGTACATTCGTAAAATTCTTGGGCTTGTAGCGGACCTCACCAATCCTTGTCTATTATGAAACTTTGAAAAATTGACGAGTTCCGTAGCGTATGTTGAATGATACGGCTTTAATACCAACGCTCGTGGGTTCTATTCCCATACAGCACAAACATTTGTGTGCATGAACAAGTCTGTTTATATTATCTGGGTGTTTTTAATGGAGGTAGAGCGCATCAAAGCAGCCCGTTTGG
The DNA here is from genome assembly GCA_947507595.1 of Pyralis farinalis. NCBI lineage: Eukaryota > Metazoa > Arthropoda > Insecta > Lepidoptera > Pyralidae > Pyralis > Pyralis farinalis. Next base: position 39,459,427 of record OX382261.1, on the reverse strand, counting down.
GGAAGTATCTGTAACCACTGTGCTATCCCGGGACTAGTTATTTAACCGGATTTTATTCTAAGACGGAGGTACTTTCTACGTCGTATTGCTTTGTGTCCTGGTTTTCTAAGCCAAACAGACATGTTTATGGGCACAAATATTTGTCCTATGTGGGAAAGAAATCCACGTGCCCCAGTGTTAAAGTAGGCTTATTAACTCTACTACCGGGTCTCGTCAGGTTTAAATAAGGAATGATTTGATTTCGAATATTAAACTAAAAATTACTATTGTAGCAAGACGAGTATGGTTGTATTTTTGTCGTTAGTTATTTTAGGTACCTTCAGAAATGTTCTAAAACTGAAGCTCTGTTCGATTTCAAACAAGAACATTTTACGATTTTGCACAAACTTCCAGATAAAGTTGGTAGTTGAAAGACATTGGAGTCTGACCGCAGTATTCATTATTCGATATCAGTTTCGTTACTTTGACAATATCTTTGGGAAAAGACTCGGTCTTGGATGGCAATATTTCATATTTACCTTTATACCTAGTGCGGCCATAAGCTCTGTTACAAATGTATATGCATTTATATATTTATGATGTAATGTAATCTTAATAAAACTTAGATGTAGGTACATATATATGGAAGACTCAGCAAAAAATTACAAAAAAAAACCAATTTGGCTTTAATACAGGCCTTAATTCTAAAGATTTACGCATTTTTTACGTTACATTACGCACTATTGTCATGGAAAATTTAGCCACTGCTTGCTCCAGAGATTTCTTAAGAGACACAATGTCGGCGTGTCGTTTCGAGCAGGTCATATCCTTTAAAACTGACTATAATTTGTAGTGTAAGCTAAGCCAGTCCTCAGTACTTACAAAGTCCGGAACGTTGGTTTCAAGCCAGGCTTCGGTAGTTCGTGTCTTCTGACCAGATGCAGAGTCCTGCTGGAAAGTCCACGATACAATATTAAAAAGTGTATTGCTGAGAAGTTTTACAACACGATCCAATGCAGTCTCTTGATACACTTTAGCTAAAGTCTTTGGGACTCCATGATAAGAAACCCCCCCACCAAACCATTACAAACGCTGGATGATGACCATGTTGTACCATTCCGACCATTTCGGCCGCCTTATTAAAAGCTGTATGCGTACACTTCGTCATATTGCTTGTTGTAGTGCTCTTCAATTGTGAAAAATCGTGAAGGTTTTTCGCAGCTCCTACATTCTCCTACTTTCGACTTATACATCTGTTCGTCTCAAACTTTCTCCATGCCCGAACCTGAACGGAGGCTGGCTTTGAAACAAGATATTCTCTTTCAGACTAACTCTCTTTTATTACATCATTATTGTAAATGCGGTCAGCAAGAGTTACGCCACATTTTTTTTGCAATGCTCGTATCTCAGCGTTTATTCTACTTTTTTAGGATTCCGTACCTTAAAAGGAAAAACGGTACACTTTTTTGTACGTCTGTCTGTCTGTCAAGACCTTTTTCTCAGGAACGGGTAGAAGTATCAAGATGAAATTGAGACCAAATATTCAGGTCTGCAATCCCTTTGAGCAGTGAAAAAATTTAACTTCTAACTCATCGCCATCAAAAGATACAGCTGTTTATGCCTCGTTTATTCGCATATTTTGACACTCTCAAGGGAATCAAAACATATAGGGTACTTCTTGTTGATTTAGAATCATGAAATTTTGTAAGAAGCAATATCATATAGCACAAGTATAGGAATAAATCCGAAAATCGTAAATTTGAAGTTCCATTCCAAAAACAAAACACTTTTTTGCGACAATACTTTACGAAAATATCTTTTTACGGAACCCTCAGCAGTCGGACACGCACTTGACGGCTCTTTTCTCTCCTTGGCGTACCCAACTTTCACTTCCACAAGTTAACTATATATAATATTTTAATTTTTTACATAATATAAATAATACAGTAAAATATTGTCAGCTATCTTGTGGAAAAATTATATATACTATACTTGTGGAACTTGTGGAAGTGAAAGTTTGATATGCCAAGGAATATATAGCTATATATATATTTATACACATCGGGTGTGTAACTTTGTCTCATGTTTTGTAATGATTAATGGCAGCGAGAGATTGGTTTAACAGAGACAGCGTGAAAGTATAAGAGAAGCGCCGTCGAGATTCGAGCGTTGGCAACGCTTGTAAACCTAGTTCGCAATGAAAATGTAGGAAGTGGGTTGGTCCGGAAAAGTCAATCGGTTCTAAGATAATAAACATGCTCTACTGGTCGTCTACTACCGTCAACGCCTACACACTAATTCTTAAAGTTTAGGTAGGGAAAACTATCTCAGTATAGTGTGTGAAGCAAGGCCTACCCCGCAAGAGACTTGGCTTGAAGATATATATAGATAAATGCTTTTCTTGCAAATGGATAGCTTAACGTAACAATAGATTTTTTTTTTAATTTGTCGGCCATTTTAACCATGTTCCTTAAGAGATAGGAACGGTGTTCCTGAACATTCATATTCTACTTTTTTATGCTGAATCCGAATCTGAAGTCAAAATTCGAATATTCGAAACAAGCGATAGACAAACGCACAGACAAACATATAGAATTCATATAGGAACGGTGTTCCTGAACACATTATCAAGAAGTAACCTGGGCTATTTTTAACCTTTCTACCTACCCATTTGAAGCCGGGGCAAGTAGCTAGTGTACATTTCGTCTGTTTAAGGTGGAGCAACATTGCGGTGTACGTTCCATACACCCGTGATTGAAGACAGAATTTGATGATGTACATAGTTGCTTTATCATTGCGATGCCATCCGAAGGTAGGGCGAAGCTAAACCGATTTATTAGGAGCCGTGGGGGCAACAATTTTATATCGACTCGGGAGATTCGCGTTGGAATTGAATAAACGGAATATTTTCCATCAGAGATGCTACCTCGTGTTTGGTATGTGATCGAGTTTTGATCGAAATATTGAAATTTTGATACTTTTCTTACATATATAACATTGAAAGATGGTAAGGAGTGATAGCTCAGTGAATTAGGAACCGGACAAATGACCTGACCTGACCTGGTATTGGCATGTACCACTGAAGGTTGTAAAAGTCTGACTGAGCGCCGGCGGCAGGCGCTCAGTCGTCAGACCTCTACAACCCAGAAGGAAAACCAGACCTTTCATAGGTTAGGTCTTTCGAACGTCTTTCGTAATGTAATTTTTTAGACGTGCGGGTTTCCTCACGATGATTTCCTTCACCGCCGAGCTGGTGATAATTACAAATATGTACATAAATCCGAGAACACGTGGGATGAGTAAAAAATGTTAAATTTGCGTCACACGTGCGTGACCCTGACCGTAAGATTTTGGTGAGACTTAGAACTTAAGTTCGCTGCAGCGGTAAAACATTAGTTACCTCAAATTAAACAATTAAAACATGAAGCGCTAGATCGTTCATAGGGCATTATTTTCTCGCGACCAAAACGTTGTAAGCGACATGAAATACTTGACGGTTACGCGTTTCGTTCAACGTAGTTTATCAACACCGCTGTTTGGTTTAAGCGGCGCAGGGCGCTTGCGCGAGTGTGCGTGTGTGTTTGAGTTTTAGAGATTGGCGATGATAATGCTGGTAATGATGATGGTGAAAGAGTCGTTGAAATTATGGATGAAAGTTGATTTTTCTGAGAGATAAACTTTTTAATGTAAAATAATTGTAATAGTTCTGAAGTGTTAAATTTTTATTGTAATATAAATTGTCATGTTTGTGTACGATAGCGCAATAAATGAATATTGTATTTTACCACATACATGATAGTACTTATTATATACTGATAAATAAAGCAATTCGTGCGAAATTATTCCCTAACCATTCCAAAATATTCAAAAATGCGCCTCGTTAATTTTTACGTTCTCACTTCTGCCGGCACTCCCGGAGTGCAACCCGTTTTTTTTTATGATAATACATTGGCAAACTAGCACGCGGCCCGCATTATATGGTAAGCGGTCACCGGATCCTATTGACGCTCGCGACACCACGGAGATGTTACTCGCGCGCTGCCAATCTTGTGACCTAAGGCTGTTTCGTCACAGTACCCAGTAATTTCTCTGGCATATCTCACCCTTCAAACCGGAACACAGCTATATAAATATAGCTGCTTTACAGTAGAAATAGGTGACACAGAGGTACCCGCGCAGACGACTTCTGTACAAAGTCCTCTGGTCGTTTATTGCTTTCAAGTAATTTATAAACTTAAGCCCAAAGGCATTTCAAAATTGAACATTTAGTATAATTTAATTTCCAAATTACATATGATAAGCAGAACTTTAGTTACGGACGTGGCTCTAAGGATCAGCAAGCTGAAGTATCAGTGGGCAGTCCACATAGCTCGGAAAATCGATGGCCGTTGGGGCGGAAAAGTTCTAGATGACTAGGGAACGCACGAACAGGAAAACACAGCGTCAGATGTCTTGATAATCTTATGAAGATCGCAGGGAGCCGACGGATGCAAACGGCACAGGATCAGTCGCTGCTAATCTGTCCGCTAATGCTCAGCAGTTTCCATAACTTACGTATATTTATAAAACAAGGGATATCACCGATGCGTTGCCAACTCTGTTAAAACTCTTCATGTTTTTTTTATACAATGTCGGGAGGTATACAAGCATACGGTGCGCCTGATGTAAAGCAGTTACCGTAGCCTATTAACGCGTGTAACATATATCACTCGCGCGATGCTTCCTTTGCTGCTTACACAGCAACTCCTTAGGAGCTTACTGGTGACCACACTCACACGCAGGAACACAACAACCCTCTAGGGAGCTGTTATTTGGCTGCGGTTTTCTGTGAGGTGGAGGTACTTCCACAAACGGACTGCTTTGGTGCGCCCTACCTCTCTTCTCTCTTAAAATGTTTTCCTTAAAGTACCACAGCATTGTTCGAGAAAGGCGTTTCAAGAAAGGGCTGTAGTCCCTGGAGAAACCTTGGCTGGGAATTCTTTTCAAAACTTAAGAGTTGTGGAATGTACTGTGTGGTTCCAGGATACAAAATCTCTAGTGCCATACAGTACGCGAGTAAGCGATGATGTTGTATAAGAAAATATTGAATCATGTCGAACACCCAAAGGTGACTACAGTACTCCACGTACAACTTTCCGTTCATCACATAATTGTGCTTTTTTATTATATCATCATCACATCAACCCTTACTCATCCCACTGCAGGGATACGGGCCTCCCTTCAAACGAATGGGTTTAAAGCATACTCCACCACGCTGCTCAAATGCGGATTGGCGGAGGCCAGTGTTTTAAAGCGCCCGGGGGCCACTGACTTAGCTTAACGACTGCCATCTATCGACAAAAGCCGGGACCGATGACTTACCGATTACCGATGAGAAACTCGAGATAGATAAACCCATCCATGGACAGGCTGCGGTCGACTTTGCTTAACCTGCGTGTTCGGTTAAAATGACACGCGCAACGACGCCATCGAGCTAACTTGTTTTGAGTTTTTATTATGTACGTAGTGACAATAATTTATTTAAAGAGCTGCCAGGTGGATAAAAATCCGGTTTTTTTTTAAACTTACACCCCTGCCGTGGGCAAGGCACATATTATTGTACAATATAAATATTTTAATACATATATTTTTTAATCATCTATCGCACTAAATAATTGAATTTACATGTGTTTTCAGGCGATTGAATTTACACGTGTTTTCAGGCGATGGCCAAGTCTCAATATATTTATATAAAACATTAAAGAATTTTAATATTGATATGCGTCACTATAAGATGCTGTTAATTATTACGTAACAACTTAATGCTTCGAGTACGGAGATTCCAGACACAATTGATTTTCAATTGTTATGGACCACGATCGTGGTCTTAGAGACTGGACGTATTAAGACAGAAAGTCGCTTAAGTAGAGACTGAATAAATTAATAACCGACTTGGTATTACATGGATCTCACAACTTTTTACCGCAGAACAACTGAGTTGCGAGACTTGGTTTTTTTGACAAGTATTGTTTTTGATGGGATAGGTTTTTCATTTCATAGGTTTTTTAGGTTTCATTCATAGGTTTATTGATCAACTAATTAATCCACGGTTCAAATTTTGGCATGTACTCGTACCATTAAATAAGTGTTTTCAGATTTATGTACGTATTTGTAATTGTCATTAACTCGGCGTTGAAGGAAAACATCATTCCGTACGTCCAGGAAATCATGTTTCGAAAGACACGTGACCCACCACCCAGTCTAAGAAAGGTCTGGTTTTTACCCCCAAAGTGATATCTGACGGCAGACGCTCCATGTTAAAAGTCAGTATCTTTGGCAAATCCCAACGCTTAGATAGAGGACTTCGTCAATGCTATTGGATTAGGCAAAGGGGATAGCGATGAGAAGAGGAGCTATATTAATTTATTATGGAAGCATTTTTAATAGAGTAGACACTATTTTCTAGTAACAATTTGAGTCTTATTATTATGGTAACAGCGCTTTTTTACTGTATAAAGCCGTCCCAGATGTAGGAAATACTAGTATTTTAGGTAAGCAATTGTTGAAATCACATCACACATATTATCTTTTTGAACAAAATGGCCACTAATGGTCAGTATTCTTTAAACATATTGTAAATTATATATATTAGTTAATAGATTCCAGCGTTATTATTGAAAGTCAAATTTACATGCAATTTGATCTAACCTGCTTTGTATGCTTCCACCACCAATTAATTCATGCGGCCTAGCGCCGGCCGGCACCCACCCACTACCGTTAGTAGATACAACATGCCGAAGCTGCCATGGCTGCTCCGGTAGTCTCTGCCTCGGCTGCTGCGGTCGTCCGCCATCTGGAACAGAAACCGCATGCCCCCATCACCGTCGCTGCCACGACTGGCCTGGTCGCCGGTGCCTAGTGCTCCTACATTGTTCCAATTTCGCAGTGTAAATGTGTTTCATCATAGTTTCATCCAGCATTCTTTCTTCATGTGGAAATTTGTTTCACCAATGGTCTTTATCAAAACACCGATTCTCTTTCTGATCAACTCTCTCTTTCTTACATCATCGTCGCGAACACGATCAGCAGGCGCGTGTATACCCAAAAATAATAAAAATCTAGTCATTCCCTTTTTGTGTCTGTTTCATAAGAATATAGGTTTTTCCGTGAACAACCCCCGAAATGCTGGAGGACCACACCCGTTGTTGGTCAGCGAATCCATCGATCTTAGCCGGTGGTGTAGCTAGGCTGTACCATCGGCCATTCCCCTATCCGCCACCCGGGAACGCTTTTTTCCTTATACAAATACGAGTAGCTCTGAGATCCACAGATGCCCTGCAAGTTCTAGTGTCCAAGCTTATTATTTAAAGGAAAACCAAAATACGAGTCTACAAAACAATCATCAGGCCGATATTGATGTATGGCTGTGAGGCTTCGACCATGACCACAAACGAGGTGTGAAAATTGCTAGTAACTGAAAGAAAGATCTTCAGAAAATCCTGGGTCCGGCTAAAAGAGAGGATGGTAGCTATAGGGTTCGAAAGAATGCTGAGATTGAAGAGCTAGTGGCAGAACCCAATATCCTGAAGTAAAAGCTTCGAGACTGCAGTGGCTCGGTCATGTTTAGAAGATGGGAGAGGATCGAGCCATAAAGCGTATATGGGGAAAACGACCGGAAAGCAACCGGTCGGCCGCCCGAGGTGCCGTTGGAGCTACAAAGTCCCGAGCAATCTAAATAAGCTCCAAATACCAGACTGGAAGGAATCCAGATTTAACCGGCGTCTTTTGGTTTTGGAGGCCAAGATCCATCCACTTCAGGTCGTTAAGCAGCGCAGTAAGTAAACCATTCCCTTTAATACTTAAAGATTGAGTCATTCACTATGCAAGCATTTTATCAGATCGAGTTCCTGCGGTAACCTCGTCAGGCGCCATAAAATACGTTTTTACGACAAATTTCGTAGGTAACACGATTTCCCCGCGATATACATTTTTCTTTTCATTTTGTATCAATGCCATGTCGTTTTTGATTTTGTTATTTGATTTTAAATTTAATGATTTCTAAACCACCCTTTAAAGCTTCCGTTGGCGCCCGGGTCTCATGTAAAATTTGTATGAAAAAGAAAAAGTTTATTCTAGCATCACCCACAATACACATAATATTACAGAATATGACAGGAAAATATAACATATAGATACATATATTAATTAGAATTTCAATAGGTATTTTTTATCGGGACAGGCCCACCACTCATACCCATCACTGTGTCTCCTGTGTAGCCAGAATTAACAGCGGCGACCAACAAAAAGGCAATGAACAGTGAAGTCCATTGCCGTCCCGGGGGTTAAACTACAGCTGCCTTGGAACTCACAACGAATTTAATCAGAAGAAATTTGTAGGAGTAGGAAGTTTTGGAAATGACTTCCCCTCTTGGCAAAGTGAGAGACAGCAATATGACAAATAAGGCATTTAAAACCTCAAAGAGATAGTTAGTCAAGTGAAGCTCAACTGCCGTGCACCACGGATTATCAAATATCTAACACTATTGGGATCTAAATTGTGAGTTGTTACCTAACACATCGATTCCAATAATATAGATGAATACGAAAATATCGTGTTGTATATTTCAATAGGTATATACAACACGATATTTTCGTATTCATAGCTCATTGTATCTCGACTGCCCAACACATATAAAGAGACATTTCAAACGGTGCACATCCAAGCACACAAGTACCGCATTTATACCTTGAGAGCTCGTTCTCAATTAGCTTGTATATGACTATCATTTACAGACTTATACACAGATATCCGTGCGTTTATTTGCTCCATAAATTTCTACCTTGAGAGCTTGTTCTCAATTAGCTTGTATATGACTATCATTTACAGACTTATACACAGATATCCGTGCGTTTATTTGCTCCATAAATTTCTACCTTGAGAGCTCGTTCTCAATTAGCTTGCATATGACTATCATTTACAGACTTATACACAGATATCCGTGCGTTTATTTGCTCCATAAATTTCTACCTTGAGAGCTCGTTCTCAATTAGCTTGTATATGACTATCATTTACAGACTTATACACAGATATCCGTGCGTTTATTTGCTCCATAAATTTGTAGAACTAATGCAGGGGAGCGTGCCCCCTTACATCGTCTAATGTCGTCATACAATTTCGAATTGGGAGATATACATATATTACACTCTCATAAGCAATGTTCAAAAACAAATAAATGATAAGCTGTCTAATATTACGTAGTTAAATTGTGCTAACGCCAAATTGTTTTAATAATTTATGTTTGTATTGCTGCGTCTGTTATAATTTGTCCTATTGAGATTAAATTACTTTTGTGTAAAACGGTGCTGGTTGTCACTTTTGAACTTTATACGTTATTTTGCATGACTTAAGAATTTAAGCGTTATTGTACAACTGTTTGTTTTCCTCAATAAAATAAGATATTTTGTACACAATGCAGTGCTGGTCCCAACGCTTACTTATGGAAGCGAGAGCTGGATATGGCAGAGAGAGCATGAAAGTAGGATAAACGCGGTTGAAATGCGAGCGTTGCACAAAATTTGTGGCGTAACGCTTGTAGACCGTATTCGCAATGATGAGATTAGAAGCAGAGTTGGTCTGAAAGAGAGCGTCAGTGTTAAAATAAGAAGAGGCATGCTCCGTTGGTTCGGACATGTAGAAAGAATGCAGGAGGAAAGAATGACGATGCAGATATACAATGCAAAAGTGGAAGGATGCAGCCGAGGAAGGCCAAGACTTACCTACCATGATCAAATTGGTCGTGTTCTATCAGAAGGTGATGTCAGGAGCCCTAAAAACCGGCGAGCGTGCATGAAAAGAGCAATGAATGAGGTATGTAAGGAGTCACGTGGCGCTCGGTTATATCTGCCTACCCCGTAAGGTATTTGGCGTGTAGTTATAGATAGATATTTTGTCAATATTTCGTCTTGCATTTTTTCTACACATCCGAGCCAATCAAGCATATTTTTGCCTTACGACTGATCCGCTGTTCAAGACCTACTCTCGTTCTTACATTCGCCATAGTAAACACGTGCAAATATTTTACATTAGTGACAAAATGTCGCGGGTGCCGGCGTAATTACCATTTTAATAGCATAACGTGCTTGCTTTATGCGTCGCGTTTCATTTTAGCGCTGTCACTGATAAACGCTCGACGTTCACTAGTGATGGGAAAGCAAATGAGGTACTCATACCTCGTTTTCTACAGTGAGGTATTCGATAAAAAAAAGTACTCCTCGGTCGGCTCGGACGAGGTTTGTTTTTGTTACTGTATTTTTTTTTTATACCACTAAGGTGGAAAACAAGCGTACGGCCTACCTGATGGTAAGCAGTTACCGTAGCCTATGGGCATTTGCAACACCTAGGGGAGTCACGCTTGCGTTGCCGACCCTGTAAGAAGATCTTCACGCCTTTCTTGAAGAACCCCATACTGTAGTCCAAATATTAATAAATTAATATTTTCATAGTGCATGCAATTTGAAGAGCTCAGTGGCGCATCGGTTAATAACGCGACTTTGTCACCGACGCTCGTGGGTTCGACTCCCACACAGGACGAACATTTGTGTGCATGAATTTGTGCGCTATACTTCTCTTAAAAACACCTAGACCAAGACAAACAGACATGGTCTGAATGGTATTTTTAAGAGAGGTAGGGCGCATCAAAGCATCCCGTCTGGGGAAATACCCCACCTCACTGAAAACTGCAGGCATTTAACTGCGGTTTTCTGTGAGGTGAGGTTTTCTGTGAAGTTTAGCATAGTGGCTCCTCTTCGCCTGATGGTAAGCGAAAAGGAGCCCAATCGCAACTTCAACTGACAAAAGACTATGCTATGATATGAATAGTTGACGCTACCATGCTGGCCCACAAGATGCTTCTCCACGTCTTATTAACTCTTTTAATACAAACAAAATCGCTCACGCCTAGCCGCCGTTGCCAACACAGCGAATCCTCAGCTAACTGGTAACATCACTCACTCCATTCACTTTGTGAGGTGGAGGCACTTCCACATACGGTCTACTTGGATGCGCTTTACCTCTCTGTCGCCAAAGTCTCGTTTGTTACATTACAAGCAACGCGCAATAAATAGATTTTTATTGTACTTTAATCTATACTCTTGTTCTGAATAGCAGTAATAGCCCAGTGAATAAAAAATCGACCTTGTGACCAACAGGTCTCCGGTTCGAATCCTAGCATGTACCACTAAATTCGTATTCGTATTCGGACTCGGCGGTGAAGGAAAACATCGTGAGGAGGAAACCCGCGCGTCCAATGAATTTCAATAAAAACGTGTGACCTTAACTGAGATAGGTATGGTTTTACCTCTCGGTTGTGGAGGTCTAACGGCAGTCGCTCCATTTAAAGATCAGTATCTTCGCCAAATCCTTGGACTTAGGTAGCGGACCCCGCCAATGCTAATGGATTAGGAAACGAGATAACGCTGATAAGAAAATTGTCTTGTTTCGTATGATAGGGTGTAAATAACGATTCGATAATGCATGTTACGCGTAGTCAAACAGTTGAATTATAATATTGGATAGTTAATAGATTAAGGTGTTACTTTGCGAAAGTCAAATTTACAGGCAATTTGATCTAAACTACTTTGTATGCTTCCGCTCCCGATTAGTTCGTGCGAACTACTGCCGGCCGGCACCCACCCACTACCGTTAGTAGATGCATGCCGCCGCTGCCATGGCTGCTCCGGTCGCCTCTGCCTCGGCTGCTGCGGTCGTCTCTGCGACTGTTTGCCGTATGAAATGTGACCCGCATGCACCCGCCGCCGTTGCTGCCCTGGCTGCTCCGGTCGCCTCTGCCTCGGCTGCTGCGGTCGTCTCTGCGACTGTTTGCCGTATGAAATGTGACCCGCATGCACCCGCCGCCGTTGCTGCCCTGGCTGCTCCGGTCGCCTCTGCCTCGGCTGCTGCAGTCGTCTCTGCGACTGTTTGCCGTATGAAATGTGACCCTCATGCACCCGCCGCCGTTGCTGCCCTGGCTGCTCCGGTCGCCTCTGCCTCGGCTGCTGCAGTCGTCTGTGCGACTGTTTGCCGTATGAAATGTGACCCGCATGCACCCGCCGCCGTTGCTGCCCTGGCTGCTCTGATCGTCGCTGTGACACGTGTTTTATCTCCACGAGACGCCCTCAGGCGCTGTAGATTAAAATATCATGCTATGAATTCAAATACAAATATTTGAATTTTAAATTAATATAAACAAACAACACACCAACAACGCAGTCAACGAAAAAGACTCTGTCTAAAAGATATAAGACACCTCACTGAGCAACTTTTGACAAGCTCGGTGTCTCAGTCGTGAATGACGCGACTTTGACACCAACGCTCGTGGGTACGATTCCCACACAAGGCAAACAATTTGTGTACAAACAGACATGTCATAAACATGTCTGTTTTCTTTGTTGTCTGGCGCATTAAAGCAGTCCGTCTGGGGAAGTACCTCCACCTCACAGAAAACCGTAGCCAAATAACAACTCCCTAGAGGGTTGTTGTGTTCCTGCGTGTGAGTGAGGTTACCAGTAAGCTCCTAAGGAGTTGCTGTGTAAGCAGCAGAGGAGGCATCGCGCGAGTTACACTTAATATATCGCAAGCGTTAATAATAGCGGGTACCGTAGCCTATTTTATTGGCTACGGTACCTAGTCCCACCAATGTAACTTGATGTTGATTGCATAGGCGATTGGACCATAAAATAGTCCTTAAATAGATCCGCAATCTATCCCGGCTGATCAATACCCTCGGCGCTCATTGGAAGTCCCGGCCTAGGGCTCAGATATTTGGTAGCTTTCCAAAATCCACGGAAGTCTTTTTTTTGGTGATGGGATGCTAATATGTCCATTTTAATGTGTTCTTGGTTATTTTGACAAAACCTTAATTTACGTTTAAAAATCTTTCTGGATTCTACCATGTCATCATATACACGACCGCTTCTTGGCTTGCCATATGATACCCAGGTCATGAACTTATGCCTGGAATTCCAGTGAGCGTCTCGTACATGCTTATTCCAACCCACTATCACTCGGCCACCTCTCCTAACCACTCCTTCAAGGCTACCATAACTACGCTCGGCTGCTTCCCTCAGTGATGAGATAACTGAGTCATATAAATTATCTATTACTATTCTATGTTCTAATTTATCACACATCTTGTCACTACAATGATGTAGTTCACGGGGAAAAATTATTAATTTAAGTCTATTATTACATTCAGTGTTATATACAAGTATTTGGTCTGAATTACGTTCACCCCAAACCACCCTGTCTCTAATGCGCACACCCGGTACCCGGCTCTTCGGCCTGACCATCGAGAGATCACAATGCACCTCCAGAGGAAAGTGATCGGACCAGTAAACATCATAGTGGATCTGAACGGAGGTCATAGTGTCCCCAGCCGCCTCTGTCACTAAACAATGATCAAGCCACCGACAGCTACCGCTCGCATCACAGACAAAAGTGTAAGAATCCGACCCCAGCTTATTGAAATCAGCACATAACCAATTTTGCTCTGAACAAAATTCCAACATTTCATTCCAAAATATTTCTCCTGGATGTGCATTTAAATCTCCTAAGATATATACATTTTCTATATTATTAGTGTCTATAATAGCTGCTATTTCACTTAAACAGTCAATAAATTCACATAGATTGTCAGACGCGTTCGTAGGCATGTACACATTAAATATTAAACTTGATCTATCTGCCACACACACTCTAATAGATGCAATACGATTGCTCACACATGGAATCACAGTCACAGAATCAAACACTTTGACCCTCCACAGTAAGCCCAGCCCACCATATACACGGCCTCGTATACCTAGGCTTGTGTCCACTGATGACTTGCCGTAATAACTGAAGTCACGCCCTCTGCGCTAGGAACAGGGCTCAGCTGCGCAGAGCGCAGCGGGTCATAGCGCAGAGGGCGATAAGGGGGTACCGGACGGTGGCGTGGACGGCCGCGACCGCCCTTGCTGGCGACCCACCCTGGGAGTTGGAGGCGGAGGTGCTCGCCGAGGTATACAGCTTCGTTGCTGAAAGGAGAAGTCTCGGCGAGCGCCCCACGTTGGTGGAAGTGGGGCGGTATCGCCAGCGAGGGCATGTGGAGATGATGCGGAGGTGGGGGGAGGACCTGGCGCAGCCACGGTATGGAGTCCGCGTTGCGGATGAGCTGCGCCCGATCCTGGAGGCGTGGATGCGCCGAAGACGCAAACCCCTCACCTTCCGCATGGTGCAGGTGCTCACCGGGCATGGGTGGTCACGAGGCGGGAGGAACAGGCTGCCACGATTGTGGCGCGGCCGAGGACACTGCTCAGCACACTCTGGAGCAGTGTCCCAGGTGGTCTCGGCAGCGCCACGATCTGGTGTCCGTGCTAGGAAGCGCGGACCTCTCGCTCCCGAGCGTGGTCCGCTCCATGCTCGGGAGTGACAGTGCCTGGCAGGCGATGGCCTCCTTCTGTGAGATGGTCATGTCCCAGAAGGAGGCCGCGGAGCGGGACAGGGAGGATGATCCCTTAGCTGTCCCGCTCCGGAGACGGCGGACGGGAGTGCGGCGTAGGCGCTACGCGCACCTATTGCCGCCTCTCTAACCTATGGGACTAGGGGTCAGGATGGGAACCTGGCCCCATAATGGTCCCGCCGCCGGAGGGGCTGTCCCAATTTACCGGGACGGCCCCTAGAGAGAAGAAGTCCGGCCCCTTTTGAGGGGCTGGCCAGTCGCAGTGGTGCCCTGTTGCTGACAGATCCGGGGCACCACACCAACGCGGCCGATGGCATTTCGCGGGGTTGTTTAGTGGGTATACCGTCGGACAGCCGACGGGGAGTCCCACACTACCACCGGAGGCCACCCAGGCACCGGTGGTGTGCGTAACGCATTTTTCCCCGCGTCACAAAAAAAAAAAGGGGTACCCGCACTATGACTCGGTTAAGCCATCGGTCTCGGCTGTTATCGATACATGACAACTATTAAGCTATGTCAGTGGCCCTCAGGCGGCTTGAAAACACTGGCCTCCGCTAATCTGAGTAGCGCGGTGGAGTATACTCTAAACCCCTTCGGTTGAAGGCAGACCCGTTCAAGGCCGATCCCTGCAGTGGGATGAGTAAGGGTTGATGTGGTGGTGGGCATTTGCAACACCAGGAGTTTGTCGCTCATACGTTGCCGACCATTTAAAAACCTCTACACGCCTTTCTTGAAGAACCCCATGATGTAATCCCTTAGGGAAACCTCGGCTTCATTCCAAAATTTGAGAGTTCTCGGAAGAAAACTTCTCTGGAATCGCACAGTACATAACAGTTGCAGTTCCAGTTTACAGGTTGCAGTTGGGAAAACTTCTTGGCAGTAAAAAAACTGAGCCAGAAGGCGCAGGCTATACACAATGCAGTGCTGGTCCCAACGCTTACTTATGGAAGCGAGAGATACCCAGCTCTCGCTGAGAGAGCAGACAGAGCATGAAAGTAGGATAAACGCGGTTGAATGCGAGCGTTGCGCAAAATTTGTAGTGTAACGCTTGTAGACCGTATTCGCAATGATGAGGTTAGAAGCAGAGTTGGTCTGAAAGAGAGCGTCAGTGTACAACCCGTTGTACAATCGGTAGAACACACAAAGGGAGGCAAAATCTCGCCTTAAACTTAAGGTCCCTTATAACATCTCACATTTTTAGACACCTCAAACGAGGTAGCTCTCTTGGGGTTTGCAAATCTCCGCACTCAGGTTTAGCGTTCGCGTGTTGTTACGGTGTCCCGTTCACGTTAAATGTATAGGCTACTAATTACATTTGATATCGAACATAGGTACCTATCTAGAGCCGAGAAATCGTGTCATATTTAACTCGCTGAAACACGATAACCCAAGGGAATTTGTTAGTTGGCTGCGGTTTTCTGAAAGATGCCTTTTCCACAGTGAGTCTCTTATTAAATGTATTGCTACACTCAAACCTAGAAAATAAGAAAGACAGATATATTGTAAGTAAAACCGCGTAATACTAAACTAATCTACTCGTATCTATCTATAACTTCACGCCAAATCCCTTACGGGGTAGGCAGAGAGAACCGAGCGCCACGTAACTCGATCCTTACATACCTCACTCGCTTCTTTAACATTCATTGCTCTTTTCATGTATGCTCGCCGGTTTCTAGGTCTCCTGACATCACCTTCTGATAGAACACGACCAATTTGATCATAGTAGGTAAGTCTTGGCCTTTCTCGGCTCCTACATCCTTCCACTTTTGCATTGTATATCTGCTTCGTCATTCTTTCATCCTGTATTCTTTCTACATGTCATTAAACGAAATTGCCTGAAGTGAAGTTCTATTCTGATTATACGATAGCTTCGTTCGAAGATATTAGCAGAAAAGTCATTTGTATTCTTATGCAAACACATGGCTGGCTAGTCTTGGCCTTTCTCGGCTCCTAAGTTTCTCTATTTGCGCGTAGTATATCTGTTTCGTTATTATTTTTTCCCGTATTATTTCTACATGCCCAAACCAACGGTGTATGCATCTTCTCATTTTAACACAACCAGTGTCTTTCAGACCACCTCGTGTCTTAAATCATCATTGCGTTCGCGGTTGACAAGCTTATGCCACAAATTTTGCAGTTAAGACGGGGCATAGAGCTAAGTGTGGCCCTCATTTTATTTTTATTAATAACACTGAATTTAATACCAATTCCAAAAAACGCTCAATACAGACACTGAAGAATAATATTTTTGTTTTTTGAAACATATCTTGTATTTATTATCTATGTACAAGTAACCATTATTTTAATTATTGCTTATTGTGGCCATTTATATCAATAATCAAAATTATGACTAATTGTACATAAATAATAAAAACAGAATATGTCTCAAAAAACATAAATATGGTTCTTCAGTGCCTGTATTGAGCGTTTTTTGTAATTGGTCTTAAATTCAGCGTTATTAGTAAAAACAAAATGAGGGCCACACTTAGCTTTGTGCGCCCTTTTAAAGCTCGCATTTAGATCGCGTTTATCCTACTTTCATGCTCCCTCTGCCATACTCAGCTCTCGCTTCCATAATTAAGCATTGGAACCAGCACAGCGTATATTGCGACCTGTGTCGTCTGGCTCAAGCTGTTACTGGCAAAACTGGTATGTAAGGAACAAGTCATGTGGCGCTCGGTTCTCTTTGGCTACCCTGCAAGATATTTGGCGTTAGGTTATTGATAGATATATATAGTTGCCCTAACAAACACCATCGACACTATTTCGATATTTTAAAGTGAAAACTTCATTAGCATCGTTGTAATTTGATACTCGATGAAACGAAAAAGCGACAGTAAAAAGAGACAACCACGTACATCTATAAGATTTAACGTGGGAGAGAACGAGATAGAAGGCACTTCATTCAGTTTAGAGAAACGTCCCTCAGTTTATAATTTAAGAATTACTGGGACCAAAGTAAGTGAAATTTGTTGAGAGTCTTCTTGCTTATCTCTTCGGACGAAGCCCTCGTATAATTAGGATGGAACTTCCTTTCAGGTAAGTTCGCTTAACAACTAATTATACTTCATGCTTTGTTCGCGAGATTACCGGAATACACTTGTAGACATTTAGAGTATTATTCTAGAATAAACTAAGAATAAACATTGTTATAGAAGTCAGACATCATTGAAACTTTGAAGATATTTGTAAGGAAATTTTACGCACAATTAAATGTAATTAAAATAAAAGAACAGCGATACCCTAGTGGATAAAGAACGAGCCATTAACCAACTGGTCTTGGTTCGAATTCATTTGCCACAAATTCGTATTTTTGGGTTTTTGTTGATGTCATGTTGCCGACTTGCAGGTTCCGCAACTGTGGTGAGTGGTCGCGAGTATATATCTTGAAAAAATAACAACGTGCGGTGTGCATGGCTTACACTGTTGAAGACTGATCGTGATGCGTTTTTGAATGCAAAAAGTTGGTAAGAAAAAGTACCCTCCAATATTCGGCCAGCCATGCAATTCTCTAAGCGACTCGTAATGGCTGTGTGCGTCGCTGTGATCACAGATGTCACAGCTTTGACATCGTCTACTGCGATCACGGCTAAATTATTTGGTATTCTATAAGGCTGTAAGCGTACGCGAGGCTGTTTGCCTTGTAGAATTCCAATTCCAAACGCAGTCTTGCGGCGCTAGTTTCGCACAACCCTGAAAAGCGACACCAAAGAATTGCAATTTTGTGTTCAAGGCTGTAACAGCCGATGTTTTCGAGGATGTAAGGATGTTTGCTCTTACAGAATTGCATGGCAGCACGCCGCGCGCTCTAACACTTTGAATATAAAATTAAAATATGCACACGCGTCGTTAACAGTTCCTATGTGTAATTATCACTTGCTCGGTTTTGTAGGAAAAGATCGCCAGGAAAACGTATGTCCAAGAAATAGATAGATAAATGATTTATTTGTACGAAACAACACACAAAAAAAACAGTTGAGAATGCGCAAGCTTGCATTGCCAGAGGAACACCTGGCTCGTCAATTATATAAAAATTCAATTTTTTTTTTAATTTGTCGGCCATTTTGATCCTTAAGAGATAGGAACGGTGTTCCTGAACATTCCTATTCTACTTTTTTATGCTGAATGCGAATCTGAAGTCAAAATTCGAATATTCGAAAAAAACGCTCACACAGACAAACATATAGATTTCACATAGGAACAGTGTTCCCGAAAATACACCTACCAAAAAATAAAAAATGAATATTACACAGAAAGATAAAACAGTAGACATGCGTGCGTGTCGCAGTGGTACAAATAGGCTGCAGCTCAGTGAATCGATTGCTCATAGAGTTGAATTTCGGCTACGGCTTGAGATGGATACACGCGGGACGAGCGCAAAAATACTGTAGGCATATTAAACTAGAAGTCATCGTTAATCACTGAGAGTTTGTCATTAGCGTTATTATAAATATAAATACCAAATAATGAAAATGGATTGAAAGTGATAAACATAAATTTGTGATGGAAATATAATCACAAACTACAATACAAATATTGTAAACAAATAATAATACATAGAGAGGGAGTATGCGCGCACAAGATATTCGATACCGAGACGACCTGTACCCAGTTTTTGTTCTTCCGATAATACAGATTTCAGTTCTTTTGTGTTCTCGTCTCTTTCAGACTAACGCTGCTTCTTACATAATTGAAAGCGCGTAAGCGAGGTAGAGCGCATCAAAGCAGCCCGTCTGGGGAAGTACCTCCGCCGCACAGAAAATTGCAGCCAAATAACAATCCCTAGATAGTGAACAACCGCCTCCTGTGTTAGCATCAGAGGTGGCATCGCGCGAGTAACACTTGGTATCCTGCAAGCGTTTATATACTACGTAACCGCTTTACATCAGGTGGGCCGTATGCTTGTATTTCTCCCGACGTTGTATAAAAAAATAACCTAAGCGACTGCCGTCAGGCCTCCTTGACGGCGGGGAGTTCCCCGTCACACGCTTGAACCCCAATGGTCGCGTACTGTGCGGTTCCAGAGAAGTTTCCTCTCAAGCTGTGGAATGAGCTCCTTGCCGAGGTTTTTCCAAGGGACTACAGCATGGCGTTCTTCAAGAAATGCGTGAAGAGATTTTTAGAGCGTCGGCAACGCATGAGTGACACCCCTGGTGTTGCAAATGTCCATAGAGTACGGTGACTGTTTACCATCAGGCAGACCGTATGTTACACCTTAGTGGTATAAAAAAAAACGAGACTTTTCTTATGTAAGGTCACACGTCTTTGGAAATATAATTTCTTTCATTTGCGAGTTTTCCTTTCACGGCCTAGCAAGTGATCATTACAAATAATGTACATAAATCCGAGAATTAACCATCATAATCTCAGAGAGGTAGGGCGCATCAAAGCACCCCGTCTGGGGAAGTTCCTCCACCTCACAGAAAACCGCAGCCAAACAACAACTTCCTAGAGGGCTGTTGTATTCCTGCGTGTGAGTGAGGCCACCAGTAAGCTCCCAAGGAGTTGCTGTGTAAGCAGCAGAGGAGGCATCGCGCGAGTGATACTTAATATATCCGCCGCTTTACATCAGGTGGGCCGTATGCTTGTACGCCTATTGACGTAGTATAAAAAAAATGCCACGGTCCACGCCAAGGGTCGAACCGGGGACCATTCGGTAAAGCCGGCTCCTTATCCACTGAGCCATCGATCCTCTAAACACCCGATTCATGAACATTCCTCCTCACGGCACCGGCCACCCTTGTTAAGCCACCGTATTACAGCCTCGCGCCGGCACAGCTCCGAGCTGTCTCGACAAATGGAATTTTCCTAATTATCCCAAATGATACAGGCATGATGGCTGCTATTACGTAAACGTCATCTCCATTAATTTTGAATGGAGGCCGGTCTACCTGAACCTCGCCGTTTTCACGGAAACCATTTTGAAGTTACGCAAGTATTAATTGATTTATGCAAACTAATACTGTTTACCGTATACACAATTTAATTAATTTTAATATTAAATGGAGTCATTTGTGATGGAAATGGATGGATTGTTTGTGGCTATGTCAATACCTTGTACACTGTGTTCGCACCGGGAGGGCGAAATGTGAAGCAAATCATAATATTAATACGCGAAGCAAAAACTTTGTGCACCTTTCTGCGAAAATTACGCAAACGGAGGAGAATGAAATTGGGAACAGTTAAAGTTTATATGGAGAAAAAGTGCAGAAAGCAATTTTTTTTATAATAATGCTTGGAAAACACATTTAATTAATAAAAAAAACACGTTTGACACACAAACCTATATATACCTACTCTTTTGATTATGGTTAAAGCCTGTGGTCAAACCGTAATATTATTGGATTTCAGTATTATTTGTCTAGAGACTTACTGAATGTCAAAAATAATTATGTTTTTATGTATGTATATCTTCACGCCCGGTTCTGTCTGCCTCCCCCGCAAGAGGACTGGCCTGAAAAAAATAATCATAAATATGACAGTGTCATAGTTTGTCTAATAGATATTTGTATTTTGTATATTAGTTATTCAAACTTAAAAATTATATGAATTACGGTCCAATATCGACTACCAGGCGGACCACTAGATGCCACTAGTCTATAGTTATGAAGAGTTTATTTGTTTGAGCGCACTAATCTCTGGAGTTATGAGTCGGTTTTGAAAAATTCTTCTAGCATTTGATAACATAATTCTCGAAGAAGGTTATAGGCTATTCGAACAACACGGAACGACTGACGAGAAGCCGAGGAAAATGACAGAAAGTATAAAAAGCGGACATCGGGAAATGCGCGGGCGATGTCGCCAGGCACAGTTAGTTTTATATAATAGTTTTCACATTGCTTCTCTCTGTCATAATATCACAGCGGTCTAGCTAGTAGACAAAAAAATTTACAAACTCGGAATTTAGGTATTTAATACGCAGAATGTTAGATAAAAACTGAATATCTGTTTGGAAAATAATTAAGGAAACAGGAAAAAAAAAATATTTACACAACGTCGGGAAGCCACCAGATTATAGAAAGCAAAAGTCCTAGCTAGCTGATGTACTGGCATACGCAACTTATTTCTACTATTAAAATTTTCACTGAAGTGATGATAAAAGAGTAATCTCATCTCATTGTTTTATGCTAACGTTCATAGGTTACGGTAACCGTTCTACATTAGGTGGGTCGTATGCTTGTATGTTTTCCGACGTTTTATATAGAAAAAGCACAAAAAGAGGTGCGGTTATGTCGTGGATAAGGCCGTGAGCTTTATATGGATACGCCTTCGTAACGAGTAAATGAAAGTAAATTTTACTAAAAGGATAATATATGATGCAGCGAATGATGTCAAAATGGCGGTGGTTTCCGCCGCGCGCAACGTACCACACTCCTCACTCAACGTAATGAATTCTTTGATTCTTTAGCTTTAAAGTGGTGTAATTAAATTTTGCATGTAAACGATAGATATGTGTCTACAACACCAAACTGTATCCCCCGATTTTGTAACAATCATGCAACTATGTCGTAAAAAAATAGACATTCGATGTTTAGTCCAGTGAACGCGACCTGAACCGTAAGTTTCCCATCGACATCCAGCTTTGGGCACCTTGCCACATGGCAGCGAGTGAGCTGTTTGTTTAATAGTTTTGTTTTCTGTACTACTGAATTATGGAAATGTTATAATCCCGTGTGCACACAGAAAACGTAACATGTACACGTGTGTATTTCATAATTGTTTCTTTGTTCTTAGCTTTATTCCGTATCCTAATCTATTACGATTGGCGGGGTTCCACTACCTAAGCCTAAGGACTTGGCGAAGATACTGATTTAAACGTAGAGCGTCCATTACACGGGGGGAAAATCAGACTTTTCTAAGGTAAGGTCTTTCGACATATAATTTCTTGAACGTGCGGGTTTCTTCACGATGTTTTCCTTCACTACCGAGTTGGCGATAATAACAAATGTGTACCGAAATCCGAAAACATGAATTTAGTGGTACATACCACCAGTTGCGTACCACCACACAAAAAGCGGCCGTGATCCGGCGTGGTGCGATAGCTTTTCGTGTGACAGGTTACATATAAATATGAATGTAACAAACATCCCATCTCGGATCGTTGCCGCTTTCCTGATTTCCCCGCTTCTGTGTGTTTTGGCTTTTACTCTATACATTAGTGTTGGTAAACTGTCTCGTGTGAGAGTCTATACAAGAGACGACAGTAGTCAGGATACTCTTGGTGCTTTTCGGAGCAATAGTGGGGCTCTTGGTTTTCGCTGGATCGCACGGAACCCAACAGCGTGCGAATCTCCAACCATTTGCGAAGCGCTACAGCGACGCGATAAGTCCAACACTGCCCTGAAATCATCACTGCATGTCTTGTTTATGTTATATTAATACTATACGGCTGTTAGAGTCCCAAGACCGGTAACTCACCGTCATGGAACTCCAGCAGTTAGCACATCTAAACTTAGCTATATGATTTATTTTGTTAATAGTTTTTACATATAATATTATCTCAGAAATTTATTAATGTAAGCGAAATACCCAGATAATATAAATGCTGTGTACGCCTGTAATAGGTATATATATAAGAATTATGTTTGTACAATGTCATAAGCAATGTGATGTATGTATACTGTTGGTGTGCCTTTTCCATAAATAAATAAATAAATATTACCTCCACAAATATCCCTCATTCGTCCCTGGACGAAGGAGAGGGAGTTTCGATGCTGGCATTGCAGCACAAGTGAAAGATATGTGTATACATTTTGACAGGACAAACATTTGTGTGCGTGAGTATGTCTGTTTGTCTTGGTGTTAACAAGAGAAGTAGAGTGCATCGACAAATTTCCGATAAAGAAGCTCGATGGCGTTTTGCGTGTGTTATTCACACAGGTTAAGGAACGTCGACCACATGTCCATGGATGGGATCTATCTCGAGCTTCTCTGAGCTCGCGGACACTTTAGGTCGTTGTCGATAGAGGATATTCGAGTCGTTAAAGTAAGCTATGGTTTTCGAAAACATCTTGCCTTGCTCTAAACCGCTATGATTGGAGAAGGATTCCTGTTGTGGGATGAGCTAGGGTTGGTGTAGTAAATTGAGATGAATCCATTCTCCAAATCTGAATTCTTAAAGACCACCGCCTAAACCATGCCAGTCGTTTCAGGAAAGACATACACATCATAACGTCTGTCGCCCATAGGAGTCACTGACTATGGAATGCCAGGTGAACCGCTGCAAATACACCTTTCTCGTCTCTTCCACACTCACCAACCTCGTCACGCATGCTCTATGTTATGGATAAGAAAACTAGGCCAAATCGAAGAAAAAAATTACCTGTTATATAATTTAGTTATCTAACAGTGTATCTATCCGCGATACGACATCGACCGGGGCTCAAACAAATACCCCGAGCCCGTATTTGTTTCAGTTCCGAATGAAAAAACTTTCTTTTTTGAAATAGGTGTCGAAGCTCGGCGGCCCAGTTCTATGAAACTGTTGATATGCGCAGAGATGGATTGTGTATTTAACTTCCTTTTTATACAACGTTGGGAGGCACACATACATGATCCACCTGACGTAAAGCGGTAACCGTAGCATATAAACGCTTGCAATACATTAATTTCCTTAGGAGCTTACCGGAGATCTCAGTCACACGCAAGAACAATACACAAACACAAAGTATCACTCGTGCGTTGCCACTCTAATTGATACCACAATAACTCTTTAAGAGCTTACTGGTAACGTCTCTCACTCACAGGAACAAACAACCCTTCAGGGGGTTGTTATTTGACTGCAATTTTCTGTGAGGTGCAGGAACTTCCTCAGTCCTTTTCCCGGGCACCCCTTATGCCACTCTTGAAAACATACAATCCAAATTAAACGGATATGTTCAAGTACAGAAATATTTGTTGTAAATCGAACCGACGAACGTTATTGTTAAAGTAACATAACCAGATCGCCACCGAGCTCGTCGGTGTTCCTCATAGATTTGATGGAGTATTGATGTTAAGGTAATATGAAGATAGAAGAAAAAGGGAAACTAACTCCATTAAATACACAACATTAAACATACAACAATAACAATGATGTCGGTTTCATTTCTTTTTAGTTTTATCTGGATATATTTCTGAGAAGCTTTCGCGTACCGATTGCTGACTTACAATGTATGTAAAGTACGGGAGAGTCGATCGGCCGTTTATTGAAAATATATACTATTGAAAATGCTATTTCCCAACAAGGAAACATTACACGGTTATCCTTGTATTATTATTTCATCATCTGTTAAGAAGAAGATGAATTCATCATGATCACATCACGTAGCCGTCAACTGGTACCTGGTAGATTTGGTTTGACAGATAAATTCCGGCTTGGCAGAGGCCACATTTTTCTTTCGGAGTCCTTTTGATTATGTAAAAGGTGTAAGATTGTTGTTGGGTCTTAGTGGACCTGGAGATGCAATATGGCTTTTAAACTAATGAGTTAACACATAGTTCTAATCCTGAAGATTTAAAAGACAGAATTAGCTTTGACCTTTCAAATTTTCAATATCGGACTGTAAGGTTGGGTCGCAAGCACCGTCTTAATTCGAGGTTATAATAGCCGCGTGCTGCAATGAATCACGTAGCCCGCAGTTGCTGGTCGTCCACATTTATATACATGAGAGGTGCAACGCTGGTTTCTTCTTGTCATAACACCCGTTATCCCGTTTACAATCAGGTGATCGTTCTTAATGTTTCGGAATTTCCTATAAAGCGTTAACTTTTTAAAGATAAACGTTTTGACCTAATGATGCACTCAAAAGGTAATTAGATCTGTACAAATGTACACCTGTTTTATATAATATGTGATTTCATGCACAGGTCTAATGCAGTAGGTAGAATTTAAGTGAATGTGTAATCCAGCTTAAGGCATGATAACCTAATCTAGATGAATATACATAAATATATGTTGTCTATATGAAAGGAAATCTATTTACTCTTAATTATATTTGAATGGGCCATGTAGAATATGGACATCTGAAGAGTTAACTTAGTTTCCTACTAATTGTGTCTGAAAGCAACTGTAAAGAATAAATATACTTATATGATTACATTCTCTTTATATCAGTTTGTATATTATTCTATCATACCTTTGTAATATCCTTTTTGAATAATATACATTGTAAAACTTATTAGATAATTGTCTATGTTATATCTATGACAATTCTCAAATTATTTTCATTTTATAAAATTCAAATTTGAAATCTCAGAGGTTTAGGACGAAAAACGAAAAACAAGTCAGTCTGCAACTAGTTTTGAAGAAGTAAAGATGGAGGGCACCGCGTCGGAGACCTCCAGCCTCCTGCAGTGGACTAAAGGTTATTACATTAGATATTTTAAACATTACACCTTCCTGATGGGTTTAGGTTAATCAGGTGGTGCTCTTTCTTTCTCTTATCTATAGTCTTTGAAACAGACTAGATAATTAACTTCCTGGTTCTTGGACTCAAATAACCTGAACACACGCCTTCTTGCTCTACCGCCATACAACACACACAATTGTTACTGTATGGCATGCCAATATTCCCATTGGATCGCTAACCCGCCGGACTTAAGTTAGGCCGTAATGTGGCCCCAAGAGGGACCTTGGACTGCGAACAACTCCTCGGCATACAACCAATTGTACAATCGATAGAACACGTAAAGGGAGGCAAAGTTTCTTAATAAACTTGAGGCCTCAATATCAGATTAATAATCTGAGAGCCCAATAGCTTAGGTTGGTCCACAATTCTCACAGCACGCCTCTGAGCATGCAAAGTACTAACTGGTATCCAGATGCTTCATTGTGGAATACAAGTCAACGGCTATCCGAGTACACAGTTAAGCGTGTACAAGTCTAGAGTGGTATGCGTTATCTTGGGGACACTCCATCAACACTTCAATTGGCACATTAGCGAATACACGGTCGACGATACGGATCGGTGCAGGTATTTAGGATTAGTTCTCCACGCGTCCGGTGACATCGATTATGACATCAAGTAGCACATCGGCTTGAGCCAAGTGGCGTGCGATGACTAGGGTCATTCAGACTTTAAAATGCCGTTTAGCTGAGAGGACAAATTTATCAATCCATCATTTGACCTGTCCTTTATTAAATGGCAGCGAAACGTGATCACTACTTGAGCAGCACAAGGAGTTGCGTGTCATGGATATGAATATGGTGCGTTGGATGTGCGGAGTGACGCGAAAGGATCGCGTAAGGAATTCTCTCATTCATGTCGTCTACGCTGGTACGGCGATGTCTTACGAGAACAGGTAAGTTACGTGGCGAACAAATGTCTAGCCGTGCCACCTCCGCCACGTCCCGGTAAAAAGGGTATAGATAGGGGTAAGTGCTGGCTTGACATAACGAGAGATGACATTCGTGGCAATAGTCTCACAATAAGGGATGCTGAAGACTGCGTGAAATGGAGAAGTGAAAGTCCGAAGCGAACCCCGGTCTCCGGAGACGAAGCATACGATGAAACTGGGATTAACGCTCGGATGATGATAATGATTTATTCCCTGCTAAGAATCCAAATTATGTGCCGTTAGTAAACTTAGTAATTCCAAGTTGCATTTTTTCTTTAACCTATCTTTCCTTCATTTTTTAGTCGTGCGTATTTATTGGCTATTTTTCCCTGTATGCCATTATTTTGAGTTTTTATTAATTGATTTTAGGTATAGGTTTTTTTACCCCCCTAAATTATTAAATATTTGTACAGGAACATGTATGTAGGTCTACCTCCTTCCTCGCCGTACATCAACACTCGGACCTCTTGGTGCGTTCGTGATCACCTCAGCCTCTTGCAGTGGTGGTTCGCTACCCGTACTGCTAACTACCCGTCTACGATCTGCATCTCCGTCCGGTCCAGGTCCAGGAACTACCTGCTATCTCCACCGAGGCCTCGTACTCGACCCCATCTTCCTGAACATTGGTTAGACTGACATCACGAGTGAGTGAGCGACTGACGCGCGAGGAGACCCTTTTTTATTTAGTAACTATCAGTCTATAACTTCAAGCCAAATACCTTGCGGGGTAGTCAGAGAGAACCGAGCGCCACGTGACTCGATCCTTACATATCTCACTCGCTTCTTTAACATTCATAGCTCTTCTCATACACGCTCGCAGGTTTCTAGGGTTCCTGACATCACCCTCTGATAGAACACGACCAATTTGGTCATGGTAAGTAAGTCTTGGCCTTCCGCGGCTCCTACATCCTTCCACTTTTGCATTGTATATCTGCGTCGTCATTCTTTCATCCTGCATTCTTTCTACATGTGCGAACCAACGGAGCATGCCTTTTATTACTTTAACACCGACGCTCTCTTTTAAACCAACTCTGTTTCTAACATCATCATTGCCAATACGGTTTACAAGCCTTACGCCACAATTTTTTTTATTATTAGTAACCTTACAGTTGTACCTGTAAATGACGAAGTTAAGTACGTTAAGAAGTTAACAACTGATACGCTATCAATTAATTTATCCACATTAATCACATGATGACACAAGTGATCAAGCCCTCCTCTCTCTCTCTCTCTCACACCCTCACCGCTGAAGATATTTAGAAATTTTGATCACGTCACTTCAATGTATAATCCCTGCACTTGACAAAGGGTATTATGTAAGTGGTCATCAATATCCTCCCCAAATATGTAATACTGATTTAATTGGTAAGCTCACTTCTCCGACTCAATTTGAGTCGTATTAATGAACACGTGCGAGTGAGCCGCTCTCATTAAAACTAATGAGCGGAGCGTTTGACGCTTACGAAGGAAACATACGGGACTATATTACATAACTTACCGCTATTCATTGTATAAGGTTTTTTGTGTCACACATTATAATGTAAATTATAGTCAATAAATGACATCACTTTTTGTACTTAAAGAAGCAGTGTCTTTTAATTCGTTTTTTTAAATATTGCCTTCAAAATGTAAAAAGCCTCATTAAAAAATACCAATACCTATATTTATTTTAACAAATCTTGTTTTATACCACTAAGTGGCAAAGAAGCATACGTCCGGCTTGATGATAAGTAGATACCGTGGTTTATGGACAGTTGCAACACCACTGGTGTCACTCGTGCACAGCTGACCCTATTAGAAACTTCTTAACTCTGTTTTTGAAGAGCTTCATGCTATAGTATAGATTACGTAGTGGGATTTTTCACGACTGTAGTCCTGAAAAATTTCATAAGTTTGTACACAACTTAGTGCACAGTACCTGACAGTTCCAGCGTATGAAGATGTTTTTTTTGTACAACGTCAGAAGTCATATAAGCTTATGAACACTTGCAACACATTAAGTATCACTCGCGGTACGCCACCTCCACTTCTAACGCAGTAACTCCTTAGGAGTTTACGAATGGATCGATCGTCGACGTATGGGAATTATGAATATCCACCACCAGCTCACCACTAACTGTATTGCGGGTCAAAATATAACAAATAGTATTTTTAAGGGGTCAGACAGTGGAGCGATGCACCCAGGGAAAGGAAGAATTACAAAACAGATATGATAACGCGATGGTAGATGGATGTAAAAGCCTAGGAAGACTTACCTGGAGCACTAGAAACCGGCGAGCGTGCATGATACAAGCTATGAATGTTAAAGAAGCGAGTGAGGTGTGTGACGACTGAGTCATGTAGTGCTCAGCTCTCTCTGTCTATCCTGCAAGGGATTTGTCGTGAAGTCTTGAATATATAAATGGTGATGGTTATTTTGGTAATATGAATGCTAAGACAAAATAAAGCGAGGCAAGCGGTGCGATTTCAAGATGGGGCGGTTGGTATTATAACGACACTGGATGACGTATGATTTAGAATTATGATTTTGGTATAGTTAGGATAAGATTCAATACCCATATCACTACTAACCACTAATTGCCTTACGGGTAAAAATACAAAATATGGTAATTTTTGTATTATAAATGCTAGGACAAAATAAAATTATACAAAACAAGTTTTTGGTTAACCATACTTCGTGTGTGAAATAGTTCAGCGACGCAAAGTTAGTCGTAAGTACTTAAACTGTATCAGCACGCCTGATACAGTTTAAGTACTTAAAATATATCGAAAATGCTACCATATCAATCTGACCGCAGAACCAGAGCACGAAACCTATCCAATTGCAGAAGGGCGCGAGACAGTTTGAAGATGTTATCAAGTTATTGGCCTGAAAAGGATACGGTATCAACATCATTATCACCATCCGAGGGTTAGTCTCGGTCGCGTCCTAACTTTCCATTTGTCCGCCAGTAATCATGGCGGAATCACTCGCGCGGAGCTCGAGTGGCAATGTCCAGCAACATGTTCCTCAAAGTTGACCTACCCACTTCATCTTCCTCGATGGTAGTCCAAGTAGAACCATGTAGTGTTGCATTCGAGTATATTACCGTTAACCATTTTAATTTAGCTGTAAGAGTTAAATATCAAACGTGGAGATACCGTCACAAATAAGCATCACTATGTTTACAACCTTACGTCACCCGAGGAGGCCTTATTCGAACGTTTCAGCGATTAACGAGCCACGGTTAATTCGCTACCTGCGCCTTTTTGCCTTTCACTACTTTGTGTGTAGTTTTTTTTTGCTATCAGGAACATTAAGGTTGAAAAGGGCGTGCGAAAAGACCTTCGAATTTATTCGGAACTGGGCAAAGATTCAGGATTTACAGGTTTTAGGTGCGAAGAGTGTGCGCGATAGAAGTAAGTTTTAGTAACGAATTGCAATTATACTCTTAAACTACCTCGGATTAGTTTTACGGTTTTCTCATTGACACTAAATAAAACACTGATCTGATTCAATTTCAGGTCAATGTAAGTCGAGAACATAAAATTGTCTTAATACTTTGATGTTAGATTTTTTTTAAACCTTTAGGGGAATTCGACTAGCTTGGACCTTGTGATTTGGTTCAGGGCCGACCTACGAGAATTGTTGATGATCTCAGGCTGTTCTTGTAGAAAATAATTATATTATCTATCTGTATCTTTACGTTAAATCACTTGCGTGGTAGGCAGAGAGAACCGAGTGCCACATGACTCGATCCTTACACACCTCGCCCGATTCTTTAGGATTCATTGCTCTTCTCATTTTTTATAATATTAATATAATCAAATTATTGAAATAATATAAAAAATATATTATTATATTATTAAACCCTTAAATCCAAGGAGAGACTTGCGTAATGGGTTTTATTCAGGGAAATTGTTCGATGTGATGCGCACAGCTTTCTTTTACCATTAGACCATTGTCAAATCTAAGCCAGAAGGCACAGCTCGCTGTATACAACGCGGTGCTAATCCCAATTTATGGAAGTGAGAGCTGGGTATGGCAGAGAGAGCATGAAAGTAGAGTAAATGCGGTCGAGATGACAGCATTGCGCAAAATTTGTGGCGTAACGCTTGCTGATCGCGTGCGTTTGTAATGAATGAGAGAAAGAGTTGCTCTGAAAGAGAGTGTCGGTGTTAAGATAAGAAAAGGCATGCTCCGTTGGTTCGGACATGTAGAAAGAATGCAGGACGAAAGGATGACGAAATAGATATACAATGCAAAAGTGGAAGGATGTAGGAGCCGAGAAAGACCGAGACTAATCTACCATGACCAAATTGTTCGTGTTTTATCAGGAGCCCCAGGAATCGGCGATAGTGCATGAAAAGAGCTTATGAATCTTAGAGAACCGAGTGAAGTATGTAAGGACCGCGTCTTATGGCGCTCGGTTCTCTTTGCCTACCCTGCAAGGGACCGGGCGTGAAGATATACATACATATATCATTGGCAGGGAAATCATCACCGAATTTCTATTAAAGATTTTTCAAACAGTTTGCAGTATGAGCTTCGTCAATAATGACGTAAAGATGTTCTTATGGGGTTGGTAAGGCCCTTGGTGTTGCAAGTATTAATAAGTTCATGTCAATTTCTACTATCCGTTTTTAAACGGTTTTATTTAGCTCACCCCGTTTGTTTTATTTATTTATTATTTATTCTTGGGTCAAATTTAGTAATTCAAATTTCACCCTCTTCCTGTCAACCGATTAATTTGAAATTTTGTATACACTTTGGATTTTGGTGACAATACAATTATGTTTATTCATTATCATTATAAATTCAAGATGGCCGCCGCTACAAAATGGCGGATAATTTATGTTTTATTAATCCCATCAATATGGGTATCAAATGAAAGGGCTCAACAAGCAGAATACAATATACTATAAAAAATTGAAATCCAAGATGGCGGCCGCTACAAAATGGCGGATAACGTAGGTTTTATCAATCCCATCAATATGGGTATCAAATGAAAGGGCTCAACAAGCAGAATACAATATACTATAAAAAATTGAAATCCAAGATGGCGGCCGCTACAAAATGGCGGATAACGTAGGTTTTATCAATCCCATCAATATGGGTATCAAATGAAAGTGCTCAACCAGTAGAATACAATGATTTTGCTGACTCCCATTCTTGTGGCCCAAAAGGAAAACCAACACCAGAAAATGGCAAAGCCTGTGTTATAGAATGCGACAACTTACAAGAACTGTGCCGCATCTGTAAAAGATGCCTCGGATCCCGTAATATCGCGTACACCCTTACACGCGTAGACGTACATTTGAGGGAAAATATTATCACTCGTCAGGGTGTTCAAGTACAGCAACAGGAAGATGCCATCACTCATCAGGATGTACAAGTACAACAACCGCTTTCGAATCTGAGATCTGAAACTATACCTATACAAACATCTGTAATGTTGCCTATTGATAGCGTCCAACCTGATGTTGAAGATGAGCTAGAGGTATCTGAAAATGTAAACGAAATCAGAAGAAAGACGAATAATAATATTGTGAATGAAGCTTATGAGTTAAAAGCAGAAGAGTTCGCATGGTATCAGCTTTTCCCGTATGGTAAAAATGGTTTGAAAGAACAACGGCCCGTAAATATAAGTCCTTTGGATTACTATCAATTTCGTTTATTAGGTGCTGATGTTAGATTTCAGCGCAACGATTACCTATTCTATGCTCTATCAATGTTTGAGTACTATCGAGTTAAATCAACCATTGCAGCTTGTGCTAGAAAAGTTGAAGGTGAAAACGGCAATCGAGTGGAAGACCTGCACTTATATTTAAAAAATCTAAGAGGTTCCGCTGCTTATTGGCGTAGTGCTCTTAGTGATCTTATAGCACAAATCAGATGTTTAGGACCTCCCACTTATTTTGTTACATTGAGCTGCAATGATCTTCACTGGAAGGATATGAAAAGAGGTCTCAATGTTAGTGATGGTAAACAGCACATTGACCCAGATGACATAGATATTCAGGAAACTCAGAGACTCATCGAGATGTATCCAGTTGTTTGAAGAAGGTCAAGCCTACGTGGCTCTTAGTAGAGTAAGATCTTTGCAGGGACTACGTATAGAGGAGTTGGACTGCAATAAACTAACGGGCAAGAAACCTTGCAATAATGAAGCACTAAATGAATTAAACAGAATGCGAAATAAAAACTAAAAACTAGAAAATAAAAATAGGTAAAAAAACTTTTTAAGTTAAACGGTTTTATGTTAAACATACATTGCAATGTTTAAGAAAAATGTACTAAAAACCAAAAAATAATAAAATAGATACAGTCGTGGAATTATAAACATATGCATAGACTAGACTAAAATAAAACCGTGGGGCACGTCAATTGTCTACAAATTATCGACTTAATGTGCGATAGAAGAATCGTTTAATTCGTCGTTAGGCAGTTGGCCCGCAGACGGTGAGGAAATTACTTACTATTTTCTTGCTCATGGAAATTCCAATAGTTATACACTCCATGTAAATAAAAGAGATGTTTCAACTAGTTTATCGTTGGACATTCACACTGCTGGCTGGCGAGGAATCGTTTCACTGCTCGTAGTTTGTCTTTAATCGACAAAACATATGATAAAAGTACTACTCGCTCACCACTATGAAACCCTAAAACTCGCTTATAATCGAGCTTGCTAGCTTGTTTCCACATTCTAGCCCTACTTATCACACGTCCATCGTTGTCGGTTGAACAACTGCCTAATTATAGTGTAACATTACAAAACAAACATTTTAATCAACGATTGTAGACAATTGACGTGCCCCACGGTTTTATTTTAGTCTAGTCTATGCATATGTTTATAATTCCACGACTGTATCTATTTTATTATTTTTTGGTTTTTAGTACATTTATCTTAAACATTGCAATGTATGTTTAACATAAAACCGTTTAACTTAAAAAGTTTTTTTACCTATTTTTATTTTAATCTAGTCTATGCATATGTTTATAATTCCACGACTGTATCTATTTTATTATTTTTTGGTTTTTAGTACATTTATCTTAAACATTGCAATGTATGTTTAACATAAAACCGTTTAACTTAAAAAGTTTTTTTACCTATTTTTATATCTAAACAAAACCCATTGCATAAATCTCTCCTTGAAGTTAAGTACTTGGAGTTAACCAGAGATTATCAACATTTCTAGCACAGCTCGTTTCAGAACCGAATCACAATGTCCAAGGTGGTTAATTTCTCACGCGCTTTTGTGCCATTTTGTCAAAATTCAAATATGATACATTTATACACTATTTGTCTGTGAAGATAATCTTGTAAAATTCACTATCATTTTTCTGATGATAATTTCACTTCAGTTTTGACGAGCTCGGTGGCGCAGTGGTGGAACACGCTGTTACGCTATTTTGACACCAACGCTCGTGGGTTCGATTCCCACACAGTACAAACATTTGTGTGCATGAACATGTCTGTTTGTCTTGGTTTGGGTATTTTCTATGTATAATAAGTATGTATTTACAAAAAAAAATGTATTTACGTATGTTTATCAGTTGTCTAGTACCCATAACACAAGCTTCGCTTACTTTGGGGCTAGATAACGCGGTGTAATTTGTCCGGCAATATTTATTTATTTATTTAGTTTTAGGTCTGGAACCCTTCCTGAGAAATTTTTCAGTAGAAGCGGAAGCTGGGACATCTAAATTTAAGATTTTGAAACGAATCTATATTGAAGACTTGTGCTGTATGGAAAAGACCGCTTTGCTTTTCCCTTCGGGCATAAAATAACCAAAAATAAAAACTTATGCCGTAATAACAATTTGTGCAGCTTTTACATTTCTGTTGGTTCAGGATTACTCCGGATGGCAATTTCATTGCGCTGGCTACTCCCAGATAACAAAGGGAACGCTATTGCGCGACGTCGTGATTTGATGGCGCCATTTTATTATGTAATATGTTACTTCCCGGAGAATACAAAATTGTATGCACTTTTACTGAAAAAAATATGGTGTTCATTTAGTATTTATGTAATTATTATTAGCGTCCTCATTGAGAAAGTATCTACAGAAAACCGCAGCTATATAATCATACATTAGACTGGCTTTACTTTGTTGCGACTTGCGAGTGATTGAAGTGAACATGTACCTTCTAAGATGGAGTCTCGTGCTAACAGGCTAATTATATAGTTAATAGATTCAGGCGTTATTTTGCGAAACCCTAATTTACATGCAATTTGATCTAACCTGTTCCATATGGCGGACGACCGCAGCAGCCGAGGCAGAGACTACCGGAGCAGCCATGGCAGCGTCGGCATCTTGCATCTACTAATGGTAGTAAGTGGGTGCCGGCTGGCGCTAGGCCGTATGAAATAATTGGTGGCGGAAGCAAACAAAGCAGGGTAGATCAAATTGCAGGCTAATTGTATTCTTAGAATACCACAGTGTTAGCATATGGGAACCGCTTTGTATCTTATTAATCATGTTGTTTGCAACCAAACTTACTAAGAAATAGGCAAATGTACAGTGTTCATCTATCTATAACTTCACGTCAAACCCCTTGCGGGGTAGGCAGAGAGCACCGAGCGCCACGAGACTCAATCCTTACGCGCCTCACTTGCTTCTTTCACATTCATTGCACTTCTAATGTACGCTGTCCGGTTTCTAGGGCTCCTGACATCACCTTCTGATAGAACACGACGAACTTGGTCATGGTAGGTAAGTGTTGGCCTTCCTCGACTCCTACATCCTTCCACTTTTGTGTTGTATGTTTGCTTCGTCATTCTTTCATCCTGCATTATTTCTACATGCCCGAACTCATGTGGTCATCATAGTTGTACCTTTGTACCCCTTTTTAACAGCATAATAAGTAACCATTGTGGTCCCAAATGTGTGATAAACTTCAATTTCAAACTTAAATTGTGATAAACGTGTTTTTTTTTATACAACGTCGGGAGGCATACAAGCATACGGCCCGCCTGATGTAAAGCAGTTACCGTAGCCTGTTAATGCTTGTACAACACAGCAACTCCTTAGGAGTTTACTGGTAACATAGACAGGAACAAAACAACTCTCTAGGGAGTTGTTATTTGGCTTTTCTGTGAAGTGGAGATACTTCCCCATACTGCTTGGATACGGCCTACCTATCTTAAAAATGAGTTTGTTGTAGGTAGACAGACTCATTATTACTTCATTATGTACGTTTTATCATCACCATCATTATTTTATTTATACTTACACCCATATTCATAAACGTTACTTAACTTCTAATCAATATTTTAAACATTGCTTATGTTATTTTTGTATTCATAAACGCTGTTTAGACCTAATTGAAATTTGAAGCAGTTACTTAAGCAGCTGTCAAATTAAACAACCTACAACCCTTGTTTAACTTCATTAATCAACAAAATGGCGGACATAGTCGTTTTTCATTTACCACCTGATTTGTAATTATTGATTTTTATGTTGATATAAAGTGACAGAAATGGAATATTGATTGATTTTGGTGATGATTTAAATATTTTGGAGCAAGATTTAGCAGATATTAATGAATTCTAGCAACCTCGTACTAAAATATAAAAACTCAGGTTGGATCCCAGGATGGAGTACGATGAAGAGGAATTTAGAAAAAAAGTACTTATTATTCATTTTGAATCATAAGTACTTTTTTTCTATTTTCCTCTTCATCCATCCATTAGAAATTATTGTCTCCGCAAAACAAACACTGATTATTAAATAAAAGAAAACTAAATAGCAATTTCAAAATGAATTCGTTTGCACTTCTTGACGAATGAATGACATGACAGCTACAATTGACATCTAACAAGATGTGTTGCCCGATTTCTACCATTTCTACTAATCACAAAAAAGTTAAGTAATGCTTTACTAAGAAACGCATAGATAACAGAAACAAGGGAGATGTGACATACCACGCGAGTTTACACCGGGACGGTTGTCGCCTCGTTTCCCCTTACCATAAAACACTCACACACTTAAATAAATAAAAAATGACGTTCTACGCACACAAGTACAACGACACACATTTGTTAAGACGTTGTCATTAGATGTTTATTTAAAAAACACCCAAGTAAGCACGCACTACTACATTTATAAAGCGGCAGAAACAAGCGGCCGTATCTCGAAACTGCACACACAGTGAACGAATAATATTACTCGCTTTACATTGCGTGTTGGTAAACGAGCGGCGGCGACTGCGTAATGGTAGAAAATCAATGTATAATTTAAGAATGAGAAATTTTATATTTATAATTTGTATCGTGGTAAGGCCCTGGTAGAAATGGCGTCAGAGAATTTTTGAAATTAATTCTGTATTTATGCTTATAAAACGTAATATTATTTGTACTTATAGGTGATAAGTGATTCCATTTGATTTAAAGTTAACCACTGCACTTCTATTTTTGCAAAAAGGCAACAGCACAACTTGGCATTTTGCTAAAACAAGGAGCAACGTATCTCAATCGAACATGATTGCAACTAACTAACTGTTCTTGGCAATGTTCTCGTTTTGAGCATATTGCGGCGACACCAACCACGCCCCCTTGTCACATCTCCCGTTGTTTCTGTTATCTATGAAGAAACGTCAAAGTTCTGTTTATGAATACGAAATTTTTAAATACTAATTAAACTTAAACCATTGCTTAGTTAATTAATGTTTAGAACGTTGATTAACATTTTTTTATGAATAACGCTGTTAATGTATAAATAACGCTGCTTAAACCGCGAATCAAGACTACCGAGGCATGGTATCTCTCGCCAAGCGAATTGAGATGAAATTTAATAATTGATACAGAATCAGAGCCATTGTCTTTCGTTCCCAATGTAATATCGCTCAAGCCACACTGTTTATCTTTCCCGCCATATTCAACTTATCAAATATATTTCACAACTTGCCTACAATTGTTTCTCATGCGAATCACAACTGTGCAACATATTTTCAGGAACACCGTTCCTATATGAAATCTATATGTTTGTCTGTGGGTTTTTTTTTTTGAATATTCGAACTTTGACTTTAGATTCGGATTCAACATAAAAAAGTGGTATAGGAATGTTCAGGAACACCGTTCCTATCTCTTAAGGAACATAGTCAAAATGGCCGACAAATTAAAAAATAATAATTTTGAATTGTTATATAATTGACGAGCCAGGTGTTCCTCTGGCAATGCAAGCTTGCGCATTCTCAACTGGTTTCTTATACAATGTCGGAAGCATACGGTTCACTTGATGCAAAATGGTAATCGTGGTCTATGAACGCTGATAATGCATTGAGTATCACACTCGCGATGCCACCTCTGATGCTAACACAGCAACCCCTTGGGAGTTCACCGGTGACCTCACTTACACCCATGAACACAACAACTCATCAGGGAGTTGTTATTTGGCTGCGGTTTTTTTGTGAGGTGAGGTACTTCCCTAGTGGGACTGCTTATCATCAAAGCAGAAGGCATGGGGAAGTACCTCCACCTCACAGAAAATAGCAGCCAAATAGCAACTCCCTAGAGGGTTGTTGTGTTCCTGCGTGTGAGTGAGGTCACCAGTAAGCTCCTAAGGTATTGCTGTAAGTAAGTTGCAGTGTAAGCAGCAGAGGAGATCGCGCGAGTGATATTTAATATAGTACAAGTGTTAAATGGTTACGGTAATTGCTTTACATCAGGTGGGCCGTATGCTTGAATGCCTCCGGACGTGGTATATAAAAAAAAATAGACACGACCAATTTGGTAAATCTTCGTCTTCCTCTTCCATTCGTGGGTTCAAATCCAGCACACGACGAAACATTATGTGTGGATGAACATGTCTATTAGCCTGGGTCTGGGTTTTTAAGAAAGGTAGTGCACGTCAAAGTAGTCCAACTATTAAAATACACGTCACAAAAAACCGCAGCCAAATGACAACTCACCGGAGGTTGGTTGTGTTCCTGCGAGTGGTGGTCGAACGACTCTTGCTGTATTGCAAGCGCGCATATGGTTATCACTTTGCATCAGGTGGGCCGTATCCTTGTATGCCTCCCGACGTCATATTAAAAGAAATATATGAACTTGTGTGTCGGTAGCTTTTCAAAATATTGTCCTAGCAAGTTCTTAGCACCGTACAAATAATTCTCCGAGAGAACTGGATGGAACCAGTAATATCCGCTTCCATACACACCTTACCAAACACCCACACGCTCTATTTCCGGCAAAAGAAACTTTAAGGCAACAAAAATAAGATTCAACAAGGATGAATTCGTAATGTTGTAGAACATATCCAGCGATACGTAACCCCGTTTATGACAGCGGTGAGGAAGTGGCGGGTCAATTTATGTTGGTCATGTGCTATACAATTCATATGAGGCAGGAAATTGTTTGCACTATATCCGGGATTTCGTCGGAGATTTCCGTGGCTCATCATTTTATTGGTGTTATGGTTGGCAAGGTGACTGGACCCTTAAATAATTAATCAGGATTAATTAGCTAGCTACATACATATTGTTATGTTGGTACTTTGTTACAATTTATGGTGGTACCTGGTAGGTGGGTATGGCAGATAGAACGTAAAAGCCGGATAAACACTGTCGATATTTGAGTGTCGCGCAAATTTTGTGACGTAACGTTTGTAGACCGCATTCGCAGTGATGACGTAAGAAACAGAGTTGGTTTGAAAGAGAGTGAGGGTGTTAAGATAAGAAGAGGAATGCTCTGTTGGTTCGGACATGTCGAAAATATGCAGGAGATAAGGAATTACGGAACAGGTGTACAATGCGAAAGTGGAAAAAAGTCAAGGAAGGCCAAGATTCACCTCATGGTAGGCGGTAGTCTATCATCCAGATTAGTAAATTACTACAGAGACAGTAACCATGAAAAACCGGCCAAGTGGGTTCCGCACGATGGGTTCTGTACCCATTATCTATAAAAACGGCAAAAAAGAAGTATTTTCTTATACCACTAAGGTGGCAATCAAGAATCCGGCCTGCTTGATTGTAAACAGTCACCGTAGCCTATGGACATTTGCAACACCAGGGGTGTCACTCATGCGTTGCCGACCCTCTAAAAACCTCTTCACGCATTTCTTGAAGAATTCCATGCTGTAGTCCCTTGGAAAAACCGCGGCTGGGAGCTCATTCCACGGCTTGAGAGTTCTCGGAAGAAAACTTCTCTGGAACCGCACAGTACGCGACCATTGCGGTTCCAGTGTGTGAGGGTGAACTCCCAGCCGTCGGCGAGCGGTGCGGTTATAAAAAGTAGCTGTCGGCATCATTTCGAACAACTTTTCAGAACACAACCCGTTATACAATCGGTAGAACACAAAAAGGGAGGCAAAATCTATCCATAAACTTAAGGGTTCAATACCGTGTGTAAGCTTAGGATTGTCGACAATTCTTGTGTCTGTTGTGTAGTGTCTATTGTATGGGAACCCCCCTTAAATATTTGTTTAATTTAATTTAATTATTTATTTAGTGAATATATAACTAAACATTTAGTGAATATTTCAAGCGTATATATAATATATATAATATTTCCTGTTGCCGTTATCAATATCGAGCAAATACGAGCAAAAAGAAACACGTTTATAGTATGAGAGCCCCCTTAAATATTTATTTTATTCTGATTTTTAGTATTTGTTGTTATAGCGGTAACAGAAATAATACATCTGTGAAAATTTCAACTGTCCTATCCTATACCTATCACGGTTCATGAGATACAGCCTGGTGACAAACGGACGAACGGACAGCGGAGTCTCAGTAATAGGTTAGGTAAAGAAGTTTTACTTCGAAAATGCTGTTTTTCCTGTATTGCGTAGTAGTTCCTGGAACACTAAAAGTTTTAAAGCGACGCGAACGGAATGAAATGAATTAGGAACTATTATATTAATCTTACTCAACAGGGGGAGGCTGTCAATTCCAACAACATCCAGTCAAACAACCTCCTCTGTATACGCTCGAGTCTGTATATGTATATGTTGTATTGCGGATTCCAGACCTGACAGACATATTCTAGTATACTACGAATATACGCACAATTATAATAGATGAGATTCATACAAAGTAATGCAATAGCGATTCCGAAACTGTAGGGCACTAAAAAGATACTGATCAAGTTAGCAAACGATACAAATTGCAGATAATAATATAGTGCAGTTGGTATGACAAATAGTTTATGAGAGTAATGTGATATTATTTCATTTTTAATATACTTTTGGTATAGTTTATGATTAAAACTGGTGACATAGAATTTTTCCTTACTTGAATTTTTGCGTGTTTTACCCACGCAAACTGAAAATTATTTTCTTTGGTTTGAGTTTCTAATTGTGTGAGAAGCATTTTCTTCAGAAATGTTAGATGGTCATTTATGAAAATGCTATCGGAGCCTGCTAGACC
The DNA here is from genome assembly GCA_947507595.1 of Pyralis farinalis. Lineage (NCBI taxonomy): Eukaryota > Metazoa > Arthropoda > Insecta > Lepidoptera > Pyralidae > Pyralis > Pyralis farinalis. The sequence continues at coordinate 39,418,302 of OX382261.1, read as the reverse complement.
GATGTCAGCAGGTTGTGCCTTAGATTTCTTGGATGTTGTGGCGGTGACGAAGTCCTCTTTGACGTATTTATGAATGAAGGACACAATGATAGATTTATAATTAGAGTTACAGTGGCCCTTGGTTCTTCCCACGTAATTAATGCTTGCTTTTTTATATAGTACGTCGGGAGGCATACAAGCATACGGCCCACCTGATGTAAAGCGGGTACCGTAGCCTATTAATGCTTGCGATATATTAAGTATCACTTGCGCGATGCCTCCTCTGCTGCTTACACAGCAACTCCTTGGAAGCTTACAGGTGACCCCACTCGCACGCAGGAATACAACAACCCTCTAGGGAGTTGGTATGTGGCTACGGTTTTCTGGGAAGTGAGTGTGGAAGTGAGTGAAGTCCTCCGAGCCTGAATCGATAGAGGCCGCGGGAACACGTGATCGATACAACATTTCCGGTATAGACTGCCGTAACCCCTCTTACTTTGGAACGTATGCTTGTTTCCCTTTCGACGTTCTGTTCCATCTCCGAAAAACAACTTCATCTACAAAGACCTTCCCTACATTAATATGTACGTACAGTTACAATTTGAAATAGTCTTCTCACGCCTCGCTCCGTTTTAAGAGCATTTCCGGACACTTTGTACATATTTCCTGAGGTTCTATTACGTATATCAAATAATTAATTTGCTTTTCTGCCAATATTTCTATTAATCTTGCAATTTCCATTTCGGAGGAAGATATTAACACAAACGCCCGAGTTAAACGTTGGAGCGTGTGTATGTATGTCGATAATTTGCGCTTAATTTTCTCCGGAACTATTGAAGTTGAGCTTCTGAATACCTCCATCGCTTGTGTTGATGAAGGTATGTCATTAGCCCCTGCAGTGTGTGCCAATAAAAAGTGCCGGTTTCGATGATTGAAGTATATTTTCACCGGTTAGAGCTCTACAAATCGACTGGAAAAATACGGTCTTCAGTTGCGCTAGAGTTTGCCTCCCATGCTCATCAACGAAATTATTGTACATCTTCAAGCTAATTTAATTACAGTGGATATTCTAGTCATCTAACTGATTAGGTTTTTAACTGAAAAAGATTAATAGTTTACATAAATTGAATAAGTATGTAACGAAGACAAGATTTTTGTGGTTTAGAAATACGAAATTTTACACCTAATTATAGGACCAAGTGGATAAAGAACCAGCATTTTAACTGACTGGTCTTCGGTACGAGTGCTGGTGTATGCATGTGCTAAATTAGGGTTTTAGGATTTATGTTTTTTTTGGATACAACGTCGGGAGGCATACAATAATACGGCCCACCTGATGTAAAACAGTTACCATAGCCTATTAACGCCTGTAATATATTAAGTATCACTCGCGATGCCTCCTCTGCTGCTTACACAGCAACTCCATAGGAGCTTACTGGTGACTTCACTCACATGTAGGACAATAACAACCCTTTAGGAAGTTGTTATTTGGCTGTGGTTTTTTGTGAGGTGGAGGCTCCCCAGACGGGCTGCTTTGATGTGCCTACCTCTCTTGAAATATCCAGACCAAGACAAACAGACATGTTCATGCACACAAATATTTCTCTTGTGTGGAAATCGAACTCACGAGCGTTGGTGTCAAAGTCGCGTCATTCACTACTAAGCTATTGAGCTCTTCAAAAATGTACATTCGAAATTATCACTTGATTGGCAGTGATATCGTAAGAATGGTCTGGTTTTCCTATTGGCTATGGAGATCTTCTGGCCGTCGCTCCATGTCTATCCATCGCGGACGCCGACAATCCTAATGGATTAGGAAACTAGACAACGTTAGCAAGAAAATAACAAGAAGTTTTTGTAACTTGACTTGGAGGTTCGATTTCGATTTCTCACTACCATAACTAATTTTGTCTGTAAAGTACAATAAAGAATGATTGAGATCACAGTCGGCATTTCGGCTCATTATCATAATAAAAGTGATTATGTTTTCCTTTAATAAATATAATAACGATCTATTCAAGCTTCAGTTGTAAAATGTAAAAGACAGACAGACGAAATTATTCTCGTATATTTATATTTTTTTAAAGTGGAAGAATGTAGTAGTGGAGGAAGGCCAACATTCAACTACCACGACCAAAGGGGTCGTGTTTTATAGGGTGGTGTGTGGATCCTTAGGAACTGGCGTGCATAGAAAGAACTATCCTCATACTTTAAATGAGCCAATCCTATATATAAATATGTTTCGTGCAGCTGCAACGATTTGTGTCAAATTTTGTACTTAGCGAAAGTTTTGAAGGTTATCTATAAAATAACCAAGCTTGGTCGCTACTGTACTGAATATGAAGCAAGCGAGGCTTGTAAGAACCGTGTGTTATGGCACTCGATTCTCTCTACCTTTCTCCCACTGGACCGGATGTGAAGATACGGATGGATACATTTGTATCACTGCCCATAGGGATACATAGGCTATAAAATTGCTATGAACATACGTAATATCGTCCCAAGAATACAATGTTGACCAGTTTTACGATTTAATTCCACACGCCCCCCGATACGTGCTCGCCGAGCTTATTATAGGGGGGACGCTAAGAATTTTTACTATATTTCTAATTACCCTCTCTTTGTTTTACAGTTTAGAAAAAAAAATATAATGTTGACTTATTATATTAGTGATGGTCTGGTGGAAAATAATCTGCCAATTAATCGGCAGAAAACCCATCTAGCAATCATATTTCAACCAGCTGAGAATGCGCAAGCTTGCATTGTCAGAGAACACCTGGCTCGTCAATTATATGACAATTTTTTTTTTTAATTTGTCGGCCATTTTGACCATGTTCCTTAAGAGATAGGAACGGAGTTCCTGAACATTCCTATTCTACTTTTTTATGCTGAATCCGAAACTGAAGTCAAAATTCGAATATTCGAAAAAAGCGACATACAAACGCACAGACAAACATATAGAATTCATATAGGAACGGTGTTCCTGAAAAGCCGTATGACCTAACCTAAGAAAATTGTAATATCTTTTAAGGATTCAGCAAATATTAAAGATTCTAATCCAAATGGATTAAAAATCGGCACAAAAGTAGGAAGAAAAAGAGATAAAAATAAGTTATATAGTAACTCGCGCTTGATCTGGATCATTAGAACATTTTTGGGTCAGACTTCATTCTGGTTGTTGTAATCAAGAAGATGATTAATAAATCTTCGGAGACTAACTAGCAGCACAAGTAGTTGGTCTGGTTGGTCTACGGTCACCGCCAGTCGTCGGCCAGCCCGTATGCTCGTTCGTCAATATAGTAGTTTAAAATGATGTATATCATGGAGGAAATAGCCTATGGAGAACCTATGAGACCAACATAACGTAGTAACTCACCGCTATGGTTCGGGGGGTAAAGTAGGGGTGGATAGGTTAAAATATTCTTTATTGCACACGAACTAATCAAAATAACCAAAGTCAAATACAGTGTTTTTTTATATACAACGTCGGATGGCATTCAAGCATACGGTACACCTGATGTAAAGCGGTTGCCGTAGCTATAAACGCATGTAATACATTAAGTATCGCTCGCGCGATGCCTCCTCTGCTGCTAACATAGCAACTCCTTAGGAGCTTACTGGTGACCTCACTCACACACAGGAACACAACAGGGAGTTGTTATTTGGCTCGGTTTACTGTGAGGTAGAGGTACTTCCCCAGACGGGCTGCTTTGATGCGCATACCTTTCTTAAAACATCCAGATCAACACCAACAGACATGTTCATGCACATAAATGTTTGTCTTGTGTGGGAATCGAACCCACGAGTATTGGTGTCAAAGTCGCGTCATTCACGACTGAGCCACCGAGCTCGTCAAAAAAGTGTACAAAGGTTATCTCTTCATGGGTTTCCTCCAGCCAACCCTTGGCGAGGATTATTAATTAAATAATTATTGTTTAATACCATTCGAGTATCAGACGCAGACGCAGGTCATCTAACAATGTGTGGGTAAGAGTGGCTGCGTTGGTAGCAGGGATGGTTAGATGAGAGCGGTACTTCCTATATTGCAAGCATTTATGCCTTCGTTAAATACTCATCATGTGGGCCGTATATTTACTTTCCAAAATTACAAAAAAAATAAATTCGCTTCTAAGGACTTTTAATAAATAATAAATATTCTTATACCCTTAAGATTTGGTTACGTTTCTAAATAATCGAAGTTCATTCCTCCAATTAGCTAGCTAGCAAGTGGCTCTAAACGTGGAACGAACTCCTATTGTATATAGAGCAGCTTGCTAACATATAATAGGCGTAAGTTTTGTCTTGAAAGGTTGTAGTTCCTTGATGGTTGTTAGTATACGATTTTTAGGTATACAAAATTTTCTTGAAGTTGGCGGGCACACCACGCCAATGAAGGGCCTATCTCACTATTGCACTAAATCTTATCTCCTAAGGTAGTATAACAACGTAGATATTTGCTTTATTAATAAGGTACATTTTCCCCTAATGCTCCGTTCTCATTCTTGTAGATTTTAATTTATATACGCGACAGTACAAGTTACAGTGTACAGTGGCATACAGTCGGGGACATTCGACCTCCATTGCGAATATTTATTAAACTTTGACTTTATTCGTCGTGGCTTTACAATGTAGAACAGTATGCATAAGGAAAACATAACTGCGGAGTACTTTTCGCAAAACTAATTAAAACTTGTTCCGGTTGAAGAGTAACAGCTTTTTGTTTTTACACTCATGAATTCATAACTCATAATAACAGGTCGTAATTAGGTCCGGTCTGCCTCTGAAGGACTACAAATTTACGCAGCGGCATGTAATTCTGCGAAATGGCCAGATTTTGTAAACACTCGCAGCTCGGTAGAATTTTTGAATGACACTTTTACAGTGGCGTGCACAGAGATTTTTGACAGGGTAGGCAGATTTTTTTTAAAGCTATTTAACTTACCAAAAAATACAGAATGTTGATTTTGGTTACCCAGTCTTGTGGAAATAATGATGTATGTGATCACTTGTTTTTATTCACCGAACACTACACACACCACATGAATAACTTTCGCAGTGAATATCATCCATATTTATTAACTTTAAAATCTTATTTCGTCTGCTACCAGTCAATCGATTCAAAACAAAAACAATGGCTGCCGTCTTAAAATCAAAATAAAATTAACATCAATTTTATACGAAAAAAAGAAATGGCAATATCTTTCACTACAATTATATGCAGCAAACTACTTTTTAAAATAGTTACGTAGCAACGCTCGCGACACTTTAGGTAATTTACGTTATAGTTCAGCTGAAAAGACATTGTCTATAATACGCGATAGTGTGCGTTATTTGTGTTATTGTGGGCAATGTAATTACAGGAATGCACACTACAGTATTTGTATTAACAACACGGCACACATACGTAAATTTAGACAGAAATAGTTAGTGTCTTTCGCCGTTAAAAGCTGCCAATGCGGCGCTGGTGTAGCGTAGCGCCTAGCTGCGATTTCAATATGACTAGCGATGATTTTAATAACTTACCGATACCGATAGATGGAGCTTTTTTTTGTTTTTGATACGAAATATTAGTTAAAAACTATGTTTAAGAATGAAACATCGGATGGTATTTATCAAATTGATAGGGTAGGCAATGTCTTTTTGTCTATATGGAGTGCACGCCACTGCACTTTTAGATGTAGAGCTCGATGGAGTCGTTGCGCAAGTACATTCAACGCGTAAAGTAAACAATTTTGACCACGTCCTGTTTTTGAAGTAAAACTTCTTTACGCACGCTTGACTTGGGTAGTAAGCTGGTGAATGCGTGATGAGAGCGTTACGAAAAGTGTGCTCAGGCGAGGCGAACGGAAGTTGAGACATACGTTAGTGAAGATAGAAAGAGAGAGAATTACGTTTCGTATATTACTGTAGGGGCAAGAGAGAGAGGTGCGAGCACATATTTTTTTTCTCTCTTTCTCTCATAGTGAGTTAAGTTTCGTATATGTAAGACACAGTGCCTATTGTCTGTATCACACTATGGAGCTAAAGAAGTTTTACTTCAGTCATGTGGTCTAAAGCACACTCGTTTTTTTATTTCTTTTTTTGAAGTGAAAACTTCTTTAGCGGCGTTGTGCACTTTTTGAGATGAGTAAAAAATGTTATACTCGCGTCAGGACACGTGACCCTGATATAAGATTTTGGTGAGAATTAGAACTTAAGTTCGTTGCAGCGTTAAAACGTTAGTTACCTCTAATTAAACAATTAAAACATGAAGCGCTAGGTCGTTCATAGGACACTATTTTCTCGCGACCAAAACGTTGTAAGCGCCATGACATTCTTCGCGCTTACGCGTTTCGTTCAACGTAGTTTATTAACATCGCTGTTTGGTCCGCATGTTCAAGTTTTCACTTCTGCCGCCACTCCCGGAGTGCAACCCGTTTTTTATTATATATATATACTAGCTGACCCGGCGAACTTCGTACCGCCTCAGGATCAATAAATGGTGTGTTAACTTATTAGATGGTATAAATTCTTTTAATACTTATTATCCTATTCCGGACGAAGACAAATCGAAAAACACATAAATCATAAAAATCGGTCCAGCCGTTCTTGAGTTTTAAATGGTGTAACTAACACGACTTTGTTATATAGAAATGTAATTTAATTTATTTTTATTTTTTTGTTATTTTTTTCCATGTTTTAATACTTATTATCCTATTCCGGACGAAGACAAATCCAAAAACACAAAAATCATAAAAATAGGTCTAGCCGTTCCTGAGTTATAATTGGTGTAAGTAACACGACTTTGTATCCTACTAATAGGGCTGCCATACGTCCCGGTACACCGGGACATGTCCCGGTTTGAAGTGTTATGTCCCGTTGTTTTATGTTTTTTGATTAAAGTTTCTTAAATATTACCAGTGTTTTTGAATAATCAATGGTTTACCCTATTTCTGTTTTAAATGTCCCGATCGGCGTCTCAGAATTTATGGCAGCCCTATACTAATATAATAAATGTGAATGTCCGTTTGTTTGTTACGCTTTCACGCGAAAACTACTGAACTGATCATCATGAAACTTTGTACACGTATTCTTGGAGGTATCAAAAGTAAAATAGGATACTTTTTATTAAAAAAAAAAATAAAACAATGCGAGCGAAGCCGCGGATAAAAGCTAGTATTTTACATATATAGATATGCCAACTCGTACTTGAGATGTCATAAAAAAAGAATTTCATATAAATTGTATGAGAAATGTAATTTACTTTATTTTATTTTTTGTTATTTTTTTCCATGTTTTAATACTTATTATCCTATTCCGGACGAAGACAAATCCAAAAACACAAAAATCATAAAAGTCGGTCCAGCCGTTCTTGAGTTATAAATGGTGTAACTAACACGACTTTCTTTTATATATGTATATATATATTCTTTATTGCATACACAAATAGTACATAATAATCATTGACAAATACAGTGTACAAAGGTGAGTTTACCTCTTCAAGAGATTTCTTCCAGCCAACCCTAATGAATGTGGAACGAAATTGTACAAGGGCTATAACAAATATATGTGCCAACTAGCAAAATAAAAACAGATACTCACAATAAATATATATATATACATACATACATACGACATATAACCACACACATATATACAAATATACATACATATACATAGCTACATACTATTTGTCATTAGATGATAACATATTTAGATAGTGCATCTTTAGTTTTCTCTTATATATATATATATATATATATATATATGTATCATACAAGCACACAGAGCACCTGATGCAAAGATGTTATAAACTGTTGCCATACATTAAGTATTACTGGCGCAATGCCACCGCTGCTACTAACAAAGCAACTCCTTAGGAGTTTACTGGACACCTAACTCACCTGCATGAACTCAACAACCCTCTAGGGAGTTATTATTAGGCTGAGGTTTTCTGTACGGTGGAAGTACTTCCACAGTCGGGTTGCTTTAATGCGTTCTACCATTCTTCAAAACACCCAGACCAAGACAAACAAATATACATATTCATGCACATAAATATTTGTCTGTGGTTATCGAACCCACGAGCGTCGGCGTCAAAGTAGCATAACAGCCCGTTTCACCAATGCACCACCGAGCTCAAATTTTATAATATTGGTATATATGATATTTTAAGAGAGGCTTTTGCTTTAAAGCAACTGGGGATGTACCTCTACCTCACAGAAAACTGCAGCCAAATTACAACTCCCTGGAGGGTTGTTGTGTTTCTACGAGTGAGTGAGATTACCAGTAAGTTGCTAAAGAGTCACTGTGTTAGCAGCAGAGGTGGCCTTGCGCGAGCCATACTTAACGTATTGCAAAGCTTACGTAGGCTAAGGTAATCACTTTTTTTTATACAACATCGAAAGTCATAAAAGCATACGGCCCACCTGACGTTTCTTTGATCTGTTAATGCAGTGCTCCGTGTGCGCTGTGAGCAGGCCCAGGGACCGAACTTATAGTATGTTTAAGTTAAGTTTAAGGAGAGACTTTGCCTCCCTTTGTGTGTTCTACCGATTGTACAACGGGTTGTGTTCTGAAGAGTTGTTCGAAATGATGCCGACGGCTACTTTTTATAACCGCACCGCTCGCCGACGGCGGGGAGTTCACCCTCACACGCTTGAACCGCTATGGTCGCGTACGGTGCGGTTCCAGAGAAGTTTCTTCCGAGAACACTCAAGCTGTGGAATGAGCTCCCAGCCGAGGTTTTTCCAAGGAACTACAGCATGGAATTCTTCAAGAAATGCGTGAAGAGGTTTTTAGAGGGTCGGCAACGCATGAGTGACGCCCCTGGTGTTGCAAATGTCCATAGGCTACGGTGACTGTTTAACATCAGGCAGGCCGTATGCTTGATTGCCACCTTAGTAGTATATAAAAAAAAAAGTCTGTAAGAATCAAAAGGGATTTCGTCAGATTCTACCAAAATTTAGATCGTAACGCTGTGTATTAACCTGAGTTATAACCTAACCAATAGAGGGTTAATGGTACTCATTGGTTAGAAAACTCGATCATTCTTTAGTACGAGTTACCTTGACTCACTCACTCACTCATCAAGCGGTAAGTCCCGGAGGAATCCACTACAGGGGCTAGGGGTTCGCTATGATTATGATCCAAGATGTGGCGAGTCCAGTAATCCAGAGGCGAGTAATTCTTTTATGGGGCAATGTATACGGTTCTATAACAAACTTCCCAGCAATATAAGAGAATTGTCAATAAACAAATTTAAAACTAATATTAAAGCCAAATTGTGTAGCAGGGCATATTATAAAGTATCTGACTATATTAATGATAAAAATGCCTGGGAGTGAGTCGATCCAATTATAATGTAATTAATAAATTATATAAATTTGTTTGGATACCAAAAGAGGGATACCTGAGTTTTTTGGCAGTATTTTTATCAGTGCTCACCTAGTCATGAACTGCACGGTAGGGGAAAAAAATGTGACGATTCCAAATAAATGTAGCCATTTTTACGGAATAAAAAGATTTTGACTTTGACAGTTATTACATTGACCTCCGTAACCCTTAAAGGGGAACCAGACAATACAATGTATCATGATTACACGTCAAGAAGATCTGCATATGCAGGTCTCCTCTCGGTGATTTCCCTCACAGGGAGCAAGTGGTAGCCGAACGCAAGTAAATTGTACCTACTCGTAAAAACAGAGTAGGTACCCGCCGGGATTCGAAAGTGGAACCGTACCACCGCTCCACGAGTAACCTTTACTCATCAGAAAAAGGAATTTCAACATTCTGAAAAGAATACGACGAATACTTTATGCAAAAAGCTTCAACTAATTAAGAGAATGAACCGAATACCAATGTTCAAAGCTACTCACCAACAACGAATCAGAACGTGATACTTTTATAAAGATAAATAGTTAAAACGCTAGCAACAACCTTTGAAATTCGGATATCGTCTGTTCAGTGACGTAATATAGATTATAAATATTCAGAATGTTCCAGAAGAAAGATTCAAAATAGATCAGATAGATGGCAGCACTTCCTTTATGTGATATACTTTGAAATATTGTAATAAATTCTAAGAATCGGTTTTGAATAAAACATGAATCTCCTTAATTATACACCTACAAAAATAAAAATTGACTTCCATCATTTCTCACCAGGAGTAGACGTGTCCTAAGGTAATATGCAATCTCCAAGTAATTATTACATAAACAGATAAGAGATGGCGCTAGAATCACGTCAAGGTAATACCTCTATCCAATGGTTTCAACACGTTACAAGTAGCCCTAATAATTGGTGAGTATGCATGAAAAGAGCTATGAATGTTAAGGAAGCGAGTGAGGAGTGTACGGACCACGATATGTGGCGCTCGGTTCTCTCTGAAATTCTCCCGAGAGTTGCTGTGTTTTTGGCAATTGTGTAATTGAGCAAACTTCTGAGAAGGTGCTGTGTTAGCGGCGAAGATGACTTTTTATTATACTACGTCGGGAGGTATACGGCCCACTTGCTGTAAAGTGGGTACCCTAGCCTTTTAACGCTTGCGATATATTAAATATCACTCGCGCGATGCCTCCTCTGCTGCTTACACAGCAACTCCTTGGGAGCTTACTGGTAACCTCATTCACACGCAGCAACACAACAACCCTCTAGGGAGTTGTTATGTGGCTGCGGTTTTCTATGAGGTGGAGGTACTTCCCAGACGGGCTGCTTTGATGCACCCTACACCTCTTAAAACATCCAGACCAAGACAAACAGACATGTTCATGCACACAAATGTTTGCCTTGTGTGGGAATCGAACCCACGAGCGTTGGTGTCAAAGTCGCGTCATTCACGACTGAGCCGCCAAGCTCCTCAAAATGCGCAAGTTATACTCCTTGTGCTGCAAGCGTTAACAACTTTATCGCGACATTGTTTAAAAAAAAGTATTAAATATTTAACTTCATTTTATAAATGTTCAAACAAATCAGACATTTTTCACGAGAGGCCTCTTAAATCTTACTGAAATTTATATGGTCTTTTTTTATGAAACTAGATTGGCAAACAAGCATGCGGCCCACATTAGACAGCAAGCGGTCACCGCAGCCTATTGACGCTCGCAACACCACGGGGATGTTACTCGCGCGCTGCCAATCTTGTGACCTAAGGCTGTTTCGTCACAGTACTCAGTAATTTCTCTGCCACATCTCACCCTTCAAACCGGAACTCAGCGATATAAATATAGCTTGGCGGTAGAAATAGGTGAGACAGAGGTAGGTAGATGTCTTCATCATTACCATCAACATATACCTATCTCCACACTGCTTCACTTTTGCTTTTTACCGTAGATACGTGATTCTCCGCTTTCTGAATCCGGCATCCATCAACATCCATCAGGCCATCGGTCTATATAGATGGGGACACCCGAAGTCCCGCGGTCGTATACTCTACCTTCGTTATATATCTTTCGGCTTACGTATAAATTCACGTCCATAGAAATGGTTTATTTATACCTATTTCATATATATATCAACCTTTTTTATGCCTAGCCCTCTTACTATAGAAAAGTTTTACACGAGCCACTCCACGGTTGCTAATTAATATTTTTTTATCATAATAGTAGTTCATGCCACTGCACTGATATGATGGTCATTGTAACACGAGTTTTGTTTGACTTGTTTGTCACAATAGATTCTAATGCAGTGGCATACATTTTTTTTTCTATATTGGCTCAACATCGTGGCTCCGCTTCGCCTGATGGTAACCGTAAAGGGGAGCCCAAATTGTAGCGGCAACTGACAAAGGACTACAGTATCCTGTCAATTGACGCTACGATGCTGGCTCGCAAGGTCCCATATTGTAGGAAGGAGGAAACATATGTGCCGGCTAGGGGTTCGACTTTTTAATAGTACGAGAGAGGTAGCAGTTGCCGAACGGTTTAGTACGAGAAGAAATGTCCTCAACAGTGGAATGATGGCATCGCAAGCCTGCACGTGTGGTTCTATGACGGAAGACAGAGGGTGGGATAAGGGAAAACAGTTCTTCAGAGCACTCACCATGATACAGGCGGTAAAATGTGCTATTATATGCAACCAGAACGAACATTAGGCTTATGGTTAATGATGTAGTGTTGGAGCAAGTGAATGAGATTTTATATCTTGGAAGTGCTTTTAGCAGCAATGGAAGGTACAGCACTGATGTGGAGAGACGAGTGAGTGCCGGGAATAGGGTGAATGGAGTGTTGAGTAAACTTCTAGGCAGCCGAAATCTAAGCCAGAAGGCACAGCTCGCTGTACACAACGCGGTGCTAATCCCAACGCTAACTTATGGAAGTGAGAGCTGGGTATGCCAGAGAGAGCATGAAAGTAGAATAAATGCGGCCAAGATGAGAGCATTGCTCTCATCTTGGCCGCTTTAAAATTTGTGGCATAACGCTTGCTGACAGCGTTCGTAATGAAGACGTGAGAGAAAGAGTTGGTCTGAAAGAGAGTGTCGGTGTTAAGATAAGAAAGGGCATGCTCCGTTGGTTTGGACATGTAGAAAGAATGCAGGACGAAAGAATGACGAAACAGATATACAATGCAAAAGTGGAAGGATGTAGGAGCCGAGGAAGGCCGACACTAACCTACCATGACCAAATTGGTTGTGTTTTATCACAAGGTGATATCAGGAGCCCCAGAAACCGGCGAGCGTGCATGAAAAGAACTATGAATGTCACAGAAGCGAGTGAAGTATGTAAGGACCGCGTCTTATGGCACTCGGTTCCCTCTGCCTACCCCGCAAGGGACTTGCCATGAAGATATATATACATACATACATTATTCTACGACCATAATTTTATGTTAATAAAAAAAAAGTGTAACCAAAGGAAAAATATTTATTAGCATTTATAGTAGTAGTTCACATTTTATATGTTACAAATATTAAAATTTATGAGTGGCATAGAACACATTTCAGAGTCTTTAAAAGGCGTATTGATATTAAATGCGTTACAAATTTGTTTTTAGCGGCTTTTAGTATTTAATTAGAAACGTTGACTTTGTTTTGAATGGATTCCTCCATGTAAACTTCGGCCACGGTGGTAGATTTCCGTCCACCGTGACATTCTACAGTAACTATATCTCCACCGGTGTCCACTAACCAAGTCGCAGACGTTCTGCGAAAGCAGTGACTTGTGTATTCTTTTGCGTTAGATAGACTGAGATAATCGGCTATTATTTTACCCCAGATTTCCTAGCTCGTTTATTCCAACGCTTTGGGTTGTACATTTACCGGCTATCTAGTTAAGAAAAAAACGTTGTGTTTAACAAGGATTTGAACGCAATTGCATATATTTTGACGAGCTCGGTGGCTTAGTCGTGGATGAGACGAATCCGACACCCACGCTCGTGGGTTCGATTCCCACACAAGACAAACATTTGTGTGCATGAATATGTCTGTTTGTCTTGGTCTGGAAGTTTTAAGAGTTTTAAGAGGCCGCATCAAAGCAGCCCGTCTGGGAAAGTACCTCCACCACACAGAAAACCGCAGCCAAATAACAACTTTTTCTTTTCCTGCGTATGAGTGAGGTCATCAATAAGCGCCTAAGGAGTTACTGTGTAAGCAGGCGAGGAAGCGTTGCGGGATTGATACTTAATATATTACAAGCGTTAATAGGCTATGGTAACCACTTTACACCAGGTGGGCCGTATGCACGAATGCCTTCCGACATTGTTTAAAAAAAAACTTTCATTTGCAAATATAACTTATTTGATGATTCGTTGATGAATACATTTATACGTTCAGGGGTAAAAATCTTCGACTTTTTTCTACCTAACCTACAGACTGGCGTTCTAAACAGGCAATCAATTTCATATATTTTTAGATACATCGATGTTGAGATTCAAATTTATTGTCAATCGTAGCGTGGAATATGTTGTCGATGGCTTATATGTATTTGCTAAGTGTTTAAAATAAACCAAGAGAGCGTTTTCGGAAAACGATTTAACATTTTTGCTTTTCTTCCAATCCCAGAAACTTTTGCAGCATTTTTCATACTTATTTTGAGATTTATTTTTATATTTCGCTGTTCCAGCAGCGTCGGTCACTCATTTTTAATATAATAATTACACGTTACACGAACAAATTGAAAATTTCGATAAAATAGGACGGGAATTATATATTTTTAATTAGTATAAAGCTTGGCGCCAAACGCTTTAGTCAGTTTATCACACGACGCTTTTAGCTGCCAAAATAAAATTTTATGACGACACGCATTACAAAACTTTATGCAGTCAAACTGTATTGAAAAGTTGTATGAATTGTCATTATGCAGTTATTGCTTTTGAATGACGTTCCTTGTATAACATTTTAATTTATTTTCTCTTAAACAGACATAATTTTACATCGGCTGTGTCGCCAAACTTCTTCAAAGAAAGGCAATAACGACAATACTTACAACAAATCGCGACCCCCTTAAAGAGGCTTCGCGACCTCCCAGAGGGTCGCGCTGGTCGCGACTCACATATTGAAAAACACTAATTCATATTATAGAACTGCGGGAAACATACAAGCGATACATTCGATCCACCTGATACATAGTGATACGGGTAAACACATGCAATACTAGAAGTATTCCTCACGGCTTGCCTCCCCTGCTGCTAACACAGTAACTACATAGGAGTTTACTGGTAATCTAAATCGTAATCCTTTTAGAGAATTATCATTTAGGGTTTTCTGTTAGATGGAGGGTCTTTCCCAGTACCTCTCTGAAATACACCCAGATCAAAAGAAACAGACATGTTCATGCACACACAAATATTAGTCCCGTGTGGGGATCGAACCCACGAACGTCGGTGTCAAAGTAACGCTACTAACCACTACGCCAATAAGCTCATCAAAATATGACAAACTCGAGTTTGAGACAAATTGAGAGACAAATTGAGTTTGATTTAAGTAACTTTTTCAGTAAATTTCACCAAATTTAATAGGACACCTGGGGATCTCTAGAAATGAAAAACATTTTCAACTATTCAAATATTTATGTCGATTCTGAGACATGGTATGTATATAATATACTAAAAAAACAAGGTGAAAGGTAAATGCTAAACTTGTCATGGTAAACTTCAGGGACACCCAATATCGGAGTATAACGGTAGTGACTGAAACACGTAGTTCTTCAAAAAAGACGTGAATAGTGTCACCTCTGGCGTTGCAAGATCGAAACTGACTGCATATCATTTACGGTGACTGTTTATCATCAAGCAGAATGCTTGCTTATACCCAAATAGTATAAAAAAAAACCAAAGAAGGCATTAAATAAAACTTAAAAAAAAAATCGTTCCCAATCTCATCGTTATATCAATTTCCACGACGTCAACTTGAACGGAACCGGTTTCACTTTTTCATGCAAAAGTAATTTTAATAAAGCACTGCTCCTTTGAGTCACAAACAAAATGAAATCGTTACATATCGCTCACGTGTCATATATAGAGTTTTCAAATAACAGAATTCCCGGAGACGAAAAAAAATAAAAGTGAAAATTCGAGAACGGGTTAAAAATACTCGCTCCATTCATACGGCACTTTTATAGCTCGCGTCGAGCGAAGAATTCCACGGACGTTTTCACTGCTCCATAAATCTGAAGTATTCTGTTATTGCCGGCTCTAGGTGCCTTAAATGTATAGCGGACTCTATATAAATTATACATCGGCGTTAGTACTAGAGTATACATTACGATCGCTGCACCGGGACTTTGACAAATGCTTAACCATAATTCGTCCGATCTCTCCTTTCTATACCGGCGTAACATGAGCTACACTCCGTCCCTCTTTCGGAACTACGTTCGATTGTACGCGGGGACGATGTAGAGTTAATACAGGTCATGTTATGTTAGTTGATGTTGGAACATCGGTCGGAGCATTATCAAGCCGGTAAATGTGCTAAGTCAGAGGCTACTTATCTGGGCTATTACTCTTTACTAAGTGAAAGGCATTTGCATTCAGCATGTGGGTTTGATGGTGGATCTCTTGTTATGATTATGGATGGCTGTGGGGATTTACGCAGTTCGGGAACGAATGTGGCTAAGTTCCTTTGTATTTGTGCAGATTCGCTTTGTGTGTCAAAGCAGTCATTGCTAACCCACCGAGGTCATTACATCTGTAACAAATCTGGTCACAAGTGTAACTGCATGTTGGCGTGACTTGGAATGGAAATATAGATGAATAGAAAATTCCACGTATGACTTTTATGATGTAGGAATAGACAAACATAGCCACAGTAATAGTGAACAATAAAAAATGGGATATTCTAGTCGAGGCATGTCGAATCTGCACCGAATACAAAGGAACGCTCGTGGGTTCGAATCCCACACAGTACAAATATTTATATGCACCAACATGTTTGTTTATCTCGGTATGGGTGTTTTAAGAGAATTACATCAAATCAGTCCTACTCAGGAAGTACTCTGGAGGGTTGTCGTCTTTTTGCGAATGAGTGAGATTACCAGTAAGCTCCTAAAGAGTTGCTTCAGCAAATCGCGAGCGTATCTTCCTATAATACAACCGTTCATCGGCTGCGGTAACCATTTTTCATCACGTGGATCGTACACTTGTATGCCTCCCGTAGTTGTATAAAAAAATATACCTGTTAAAGATAAAATATAAAAATTCTTTATTGGCTCCTGAAGGGCACTGATACGTCTTATATTTTTTATAAATCAAGTATCACTGTTTTAATTTCTCGTAGCGTTCGTTATTTCTTTTTAATATACCGGTATTTCGAGAGATATTTTGCAATTGATATTACAATATAGTCATAAAACAAAAATATTAATCCATGGGCTGAATCATTCTCAGACGTCTCTGTCAGCCAGATATTCAGCGATTCTATAGCATGCCGTTTTACAAAAAGTAGTTTTGATATGCTTTTTGAAGACATTATCAGGATACAGGACGGACCTGTTTCAGGCAAATAATTATAGAATCGAACTATAAAAGGTTTATTAGTCTTAGCAAGCTGATGTCGCAGCATACGCAAATTATTGCTGCTTCTAAGAGTTTCACTGAATTTTGAAAAATCTTTATGTTTATACGAATGTACATTATGTTTTTATAAGTAACGAGTGAAACTTTTTCGCATGATACCTATGAGGTTTTTCTTTTAAAAAATGTGCAACATTTGATTTTCGAATAAAATTGTTTTTTTATTCAGCTTGGACGGGAAAGAGGCATATTTCGAAAATTCGAGTAATTTTTAATACAAGTTCCGACACGGAACTAACGGGGGAGAAACGGCCGCAATATCAGTGCTGCGTTTGGAGAGGAGACCGTTAATGAACGCACCGTCCGTTTCTGGTTTAAACGCTTTCGTAATGGAAACTTCGACTTGAAGACCGCCCGCACCGGTGAATAACGCTGATATGACTCCTTCAATTCAAATTGGTAGAAGTCGAACCGAGTCAAACTACCCAGGAATTAGCGGCATGATTTATTGTTACTTTACCTACAATAATGACTCATTTGCATCATATCAATAATATAAAAAATATGAAAAATGGGTGCCTCATGATTTGACTGATCTGTAGAAAGAAACGCATGTTGAAACTTGTGTTGCCTTTTTGAATCGGTACAGAAATGAAGGAATATTGAATCGAATTGTGACATGTGACAAAAATAGATTATTTATGATAACCGAAAAATGCAATGGCTGACCCCAGGTCAAACGTCGCAATTGTGCCCTAAAGCAAAGCTTACTAGTAAAAAGGTAATGGTAACTGTTTGGTGGTCTCTTCATGGCGTTATTCACTATAGCTTTCTCAGGTCTGGTCAAGCAATAACAGCAGATGTTTACTGTGCCGAACTTGGAACAATGATGGCGAAACTGGCAGTGAAACAGCCCCGACTCGTGAATCGATCTTCACCATTCTTGCTCAAGGACAACGCAAGACCTCATACTGCAAGAGAAACGGTTGTGACTCTACAGGAACTACAATTAGAAACTATACGTCATGCTCCGTACTCGCCAGAATGATAGATACTGACAGATACTCGCCGTACTCCAACTGACTATCATTTTTTTCGTGATTAAATAAATTTTCTTCCCAGGAGGCAGTGCAAAATGCTTTTAAACAATTTGTCATATCTAGATCCCCAGAGTTCTATCGCAAAGGCATAAATAAACTTCCGATTGGATTCCGAGCTGGCAACAATATATACTCGTAGATAAGATAATGAGATTAAATAATTTGATTAAGTAAATACGTTACATCTTAGAAATGCCATCGGCCGCGTTGGTGTGGTGCCCCGGATGTGTTGGCAACAGGGCACTAGACTAAGACTCTCCAACCACTACAAGTCGGTTATGTTTTAGTTAAAAGAGATGTCAAAACTTGTATAAATATGGCGTACATGAAAATATGTTAAAGAAGCGAGGGGGTATAATAAGGACCGTGTCTTATGGCACTTGGTTTCCCTGCCTACACCGCAAGGGACCTGGTGTGAAGATACAGATAGATAGTTCTCTCCTGTTTGTTATTTACAAGGGTCCATCAAGTACTGATGCGATTGAATTTACCTGTAAAGACAACAGTGAACCATTTTCATTTCAAAATGGTACTGGTGTTGATAAAGCAAACAGAGGCCACAACAAGCGCACTAATTGGTCCAATCACGGCTTGTAATGTGATAAAATAATTAGCGTTTGATTCGCTGGACTTCCATTGTGTTATTACTAAATATTATCCGGCACTGGTTTATTTGGTAATATCTAAATTAATTCACAATTCCATGGGTATTAATGAATAGCCGTCGCTACTTGCGACTCTACATTTGACGAACAACTTTCACGCTCGTCTAAGAACTGGTGACGCACGGTTCTCTTTCTACCCCACAAGGGTTTCTCTGGAGGGTGAATGTGTGACTGTGATTTATTTATTTAAACTTTATTTAATACATATATAGGGTATAAAGGCGAACTTAATGCTAATAGCGTTCTCTACCACACAACCTTATGGAAGAGTACATATGCATGAAATCGGTACACAAAGTAAGAAAGGAAATTGTTTAGATATTCCTAATTAAAATTACTACATACAGTAAATATACATATATAAACATTACATACATAATAACTGTATAATACATACGGTAGTATACATAGACATACTTACACATATATAAACATAATTTCAATCTGACGATTAATGGATCATGGTCTTAGCAAATTATCCAATAAGTAGGCATTGATTGAACGAAATCACCACAAAGCTTCCAAAGAGTGCTATATTAGCAGATATCTATATTATGCGTGTATAGGATTCCGTAACCGCTATATAGGTACACGGGCCGCTTAAAATGTAGCGTTAAACGGCCCCGTTTTTCAATTAAGTTATATGTAATTTTAAATTAAATTTTCGTTCTCGTTTCAAAGTTTCACATAACACAATTTCAAATTAGAGAGCATCGGTGTGAAGATAAGAAGAGGCATGCTCAGTTGGTTCAGACATATAGAAAGACTGCGAGAGGAAATAATGACGAATCATATGTACAACCAAGAAGGATGTGGGTATCGAGAAAGGCCAATACTAACTTGTCACAACCGAACATGTCATTGCTGTCTGGTATTGTACGAAGGTGGTGGTGAACGGCGAGCGTGCGTGATAAGAGTCACGAATTCTAAAAGAAGCGAGTGAGGTGATAAAGGACCAGGTCATGCGACACTCGGTCCTCTCTGCTTACCCCGAAAGGGATTTGTCGTAAAATTATATATAGATAGATTGTACAAAAATTTCTATATTCAAAAATCAGTAGTTTATTTATTAAGAAAATTACGTACAGTATTTTTATAGTTCAAATATGAGGATGTTAATCGTAGTGACTGTAGAGTGCTAAATGGAATTATAATTTTATTTCGCGGTGGCAAGGTCGATTTTCCTGTGACAGACAATTCCGAGCTTCAAAGCACTCCATTAGAGTGACGTTAAATGTTACAAAATTATTTTTCAATTCAGTGACTTCAGATTCGTTGTATTAAAAATTAAGGAACGATTATGTTGAGATGCTTGGTTCTAAAAAATGCTCTGTTCGTTCTGAAATATAAATGGATTTTATACAACGTCGAGAGACACACAACCATTTTTTTAACACTAAGGTGGTAAACAAGCACAAGGCCTGCCTATAACACTTTTGCTAAATTTCGTGACAATAGACGGATTGTTTAGTTAGTTTTTGAATGAATAAATTTCGAATTAATAAAAAAAATGTTTTGAATAACTTAGTTTAGATATTGCCGTGGTCTACATAAAAAATACAAGGGTAGTAGAGGTCTGACTAAAAACTACAAGTAAGGTAGGGTGCATCAAAACAACCTGACTGAAGTACCTCCACTTCACAGAGAAACGAAGATAAATAACAATTCCCTGGAGGGTTGTTCTAAGTAAGCTTCTAAGGAGGTGCTGTATTAGCAGTAGGGAAAGCAACTTTTGTAGATCAGCAAGCTTTGTATCTTCAATAACTATAATACATCTAATAGAGATAAAAAATTGCCACTGGGCCCTCGCGGACACTTAGACACGTCTTACAGTTTTTGAAATATAGTCTTATTGTATCTTATTCAATTCTCTTATTTTACTTTTTCTTTTTTAATTTGCTAGCATGCCGAAAATTACCATTGGCGAAGAAGAAATGCCGTAAGAAACTCGCCAATATAGGTCTCAAATTGTCAATTAAATATTACATTTATCACAAAACAAAGAGTTTCTACAAAATAGGCTTTTTTGCCGTATAACAGTTACTTAATTTTAATACAACAAATGTAAGGTCACTGAATCGAAAAAGATAATTATGTAACGTTTGCCATCGCTGTAATGGAGCGCTTTGAAGCTCGGATTCGCAGGAAATTCGATCATGCTTCCTCGAATTAAAATTACAATCAGTTGACATTGCAAACCATGCGGGGCGGGCGCGCGTGTGTCTCTACAATCACTGCATGTATTAACATTGTCGGTAACATGATTAGATATTAACACGTCAATTTATTTGATATAAAAAAAAATATTGTTGCAATAATTTATGACATTTACAGTTATTAAAAATTGTTTATTGTTATTGTTAAAAGTGGCAACTCCCTTATATACGTTATTGGAGGTCAAGGGAGTCACTTTTAAATATTTGGCTGTACAATTACCGACACTCATAGTCGGGAGAAAGAGATTGACCTAAGGATCCAAAATGCCCTAAGATGCAGAGCCGCCCAAAGTGTTGGTGCGAGGCTTTAAAGTTGGAAAACTAAAGATCCAAATCTATAAGACGACTATACATTCGATCTTGATGTAAATCGAGACCTGGACACTAATTTCTGGTAGCAGAGAGGAAAATATTGAGAATTCTGGGCCCTAAACACCAACCTGATGCAGTTGGAAAGTCCTGCAAAACCTAGAGCTAGAGGACCTCATCGGAACGCCCAATATAATTGGGGAAATAAAAGCAAACAGACTCCGGTGGGTCAGATAGTTGAGTAGAGAGAATTTCACCCATTCTCTCTACTCAACGATCGAGCAGTAAAACGGGCATACCTGGGTCGTCCTAACGGCCGTCGGCCAATCGGGCGTCCCAAGTACCGCTGGAAGGACGAGGTAGACCGCGACCAACTCTATTTACAATGGGGAATGTTCTGAGGAGCTTTTCGACCTCGTCCCTCCTTCTCCCTTCCTCCTCTGGAACACTCGTGCTGCACTGAGATCGCATCCACATAGAGTTGGGTCGCTGACCTTCCGTACTAAGAAGTTCGGCGACTTATTTCTCTGTCGGACTGTCAAAATGTGGAATTCGTTTCCGGCGCATGTGTTACCCACCTCCTATAATCCTAGGTCGTTCAGACGAGGTGTGAAGAGGCATCTTAGCGCACGTCAAGGGGGGGACAGCCAGCACAGCGGTAATCACTGTGATGGCTGTTCTTTCATCTGGTTTTCATTGACGCCAAATATAAAAAACAAGTTTTTCGAAACTATAGTACTCGTATTTATATGCATCATCAAAGTATGTTAAATAACGATTATTTTCGTGTACGATAATCCCAGAAATAAATAATAACCTCAATTAGGCTAATTATTAACACTAAATATAAGGCGTATTTATCTCGCGACCGATAGGTGAAAAGCGCCATAATTTTTATGGCGCTTACGCGTTTCGTTCAACGTAGTACAGCAATTAGTTGTTGCCGATCGGCAACAAAGCATGGCGCAAACATTTGGTCCGCGGTGTCGGTATCTGGTACATAATAATTCAATGCCGGGATCATATAAAATGTAAACTATCTATCTATCTATAACTTCACCCGAAATCACGGTAGGGATTTGGCGTGAAGTTATAGATAGATAGAAAATGTAAACAATTTAAAGCAAAAGCCACCAAACAGGTCTTGTAACGTCCTGTAATATCCTGTAATCATCGACTATCATACATTTTGCTTACACTATAAGTACATATATACTATATCAGTCAGATGATGAGAAGTTACAGTACCCTACCGTAGTTTCAAAAGTGGTTGCTGTGTTAGTAGGTAACGCGTGATCGACACTTCCTGTATTGCAAGCATCAAACGACGACAATGGTGCACCACGTGTAGGTCAGGTTGGCTTTGACTTGCATCCCAACCTACGTTTCTTTTATTTTACATAACGTCGAGAGTAACACAAGCATACGGCCCACCTGATGAACTGCTACTAACACAGCTACTGTTTAGGGGTTTACCGGCAATCTCACTCACTGGCAGGAACACAATAACCCTGTAGGGAGTTATTATTTAATGCTAACTACCTCTAAACACAGCCAGATCAAAACAAAGTGAACCCACGACTCTTGATGGCATTGGTACCCATTAGATAATCGGCCTCGTCTACCATCCCATCAAACTATGTATTAGGTAATAATCGCGCAAGGTAATCTTTAATAAAAGGCCTCAGGACGCCGACGGCGCATCGATACCAAATGAACGGCCCAACGATGTGAAAATTTTCATCCGCGAACTGTGACCCTCAATTTACGTCCCACGTAAACATTATCCCTTCACAATAAAGTCTCAAATCGTACGATTAAATGCAAATACGTTGTGTTTTGGAGGCCAAGCAAAATGAAAACGGTAAATATTAAATCCAAGGAACGATGCAAACTCAATTTTGTTGCCAAATAAATCGAGATCGCTATGGGCGCCCTTTGGCTGAGTACTCGCCGATGTAAGTTTCTTTTACAAGGATTCGTTTCGTAATTGGTTACACGTCTTGGAACGGTTTCTACCTCTGGCTATTATAATGAGATGTAAATTATAAGACATACACTGTGCTGCACTAAAAATGGGTCATTAACAAAAAACTCAACATCTTACAATAAGGTATATTCCCCTCCCCATACAGCTCAGTTTTTACACGCTTCCATGAAAAGACTGCCGGGGACGTCACGTGGGTTAGCAGCTGCTGTATGTATCTGGCTCTGTGTGTCCACGGACGTCCCTTATGGCCGCAGGGCCCTTTTTTGTAGGGGTCCACATTCAGGAGGATTAATCCTCGGATTCATCCGTCTGAATGTGGGCCAAAGTCGTAAAATTTGTGTCCTTCTTCTTCTCTGGATTCTTCTGTCCAGCGTCATTCCTCTTCCAATGTGTGCTATCACACAAATTCTTTTCGTACATGCGAAGCGTCCGTTGTGGCACGGCACTCTCCAAGTCAGTTAGTCAGATATAAATTTATCTCCACCCCTGCGTACTCGCAGAGAAAATCACCCAGGAGCGATAGCTTCCGGAGACGGCCCGGGTAAAGAGCTTCTTGTCGAGGCCCGTACGCACCTTCCGTGGGTGCACGGCCCTCTGACTGACTGACTGACATGAAAAGATTTGTTCAATTAGGGCTTGTGAGTCGTTGAATGTAGTCGCTAAAAGACATGGCTTCAATTTCTATGGTACCAGTGCTACACGATTAAAAAAGATTATATGTCACTGCTTCTCTTCATCCACATGACCATTTTGTGTGATTTAATAGCATGAACTGTGTGTTTGTGCGTGCATCGTGCAAACATGCCCCTTTCGTTTCTTCCACACTCATCAACCTCTCCATGCATGCTCTTCGGTTTTGGGTACTTGGCCCTCTTTGTACTCTATCAATCGTTCACACTCCACATATACTCCTCAGCCCTCTCAAATCTGCGGCAGCTGGAGAAGTGATAGCCCATTGGTTAAGGAACCGGCCAATTGACCAACTGGTACCCGGTTCCAATCCTGACGGGATCATGCACCAATAAAATCCTGCTTTCGGATTTATGTACATATTTATCACTAGTTCGGAGGTGAAGGAAAACATCATGAGGAAACCCACACGTCCAAGAAATAATATTTCGAAAGACGTATGACCTAACCTAAGAAAGATCTGGTTTCCCCTCTAGGTTGTGGAGATCTGATGGCAATCGCTCCGTGTAAAAATCTGTGTCCTCGCCAAATCCTGACGCCTAGGTAGCGGACCCCACCAATGCTAAGATTTAAGAGAGGTAGAGTGCATTAAAGCAGCCCGTCTGGGGAAATACCTCCACCTCACAGAAAACCGCAGCCAAATAACAACTCCCTAGAGTGTTGTTATGTTCCTGCGTGGGAGTGAGGTCACCAGTATGCTCCCAAGGAGTTGTTGTGTAAGCAGCGGAGGAGGCATCGCGCGAGCGATACTTAATATATTACAAGCGTCAATAGGCTACGGTAGCCGCTTTACATCAGGTGGGCTGTATGCTTGTATGACTTCCGACGTAGTATAAAAAAAAACGGGTTGCACTCCGGGAGTGCCGGCAGAAGTGAACACTTGAACATTAACGTTGTGCATTTTTGAATATTTTGGAATGGTTAGGGAATAATTTCGCACGATTTTTTGCTGAGTTACCCATGTGTAACAAACACACACGCACTTTCTCGCGCAAGCGCCCTGCGCCGCTTAAACCAAACAGCGATGTTGATAAACTACGTTGAACGAAACGCGTAAGCGCCAAGAATTTCATGGCGCTTACAACGTTTTGGTCGCGAGAAAATAATGCCCTATGAACGATCTAGCGCTTCATGTTTTAATTGTTTAATTAGAGGTAACTAATGTTTTAGCGCTGCAGCGAACTTAAGTTCTAATTCTCACCAGAATCTTACGAATTTTCGATCAGGGTCACGTGTCCTGACGCGAGTTTAACATTTTTGACTCATCCCAAAAAGTACACAACGCCGCTAAAGAAGTTTTCACTTCAAAAACACTTTCCAAATACTCGTAGCAAGCCTAAGCGACCTAAACCTAAGGATGGCCACAATATTGATTTCCACATGCAGCGAATGCCGTCACCCATCCATAGCCCGCGGGGAAAGCCTTTCTGATGTTAAGTCTTTCGAAATATATATTTTTGGACTTGTTGATTTTGCTCAGGCTGTTTTCCTTCGCCGCCGAACCAGCGAAATTTACAAATATGTACATTAATTAATAATACAAATAAGTCCGACGTGAATTTAGTAGCACGTGTATTTTTTACAATGTCGATACGCATACAAGCATACGGCCCACCTGATGGAAAGCGGTCACCGTAGCCTATGAACGCTTGAGATACATTAAGTAGCACTTGCGCGATGCTACTACCTCTGCTGCTAGCACAGCAACTCCTTAGGAGCTTCTTGGTACCCACGTAGGAACACAACAACCCGATAGGGAGTTGTTATTTGGCTGCGGTTTTCTGTGAGGTGGAGGTAGTTCCCCAGACGAGCTGCTATGATGCGCCCTACCTCTCTTGTAAGATGTCCATAGCAGAGCTGAATACCAGTTTGTTATTACCCAGTTATTTATCGCTATCGCTTCCCGCGCCGTGACTGATAGACGAAAACGTTTAGAATAAAACGTAGTCATGTAACTGACCCTGGTATCAGTGCATAAGTGTCACAGGTAAATGAGGATTTCAGCGATTTCACAAAATCCCTAGCCATATCACAAAATCACGGTCGAATAATCTTTTCTATTGCCTTCTTACTAAAAACATCTAGCGATACGACAAAATTCTACCAAACCTTCTGTGATACGCCGTTTCACTAAACAGAACAGTTGAGCTTTTGTTGAGCAGTTGAGTTGAACAAGCTTGGTGGCGCAGCGGTTTATAACGTAACTTTATCACCGACGCTCGTGGGTTCGACTCCCATCTAATATCTCTGTTTGTCTTGGTCTATTTTTTTAAGAAAGGTAAATAACAACTGCCTAGAGGTTTGTTGTGTTCCTGCGTGTAAGTGAGGTCACCAATAAACTCCTAAGGAGTTCCTGTGTTAGCAGCAGAGGTGGTACGCGGGTGATACTTAATGTATTACAAGCGTTCATATGCTACGGTAGCCGCTTTATATCAGGTGAGCCGTATGCTTGCATGCCTCTCGACGTTTTGTAAAAAAAAATCTAGTAAAATGTTGACCGATATAAACTGAAAGAAAATTAAATAGTTAATAGATTCAGGCGTTACTTTGCGAAAGTCAAATCTACAGGCAATTCGATCCAAACTACTTTGTGTGCTTCCGCTCCCGATTAGTTCATGCGAACTACTGCCGGCCGGCACCCACCCACTACCGTTAGTAGATGCATGCCGCCGCTGCCATGGCTGCTCCGGTCGTCTCTGCGAGTGTTCGCCATCTGAAATGTGAACCGCATGCACCCGCCACCGTTGTTGCCCTGGCTGCTCCGGTCGTCTCCGCGACACGTGTTTCGCCTCTCCACGAGGCATCCTCAGGCGCTGTAGATGTTAGTCGTTAGAATAACATGCTACGAATGAGTCATCCATCGCATTGCCGTCCTTTATATAGAAAAAGTGGAGGGGGTGGAGGGGTTGAGGGGGGTTGAAGGGGTGGAAGGGGTAAGCGAAAATATATTTAATAGAGGGGAGCTGTTTACGTCAGTCTGTTTGTTCATAAGAGGGATATTAGAATTTTTATGCTTAACTATTTCCAGCTGTTCTCTAACATTCAATTTTAGTCCTTTATTTATTGTATGTAAGATTTTAAATGTGTTAGTAGCGGATAAATCATGTATTGTATTTCCTTTATCCGCTTTAGAAATTACAATATTATTATTCGACACTCTTTGTCTGACAGATACCAAGTGAGGCCAAGACGTTTGAACCAAAATACAGCCTGAAAAATAGTTTGCAATTAGTAGACAACATAAAAAACTTAACACTACCTCCTTATTCCAAATTAATTTCTCTTGATGTTGAAAGTTTGTTCACTAACGTCCCTTATGAGGATTGCCTAGAAATCCTCAAGTCCTCCCTAGAAAATAAATCCATCCATCCTGGCGAGACAGATGACATATTACGACTGACAAGACTTTGTATGTCTCAAAATTACTTTCAATTTAATAATAAATATTATATCCAAAAAGAAGGATTGGCTATGGGGTCCCCTCTTAGTCCATTGATGGCTGACTTATTTCTGGACAATTACGAACGTGAAAATATAATTGGTAAACCACACATATTTTATTATTATAGATATGTCGACGACATTCTTATATGTTGGACAGGTACCAAGCGTCAATTGGAGCTCTTTGTTTCGAAACTAAATAAAATCCATCCCAAAATTAAATTTACTATAGAAATAGAACAAAATAATTCACTTAACTTTTTGGATTTAACTATATCTAGAAATCAATCCACCCATCAATTTTCTATATATCGCAAACCCACTCATACCGATACCACGATCCCTGCGTCATCAAGCCATCCTTGGCAACACAAACTCGCAGCGTATAAATCTATGATACACCGTTTGATGAGCGTCCCATTAAGTAAGGATAATTACGTCAAGGAACTTGATGTAATATACCAGATCGCGAAATCAAACGGTTACACTAAATCCACCATAGACAAACTGTTGCGAAAAAAGACGAATAATATCGTCAATAAACTACTATACGCAGTTTCTAATGTTCCAACAACAAAATACACTGCGAGTTTGTCATACCTAGGAAAAATTACTGAAAAAATAGTTAACATATTTAGAAAAAATAACATAAACGTTGCACTCAAAACACATAACACTCTCAAATCGCATTGTAACAGTAAAGACAAAATTCCGCCAAATAAAAAATCCGGCGTCTACAAGTTGTTTTGTGATGAATGTGATCATGTTTATATCGGTCAAACTGGTCGTAGTTTTCAAAAACGATTTCAGGAACACATATCTGCATATAAAAACAATTGCCCAGAAAGGTCACACTTCGCCGAACATCTTGTAGACAAAGGACATGATTTATCCGCTACTAACACATTTAAAATCTTACATACAATAAATAAAGGACTAAAATTGAATATTAGAGAACAGCTGGAAATAGTTAAGCATAAAAATTCTAATATCCCTCTTATGAACAAACAGACTGACGTAAACAGCTCCCCTCTATTAAATATATTTTCGCTTACCCCTTCCACCCCTTCAACCCCCCTCAACCCCTCCACCCTCTCCACTTTTTCTATATAAAGGACGGCAATGCGATGGATAACTCATTCGTAGCATGTTATTCTAACGACTAACATCTACAGCGCCTGAGGATGCCTCGTGGAGAGGCGAAACACGTGTCGCGGAGACGACCGGAGCAGCCAGGGCAACAACGGTGGCGGGTGCATGCGGTTCACATTTCAGATGGCGAACACTCGCAGAGACGACCGGAGCAGCCATGGCAGCGGCGGCATGCATCTACTAACGGTAGTGGGTGGGTGCCGGCCGGCAGTAGTTCGCATGAACTAATCGGGAGCGGAAGCACACAAAGTAGTTTGGATCGAATTGCCTGAAAGAAAATTATCAAATCCCCGATACCATCATTTCCCTGCGACATGCACTCGCTACATATGCAATAGATAGTGCAGGGATGCACATAAATCTGTTCAAAAAGTGATCCAGCGAAGGTCATAAAATATAACTCCGAACCGCTTCATTGGAATTTCACAGAGGTCACGTTACTTTTAGCTTACGTTACTAATTTATATAAGAAACTAACGGACCAGCAGATGCTGTACTGCCAGAATAACAAATAACATCTAGAAGTCAATCGCAGCGCTATCTACCGCATTCAATTCTCACACTTAAATACATACATCAAAGAACCACACGTGCAGGCTTGTGATATCATTGTTCCACTATTGAGAACGTCTCTTCGCGTACCAAAAAGTTCGGTAACTCCTATCTCTGTCGTACCATTAAAAAGTGGAAGGCCTTGCCCGCATGTGTGTTTCCTCCTTACCACAATATGCGATCCTTCATGTGAAGTGTGAAGAAGCATCATGCGGGGCAGCATGGCAGCGTCAACTGACAGGGTACTGTTGTAAGTTGCAGTTGCGATGAAAGAGGAGCCCTCTTTCGTTTAGCATCAGGCAAAGCGGAGCCACTATGCTGAGCTTATATAAAAAGAAATAATACCCATAATGTTGTCGAAATCAGTCTAGCCATGTAGTAGGACTTCAGTGCTATACATACATATTGAAAAATGATAAACACGAAGATTCTTGAGCCTCAAGGCACAGCTCGCTATACACAATGCAGTACTTGTCCCAACGCTTACTTATGGAAGTGAGAGCTGGGTATGGTAAAGAGAGCATAAAGGAAGGCCGAGGAAGGCCAAGACTTACCTGCCATGACCAAACTGATCGTGTGAGGTGATGTCAAGAGCTTAAGAAACCGGCGAGCGTGCACGAGAAAAGCAATGCGAATGTTGTAAAAACATAAAGATGTAGCTGCGTATCTAGCCGATCGTTTCAGACCCCTAGGATCCCATAAAAATTAAAAATTAGTCAGCTGACCTAAACGCAATCATTAACGTAAATATTTATAAGTGTCTTCCTACAATCAACATTATTCAGACAACTCCTAAATTACTTATACGATCCAAACCCATCATCAGACTCGACCTTCAGGCATTAACTTTCCCAATTTGTAAAACTGAGTTATACACGAAATTAAATAAACTTTTACTCTGTCTCACGTGAGAAAGCGTTATATCGCCTTAGTTAGCATGTGTTAGTACGTTAATTAACTAGCCAATTTGTCGGCGGCGTTTTCATGAGGTGGATTTAAGCGCAGGTTACTTCTATAATGAAACTCAATAAGATTAATTCTGTTTTATTTGTCAAAATTCAAGAGACAGTCTAACTTTTGATATAATTTTCAGGGTTATGTAGTTTTAAGAGTAGTAATAAAGAGAAGCATGCTGTGGTACAGTTAAACTATGTTACGAGTATGATATATTAATAAAGACTGCATTTAATTTGCTGTGTGTCTTATCTTTTAGTCACTTTGTCATAAAAATCTTATTCTTAGTGTTATCCCGTTTCCCAATCCAATACGATTGGCGGGATCTGCTACCTAAGCCTAAGGACTTGACGAAGGTCTTTCTAAATATAATTCGTTTGAGGTGCGAATTTCCTCACAGCCTAGCAAGCAAGTCTAGCAAGTGATAAATATGTACAGAAATTCGAAAACACAAATTTAATGGTACATGCCAGGAATCCAAACGGGAATCAGTTGGTTATAGGCCGCTTCTTTATCCACTGAGCTATGACTGAACAAATTCCAATACTTAGTATGCTACGCAAAATATTTAGAAAACATCGCCGGATATAGTTCGCCCCCAGCTAGGACAAGGTCCATGACAGAACCTTATATCGATGGAAAGTTCCGCAATAATTTCTTGAAAGTCTCAAACTCCAACTCGACTCTCACTTTTCGTAATTAATAGCATTGGGTTTTGATTAAGCAAATAAATGATTCCGTTACGATTTTAAACATGAAAGTTTGGACTTTCGGCTCGCGGTGGCAATTAGCATGTTTCTGTGTGCCCTGAGTAATGGAAGTCAAGTGACTGACAGCCAGAGACGAGGCTTTTAACTCATTTTTACACTGAATAAATATTTAAATAACGAAACGGCTGAATGGAAAATAAAAACTCGGCCATTAACACGAATATTTATTTTTTTATAGCAATATAATATGCTTAGGAATTTCGAACAATAATGTCGTTCATAATCTTATATCTATACCTATATCTATCTTATAAGTCGACTGTATAGTTTAATGCCACGTCGGATGATAAACATACTGGCGACCCGATCTAAAGTAGTTACAGTAGCCTATGAAACTTTTCAGATGAGCTCGGTGGCTAAGACGTGAATGACGCGACTTTGACACCAACGCTCGTGGATTCGATTCCCACACAAGGCAAACATTTGTGTGCATGAACATGGATGTTTATTTGGTTTGGATGTTTTAAGAGAGGTAGGGCGCATCGAAGCAGCCCGTCTGGGGAAGTACCCGCCACCGCACAGAAAACCGCAGCCAAATAACAACTCCCTAGAGGGTTGTTGTATTCCTGCGTGTGAGTGAGGTCACCAGTAAGCTCCCAAGGAGTTGCTGTGTAAGCAGCAGAGGAGGCATCGCGCGAGTGATACTTAATACATCGCAAGCGTTAATAGGCTACGGTGCCCGGTTTACATCAGGCGGGCAGTATGCTTGTACGCGTCCCGACGTAGTATAAAAAAAAAAGTTACAAAGAGTTGCTTTGCTACCCACGCTGTTACACTGCTACTCCTCAGGAGGACCACGATCCTCTAGGGAGTTATTACTTACTTGCGATCTTCTGTATAGTGGAGGATTTCCCAAGTGGGCTGATTTTGCTGACCCCTCTGTTGAATACAATTATTGTATTAGGTTTTCGCGATTGTTACACATTGAATTAAACAATTTTTAACGGAAGTATCGCGTGTTTTATTTATTTTGTTGAACCTGACGTTCAGTCTTCCTGCGACCACGGACGCTGCAAAGCGTTCGAAACATCAGGTTCAACAAAATAAATAAAACACGCGATACTTCCGTTAAAAATTGTTTAATTCAAGACAATTATTGATATATGACAAATATGGTGACACCTCGGGGTGTGACTTGATTAATATTTGTAGAGATGTCAACTTTTAGTGTTCATGGTGCTGCCCCAAAACTGACAGATATAAAGGACTTACATGTGGCTGGAATTTAGTGGGGAATTTGCCAGCCAAATTCCCCACTAAATTCGGAGATTTATTTTGTTGGTTCGGGCATGTCTAGAGTAGGACTAAAGAATGCGAAAGTGGAAAAATGTAGAAGCATCAATCAAGATCCCCTAATACGACCAGATTAGTCAAGCTTCATCACCAGGTGATATCAGGAGCCCTAGAAATCGGCACACGCGCATGAATAGAGTTAAGAATATTGTAGAAGAGACGCTTAGTAGTAGCGGAGAGCTCGATGGCGTCGTTATGCGTGTCATTCTAACCAAACACGCAGGTTAAGCAACGCTGACCGCACGGAGGGCACGTTAAGGCGTCGGTCCCGGCTGTTGTCGATAGATGACAGTCGATAAGCTAAGACAGTGCCCTTCGGGCGGCTTGAAAATACTGGCCTCCGCCAATCTGCATTTGAGCAGGTGATGGAGTATGCTCTAAACCCCTTCGGTTGAAGAGAGACACGTATCCCTGCAGTGGGATGAGTAAGGGTTGATGTGGTAGTGATGTGGAGCCACTTAGTACTCTCTGCATACCCTACAAGGGACCTTGCATGAATAATACATAGGTAAACAAATTCGGAGATTTTAGATAGGGAGATGTTCTAAAAGTAAATATAGTTCAATTGGTAACGCAGAGAGATTCTTACCGCTAGTAACCTTTATTATTCTTGGTACTTTAGTGGTGTGTTCAGTCACCCGGACATTACACAGATATAAAAGTACATAGACTAGCGCACTTAAGCCTTTTTCGACATAAGTATCAGCGCACGGTATATAAATAGTGTCATTACAGTGAACGACGACACAAAGCTGCTATAGTTTTCACTTTATAGTTTACACTTTCATTTTCACACTTTCACACAAACTTTGCTCAGAATCATATAGTAATTTTATTACCACTAACATAACAGACGGATCCAACTCGGCTGGACAGCGTTCGGGAAACTTCGACGCATCTTCTCGTCCTTACGGGTCTTCGAACAGTGTGTGTTGCCAGTGATGACATACGGAACTGAGACGTGGCCCTTCACTGCGGGCCGTGTGGGGAAGCTCAAGGTCAAGGTGCTATGAAAAGAGATATGCTCGGGGTTTCTCTGCGTGATAGAA
Source organism: Pyralis farinalis (assembly GCA_947507595.1). Taxonomy (NCBI): domain Eukaryota; kingdom Metazoa; phylum Arthropoda; class Insecta; order Lepidoptera; family Pyralidae; genus Pyralis; species Pyralis farinalis. The sequence goes on along the minus strand of OX382261.1, from coordinate 39,385,219 downwards.
TGAGAAATGAGGATATCCACAGTAGAGCTTAGGTAACCGATATATATACCTATATGTATATATAGCCCACAGGATAAGCAAGATGAAGTGGCAATGGGCCGAAAGATTCTCGAATAGCGTCCCCGTACTGGTGCACGCAATGTGGGACGACCCCCCGCTTGATGGAGCGACAACCTCAAGAGGTTTGCAGGGAGTTGATGGATGCAGATGGCACAGGATCGAGATGTGTAGCACTCTAGCGGATAGGTCTATGTTCAGCACTGGACGAATACAGGCTGAAATGGTGAAGATAATAAACAAGCCTTTCTGATATTAAACAGTTATGCCTACGTAAGCTCGGAACACCAGCTGAAAGCTTTTCACAGTATGAGCAATAGTTTGTAACATTTTTTTGAAGTCATTTTTCCGTATATGATATAAATAAAAATACATAAAGATGATTATTTTTTTTATTTGTCCTCCTCTCCCCTCTCCCATGAGCACTTACACACGTCTTACTTTTTTAAATGGTTTTGTTGTGTATTGTATTCGTTTCTCATAGTCTTCGTTTTCCTTTTTTCCAAAGAAAAATCTCAAGAAGATTGTACACATGAAGTAAATCTAAAATTAACTCTCACGAAAACAACAAAGAAAAGCTGCCAAACACACGCAGACCCCAAATACCCTCTAAGTACATTTAACCGCGTCGCAAACACTACAATGCGCAAACTCGTCCCTCAAAAAAAATCAAATCCTTTTTTCTTCGGCCATGTTTGATGGTCCGTAATTACAGATAGACGATACACAGCCTAACACTTATCAGTAGTTAAAATCTTAAAACGAGAAACACGTAAACAAATGTTCTGAATACGTTTAATTGTCAAATGGATTTTAGAAAAAAAATTACTTCAACTTAAGAACTCAATGTCGCGTAAACTCAGTATTGTAGAAGGTTCTCACGGCTATCCGAATCAGAAGGTCCGTGTATCTAGGGATGCGGTATCGAATCAAAAGTATTCATACTCATGAGTAGTATCAGTTAAAAGTATTATAAAAATAAAAGTGTTGATCCTTTACTCGTTTTTCCCATGCATAATTTAATTTTTCATACTCACACTCCACCGTTTGGCTATATATAGTCGTCCAATAAAAGAATGGTAAATATTTCTCAGAATCTGTAATTTATTTTTAATAAATACTTTTATTAAAAATAAATATACATAAATTCAATTAATTTATAATAACATTACTTTTTTTTGTAAAATATTGAGATTTTTCTCACTGATCGGTTTTCTTGTTAGAAGCCCTAAGAAACGGCGAGCGTGCATGAAAAGATCTATGAGCTATGAATGTTAAAGAATCGAGTGAGGTATGTAAGGTCCGTGTCTTATGGCGCTCAATTCTCTCTGCCTACCCTAGTGTTCTTGTCGCACTTCACTCGCTTCCTTAACCTTTTCATTCATAGCTCTCTCCATGAACGTTTGCCGGTTGCTAGGGCTCTTGAGATCACTTTCTGATAACATATGACCAATTTAGTCGTGATGAATGACCTTCCTTCCAGGAGTAGCCTTTCTGAAGTATCCAGAAGATTTATCCATCCTCTCCCATGTCGCTCAGCTAGATAAAGACAGAAACATAACTTTGGCAATAATCAATGTTTTCGATAATTCATTATTAAATACTTTGACTACCTACCTACAGCACAAATTACGTACTATCTGTATATATATATATATAACATTTTTTCTCTTTCAACAAAGAGTTATAAATTGGGCATAGATTATAAAGTTAAATTTTGCAAAAACACCACTAGGTAGCGCTAGCATGACATCAGTACTATTAGAAACCATACCATACGATAGTTACTTAAAAGTATTAATTACCAGAAAAGTATCGATTACAAAAGTATTGGTGTCGGTAGTAAAAGTACATCGATACTTTTCCCTATTGCTACGTGTACCACAGTACTACACGTGCGATTTGCCCGGAGACTACTATAACAAAAGTGTTGAGCACACCAACTTACATACACAATTTTTTATCAAGGACGAATAGGGAATTAACAGAGGAGTAAGTGAGTTTACTGCATAGTGGTCAGACTGTGGCGTGGTCCCTTGCGAGTGTTCACAAAGAGATCGTAGTCACGATAACAATTCACTTATTACAAAATTTTTGTTACCTTCGTTGGGACGCGATCGGGCCGATTTACTTACTCTGTCTCTAGGGGGGAGAAAGTTTCATATAACATTTTGTCCTGTTCTTTTAATTTCTGCCTTTGATTGTACTTCAAAGGGATATATATTTTTGTTGAGTATCGTTTATCAATGCTTGTTTGTTCTTATAGATTATTCCTGCGTTTGATTCATTAGTTACACAAATATCAAGACTTAAAAAATTGACAACGTGGATTGATTGATTTCGATGATACAGTTAAAAATAACTATTCATATTATTTAAATCGCAATTAGTAATAACTGACTCACCTACCATGACTGAATTGGTCATGCGTGTTAAAGAAGTAAACCAATAAGTCGACAAGTACCGCGTCATTGCTCCATGAACTAGCGAATAAGAGCTGCACATTCTGCTTTGCCCCCGAACCGTAGCAGTGAAACGTAATATCAATCTCATCGGCTCTCCATAGGTTAATTCCTTCATTAATTTAAGCAAGGGACTTTGGCCTGAAGATGTAATAGTAGTAAAAGATAAAAAAAAAACGTTAAAAGGTAAGGAAATATAATCTTATTGTATCTTATTCAATTCTCTTATTTTACTTTTTTCCTTTCTTTAATCTACTAGCATTTCAGAAATGACCATTCGCGAAGAAGAAATGCCGAAAGAAACTTATATGCCAATATAGGTCTTTGTCAATTAGATAGTACAAAAAAAAATCACATAAGCATAATGGTACAGTAATAATACCAAATGGTAGAATTAAAGATTATTAAGGACAGGTAGCCTGTGCTGAATTATTTCCAGATATCTTTGTCAGTTACATATTTCATCAATTCTATAATAAGCCCTTCTATAGAGAGTATTTTTAATGTGCTTTTTGAATACATTGTCAGGAAGGGACAGAACTGTTTCGGGCAACTTATTATAAAATCGAATACAATTTACAAGAAAAGATCTACCAGTCCTAGCAAGCCGATGTACGCATACACAACTTATTTCTACTTTTAAGTTTTTCACTGAAGTTTGAAAGCGAAATGTAATTGTGTTACGTAAACACTTGTGACATAAAAATATTAGATTTGTTTAATCGTACTTGTTTCATCAGAAAAAAATATAAGAACCTAAAAAGGATATGTAATAAGATTCCTATATCTTGTCTGATCAAAGTTCCTTTATTTATCAACCTACATCAAAGCAAGGAATTAAAGAAAATATCCGTAGATTCTCCAAGCCTCGAACCGCAAGTCGCGAAAACAAACAAAGCTCCGGAGGAATTCGAGTCTCTGCGTCAAAACATAACCAAACATTTAGCAACGTGATACGTTTAAGGGAAGTTTCAGATCTGCTTACAATGTTTACTGACAACGATGTACGAATAGTTAGTTCTCTTTCGTAGAACTAGCATGGAGTGAGCTCTGATGGTTTTTGGAATAGTGAGTCATGTAGAAATTCTATGGGGAACGAATGACTTGGCTCTCAAAGTCAACACGCTGAGAAACACTTTGATACAGCTTTGTAACACAACTTTGACAACGGTCGTGAGTTCGATTCTCGCACAGAAGAAACATGTGCGTGCATGAACGTGCCTATTTTTCGGTTGGTAGATACCAACCATTACATATACCAGAACCTAGTATTTTACGCCTTCTCCTTGTTTAGTCTAATCAACATGCCAGTAATGTAAATTACACACACACACACACACACACACAAAAGAGCCACACTTCTTGTTTCCAGCACAAGGATGCATTCATAGAAAACGGTAACCAATTTATACATTAGATGAGTCGTATGGTCGTGTACCTCTCGACATTGCATACACAAAAAAAGATTGGCATTGTTTTAAGTATATATTTATTATTCATTTTTGTTTTGTTTTATTGTTTATTTTTCTACAAAAAAAAGTAAAACTTAAGGCAATGCGAATCGAATCGAAACGTTACGTAATTACTTAGAAAGCATGCTCTAAAAACTACCGATACCAAACATTTCTTTCTTTCTATGATCAATGGCGCCGTCCTCCATACAATGTTGATCAAATATTTGCCCGGAGAGTCCGGTTAATCCTCTCCGCAGGCAAGTTCCTATCTTCAAATTGCGCTATTGTTCTAGATGCTGCCTTTTGAACGTCTGCACCCATTTTTAATTCTACGAATTGTTTTGTTTACTAGTTAGAGTTCTGTATCCAAAAAGAAAAACGGGAATCCGCTTTAGAATTTTTTTATTTCAGTTGATAAAGGTATGTAAAATTTACAGGACAAATTAAGTGATATTTCCAACTAGCAACCCTTTTCGTCTAAAACCTTTTAGAAATAAACTTTATTACTCGGTTCAAGGTAGTACACTGTGAGAGTCCCTACTCGTAAGCTTAAGTTTTCAATTAGGTAGCCATGGTGGAGTCACTAATGTGTAAAGATTGTGTCAGATTTGGGTGAAGTTTGGATCAGAATTAGGTCCGGTTTGGGTCAGGTTTGGATCAGATATGATTCAATTTTAAAGCAAGTTAGGGTCACTAATGTGTCAAGTTTAGGTCATGTATAATTAGGTCATATTGGGTCACCTTGGGGTTTGGTTTTGGTCAAGGTTGGATCAGGTTTAAGTCTGGCTTTGGGTTGCGGTCCTACTACTTACTACATTGTAAAAATATAAAGAGTATATATTTTTTCTTATATGATTTATAACGACTTCCTTTGCGGCCAACTACAATGTTATGATATACTTCAATTGGCATTTCCTATCCCGTGTCACAGTATAGAACTTGTCTGTTGAGTTCAAACATGGTCGGAGCAAGCTCACTGTTGATTTGCGTGGAGGACATTCTTCTACACAATTCTGTTTTGATTTCCTAAAAACTATTAGTGTTACCTATATAATCCACGATTGCTATAAATTATGTTACGTAACGATGTACCCAGTTACGAAACTCAACCGCTAGAATACTAAACTGACTTGTATGCACTAAAACTAAGTTTACCTCGTTATCTCTCCGAAGTTGCAATAAGTAAGTGCTTTAAGTTAACCATGATGACGAGATAAAGTACCTATAACTTACATCGTTATAACGGCTTGTGATTCTGAAGTGATATTGGTAAGGGTGAATCTCCAAATGTCATAGTTATTAAGTTTCCATTGGCTACAACCTTGGCTGGTATACTGGCTATGCATATGTTTTAGTACTGGGTGATTTTTTTTTTGTAAAAACGCATTTGCAAGACGTCGCCACCGAACGGCGCAGTGGTTAGTAACGCTACTTTGACACCAATGCTCGTAGATTCGATTCCCACACACGACAAATATTTGTGTTGTTTTGACAAACAATAGTTACTTTAACATTAAGGCAAGGGTTGATTCTCATGCATGACAAACATTTGTGTGTATGTAAGTCTGTTTGTCTTGGTCTGGCTTTTCTTTTTAAATAGGTAAGGCACATGAAAGCAGGCCGTCTGGGGATGGAAGTACCTCCACAGAAAACCACAGCCAAATAACAACTCTTTGGTGGATTGTAGTGTTCTTGCGAGTGAGTGAGGTCACTAGTAAGCTCTTAAGAAGTTGCTCTGTTAGCAGCAGAGGCATCGAGCGAATCATAATTAAATTGCGATTAATATGTAGGTTGCGGTAACCGCTTTACATCAGGTGCAACGTATGCTATCGTAGTTATACAAAAAAACGCTATGTGGCCATCGGGTAAACTAAGACAAATCTAATGAGACCAAACTATGTAAAATGATATATCGTGATCAATTAACGAATCTTTAACTGTCGAGCTCATTGGCGCAATGGTTAATAACTCTGCTTTGGCACCAACGCTCATGGGTTCGAATCCCGCACAGGACAAACATTTGCGTCTATAAACATGTCTGTTTGTCTTGGACTGGGTGTTTTTTATGTATCATAAGTGGTTATTCACACAAAAAAAATGCATTTCTGTATGTTTATCAGTTGTCTAGTACCCAAATACGAGCTTCGGTTATTTTGGGGCTGAATGAAACTGTAATTTGTACGACGCCAAAAAAAAAAAAATTACACCGCCTCCGTCAGACCAATTCTACTGTATCATGTAATCCATGACACAATAGAAACGGTTTCAGTTTTATTAATATCTATCTATAACTTCACGCCAAATTCCTTACGGGGTAGGCAGAGAGAACCGAACGTGACTCAATCCTTACATATCTCACTCGCTTCTTTAAAATTCATTGCTCTTCTCATGCACGCTCGCCGGTTTCTAGGGCTCCTGACATCACCTTCTGAAAGAACTCGATCAATTTGGTCATGGTAGGTAAGTCTTGGCCTTTCCCGGCTCCTACATCCTTTCACTTTTGCATTGTATATCTGCTTCATCACTCTTTCATTAATATATTTTTTATATTAATATATTAATTATTAATTTTTTTATGAATATATTTTGTATATTCTTTTTTTATATTTTAGTGTTTTAATATTAGTTGATAAACCATGCTTAATTACCTATATTGGCAAGTTCTTTCGGCATTTCTTTTTCGCCAATGGTCATTTCCGAAATGCTAGTAGATTAAAAAAACCGGCCAAGTGCGAGTCGGGCTCGCGCACGAGCGGTTCCGTACCATTATCTATAAAAACAGCAGTGCGTTTATTGTATGGGAGCCCCCTTAAATATTTATTTATTCTGTTTTGTAATATTTATTGCTATAGCGGCAACAGAAATAATACATCTGTGAAAATTTCAACCGTCTAACTATCACGGTTCATGAGATACAGCCTGGTGACAGACGGACGGACGGACGGACAGACAGCGGAGTCTCAGTAATAGGGTCCGTTTTACCCTTTGGGTACGGAACCCTAAAAAAAGGAAAAATAAGAGAATTAAATAAGATACAATATTTTTTAACGGAAATATCGCGTATTATATTTATTTTGTTGAAACTGACGTTTCGAACGCTTTGCAGAAAAGCGTAAATAAAAAATACGCGATATTTCCGTTAAAAATTGTTTAATTCAATGTATAACAATCGCGCGAACCTAAGACAATACTAAGATACAATAAGATTATATTTCAAAAAATGTAAGAACTGTCTAAATGCCTGCGAGGGCCCAATGGCAAATAAATATTTTTTTACTTTATCTTTCAGTTTAACATCAACCAGGCGAACTAAAGCTACTTAGTCTTAAAGATATTTGCTTCGAAATCCAATCGCAATACGAAAGATATATGGGTCCATATATCATGGAAGGCCCCGGGGAGAGATCGCAGCCGCTCGATATGGATCCCGGAGCTGATGGTTATCGCTGTAGTTTCAAGTTTAGTTTCACCTGCTGAATTTTAATTGCGGATAGCTTTCGATTGCTTCCTAAGTTTTCATCGCGGCTCTGTTGTTGTTCATTCGGCGATTTTGCCAATATTCTGGTTGAAAAGTACACTTTCGTTTCGTTATATGTGGTATAACAGTTAATGTGACTATCTATTGGCACCCGATACCGAGTGATCAACAATAATAATAACGAATTTATTTTCATAATATAGGTATATGATTGATAATTGGATTGATTTTCATGCATGACAAACATTTATGTGTATGAACAAGTCTGTTTGTCTTGGTCTGGGTGTTTTTAGAAGTGGTAAGGCACATCGAAGCAGCCCGTCTGGGGATGAAAGTACTTCCACCTCACAGAAATTCGCAGCCAAATAACAATTCTCTGGAGGATTGTAGTGTTCCTGAGAGTGAGTAGGGTCACCAGTAAGCCCTTAAGAAGTTGCTCCGTATATATATGTGGGAATGTAATTAAAAAGTGTTTTTTTTCAACTCAACTCTTATTTATATATTTTTAATGCCGCGCACATTGTTTCACCGTTTCCATCTTCTTTCCCAGTCCTCCGTCCCTCTCTCACATCTCCCCTCTCTCTCTATATCCGCTACGTTCCTTTCCTCGCATACCACGCTACATTCCATTTCCCACACTCGGCCGTCCTGCTACAATGTCTGTCCTCAGACATCCTTCTGCATTCATGATATTACATTATAGCACAATGAAAAAAAAGATTACACAAGAGTAATTTGTAAGTACAACCATTTCGGTGTGCTACCAGCACCTTATTAACATTCTTTTTACACAGTATAGATACACACTTAAGTTTCAAATTAAACTTATGAGAAAAACAAAGACAGTAGATAATAACAATACTAGGAAATCTACTATTACTCTCAACCTATGATAATGAAGGAAGTACCAGGTAAGTACCAACATAATGTAAACATGAGTCATAAATCATCTTTCATTCTTCATCAGATTCATACTTACCCGTTATGAACTTAGTTCACCTTCTGCAGGCCATCGTTTCATGTGGTCGGCGGAGCTTGACGTTCTATTTGGCCCCTCAGTAGCCATATCAATTTTTTCCATGTCATAGCGGTCGTTTCTCTTAACCTTTACAATCTTGTAGGGGCCTAAATATTTACCCTTCAGCTTAAGGCCTGGGCCAAATTGTGTTCTCTTTACAGCCACAGTGTCTCCAATTTTGTACTGGGTACTAATCTTCCTTTTCCTATTAAAACCTTTAGTGTTCTCTTCTTGAATTTTAAATATCTGTTCTTTCGCCTGTCTTCTAAGATCTTCCCTACCTTCACAAAAAGCCTGTACATATTCTTCTTGCAGTAACTCTTGTAATTTTATGTCTTCTTTCACTTTCATTTTTATGCCCACCAGTAGTTCAAAGGGCGTACAGTTTATACTTCTCTGAAAAGTGCTATTTATAGCCATCTGTACTCTGCTTATGTGCTTGTACCAAAGGCCGGAATTCTCTATACATAGCTTCGTAAGCAGTGGTATTATAATGTTATGGATCCTCTCAACCTGTCCATTGCCTCGTGGAACTCCAGTCGTAATGGTCACATGTAGAATGTTCTGCTCCTTGCAGTACTCCGCAAACTCATTGCTAGTGAAAGCAGTGCCTTTATCGGTGACAATTCTTCGTGGGTTTCCAAATGTCTGCTGATGAATACTCAATTTGTTCAAGGTCTCCCTGCTTGATGTGCTCTTCGTTGGAAATAGCCAGACAAACTTTGTAAAAGCATCCACCACTGTCAGTATATGATTATACTGCTTGCTAGTTTGGGTTAAGGGGCCCACGTGATCCAGATGAATAGTATCCAATGGAATGCCCCCCTTCTCAATAGGATGGAGAAACCCTTCTTGTTTCCCTTCCTTCTTCGTGGCTAATAAGCATGGAATGCATGCCACAACAAAATCTTCTATTTTACTATCTAAACCTTTTATATAATAATCTCTTTCTATAACTTCTTTCATCTTTCTCTTGGAAAAATGTCCATTACTATGGACTCTTTTCAATACTTCTTTTTCCATAGTTTTAGGTATAACCAGTTGCTTCTTATCACCTTTATATAGTATTCCATTTTCAGTCCAGAAATCTTTGTATGTCTTTTCCTCTAGAATCTCTTTTATGGCTTTCAGCCCTTCATCCTGGTCTTGCGCCTGTTTCACCTGCTCGTGTAGCGTCATTACTCCGACAAAAGGATGACGGCTGAGAGCGTCAACATGTTTCATTTTGGTACCACCTCGATGTACAATTTCAAAATCATAATCGTTAAGAAATAGTACCCACCGGGCTATCTTGGCTGATAAGTCCTTCTTCTTTAATGTTAGCTCAAATGCCTTACAGTCCGTCACTATTTTAAAACGTATACCAAATAAATACTGGTGAAACTTTTTAACGCCTTCAATGATAGCAGTTGCCTCTAATTCGTAGCTCGAGTACTTGGCTTGGGTATCATTTGTCTTACGACTCATGTAATGAACTGGATGGAGTCCTGTATCTAGATGGTATTGCATGAGTATAGCCGAATAACCTATACTAGAGGCATCAGTGTGTAACTCCGTCTGCAAATTTGGGTTGAAAATCTTTAACACCGGGCTAGATGCCAAACTTTCCTTCAAAGATTGAAAAGCTCGTTTTTGTTCATCTTGAAATATAAATTCTCTCTCCTTTCTTAACAAATCTGTAAGCGGCTTTGCAATCACTGCATAATTTGCAATGTATTTTCTGAAATAGGATGTCAGTCCAATAAAACTGTGTAACTGATGGATATCTCGTGGTTCTGGGTACTTACGGACAGCATCTGTTTTCTCTGAACAGGGTTTTATGTATCCATTACTCACCACATGTCCTAAGTATTCAATTTCTCTTTTTATTAAGTCGGCTTTCTTCCAGTTTATCCTTAAGCCATACTCTGAGGACACTTTCAGCACAAGTTGAAGTCGTTCAACTGCTTGTTCTTCATCTCTGGCTGTAATTACAATGTCGTCAATGAAAATCATCATAATGCCTTGGGAAATCAGATCTCTGAAGATAATGCTTACATATCGCATGAAAAACTTCGGACAGATGGACAAACCAAAAGGAGCTCTGCGGAACTCAAATTGACCATGGTGTGTTACAAATGATGTGTATGGGATTGATTCCTCGGAAACCTTCAGATGAAAGAAGCCATTTTTCAGATCTAGAACACTGAATACCTTGGCATCGCACAGCTTATCAATCATATCATCAATTACCGGCAAGGGAAATTCATCCTTAATAATCTTTTTATTCAAACTTCTATAGTCTACACACACTCGGAATGAGCCATCTTTTTTCTTCACTAAAACTAAGGGACTTGAGTATTCAGAAAAACTCACCTGGACAATGCCTTCATCCATCCACTCCTTTACCTGCTTTTCCACTATTTTCTGTTCAGCTAAAGCCAATCGTCGTGGTCTCTGTGCTACTGGCACATCATCTTTAAGAACTATCTTCAGCTGAATGGGCGCTTCCTTCTGTTGAATTGGATTATAACTTTTGATGCACTGTATAACTTTTTCTTTTATTATGGGGTCTAAAATATGATCCACGTCAACTGGGGAGCCTGAAAAACAACACAGTTTAGACATCCAGTCATCCCTTTCAGACAAAAACCTTACCTTGTACCCATTCATTATCATGGTTATTTTTTGTAACAACTCTTGACCTAAAATCATGTTAAACGGCATAACGTCTTTATCTACTATGTGAAATAGCACGCTGTGATAGTATTTTCCGTCGATGGTAAGATTCACGAACACTTTTCCTAACGAATTCACCTTAGTACGTCCAAGTCCAGATAAACACAAGTTGTCGTCATATTTTTCTACTCGAAGCGCGGCGAAACACTCGTACGTCATCAGGTTGAAGTCGCTGCCTGAGTCAATCAATGCGTTTACTTCAAAATCTTGAATTTTCACCATAATCATCGGCTTTGTTGTAGATATTCTCTGTTTGTTTACATTGTTTTCGACTTGCATCACCTCGGCACATCTGTTTGACGGTTGGCTGTCACGAACGTCACTTCTGTCACTCGTATCCGCCGTAGTGAAGTTCGTAGTGCGCTGTTTTACCGACTGCGTTTGCGGCCGAGTACTACTAGAGCCCCCTGCTGGCGATCCGGTTGAAACTCTCACATGTTGTTTTACCGACGATACGCCGCCCGCGACTTCCGTACAATGGCTGCCGATATGACCAAACTTATTACACCGAAAACACTTCAATCCATTTTGACACTCATTCGCCTTATGATTTAAATCACCACAGTTGTAACATCTCTGTTTTCTGCTGACTACTCTCTGATTTTCACTATTCGTCTTTCTCTCTTCCGTCTTTGATTTGTTTTTCATTTTTTCGTATAAAGATAGTTTCTCCTTTAGTACGGGATAATTTGTAGCTCCATACAAAATCGACTTGTTCGGTTCGTAGTCGCAAATTCCGTCGATTATATACTGTACCGATACATAATCCGGAAACTTAGCCCTGCGGCCCAATTCCTTCATTACGAGCATATACTCGTAATAGGATTCGTTTTGTCTTTTCCTGCGAGACGTCATAATTTCGTGCATCTCTTTCGTGTTTACTGCATCCGGAAATTCTTTTTGTATAGCCGTCTTCAGTTCATCGTAACTCTTGAATGTTTTCTCACTTTTTAGCCACAACGCCGCCGTGCCCACCAAAGATCTACGAGCAAAAATGAGTTTTTGCTGTGGTGTCCAGTTGAATATTTCAGCGTTATCCTCTAAATCTTGAGCCCATTTAGTACTTGACACCGTCTTGTCGTCACCGCTAAACTTCGTAATTCCATCAAGGAATAAAGCTGCCATCGTCGTAGGTTCGGTAGCCTTGTTTTCGTCTTCTGAAGTCATGATCGTCGTTGTACGTCTTCCAAATTGAAAAAATAATTCGTCGTTGCCTGGGTTGCATGCGACGCCAGCACGTGGTCGATCGGCACACCGTCGTTTGCGTAGAATCTCTCGAAATACGTCGTAGCACTGTTTAATTACTATCCCGGACGAGCCCCCAAAATGTGGGAATGTAATTAAAAAGTGTTTTTTTTCAACTCAACTCTTATTTATATATTTTTAATGCCGCGCACATTGTTTCACCGTTTCCATCTTCTTTCCCAGTCCTCCGTCCCTCTCTCACATCTCCCCTCTCTCTCTATATCCGCTACGTTCCTTTCCTCGCATACCACGCTACATTCCATTTCCCACATATATATGTAATACGAAAACAATGTATCTGAAAGCACAGGTTATATTGTCAATATTTAGTGGTGGTTAGATAATCAATTCAGGAAATGACGATACGATATACGATCACACTCAGTCCACGATAACTTTTGGCGAGCTCAGTACAAAACCAGTTGAGAATGCGCAAGCTTGCATTGCCAGAGGAACACCTGGCTCGTCAATTACATAACAATTCATTTTTTTTTTAATTTATCGGCTATTTTGACCATGTTCCTTAAGAGATAGCAACGGTGTTCCTGAACATTCCTATTCTACTTTTTTATACTGAATCCGAGTCTGAAGTCAAATTCGAATATTCGAAAAAAACGCACACACAGACAAAGGCACAGTCAAACATAGATTTCATATAGGAAGGGTGTTCCTGAAAATACAAAAGAAATAATAATCTTTATTTCCTCTTCTTGGTTTCTTATTATTAAAACTCAGTCGCTGGAATCTCCCGTTAAGCATTTGATTATGCTTGTGTTAGGGGACTCCGTTCCTTAAAGTGGCACCGACGAACGTGGGTTCGATTCCCTCACAGGACAAAGTTTGCAAGAACATGTCTGTTTAGTTGGTCTGGATAGTTTAAGAGACGTAGAGCGGGTTAAGCAAATTCAAAATATCTACACACATCAAAAGTGTCTAGGGATCAAGCATTTTTATGCGGATTTCTTGAGATTGAGATGTGGCTTTGTAATAAATTTATATTTTGTAAATTTATATGGATCCTTTTTGGTGCATTTCATAATTTGAAACAGGAACTGTCAATCAAATTCAAAAAAAAGATGAAAATCAGCTGTCAATATTTTCCCTATAAAAACATACAACGCATTGAAGACATTATTAGTGCTACTGTTTCCCTACTACTGATTAAAACCAACGTTATTATGGAGCGGCGACGTCATTTAAGCAGGGAAGAAATGCTCAGAGCCGTGGGAATGATAGAAGCTGGTTCCCGGCAACGTACTGTGGCTTTAGCTCTGGATACAAGTCGAGAGTGTTATCAGTCGACTTTGAACACGTTACCGAAGCACTGGTACCGTGGCTAAGCACCATGGAGGACGGTATCGCTGCACCACACGGAGACAAGACCGATACATTCAAATCACAACTCGAAGAGCTCCAACAATAACCGCCATGATGTTAGCCGTGACGCTTCATCACTCTTCAGGGAACTTAATTAGCGACCAAACAGTCAGAAACCGCTTGCATGAAGTGAACCTTCATTCCCGAAGACCGCTAAGGGTACCACCTATAGCAATGCACAATCGTAGGATTCGATATCAATGGGCTCTTGAACACAGAAATTGGGCAGAAGAACAATGGCGTTTCGTGTGCTTTTCTGATGAGTCTCGTTTTGGTATGAGACCGGATACAAGACGTATACGACACTGGAGAACCCCTGGACGCCAACAGCGATTAAAATCCTGCCAGGAAGTCCATCCTTATAGTGGTGGAACCATCATGGTATGGGCGGGTATTTGGATCGGCAGAAGAACTGAGTTGATTTGGATCAGAGGCAACCTCAACGCTCAAATTTATGCTGAGACGATTGTATCAGACGTCATCGTTCCTCTACAAGTGCAAATCGGTCCCTTATTTCAGTTAATGCATGATAATGCACGACCGCACACCGCAAGAGTTGTAAGACAGACTCTCGCCGCAGCTAACATCAATGTCATGCCCTGGCCTGCTCAGTCGCCAGACTTGAACCCGATTGAGCATGCATGGGATATGCTACAGAGAAGAGCTCTGCCGAATATGGAGGGTATCCAGTCGCAAGAAGACCTTTTTTTGTTGTTGCAACGAACATGGGCGGCCATTCCACAGCGTGATTTGGATGAACTCATTTTGAGTATGCCAAACCGATGTTCTTGTGTTGTTAGTGTTTGCGGTAGAAACACGGATTATTAATTGTTTAAGTTACCCAATAAAATTTTAAAGAAAACTGTTATTTCAGTCTTTTTTTCGAACTTTAATGTTAGTGGTTCAAATGTCAAAAATCCCTTTATTATGAAAATGGTTTATCGTTACTGTAGACAAACGAAAACACTTTATTTGATGAATCCTTAAAGAAAATTTTAATTAATATCAATCAGGAGAAAAGTTATTGCAAAAATATATGTTGATCCCTAGACACTTTTGATGTGTGTATATAATAAAGTCAAAGTCAAAGTCAAAATCTTTTTATTCCGTAAAAATGGCTACATTTGTTTGGAATCGTCACAATTTTTTCCCTACCGTGCAGTTCATGACTAGGTGAGCACTGATACTGCCAAAAAAACTCAGGCATCCCTCTTTTGGTATCCAAACAAATTTACATAATTTATTAATTACATTATAATTGGATCGACTCACTCCCAGGCATTTTATCATTAATATAGTCAGATACTTTATAATATGCCCTGCTACACAATTTGGCTTTAATAGTAGTTTTAAATTTGTTTATTGACAATTCTCTTATATTGTTGGGAAGTTTGTTATAGAACCGTATACATTGCCCCATAAAAGAATTACTTATTTTGTGGAAACGGCTTGCATGTAACACAAGATTATGCTTATATCTAGTATTTAAAAAATAGGTATTATATTTTATATTGACGAGCTCGGTGGTGCAGTGGTGGAACACGCTGTTACGCTACTTTGACACCAACGCTCGTGGGTTCGATTCCCACACAGTACAAACATTTGTGTGCAAGAACATGTCTGTTTGTCTTGATCTGGGTATTTTCTATGTATAATAAGTATGTTTTTATAAAAAAAATGTATTTACGTATTCAATTATTTTATCTTATATTTGGGGGTCATGTGCCAGAAGCGTGCTCGTTCGCGACCCCTGCCAATCAGTCGATTGCAATTCTGGACCAAGAGCGCACCGACGTGCGGATTAGGGCGTCCCCCGTAGGCGACGCGCACCGATCCGCCCCCGTCGGTGCGAATACAGCTGCATGCGGCGGTGGGGGCCGCCACCCACCACGCAGCGCCAATTCCGGCGGGACGAGGGGAGCCGAGTGCCGCATAGGCACGTGGAATGTGAGAGGTGGATTGAAAGATAAGACGAATGAACTGATAGACGTAATGAATGATAGACGTTTGGATGCTTTATGTGTGACAGAGACTAAGCGCAAGGGGAGCGACACCGATGATCTGCCCGGTGGTATGATGGCCCTATGGTCTGGGGTAGACCGTGACGATCATGCCAGTGCTGGTGTAGGTGTCGTACTCTCCTCTCGCTTAGCCACTGGTGTAAGAGATTACTGTTTGGTAGGGCCTAGACTTCTCTGGGTTCGTATTAAACTGGGCATCACGCGAGTATTTTTGGTTGCAGCATACGCTCCCGTAAGCTCAGCGTGTGCTCAAGAACTGGAGAAGTTTTGGGAGTCTGTGAGGGATGTTCTGGACTTAGTTGAAGGGAACGAAAGAGTGATTATGTGTGGAGACTTGAATCTGGGACTGGGAATTTGCAAAAGGGTTGGGACCAAGCGATACAGCTATGAAGCTGTTCTTGGTCCGTATGGAGATAAGAGAGTGAACGAAGCAGGTAAGTCTATACTAGATTTATGTATGGAACGAGGCCTCCTCGTGTCGAATACTTTATTTCATCATAAGGATATTCACACGTATACATGGAGAAGAAATGATCAAAAAAGTGTGATTGATTTGATTTTAATAGATAGACGTCTCCGAAATGTTTTAATGGATACAAGAGCCTTTAGAGGCCCCACTCTTGAGACGGACCACTACCTGGTGGTAAGCCGGTTTGTGGGCCTTTTTAGGAAGTGGAGGCACTGGCGAGTGCGTATCCCTTTCGGAGATCATGAAAGGATAATGAGCGAAAAATTGCAAGATGAAAGTGTAAGGAGAATGTATGTGCATCTGGTAAGTGAGAGACTTGCAAATGCAAGCCTCTCCGACTCAGATGTGGATGATTGTTGGAAAGTTTTGAAAGAAAGTATGGTGAATAGTGCAAAAGAAGCTTGTGGATGCGCAAAGAGACGTAAAACAGCGAAAGGAGATGCCTGGTGGGATGCGGAGGTTGAATCCTCCGTAGCAAGAAAGAGGAAAGCGTGGCTGGATTACGTATCATCTTTGCCTTTAAATGAAAATATGAGAGAAAAGAAGAAAGAAATGTACCGTCTATGCAAGAATGAAACCAAGGCTTTAGTGAAAGAGAAGCGTGAAAGACAAATTATGAATGAGGAAGAGAGGCTGACGAAAAACTTCGAGGCAAATACCAAACTCTTTTGGAGAGAGGTAAAGAAGTCTCGGAGTGGTTCGTCGGCATCCAGAATGGATAAGATAAAGTCTAAAGCTGGTGTCATTCTTGCCAACACTCAGGAAGTGTTAGAACGGTGGAGTGAATATTTTGAGGAAATGTATGAGTATGCCTCGGACGCTGGCAATGAGAGTGAGTCGGATGCTTACTCCACGTTGACGGCGTCCGACGAAGGCATAACTATGGATGAGATCGAATGGTCGATACGAAGCTTGAAAAATGGAAAATCAGCGGGAATTGATCTGATCACAGCTGAGATGATCAAATTAGGTGGCACTTACGTCCGGGACGCCTTCTGGTACCTATGCAACCTATGCTGGAGAACTGGAAGGGTCCCAATGGACTGGAGACGCGCAGTCATCGTGCCCTTGTATAAAGGCAAGGGATCACGCATGGACTGCGCCAACTATAGGGCCATCAGTTTGATCAGCTTAGCAGCAAAAGTATATGGAAAGGTGATTGAAAGGAGAATGAGGGTGAAATCCGATGAAATGCTGTGGGACGCACAAGGAGGTTTCCGAAATGGAAGGGGATGTACGGATCAAGTTTTCTCGCTCCGCAATATCGTAGAGAAGCATCTGGCCATAGACCGGAAGGTTTTCTGCGGTTTTGTGGATCTTGAGAAAGCCTTTGATAGGGTTGTGCGAAAGGAACTGTGGGACATATTGCCGAGATATGGGATTGACGGTTCACTGCTCCGTGCTGTGCAGTCCACTTACAAGGATTGCTCAGCATGTGTGCGGATAGACGGTGGCATGTCACCCTGGTTTGATGTCAAAATTGGTGTCAAACAGGGTTGCATGCTATCTGCTAGGCTGTTTATCCTGTATCTCGATAGTTGTCTGCAGAGAATAAGGTCAACGAATGTGGGATTGCGCATGGGTGACCAAGTGGTGAACTGTCTGCTGTATGCAGACGATGCCGTGCTATTAGCAGATACACCATCTAAACTGCAAACACTGGTCACAGCGATGAAAGACGACTGTATGGAGAAAGGCTTACAACTGAATGCGAAGAAAACAAAGATAATGGTATTTGAAAGAGAAGAATCCAGAACTAATGTAAGGATTACGATTGATGATGAAGTATTGGAACAAGTGGATGAGTTTGTATATCTTGGATCCGCTTTCAGCAGGGATGGAAGGTACACCGCAGATGTGGAAAGACGAGTGAGTGCTGGGAATAGTGTGAATGGAGCGTTGGGAAAACTTCTTGGCAGTAAAATCCTGAGCCAGAAGGCACAACTCGCTATACACAATGCAGTGTTGGTCCCAACGCTAACTTATGGAAGCGAGAGTTGGGTATGGCAGAAAGAGCATGAAAGTAGAATAAACGCGGTTGAAATGCGAGCGCTGCGCAAAATTTGTGGCGTAAGGCTCGTAGACCGTATTCGCAATGATGATGTTAGAAATAGAGTTGGTCTGAAAGAGAGCGTCGGTGTTAAAATAAGAAGAGGCATGCTCCGATGGTTCGGGCATGTAGAAAGAATGCAAGATGAAAGAATGACGAAGCAGATATACAATGCAAAAGTGGAAGGATGTAGGAGCCGGGGAAGGCCAAGACTTACCTACCATGACCAAATTGGTCATGTTCTATCAGAAGGTGATGTCAGGAGCCCTAGAAACCGGCGTGCGTGCATGAGAAGAGCAATGAATGTTAAAGAAGCGAGTGAGATATGTAAGGATCGAGTCACGTGGCGCTCGGTTCTCTCTGCCTACCCCGCAAGGGATTTGGCGTGAAGTTATAGATAGATAGATAGAATTATTTTATCAGTTGTCTAGTACCCATAACACAAGCATCGCTTACTTTGGGGCTAGGTGGCGCTGTGTAATTTGTCCGACAATATTTATTTATTTTTATTGATTATTTATTTATATTACAAGTGCCAAGCTCGTGGAGTTCATCAAAAAAATTTACACCTTTTGTAAACACACAGAAAATCGCAGCTAAATAACAACTCCCTAGAGGGTTGCTGTGTTCCTGCGTGTGAGTGAGGTCACCAGTAAGCTCCCATGGAATTGTGCGAGTGATAATTAATATATCGCAAGCATTAATAGGTTACGGTACCCGCTTTACATCAGGTGGGTCGTATGCTTGTATGCCTCCCGACGTAGTATAAGTAAAAACAGTAATGAAGCCAATGTTAAGCAAAAATAGGCAATGACAATTTCGGTTTAACCATTTCTTACAACAAAAAGCTAAGTGTGGCCCTCATTTTGTTTTTATTAATAACGCTGAATTTAAGACCAATTACAAAAAACGCTCAATACAGGCACTGAAGAACCATATTTATGTTTAGGATGTAGAATTATTCATAATTTTGATTATTGCTATAAGGGGCCACAATAAGCAATAATTAAAAGTTTGGTTACTTGTACATACTCGTAGATAATAAATACAGAATATGTTTTAAAAAACCATAAATATGGTTCTACAGTGCCTGTATTGAGCGTTTTTGTAATTGGTCTTAAATTCAGCGTTATTAGTAAAAACAAAATGAGAGCGCCACTTACCTTTATGCGACCTCTTAAGTCATTAAATTTAAGAGGTAGGAACTTGTGTTAGTATACGTTGGTATACAACGGCAAGCTAGTAAAGTATCTTCAATAGTTGATATCAATCTCAGTGTACTGAACCTCAGAAATATAAATAGCAAACGATGGGATCCGCGATAACAGCAAGATCATTTCAGTCGTAATTATTTGAATACTGAATTTATCCAGCGTTCATATCTCAAGCCCTGCCATATCATTATTCATGCAACCCCAGACAAGCACTCTACATCCGTAAAACAGCCGGAAGTAGGACTTCTCTGAGCGATATGCCTCCAGGGACACTTCCACGATAAATTGTTCCCATTTATATGTTTGCCGCCTGCGTTACGATCTAGTTTTTAAGTTTTAAAAGTGGACTTAGTTGGAAGGTAGCTGGATAATGGAGCACTATGTTTGTTGTGTGCTTCTCCAATTATGACGACGAAATATTGACGAGCTCGGTGGCGTCGTGGCGACACGCGCTGTTACTTTGATAGCAACGTGGGTTCGATTCCCACACAGGGCAAACATTTGTGCATAAACAGGAAACAAGTATTTTCGTATTTCATAAGTGAAAAGATGCAGTAAAATCTTTTTGGTTGTACTGTTTCTAGCTGGCTGGTCGTTATTTGCCTGCGGATTTCTGTGAGCCAGAGGTACTTCGTCAGACGTGAAATAACAAAGCCTCAAAGCAGCTCGTCTGGGGAAATATCTCAATCTCACAGAAAATCGCAGCCAAATACCCACCCTGAAGTGTTGTTGTGTTCCTACGTATGAGTGAATCACCAATGAAGATCCTAAGGAGTAGCTGTGCTAGCAGCATAAATGGCTTAAGGCGAGTGATACTAGAGATTAATGTGTTTAAAGTGTTCATAGGTTACAGTAACCACTTAACATCAGGTGGGTCTACATGCCTCTTGAAGTAATATAAAAAACCTCTTCACCTCTTTCTTGAAGATCCTCATGCATGTACAGTCCACAGGGAAAATCTCGGAAGTTTATTCCACTACTTAAGTGTTCTAAGCATAAAATATCTTTGGAACCTCACAGTACGCGACCACTGTGGTTCAAGTATGCGAGAATAGATTCCCAGCCTTCAACAAGTGGTGCGATGGAAAACGAGGCTGTTGGCATCATATCGAACAACCCTTCGGAACACAACCCATTATACAATCTGAAGAACACACGAAGGGATGAGAAATCTCTTCTTAAACCAAGCGCTCAATACCGCGTGTGAGTTTAGGATCATAAGTAATTCAGAAGGAAAATAAAATTCAAACTCCAATACAATTTTAACAATAGTCTTTAAGAGAGGTAGGGCGCATCAAAGCAGCCCGTCTGGGGAAGTACCTCCACCTCACAGAAAACCGCAGTCAAATAACAACTCACTAGAGGGTTCTTGTGTTCCTGCGTGTGAGTGAGGTCACCAGTAAGCTCCCAAGGAGTTGCTGTGTAAACAGCAGAGGATGCATCGCGCGAGTGATACTTGATATATCGCAAGCGTTAATAGGCTACGGTACCCGCTTTACATCAGGCGAGCCATATACTTGTATACCTTCCAACGTAGTATAAAAAAAGTCTGGAATAAGCACAGACAAAAACACAGACATTTTTATAGTATCACTGTGGGAGAAGGCACCGCTATTGCAGCACAAAAGGCCATAAAACACGTAAGTGCAGCCAAGTTACGTGCAAGAATTCTTCCTACGAACAAATAGTTCTGTGTTCTTACAAGTGGCAGTACCCTCGAGCTGGCCACGGGAGAGTACTGCCGCATGTTAATGGCAGCATTTTCACCACGAAACGACTCGCGGCAGGTGTAAAACTGCAGTTAAGTTTCCTGCAGTTTGTAAGGAAACGGAGAACTTAGTTTTGCACTTTATGTGGTTTATTTAAATCTTTACTCGTACTATAATACTCGTAAATACGAATTTTGTTTATCTGTCTCATCTATAACTTCACGCCAAATCTCTTGCGGGGTAGGCAGAGAGAACCGAGCGCCACGTGATTCGATCCTTACATATCTCACTCGCTTCTTTAACATTCATTGCTCTTCTCATGCACACTCGCATTTGAACTCATGAACACGACCAATTTGGTCACGGTAGGTAAGTTTTGGCCTTCCCCGGCTCCTACATCCTTCCACTTTGGCATTGTATATCTGCTTCGTCATTCTTTCATCTTGCATTCTTTCTACATGTCCGAACCAACGGAGCATGCCTTAATTTTGAATTTTGTTTAAAACTTTTTTATACTACGTCCGGAGGCATACGGCCCACCTGATGTAAAGCGGGTACCGTAGCCTATTAACGCTTACGATATATTAAGTATCACTCGAGCGATGCCTCCTCTGCTGCTTACTCCTTACTCCTTGGGAGCTTACTGGTGACCTCACTCACATGCACAGGAACACAACAACCCTCAAGGGAGTTGTTATTTGGCTGCGGTTTTCTGTGAGGTAGAGGTCCTTCCCTGGCGAGCTGCTTTAATGCGTCCTACCTCTCTTAAATTGGACATGAATATTTCGAGAAATGTTCGACGAGCCCGGTGACGGAGCCATGTGCCACTACGAAAGAAACAACTTATTGAGAACCGATTAGCCAGATTTAACGTAGTAACTGTATTCACCGCTACGGGTCGGGGTTAAAGTAGCGGGGCTAATTCACAGACCAATATCTCGTCGCTTATCGGCTTACATTTTTATTTTTTATAGAACGTCGGAAATCACACAAGCATACGGCCCACCTGATGTAAAGCGATTACAGTAGTCTATCGTCATCATCAGCCTGTATCTGCCCACTGCTGGATATAGGCCTTCCCCAATGCCTTCCACTATATGTGATCCTCCGCTTGCCGCATCCAACGGCCGGAAGCGGTTGGACAGTAGACTATGAACGCGTGTAATACATTAAGTATCACTCCTCCTCTGCTGCTAACCCAGCAACTCATTAGAAGCTTACTGGTGACCTCAACCCTCTGAGCTAGAGGGGTGTTGTGTTCCTGCGTGTGAGTAAGGTCACAGTGATACTTAATGTATTTACACGCGTTCATAACCTACTGTAATCGCTTTACATCAGTTGGGCTGCTTGCATGCCTTCCGACGTTGTATAAAAAATAACAATGTAAGCCGATAAGTTACGCGATATTGGTCTTAGAGAGTTGTTATTTGCTTACGGTTCGTTTTGAAATGTGGGGGTACTTCTCCAGATGGGCTGCTTTAATGCGCTCTACCTATTTAAAAACCCTCAGACGAAGACAAACAGATCCGTTCATGCACACAAATGAACCAACGAACGTTGGCAAATTTTTAACAAATTGGCATTACTAATCACTTGCAGGCTTACGGTACCCACTTCAGATCAGGCGGACCATCGTTTCCCTTCGGATGGCATATAAAAATTGGCCAAGTGCGAGTCAGAGTCGCGCACGAAGGGTTCCGTACTATTATATATAAAATGCGCAAAAAAATCACGTTTGTTGTATGGGAGCCCCTTAAATATTCATGTTATTTTATTTTTCACTATTTGTTGTTATAGCGGCAATAGAAATACATCACCTGTGAAAATTTCACCTGTCTAACTATCACGGTTCGTGAGATACAGCCTGGTGACAGACGGACGGACCGACGGACAGCGGAGTCTCAGTAATAGGGTTCCGTTTTACCCTTTGGGTACGGAACCCTAAAAAGCGAGACATATCCACATATGTCGCCACGAGACCCCCAGTGTTTATGTACGAAGCGGCTGGCGCTCGGCGACACCTGCGGCGACATAATTCCAATATTTGTTGAAAGGATTTCGGGATACTTAAAGATATTTGGAATTTCATATGAATGTATTATATTCGACGTTTGTGACATTTTTTTTTCATACAATTTCGGAAGGAGTACACGTATACCGTCCACCTTATATAAAGCGATTACCGTAGTCAATAAATGCTTGCAACGGAAGTGTTGAGGATAGCTTTAATATAACCTTTTTATACTTTTGTAAACTCTGTTTTTACACTCTGGTATTATTCTTTCTCTTGTTTTTGCTGTCATATTATTGTTTCATCGTGCGTCTTTGGTAAACATTATTTTATTCTCCTATATCCTAAATAAATAGAAAATACTGTGATATCTGGTCTTTTACCTATTTATTACATACAGTCCACCTTTCTTTAAAACCCATTCTTTACAACAAGTATCACTTGTTGTAAAGAATGGGTTTGCACTTGCCAAATCATAAGTCTTGGGTAGCGGACCCCGCCAATGTTAATGGATTAGGAAACTGGATAACACTATGAAGATGAAGACTTAAGGCTCGTTAAGACCATAAAATTACCTTAATTTTTACTGGTATTTACAGCGAGAGCAACATAAACTTTTGACAAGTTAGGACCAACTTAAGGCTGTTTCATAATTATGTACAAGGAATCAAAACAAAGTAAGTTATATAACTAAATTAATGTGTACTTAAGTTATAGTTTGTTGATACGCAATTTGATTTCACCTGCTTTGTGTGCTTACGTCATCAAGTCGTTCATGCGAACTAGCGCCGGTCGATACCCACTACAGTCAGTACGTTGAATTGGGCACATGTGTACTTTGATTGCATAATTAGTTACTAATACCGCTTTTATTCTTGATTATATATAAACAAACATGCTACAAGACTTGTAGCATGTTATTCTTACGATTAACGTCTACAACGCCTGATGATGCCTCGTGGAGAGGCGAAACACGTGTCGCAGCGACGACCAGGCCAGTCGTGGCAGCGACGGTGGTGGTGGGGCAAGCGGATTCTGTTCCAGATGGCGGACGACCGCAGCAGCCGAGGCAGAGACTACTGGAGCAGCCATGGCAGTGTCGGCATGTTGTACTTACTAACAGTAGTGGGTGGGTGGGTGAACTAATTGGTGGCGGAAGCACACAAAGCAGGTTAGATCAAATTACAAGAAAAATGTATCACTGCGTTACCGTGGTCGTCATAGCATAAGACCTATGTTCGGCAGTGGACAACCTTCGGGTGTAATGATTACAATGACGAAGTTGCATAGTACGTAGAATATCCATTGGTTCTATAAGGCTTCGTTCACACCAATACGTATAGCCGCAAACATTACTCATGCATACTGAATGTTTCGGCCACATAGAGCTGTAAAAACTTTTCGTCGCTGATTACGGACGTGAGTGTGGACTTTTGTACACGAGGTGTCAACGCGCCCTATAAATAAAAATTGTGATCCGTGGGAGCTTGCATGAAAAGAGTTATGAATGTTAAAGAATCGAGTCAGGTGTCTAAGAGAGGTAGGGCTCATCAAATCAGCCCGACTGGTGAAGTACCTCCACCGCACAGAAAATCGCAGCCAAATAACTACTCCCTAGAGGGTTGTTGTGTCCTGCGTATGACTGTGGTCACCAGTAAGCTTCCAAGGAGTTGCTGTGTAAGCAGAAGAGGAGGCATCGCGGGAGTGATACTTAATGTATAGCAAGCGTTAATAGACTACGATACGCGCTTTACATCAGGTGGGCCGTATGCTTGAATGCCTCCAGACGTTGTATAAAAAAAATCGAATTCTGTTCACTACGTAACAGAAAATGTACCTTTTTATGTTATACATGGGGCACACTAAAAGTTTTGCACTTCAAGCTAATCGGAACTATTTGAATTTCGAATGTTATATTTTCTGAAACGTTGCAACCTACTTAGTAATAAAAAAAACAATTGGCGGGAAATCATTTGTCAATTGTTTTTTATCGCACATCAAAGTTCTACGTACGCAACGAAAATGGAATTGAGTCGAAAAGATTTCAGAGCGATGATTTTTTATGATTTTAAAAGTTCTATCTCTCCGCAAGACTGTGCTGCTCGTCTTCAAAATGCTTTTGGGAGAGAAGCACCTTCTTTGAGCACTGTGAGGCGATGGTTTGCTGAATTTGAGAGAGGTCGAGTTTCTTTACATGACGAATTTCGTGAAGGGCGGCCTTCAACTGCTGTCAACGTAAATAATGTGGCTACCGTTAAGCGGCTAATTGAAGAAAACCCGCGGATTACCTATGAGACAATTCGAGAACTATTGAGGATTGGTATGAGCCAAATTCAAAAAAAATTACACGAAGAATTGAAAGTTCGGAAACTTTGTTGTCGTTGGATCCCTCATGAACTGACAGCGGAGCAGAAGCGGGCTCGCGTGGAATGGTGCTCACAGATGCTACTGAAGTACGACCACGGACATTCTAATGCTGTTTATGACATTGTCACAGGAGACGAAACGTGGATTTATTGTTTTGAACCCGAAAAAAAACAGCAATCTTGTGAATGGGTGTTTGAAAATGAGAACAGGCCAACAAAAGTGAGGCAGGCGAGAAACGTTGGTAAAAAAATGATCGCGTTTTTTTTCTCAGCTACGGGTCCCATCTGCACAATTCCACTTGAAGATCAAAAGAGTGTTAATGCCGAGTGGTACTCTACCATTTGTTTACCCAGGGTGTTAGAAAAAGTTCGCGAAAGACGACCAAAAAGCCGCGTTCTCCTACATCATGGCAACGCTTCTTCACACACGGCCAACAAAACAAAGTCATTTTTAACTTCCGAAAAAGTACAACTCGATATACATCCTGCGCATAGCCCCGACCTAGCACCCTGTGATTTCTGTATTTTCCCCAAAATCAAAGATTTGATGAGAGGTTTCACTTTTACCAACTCCGAAGAGGCAGTGATAGCGTTCAATCAGCACGTAGAAAACATGCCTTCAGATCTGTGGTCCTCCTGTTTTAAAAAATGGTTCGATCGCATGAAAAAATGTTTAAAATGTGAAGGAGAGTATTTTGAAAAGCAATAAACATAATATTTTGGTTATAACATGTCGTTTTTTTTAAGTTACGCAAAACTTATATTGTGACCTACGTATATTGTTATTATATGCAGGTGGCTCAGGATCGACTGGCGCTCTAGAGGGGAGGTCTATGTTCAGCAGTGGACGAGTGCAGGCTGAGATGATGATGATGATTGTTATTATCATCCTAGGAGCCTTATCTACCGCAACGTCCAAAAGAAAGAAATACGATCTCCTAATGGTCGCGGCGCAGTAGTAGATGCGCTGGTGAGTACCGGTGGACACGAGACCTTGTATTAAGCGTAAAGTTCACGACATGGTGAGAGGCAAGTGGGGAATAATAACCGTGAGCTATGAGGTTCCGTACTACAAGTATGCACCAGCACCAGTTCTCGAGAACCGGTCTATTAACAAGGACAGGACTATTGTCGCCAGTAAGCCTGATATACTCGACGAGTTCAGTGGCTCAGTTGTGCATGACGCGACTTTGACACCAACGCTCGTTGGGTACGATTCCCACACAAGACAAATATTTGTGTGCATAAACATGTACGTGTGTCTTGGTATTGATGTTTCAAGAGAGGTAGGGTGCATCAAAGCAGCCCGTCTGGGGAAGTACCTCCACCTCACAGATAACCACAGTCAAATAACAACTCTCTAAAAGTGGTATTTCCGTGTACGAGCTAGGTCACCAGTGAGCTCCTAAGAAGTTGCTGTGTAAGCAGCAGAGGTGGCATCGCGCGAGCATTACTTATCGTTCATAGGCTACGGTAACCACTTTACATCAGGTGAGCCGTATGCTTGTATGCCTCCCGACGTTGTATTAAAAAAAAGATAAATAATATATAAATGACACAATAAGAAATTGAGTAAAAACTGACACTAGTGATACAATGAGGATGTGGTTGAGAGATGCGAGTGAATCATGATCACCAGAGTGTCCAAACCGTCGGCGGCGCCGTCTGGCCAGTTTTTTTTATACAACTAGATTGTCAAACAGGCATGTGGCCCGCATCAGATGGTAAGCGGTCACCGCATGCTACTGACGCAACACCACGGAGATGTTACTCGCACGCTGCCAATCTTGTGACCTGTTTTGTCACAGTACCCAATAATTTCTCTGTCATATTTATAGTAAAACACTATATTAATGTAAGAAAATTATTATAAATCTACTAACACCACTAAATTAGGAAACAGAGACTTTATTACAAGACACGAAATAACACACATACACACACCCCCCCATACATTCATACAAATCCACATGCGCTAAACAGCTCGTCTTTATAACTATACACACAACACGCACATGGTATAAACCATCAAATTGTAACCTTATTACATACTAGCTGAAGCCCGCGGCTTCGCACGCATGAGATTTGGGCTTTTAGTAGCCTTTATTTCTCTATAGACCTCAAATTCTTCCTGTTTATTTATTTTATTTTTATTACATAAAAAATGCGTAGTTATTTTATGTCACAAAAATACGTATTCTGTGAAAATAATAAAAATAAAATTGCAACGAAGATATTTCCCCCTAATTTTAATAGTTTTTCATGTTTTACGCAGGAACCCTAAATATTTACGGGATAAAAAGTACCCTATATTCTGCTCTGAACAGTCCTCTACCTACCAGTGAAAGTCCCGTCAAAATCGGTTCAGCCATTTCGAAGATTAGCCCGGACAAACAAACAGATAAAAAGTTAAAAATGCATATTTAGGCTTTGGTAACGTGAAAATAATAATATGAACTTAAGATAAAGGCTTTATTTTGAAATCACAGACAGACACTTCAATTTTATTTATATGTATGTATAGATTAATTTAAAGAAGCTATGGAAGAGCGAGGTCACCTGACACAGGCATTTTTTGCTTACAAGGTGACCTCGGTCATTATTTATAAATGTAAATTATTATTATATTATAAATGTAAAAACATCTTAAAGAAATAAAATTATATATTATTATATCTCACCCTTCAAACCGGAACACAGCTATATAAATACAGCTGCTCGGCGGTAGAAATAGGTGAGACAGAGGTGTCCACGCAGACAACTTTTGTACAAAGTCTCCCTCTGGTAAAACTGGGTTGCCGTGTTCACTTCAAAATGGCTGAATATGGCGATGGCTGCCTCACGCATCAACTGCACAAGCGCACGGTTCACCTGATGTAAAGCGGTTAGCCTGTAAAAGCTTGCAATACATTAAGTGCAATTTGATCTAACCTGCTGTGTGTGCTTCCGCCACCAATTAGTTAATGCGGCCTAGCGCCGGCCGGCACCCACCCTCTGTCTAACGACTACTTTAGCTGCTTTAACGATTACTTTACTAGTGTCTAACGACACTACTAACGTAGATGCAACATGCCGACGCTGTCATGGCTGCTCCGGTAGTCTCTGCCTCGGCTCTGCGGTCGTCCACCATCTGGAATAGAAACCGCATGCCCCCACCACCGTCGCTGCCACGACTGGCCTAGTCGTCGATGCGACACGTGTTTAGCCTCTCAACAAGGTATCTTCAGGCCCTTTAGACGTTAATCGTAAGAATAACATGCTACAAGTGACAAATCCGTCGCAGTGCCGTCCCTTATATTGAATTGAGGATGGGGGTGGATGGTATGAGTGAAAAGATATTTAATAGAGGAGAATTGCTTACGTCAATCTGTTTGTTCATGAGAGTAATTTTAGAATTTTTATTTTTAATAATTTCTAATTGTTCCCTAATATTTAGTTTTTAACCTTTGTCTATGGGGTGTAAAATTTGATGTGTTAGTGGGGGATAAATTATATCCTTTGTCTATGAAAAGTTCGGCGAAGTGCGACCTTTCTGAGCGATTGTTTTTATACGCTGATTAGTGTTCGTGAAATCGTGTTTGAAAATTACGACCAGTTTGACCGATATAAACGTGTTCACATTCATCGCAGAACAGCTTATAGACGCCGGAGTTTTTATTGGGCGGGATTTTATCTTTAGTGTTACAAAGTGATTTGAGAGTGTAGGGGATATATTACCTATTTGCTTGCCATGCAGTTGTAACCTAATTACTTTATGTAGACCAGTGGTCAACGCGCAGCGCTGTGTCGCGATCGCGCCAGTAAACTGGTCGCGTTATTAAATGCGTTATAAAACCAGCACCATCTTTCATTGACCACTCACATAAGGAGTGCGCACATAAGCACTACCTTACAAGAGAATTACGGGATTTGAGAGCAACGTGTATGTTATTTTTTTTAAATATGTGAACCATTTTGTCAGAGATTTTTCCCAGGTATGACAAACTCGCAGTGTATATATTTGGCGAAATATACGGAACCGCGTACAGTAGTATACGAGTATTAGCGATACTACTCGTCTTTTTACGCAATAATTTATAAATAGAAGATTTGAAATAACCGTTTGACTTCGCGATCTGATATATTACATCAAGTTCTTTGTTGTAATTATCCTTACTTAATGGAACGCTCATCAAACGGTGTATCATAGTTTCATACGCTGCGAGCTTGTGTTGCCAAGGATGGCTGGATGACGCGGGAATCGTGGTATCTGGGCATGCGGTTTTTGTTCCAGATGGTGGACGACCGCAGCAGCCAAGGCAGAGACTACCGGAGCAGCCATGGCAGCGTCGGCATGTAGCGTCTATTAACGGAAGTGGGTTGGTGCCGGCCGGCGCTAGGCCGCATGAACTAATTCGTGGCGGAAGCACACAAAGCAGGTTAGAACAAATTGCATGTAAATTTGACTTTCGCAAAATAATGCCTGAATCTATTAACAATAAATTATGAATCACTCGCGCGATGCCACCTCTGCTGCTAACACATCAACTCCATAGCAGGCTACTGGTGACCTCACTCACACTCAGAAACCCTCCAGGGAGTTGTTATTTGATTGCGGCTTTCTGTGAGGTGGAGGTACTTCTTGTGCCCGAACTCTCTTAACTAGGGGAGCTGGGCCTGCGGCGCATTGGCAGAGCTGCTTTTGCACAATAAGTAAATAACAGCAAGCTGCGTAAGCAGAGCTGCTAACCCTAACCCTAACCCTTGTGTCAATAAATATTTTGACATTTAATTTGACCCGGAAAATAAATTTGCAAAACTTGAAATGAGCTCGCCATACGCGCTCCAATAGGCTTTGTATTGGAACGGTTTTTCGGGCGATAACATCACCTATCGATATCCTTTATTGAGCTAATCGAATTTTAATCTATTTTAGGGGAATGTACAATACTTAAAGTATATTCACGTCGAACAATCAGCTCTCTAGCTTCGAAACTGAAGGAGTACTACGTAATAATATCTTTATTTACTGCTCACAAGGTTTACAATAAGTTTACATAGTTCTTACGATTGTAACAAATAAATCCTTGTGAGAGTTAGGAGTCTGAACTAGGCCGAGGCCTGTGCTACAGAACTCCTGGCTGTCCCTGTTAACAGGGCTCTACGTGTAACAGTCGAAAACCGCAAAACTGCAAAAGACAATTTTCTCGGTTATATAGCTTCGCTGGCTAACGCAGCTCTACAAAAATATCCAGACCAACAGTCATGTTCATGCACACAAATGTTTGTCCTGTGTGGGAATCGAACCCACGAGCGTTGGTTTCAAAGTAACGTAACAGCGCGTTTCACCACTGCGCCACCGAACGCGTCGAATGAATTCTATATGAATAATATGATGATATGACTTCTATGAATTCATATCATCATAATATTGATTGATGTAACTCCAGAAGGGCCACCTCCTCCATGGAGTTTTCTAGCAACTATTTCAACATGTTCATTGGTAATATCAACATCAAGTAATGGAGGCAATCCATCCAAGTCATTTGGTACAGTGAATAGTGCAGGATCAGGACCACCACTTGGTGGTGGGTGTTTATCCAATAATGATTCAAAAACAGTTTTATCTGTGGAATCAATTATATCATCTGCGCAGAGAATTTTGCTATTATCTTTCGTCAGTAACCAATTTACAGATTCTCGTAATTTTCCTTGGTGAATTAGTCGTGTGAATATCTTGGCATCATTTGTATTTCCATGTTTTTTATATTTTTTACGAAGCGATTTATCTGCTCTAATTGATTCAGTTATCAATATGTCATATTGTTGATCAGTCCATAAAGAGAGGCGACGATCCATTTAGTCTGCGAATATCTTTCACTTTGATAATGTTTTCGCTTCTTTGTAAAATAACGGCAACGAATATGAGTATACGTTCAGAAGGAAATGCACATTTTATGAGTAGTTTTATTTCATCCGTGAGTGTATATACAAACTTCTTGCCAACTGTACCAGAGGGCAGATCATATAGTTTACCATGAAGTAGGCACATTTGGTCCCAACGCTTTTGCCAGATGTTTAATTTTGACCCTGGCGCATTTTGAAATGGATAGCCAAAAGCATTTTCTAGTGAGCTTGTTTGAATTTTATGTACAGAGTCTATTGGGGCTGACCTGGAAGTATTCTGGTCAGCAGCATGTATATGACGTTTTATTCCGTTTCTTTTAGATAGTTTTTGGCATATTGAACACTGTATTAAATTTTGAAAGCAAGTTTACTTCTCAAACAGGTATTTATTTTTGTGTAGGTTTGTTTAATTATCACTGGAATTTAATATATTTACACAGGAATTAAACAAATAAGATTTCCAAAAGTAAAAGATAATTACAAAATAAAATATTTTGTTATTTTGTCGGCTGTCACAATTGGCATCCAGAGAGATCAGCGAACTTTTTAAGTTCGCTGAGAGAGATATATTATTAGTATCTTAAGTATTGCAAGCGTTCATAGGTTACGGTAATGACTTTCCATCAAGTGGGTCGTACGCTTGTATGCCTACCTTGTATAAAAAATAACACACACACAAGTTAAGGCAAAGTATCTCCTTCTACTTCAAGACTCAACACCTTATACATATTAACTCATCTAAACCATTGTACAATCGGTAGAACACACAAAGGAAGGCAACATTTAAAGCCTCGCATTTTAAGACTCGGTATTGAGTATTTAAATTCCGTGTAACTTTGGGATCCCACGCCATAAGGAGAGATTTGTCAGAGAGGCAACAATTCTCACATCGTGTCTCTGAAGGCTAGCAATGTGCTTATTCATCCGTTTACCGCCCAAGTGAAATAAAAACGTTCTAAAATAGTCATCCATACGGGCGTTTTAAAATTCATGAGTCAGCGAGCGGGAGATCGCTGACACAATCTCGATACTGACTCATAAATATTCGAGCCAGAGGTAGGTCGCGCGGCCCCGGCACAGTCCCAAAGAGGAGCACGCTTCATGAACTTTCACTTATGCGCTGTGCATTTTATGAGTTATAGTTTATGGGTATCAAAGGAGGACCTTTATTTACGAGTGAGTTTGGACGGCTCTTGATTTTATTGGCTAATACGACTCGTTGAGCTATTCAAGATAAAAATGATTACACAAGCATATACAGTACATATACGAGTGAGTATCTAATGTTCATTGTAAAATATGGATATAGATTCAGGCGTTATTTTGCGAAAGTCAAATTTACATGCAATTTGATCTAACCTGCTTGGTGTGCTTCCGCCACCAATTACTTCATGCGGCCTAGCGCCGGCCGGCACCCACCCACTACTGTTAGTGCGTGCTACATGCCGACGCTGCCATGGCTGTTCCGGTAGTCTCTGCCTCGGCTGCTGCGGTCGTCCGCCATCTGGAACAGAATCCGCATGCCCAGATACCACGATTCCCACATCATCCAGCCATGCTTGGCAACACAAGCTCGCAGCGTACACAGCGTGCAGCCCCACTATTAAATATCTTTTCGCTCACACCATCCACCCACACCCTCAATTCAATATAAGGGACGGCACTGCGATGGATTTGTCACTTGTAGCATGTTATTCTTACGATTAACGTCTACAACGCCTGATGATGCCTCGTGGAGAGGCGAAACACGTGTCGCAGCGACGACCAGGCCAGTCGTGGCAGCGACGGTGGTGGAGGGGGCATGCGGATTCTGTTCCAGATGGCGGACGACCGCAGCAGCCGAGGCAGAGACTACCGGAGCAGCCATGGCAGCGTCGGCATGTAGCACGCACTAACAGTAGTGGGTGGGTGCCGGCCGGCGCTAGGCCGCATGAACTAATTGGTGGCGGAAGCACACAAAGCAGGTTAGATCAAATTGCATGTAACTTTTACACTTTGTTCTAAAACACTAAACATATTTATTGCAGACTGTTTAATGACCTGCGCAAACGAGGGACTTTTAGGCGGAGGACCAATATCCCCGAACCGTAAAGAAATATCCGTCGACGACTTCCCGTGGACTCACGCACAGGATGTGAGAACAATTGTCCGCCGGAAGTGAAGCAGTCGCTATACTATAATTTAAATACGTCAAATCAATGCACATTTTTGTATTGAAAACTTTTTGGTCTTGATGACCTAACTTGAGAAAGGATTGATATTACCGCTGGGTTATGGAGATCTGACGGCAGCCGCTCTAAGTAATATTTTTCTTTATACAACTAGATTGGCAAACAAGCATGCGGCCCGCATCAGAAGGTGAGCGGTCACCGCAGCCTATTGACGCGCGCTGCCAATCTTGTGACCTGAGGATGTTTCGTCACAGTACAGAGTAATTTCTCTGCCAAATCTTCCTTCCCTTCAAACCAGCTATATAAACTTAGTTGCTTGGCGGTGGAAATAGGTGAGACAGAGTTACTCACGCACACAACTTTTGTATAAAGTCTCCCTCTGGTGAATAATAATCATTATCTTCGCCAAATCCTTCGGCTTAGGTAGCGGACCCCGCCAATCCTAATGGATTAGAAAATGGGAGAACGCGAAGAAGAATTATGTGCAGAAAAACATCGTACACAATTGCATTTTCACCCCATCGCATGTTTCAAACAAAAAGTAAGCGTGTGTACCCTTTTAAGAATTCCGCTCACAATCCACAACACGAGTCTCGAAAGATTCGAATTCCTCCATACATCCCGACTCGAACTCCGTTGTTGCTTGTGAAATATGCAAAAAAGTTTGCCTGCCGTTTGCAAAAGTTTCTCGCGTCAGAGATCAAAGTGGCATATTTATATTGCAGGTGACGGAGTGTGCTTGGCGGGGAGACCACGGACCATTTCACACGCCCGCTCTTGGCAAATAGAGAAACGTATACTTTCGACTAGCGCACTGGTCGAATAAGTAACAACGCTAACGGTCCGGGGTTGGATTTCTGCACAACATAACCATTTGTGCGCGTGAACATGTATTTTTGTATTAGTTTAAATGTTCTTTGTGTATCTTTACTTTAGTAAAAAATTGATAAATTTGCGATTTATAAAATAAAAAAAAAATATTTATCAAATTCGGCCGAGTGCTTTTTTATATACAACATCGGGAGGCGTACAAACATACGGCCCACCTGATGTAAAGTGGTTACTGTAGCCTATGAACGATTGCTTGTTGTTGCTGTTATTTCGCTTTAGTTTTGTTACTGTTAGTTCGCTATAGTCTGTGAGGTGGAGGTACTTCCCCAGATGGGCTGCTTCGATGCGTCCTACCTCTCTGATAATCACCCAAACCAAGACAAAATGTTTGTCCTGGAATCGAACCTACGAGCATTGGTGCCAAAGCAGCGTCAATGGCCACTGCGCCACCGAGCTTGTAGTTGTCAGTCAGTGTTTAGCAATAGTTACGAACTTGATATATCCACTATTACCGTAGAGGTTAATAAAGTTTTGAGCCTCCTATTAAAGCTTGATCCTAGTAAATCGGCGGGACCTGACGATCTGCCAGCAATATTTTTAATCAAATGTGCTAAGACTATATCAGTTCCGTTGACTATTCTTTTTAAAAAATCCATATTAGAAGGTGTTGTTCCCCACCTATGGAAATGTGCATTCATTACCCCGGTGCATAAGAAGGGTACAAGAACTGACATAGTTAACTATCGACCAATTTCTAAATTGTGTATTGTTTCAAAAGTACTTGAAGAGCTTATTCGAGATCAGGTTTATCCGGCTCTTAAACATTCTTTTAGCTCTGTTCAACATGTTTTTTTGAGTGGACGATCCACAGTCTCTAATCTGGTACTACTAAACACATATCTTACAGAGGCTATGGATAAAGGTCACCAGGTCGATGTCGTTTATACTGATTACAGTAAGGCATTTGACCGGATTCAACATAAATTGTTATTACAAAAACTATCTAACATCGGTATTAGTGGTAACTTACTCAGATGGTTTGCTTCGTATATAGATAACCGGTCACAAGCTGTAGTCATTAACAACTACATATCTAGTTGGGTTTGTACTCCTAGTGGTGTCCCACAGGGATCCATTCTTGGTCCATTGCTATTTGTAGTCTTTGTAAACGACATCGATCGGCACCTTAAATACTCCAAGATTCTCTGCTTTGCAGATGATATGAAAATATTTACGACAATTACATCTACTGCAGATGCAGAGTTCCTTCAGTCGGATCTTGTCAGGCTCCAAGATTACTGTTCGTCTAATTACTTGGATCTTAACCCCTCCAAATGCAGTGTGGTTACTTTCAGCCGTAAGCGCAAACCAATACTATATGACTACTCACTGCAAGGCGAGAGACTTCAAAGAAACTCCATGGTTCGTGATTTGGGTGTCTATCATGATTCTGGGCTTTTGTTCGACTTCCACGTGAACACTATTATAGCGAAGGCATTTCGCGCGCTGGGATTTGTTAGGCGTATATCGAGAGACTTTTCCTTAGTTAAAACTCTTAAAATTCTTTACTGCGCGTTTGTACGAAGTAATCTGGAATACGCCTCACAAATTTGGAATCCACAGTATTCAACTTATATCGCGCGTGTTGAAAACGTCCAAAGGAAATTTGTTCGTTTTTTATGTTATCGTACGGGTGATAGATATGACAGTAATAACTATGCCAATCTCTGTATTAAGCACCATTTATTAACCCTAGAAGATAGACGTTATATTGCAGATCTGCTCTATTTCCAGAAAATTGTTACAGGTTCTATTGACTGTCCTGATCTCCTATCCCATATCTCGTTTAAAGTCCCTGCGAAAAGCTTTAGATCATGTTCACTCATTAGTATCCCATATGCTTCCACGAACTATCGTAAAAATACATACCTCCTGCGTGCGAGTAACAGCGTCAACAAAGAAATAAAGGAATCCAACCTAGACCTCTTTAACTGTAGCGTTATATCGATGAGGCGACAATTAAGCAGACAGTTTTTTAAAAGTTAATATAAATTTTGATTAACACGTACAAATAATATGTATTCTTAATAGTAATGGCGACTGCGCCTTGTGTACATGCTGTGAAAACCTGTGTTTGTTCAGTACACTATTTCTATCTGTGGGAACCTTTTATTGGCTTTCTATTGTCTATTGTGTCTTGTACTTTATTTTTTGTAAGCTGTTGGTTTTCCTTAAATATAAATAAATAAATAAAAATAAATATTTGTGCGCATGAACATGTCTGTTGGTGTTGGTCTGGGTGTTTTTAAAGCAGGTCGCATCAGAGCAACCAGACTGAAGAGTACCTTCACATCACAGAAAACCGCAGCCTAACAGCAGCTCCCGGAGGATTATTGATCCTGCGACTGATTTTAGTTATATAATATTAATATATATACCTTTTTTTTGTCTTTGTACATGTCGATAAAATGTCATTGTCAAAAATTGTAATAAAAATTAATTTGGAAAATTTAAATATTAAAAATTAAACCAGTTGAGAATGCGCAAGCTTGCATTGCCAGAGGAACACCTGGCTCGTCAATTATATAACAATTTTTTTTTTTTATGTTGTCGTGTATTTTGACTATGTTCCTTAAGAGATAGGAACGATGTTCCTGAACATTCCTATTCTACTTTTTTTTGCTGAATCCGAATCTGAAGTCAAAATTCGAATATTCGAAAAAAAGCGACAGTAAAACGCACAGACAAACATATAGAATTCATATCATCATGTCATTCATATAGAAATCATTCGACGAGCTCGGTGGCGCAGTGGTGAAACACGCTGTTACGCTACTTTGAAACCAACGCTCGTGGGTTCGATTCCCACACAGTACAAACATTTGTGTCCATGAACATGTCTGTTTGTCTTGGTCTGGGTATTTTCTATGTATAATAAGTATGTATTTACAAAAAAAATGTATTTACGTATGTTTATCAGTTGTGTAGTACCCATAACACAAGCTTCGCTTACTTTGGGGCTAGATGCCGCTGTGTAATTTATCCGGCAATATTTATTTATTTATATAGGAACGGTGTTCCTGATAATTCGATAGACGACCGGCGAAGAAACAATGGCAGTCTACGCTAAGATCTGATGAGGAACGCATGGCGTACCGACTACCGGCGTCTGTGACCTTCAGCCCCTGCGGTGTTGGCTACGCGGTGGACTTCGGCGGCCGACATCTTTTGGCCGCTGCGGTGTTGAACCGCTAGGCGGTCCCCACCGTCTCCTACTTTCTACTGCGCCTTGATCTTCGACGTCCGTGAGCCCACACGGATCTGCTCGCTGACTGAGGTTAGCTGGCGAGCTCCTCTGCATTCGGCGGCCTACTACAGCCGACGGCTGGCCTTCATTTGCATCCGGACCGTGACCGAGTGCTGCCGACAGTGAACAATGGACTTTGGTTAGATCGATCCAACGCGAGTTCTCAAAGACGAAATTAGTCAACTCTAGAATCCGTTTTTTTTTATAACGTGTATCGTAAGTCTTTAATAAATTTGTGGCTCCCTTTTAGCCCCTTTTTCTTTTTATTAAGTAATATTACAGTTATCAGTAACCCCCTTAGGAGTTACTGTGTGAGCCACGGGGAACACAGTGCGCGATCGATACTTCATGCATTGCAAGCATTCATTACGCTTTTACGGTAACCACTGTACATCGAGTGGGCCGTAGGTTTGTCTGCCGAAGTTGTAATATATAATGAAAAATGTGAAAAACCAATGTCGATTGAAGTTGGCCCCTAGTTGGCTACGATATCCGGGGGGGTGAAGATACTTCCGGAAATAATCTACTCTGATGCGCCCTGCCTTTCTTTTGCCAGCGCTTAGTTAGGCTTCCTTTTTAATTAACGCCGGGAGGTATAGAATCACACGATGCAATATCCTATTTACATCGTGTGATTCTATACCTCCCGTATCCTATGAACGCTTGCAACACACTATCGTACACACAGTATCCCTCCCTATCCCTTAGGAGCTTACCGTTGACCTCTCTCGCAGGAGCACAACAACCCCTCAGGGAATTGTTATTTGGCTACGGTTTTCTGTGTGGTGGAAATACTTTGTCTGACGTGCTGCTTTGATGCGCCCTACCTCTTACGAAAATACCTAGTCTAAGACAAACAGAGATGTTGATAGACACAAATGTTTGCCCTACGTGGACGTCCTTATTCGTCTACTGTTGAACATAGCCCTCCCCTCTAGACTGCTACTCGTCTCGATCCTGCGCCACCTGCATCCATCGACTGCCTGTAAACCTCTTGAGGTCGTCGCTCCATCTAGTGCGGGGTCTTCCCACAGTGCGTGCACCAGCACGGAGGCGTCATTCCAGAAACTTTCTTCTCAAGCGGTTATCGGTTCTATAAATTAACATTTCTAATTCTAGTCAAAGTCAAAGTCAAAATCTTTTTATTCCGTAAAAATGGCTACATTTGTTTGGAATCGTCACAATTTTTTTCCCTACCGTGCAGTTCATGTCTAGGTGAGCACTGATAAAAATACTGCCAAAAAACTCAGGCATCCCTCTTTTGGTATCCAAACAAATTGACATATTTTATTAATTACATTATAATTGGATCGACTCAATCCCAGGCATTTTTATCATTAATATAGTCAGATACTTTATAATATGCCCTGCTACACAATTTGGCTTTAACAGTAGTTTTAAATTTGTTTATTGACAATTCTCTTATATTGCTGGGAAGTTTGTTATAGAACCGTATACATTGCCCCATAAAAGAATTACTTATTTTGTGGAGACGGCTTGCATGTAACACAAGATTATGCTAATATC
Source organism: Pyralis farinalis (assembly GCA_947507595.1). Lineage (NCBI taxonomy): Eukaryota > Metazoa > Arthropoda > Insecta > Lepidoptera > Pyralidae > Pyralis > Pyralis farinalis. The sequence goes on along the minus strand of OX382261.1, from coordinate 39,345,848 downwards.
TAGTATTTATGCTATGAGTATCACTCTTTTTACAAAATGAGTCTATGTTTTTATGGACATATAAAAGATTTTCATAGATATATTGCGATGCGACTGTTAAAATATTTATTTCTTTGAATTTTTCTCAAAGGCTCTCCCGGGGACCAAGTTTGTAGATAGCTCTTATGGCTCTCTTTTGCAATAAAAAGATAGTGTTAATGTCCGCGGAGTTACCCCAACTAGCACGCAGAGAAACTCCCAGCATAGCTTATTTCATAGCATTCTGAGCGACCTTGAGCTTCACCATACGGCCCGCAGTGAAAGGCCACGTCTCCGTTCCGTATGTACTAGCAACACACACTGTTCGGTAACTTTGTTCTTCAGGCATTAATGTATTTTGGATGAAAACATACGTCGAAGTTTCCCGAACGCTGCCGTCTAGCCGAGTTGGATTCGGCCGTTGCTCGGTCAAAGTTGGATTTACCTGACGGAATAATTTGCCCCGGGTAAACATATTCATCAACAACTTCAAGCTTAGTGCTTCCAACCGTGACCGGCATAGTAACATGGACATTCGACATGATCTTAGTCTTATCCATGTTCATCTTGAGACCAACTTGGTTGGAAACACTATTGAGGTCATTGAACATAGCACTAAGTTCTATGTATCTATCTATCCTCCAGTGCTTTCACCATGAGAACTATATCGTCGACAAATCGAAGATGAGTGATGTATTCGCCATTGATGTTTATACCGTATCCTTTCCAGTCTAAGAACTTGAAGACATCTTCCAATGCGGTGAAGAGTTTCGGAGATATAACATCGCCCAGACTGACACCTTTTTGAACTTTCCTTATTTCATGGCTTATTTTATTTTTAAATTTGATCCCAAGCATTTTTGATAAACCAAAAAGTTGCCCTTTCATTTTTTAGTAATCGTTCAATTTAATTATTGCGTCCGATCAAAAGTTAATTGAATAAAGCCTTCCGTAATATTCAGATACCCTTTCGACCCCGACTTCTGAAAATAAATTCTTATAAAAGTTGGCCATTTCCTGTTTCTTTAAACGTGAATTGATTAAGTAACCCTATGAGTATAATACTAATATGGTGCAAGACAAAAAAATCTCTTCACATGGTTTTTGAACAACTTTATGAAAAAATATATGCAAAATTCGTCATAAAATGTCATGGATTTCAATATATTTATTATACAGCATTGGGAAGAAAACATGCACGTAACCTGCCTTATGTAAAGTGGTTACCGAAGCCTGCGAGAGCCTGCAATACCAGAAGCCTCGCTCGTTGCTTAGATACACAACAATTCCTGAGGAGCTTCATTTGACGAGGTCGGTGGTGCAGTGGCGAAACGGGCTGTTACGTTACTTTGACACCAATACTCGTACCTAACAAAGGACTCAGGACAAACATTTGTGTACATGAACATGTATGTTTGTCTTGGTCTGGACGTTTTCTATGCATCGTAAGTATGATTTATAATAAAAAAATGTATTTATGTATATACAAAGAGTGATACTCATAACATAAATACTAGATATAAGCATAATCTTGTGTTACATGCAAGCCGTCTCCACAAAATAAGTAATTCTTTTATGGGGCAATGTATACGGTTCTATAACAAACTTCCCAGTAATATAAGAGAATTGTCAATAAACAAATTTAAAACTACTATTAAAGCCAAATTGTGTAGCAGGGCATATTATAAAGTATCTGACTATATTAATGATAAAAATGCCTGGGAGTGAGTCGATCCAATTATAATGTAATTAATAAATTATGTAAATTTGTTTGGATACCAAAAGAGGGATGCCTGAGTTTTTTGGCAGTATTTTTATCAGTGCTCACCTAGTCATAAACTGCACGGTAGGGGAAAAAAATTGTGACGATTCCAAACAAATGTAGCCATTTTTACGGAATAAAAAGATTTTGACTTTGACTTTGTATCAGTTCTCTATTACCCATGACACAAGCTTCGTTTATTAAATATGCAGCAAAGATGATGATAAGCTCCTACTGATTGAAATACTCATGAGCTGCCATAGAAATAAGCGTTTAAATAGACGTTTCCAGGACTGAGGTCACAACCTGAAAAAAAGTCTGAAACATTTTTAGTTATACATGCATACACATACATATCATCACGCCTGTCTCCCATTGGGGTAGGCAGAGACTATCGATGCACCGATCTAAACATACCCCTCTCGTTTCTTCGGTACTCATCAACCACTTCATGCGTGCTCTTCGGTTTTGGGTGCTTTTGATTTGACCCATTTTCAACACATCACCAATTTGATTTATATGTGTGCGTCTAGGGCCGCCCCTGCCCATATCTGACAGATATACTTTCGTAACTCTTTTGTTATTCATTCTTTCTGTATGATTAAACCATTTTAACGAGCTCGGTGGCTCAGTCCTGAATGACGCGACACCAAAGCTCGTGGGTTCGATTCCCACACAAGGCAAACATTTTGTGTGCATGAACATGTCTGTTTGTTTTGGTCTGGATGTTTTAAGAGAGGTAGGGCGCATCGAAGCAGCCCGTCTGGGAAAGTACCTCCACTTCACAGAAAACCGCAGCCAAATAACAACTCCCTAGATGGTTGTTGTGTTCCTGCGTGTGAGTGAAGTCACCAGTAAGCTCCCAAGGAGTTACTGTGTAAGCAGCAGAGGAGGCATCGCGCGAGTAATACTTAATATATCGCATGAATTAATAGGATATGGTACCGGCTTTACATCAGGTGGGCCGTATGCTTGTATACCTCCCGACGCAGTATAAAAAAAAATCTCAGTATGGGTATACTGAGAAAAATACAAAAGGGTTTTTGAATTTTTGTCACTATATCATTTTTCATTCCACATAGTTCTCGTGTCGTGCTATTTCTTACTCTATCAATCATTCTCACTGCACACATATACTCCTCAGCGCTTTCGTTTCCACAGCATTCTCCCTACTTTGAGCATATCTATCTATCTAATACGGTGCCTTAAAAATTGCAAAAGGGCATAATTGAAACTTCATTGAGCTAGGGAATGTACACACCACACACGACCTGTGAACTAGAATATTTATGAATGATAGTTAAGGGCGCTTTTACGCGAAGGTAGAGCGCTCTTAGAAAAGCTCTTGAAACGTTTGTTAAATGGGATGGAAATGCGCGACACCTTCTTTTATATTAAGTCAGCAAGCACACGGTCCACCTGATGTAAAGTGGTTACCATAGCCTGAACGCTTGCGAAGCAGGAGTATTGCTCGCATGTTGCTGTCTCTTATAAAGAAAAGGTAAAATTCTTAGACTTTTTTAAAAGGTCACATAGACAAGTTTAATATTTTTTAAATTTACATTATATGGACTATTGCGAAATGACATCCTTTTTTTCATTTATAGTCAGGAGGCATACAAGCATACGGCCTACCTGATGGGAAGTATCGTAAGCTTACTAGTAACATCGGTCACTTTCTTTCGGTTGTTACTGGGCTACGGTGGTCTATGAGATGAAGGTACCTCTAATTATTGTTTGGACGATCTCACTTCCACACCCTACTTTTCTTATCACATGTTGCAGACACGAGTGATATCGTTGCCATCACCGCTGACAACAAATCAATTCCTTAGCAGTTTATTAGTGACTATACAGGAACACAACAACCCACCAGACAGTTGTAATTTGACAGTGGTTTTTTGTGAGGTGGAGGTACTTCCCCAGTTGGACTGCTTTGATGGGCCCTAGCTCTCTTGAAAACTTCCAGACCAAGAGAAACAGTTAGTGTCAAAGTGTCATTACTCTGCCACCGCACGCCTCAACAGTGGCCGTATCAAGGTGTTTATCATGTAAACTACTACTACTATAACTTCACGCCAAATCCCTTACGGGGTAGGCAGAGAGAACCGAGCGCTACGCGACTCGATCCTTACATATCTCACTCGCTTCTTTAACATTTATTGCTCTTTTCATGCACGCTCTCCGGTTTCTAGGGCCTGACATCACCTTCTGATAGAACACGACGAATTTGATCATGGTAGTCTTGGCCTTCCTCGGCTCCTTCATCCTTCCACTTTTGCATTGTATATCTGCTTCGTCATTCTTTCATCCTGCATTCTTTCTACATGTCCAAACCAACGGAGCATGCCTCATCATGTAATCAAATATGAAATATATTTTCAACTGAAATACATAAAAAAAGTGTGTGTGTGTCAGCTCCGACGCACGACTGGAGTTGACTCCTTACGAATGATAATTATGATATATATCGAATAGAAAAAGAGGGTAAATGAACGCATCTTCTGAAATAATAAGAATACAATTTTTATTATTAATAAATGTAAACTATACTTCATATCGTACAGACTTACGAATTAACCGCATTCACGTGTTTTTCTGATTCTTCTTCGTTACGACTCGAATCAATTTCTTCCATAGTTTCCAACGGTTTTTTAAATTTAATCAATTGATGATTTGTTTAATAGTACATAAAATTATACGTAAAATGTACCAATCTTCATAATACGCAGGCATACATACGTACAACGCTCGGTCGGTATCTTTGTCTTCACCTTTGCCTTCACCTTCACCTAGGTTAGGTTACGGTACCCGCTTTACATCAGGTGGGCCGTATGCTTGTACGACTTCCGACGTTGTACAAAAAAAGTGTAAGGTGGAGTACGAGAAAGTGGAGGAGTTTGCTGTACAAAATTTATTTTTAATGACAGCACAAGAGTCGCGTATATGTCCCCTTAACATGTCAGCGATCAGCCGATAGCTGATGTTCATGAATTTCAGATTACATGCTTACAGGTGGAAAAAGGTTTTTCTTACGTTTTATATTTCACATTTTATTTGGGAAACCTTTGCAAAATTGTACGAACGATGCATAATTTAACTGCCGTAATAAAATCTCATTTCAATACATATGATAAACATGAAACTAGCTGTGGGTTGCAAATTTCCAGAATAAATGGGGCCTTTTTTTTCAGATCATCCAAAGCTAAGGTTTTTTATATAACGACAGGTATATAGGCAATTTGATCTAAACTAGTAGGCTGCTGTAGATATTAGTCGTGGCATGTTATTCTAACGACTAACATTTACAGGATCTGAGGATGTCTCGTAGAGAGGCGAAACACGTGTCGCAGCGACGACTTATGGTGCTCTGTTCTCTCAGCCTACCCGGCAAGGGACCTGGCGTGAATACATACATATGCACCAATATTCAATATGCCAATTCAGGTCACATAACCTACATGAATATATTAATTACAGCCATACGAGGTGACGAGTGAGCTCTCCGCAGGCGACTGCCTGGTGACACCCTCGCGCGCTGATTATGAGGTTACGAACCTCATAATCAGCAATATCCAGATAAGATAAGATAAGATAAGATAAACGTTTATTGCCAACTGTGTACAAGGGTTATTCATACATGTGGTGTCATAGTCTCAACAGTTTGCCCATTTCGGACGTACAATATATTAGTTGGTTTTCACATTATTTATTTAATATGTAAAGCTATGTTGTCATTAAATTATACAGTTCTATTGAAATATTCATCTAAATTATAGAAGCACTTAGATATCAACCAATCTTTCAGCTTTCCTTTAAATTGAGGACCATCTAGTAATTTAATATATTCTGGCAAATGATTAAATATTTTGATTCCTGATATATAAGTACTTTTTTCATGAAAAAAACTCGAACATGTATCAATACGTATGTCACATTTATATTGCGATCGTATGTTTGATTTTAATTTACTTTTTTTACAAAAATATTCAGTATGTTCTTTTACAAATAAACATATTTCTAGTATGTAGATACACGTCAAAGTTAAAAATTTGCCTTCCTTGAATACAGCTCTCAATGATGCACGTTTGTCAATATTATATATAATTCTTATACATTTCTTTTGGAGTAAAAATGTAGACTGAACATTAACTGAATTCCCCCAAAATATTATGCCATAGGTTAAATGAGGATATATACACCCATAATAAGTACTTTTAGCAACCTCGACGGAAGTTACTTTGATTAAAATAGACAGAACGCGGACACAATCATATGTGTCCCTACAACGCTTGCTAGAAAGTATCGTGCGCGCGTTGCCAGCCCTACTGATGAGACGGCAACTTGTCAGGAGCTCACTGGTACCACACGTACTCGCAGAAATAAAACCTCCAGGGAATTAGTATTTTGACCAATTTTTGTACCCAAAGTCTGGAGGTATACAAGCATACGATTCACCTGATGTAATCATTGCCTAAGAACGCTGCCATATTGCAAAAGCTAAAGTATCAATTATATCATCAAGTATCAAATAAAAAACTGCATTTTTGTAATATGACATCACCTGAAGGATTGTTTTCAACCGTACGACTCTTAAGTTAGTTAATGGCGGTCATCTGTCTGACACAGGATTGGTAGCAGCATGCCATTGACAGAGTTCTTTATCTCTTCGTGACATCACGAGGTATGTAAGGATCTGTGGCGCTTAGTTCTCTCTGCTGACCCCACAACGGACGTAGTATGAGGGTCTAGTAGTAATAGTACTAGGGGTAGTAAAAAAAAAAATTCGGTACTGTTAAATTACATGCTAGTGTGAATTAAATTAAATTTCTTTTAGTTTTAAACTATTAAAAAGAACGAGCTCGCTAACGCAGTATTTAGTTACGCTACTTTGGCACCAACGCTCGTTCGATTCCCACACAGGGCAAACATTTGTGTGCATGAACATATCTATTTATCTTTGTTTGGTTGTTTTCAATAAAGGTAGGGCGTATCAAAGCATCCCTTCTGGGGAAGTACCTCCACCACAGAGAAAACCGCAGCCAAATAACAACTCTCTGGAGAGTTATGTTCTTTAGTGTGATTGAGGTCACCAGTAATCTCCTAAAGACGTGGGCCGAATGCTTTTATGTTACCCGCTATGGTATGAAAAATGTACGGTGTACGGTATGTAAAACAAACAGTGGATTTTTCACAGCTATCTAATTAACCAAAAAAAAAATATTATCTAACCTGTATATATATTATGCAATAAGAATTATTTTCAATTGTAAACAAGAACAGCCAACAATCAGCCAGTGTAAAATCTAGCCCACTTCTCGAAATTGGAGCATCTCGATAGCAAGTTCTCAACTCGGAACTTAATCTTAGTAGTTGGTGCCAGATAAAACTAGTTGTGTGGTTTGTATGAGAGTCGCTTTGAATTTGCTGGTCGAGTTTTGGTACCGCCGTTATTATTCGGAGTTGCAATTTGATTTGACCTGCTTTCCGCCAGCAATTAGTTCATGGTAACTAGAGTCGGTCGCCACCCATACGCTACCGTTAGTAGATGCATGCCGCTGCTGTCATGGTCGTTTCGTCGATAGCCCGCTATCTGGAACAGGAACCATGTGCACCCACAGTCGCCGCCATGGCAGTCTCTGTGACACGTTTTTCTCCTCTCCACGAGGCATCCTCAGGTGCTGTAGATATTAGGCGTTAGAATGACATGCTACTAGTGACAAATCGATCACAGTGCCGTCCCTTATATTGAATTATAGGTTAGGAGGGGATGGATGGGGTGAGTGAAAAGATATGTAACAAAGGGGAATTGCTTAGGTCGCTCGTTCATAAGAGTAATTTTAGAATTTTTACCTACCGATCCATCTATAACTTCACGTCAAATCTCTTGCGAGGTAGGAGAGATAACCGAGCGTTGAAATTTGTTATTTGGTTTAAATAATTAATTAAGTTTTACATGTGTTGTCATCATTATTTCAACCCCTGTTACTTTATTGCTGTACATAGGACTACCCTCAACAATCCTCTATAGAGTTCTAGTTTGGCTGTTGTCTCTGTGAGATGAACGTTCTTCCATAGCTGGGCTAGATAGATCCTACATCTCTTTCACAAGTGTCTAATTTGATAATTAATCGATCACCACTAACAGATAAAGCATTAATTCGCAATGTAATAATGAGCCGATTACGCCCTAAAACATTCACTACCATTACCAAGCTCAAGAGCTTTCTTTATTACATACATCTTCATAAAATAAATGCGACTAGAATCATAATATCACAATCACTAAAGTAAAATCATAGAATCATATCTATAATCGGATCACGACAGAATAGAGAGAAGAAAATAATCAAAAATCTATTTGTGCCAGCATCATCCAGCCTGCATGAAGTGATAGAGTCACAGGGGGTTCAGATTAACCGGATTACGAGTACTAGACGGACGCCCTTTATTTTTCTGTATCTTTTATGTACGAGGAAAATATTGGTCTGACAATATATTATAGGATCGATGGATATATGATTTGCTTTGAGAGGTTTGTGATGGGGTGATAGATATTGGCAGTATTGTGGATTGTGTTGATTGCTGACATTTGTTGTGTAAAGATATAGTTGTTTTCAGACTGTTTTATAATTACACTGTGTCTCTGTTAAGTCTTAAAACAGCTACTTTTAAAATTAAATTGTAAGGTCTCGTACCCATTCGTTCCGTATACTTCGCCATTTATAGCATTTACGAATCCTCTGACGAGGTCAGTGGCGCAGTAGTTAATAACGCTGCTTTGCACTAGAGCTCGTGAGTTCGATTCCCACACACGACAAACATTTATGCGCATGAATATGTATGATTGTATTTGTTTGGGTGTTTTTAAGGCGCATCAGAGCCCCATTCTTCAGGGAAGTACCTTCACCTTACATAAAACCGCAGCTAAGTAACAACTCTCTGGAGGGTTGAGAGGTTGGAAGTAGCTTTAATAACAGCCGAGGTGACGTGTGTTACACGTATTCATAGGCTACGTTAACCACAACATTACGTGGGCCGTATGCTTGTATGCCTCCGGACGTTTATAAAAAAAGTGCTCTCGCCCACTGAAGTAAAAGTAACAGAAATATGAGCAAACACAGTTGGCATTGTACATGAATATTGGATGCCAAACCAGGTTTCTAGAAACCAAACCATGGATCGTCAGCTGGGCCTTTAACCACTGCGCTATCACTGCTCAAATAGTTCTTATTTTTTTATGTTATGTCGAGAGCCATACAAGCATACGGCCCACCTGATGTTGTGTGATGTGATGACGAGGAGACTTGTATCCTCATGGGATCGAATTATACTAATTAAGATTTTTTAAGAGAGGTAGGGCGCATCAAAGCAGCCTGTCTGAGGAAGTACCTCCACCTCTCAGAAAACCGCAGCCAAATAATAACTCCCTACAGAGTTGTTGTGTTCCTGCGTGTGAGTGAGGTCACCAGTAAGCTCCCAAGGAGTTGCAGCAGAGGAGCCATAGCGCGAGTGATACGTAATATATTACAAGCGTTAATAGGCTACGGTACCCAGTTTACACCAGGTGAGCCGTATACTTGTACCTCCCGACGTAATATATAAAAAAAAAACAGCCGCCCTCAGTCAGATACTCGAGATATTGACGAGCTCGGTGGCGCAGTGGTGAAACGCGCTGTTTCGCTACTTTGACACCAACGCTCGTGGGTTCGATTCCCACACAGTACAAACATTTGTGTGTCTGTTTCTCTTGGTCTGGGTATATTCTATGTATAACAAGTATGTATTTACAAATGAACGTATTAACGTATGTTTATCAGTTGTCTAGTACCCATAACACAAGCTTCGCTTGTTTGGGATTAGATGGCGCTGTGTAATTTGTCCGACAATATTTATATGTGATGCGTGTAGTTATAAGTTCAGAAAGAAATATTTTTATAGTATTAAATATATTTGCATAATATATATAGATATATAATTATTTAATTATTTTATGATATACTTATTTGTTGTATTTATCTATGCCATTTGACTACAACATAAATAATGACATCTTCCTATCTTGTTCTTCTGATGAATATGATAGTGCCCTGAGTGATACATCTACTACATCAGACAGCGTTTGCCTGGAATCTAGGTTGCGAGCTTTACTCGATAGTAACTCTCCCTATCTTAACTTAGTGCATATTAATGCCCAGAGCATTCTAGCTCACTATCCAGATTTTCTCGCGTCTTTTGGCAGCGGCGTAGTTGATGGTATATTGGTTTCGGAATCGTGGTTAAAGCCTTCACTCCCTTCTATTCTTTGTTCCCTTCCCGGATACCAACTCTATCGTAATGATAGGACCGGTGCCGGAGCTGGTGGAGTGTGTATCTATCTACGTGACAATATACCGTGTACCGTCGTGTCTCAATCGCCTAGCGAATACACATCGTCTATAGAACATTTGTTTCTAGAAATTACACTCCATCACACAAAAATTCTTTTGGGCGTAGTTTACAGCCCTAACGACAAGGTAGATTACTTCAAGTCCTTAGAATCTACATTGGAAAACCTTTGTCCTCAATACAACCATGTAATCTTAATGGGTGATCTTAACACGTGTTTGCTCAAGGGTGATACCCGGGCTGATAAACTACGAAATTTAATTTCTGGAATGGATCTCCACTTTCTTCTACTATCTGCAATTGCCCAATTGCAGACCTTCTCTCTTGGATCTTATGTTCGTCTCTGATATAGACAATGTTATTTCACACGGACAACTCTCTGCTCCTTTTTCCTATCACGTTCCTCCGTTTCCTATCCTATCATATTAACTTTTCTATCTTATAAGGTGCATTCTATTAAACATAATAACAAAACTATACTTCAGCGTAACTTTAGGGATTTGGATGTGAGTCGTTTGAGGCATGATGCGTGTAATATTGACTGGTCTACACTAATTGCAGCTACGTCAATTGATGTAAAAGTCGACATTCTTACGTCCAATTTAACAACTCTCTATGATGCTCATATACCGGTACGACCGGTCAGAGTGAAGCATGTGCCCGCTCCCTGGCTGACACCAGAAATTAAATGTGTCATGCGTAAACGAGACAAAGCTAAGGGCAGGTTCAAAGAATCGCCTTCGGAAGAGAACCTTTTGACATTTAAAAAATTACGCAACATCTGCAATAGGATGTGTAGGGATGCAAAACGTAAATATATTCACACCTCGATTGAAAACATGCCTCCTACACGTATTTGGAAATTTCTTCGGTCACTGGGTGTAGGAAAACAGCCTGAAACCTCCAATAAAAATTTAGATCTAAATTCTCTCAACAAACACTTCTGCACGCCCCCTATTTCGGTGGATAATTCGACTAAATCTGCTACTCTATTTGCTCTTTCTCAACAGGCTCCACCCACTTGTGACTCTTTTTCATTTCGCAATATCACCGAGGATGAAGTAAAAAAGAGCATTTTATCAATCTCCACAAAGGCTGTGGGTAGTGATGGCGTGAGTCGTGACATGCTGATCCCGATCCTTGACTGTGTTACGCCAGTAATCACGCATATCCTTAACTTTTCTCTCACAATGAATATATTCCCATCTGGCTGGAAACTGGCTCACGTCATCCCCTTTCCTAAAATTCCTAATCCGTTGTCTTTTTCCCAGTATCGACCTATTTCTATACTTCCATTACTATCTAAGGTTCTTGAAAATGCTGTATATAAACAACTTCATGCCTACTTATCTCATAACAACCTTCTTTGCCCTTTTCAATCTGGCTTTCGTCCGAATCACAGCACAGTGAGCGCACTACTGAATGCCACTGACGACATACGCCTTGCTATGGACAATAAAAAACTCACATTACTCGTTTTGTTAGATTTTAGTAATGCGTTTAATTCTGTCGATTTCGATATTCTCTTAGGGATTCTTCGCTCAATTAATATATCCCCCTCTGTGGTTGCATGGTTCGACTCATATCTTCGTGGCCGCCAGCAATGTATTAAAATCGACGACTCATCTTCAGACTGGACCGACTTATTGGCTAGTGTGCCACAGGGCGGCATCTTATCTCCACTACTCTTCTCAGTTTTCATTAATGAATTATCCAAAAGTATACGTTCTCCTTACCACCTATATGCAGATGACTTGCAAATTTACAGACACTTCTCCAACTCAGAAATCTCAGAAACTTTCAACACAATAAACGGAGATCTTTCTGCTATTAAGAAATGGGCTGACAGCTATGGCTTATTAGTAAACCCAATCAAGTCGCAAGCAATAGTAGTTGGTAGTAGACAAATGAGGAGTAAACTAAATTTTGCCGATTTGCCGACTGTTTATTTTGATAATAATAGAATCGCCTTCACTAATAAAACAAAAAACCTCGGCTTAATAATTGATGAAACTTTGTCCTGGACCCCCCATATTAATGATGTTAGTAAACGAATGTATTACGCGTTTCACTCACTCAGGCGGCTCCAAAACTTTTTGCCTTGTAAAACTAAAGTTATGCTAGCTCAAAGTCTCTTACTCCCTATTCTCGACTACGCTGATATCTGTTATTTGGATGCGACAGAGGAGCTGCTGAACAAACTGGAGCGTCTGCAAAACTTGGCTATCCGGTTCGTGTTCGGTCTCAGAAAATTTGATCATGTATCCGAATTTCGTTCTAAATTGAAGTGGCTCCCTATTCGCCTTCGCAGAAATATGCACATGTTAACTTTCCTGTATAGACTATTTAAAACCCCTAATTCTCCCCAATACCTTTGTTCTCGTTTCCCACTATTACCACCCTCCACACGGTCACAACGCCCCTGTCACATTCAAACCTTAAACTATCCCATGTCGCACTCCAACTATTTCTTTAATTCCTTTACTGTCCGTGCAGCGCTGCTCTGGAATAAATTGCCACTGCAAATAAGAGACTGTTCATCAGACACAATATTTAAAAAAAGATTGAAAGGACACTACATTTCTCAAATAGTATAATGTAATGTTTATTTAATGTAATATTTATTTACTTTATAGGTGTATGTATCTGTGTATGTGTATTTGTATGTATTTATTTATTGATAAAGATTTGTTATATTGTATGTTAATGAGGCAAATTTGTAAATATTAAGTTTAATATTGTTAACATTGTATTTTTTTTTTTTTCATCTGTAACTGTTACTTTGCCACCCGACCGATTGACGATTTCTTTAACTATCTATGAGGTTGGCTGGAAGAGATCTCTGGTAGAGATAAGCTCGCCTTTGTACACTACTAATTGTAACAATAATCTGTATATAAATATGCAATAAAGAATCTTATATATTTATCTATATATACTTTAGTTAAACCCACAATTTCAGACAGGTTTATCGCAGCTTTCCTTCACGAACAACGAAAGATGTTAGCACGGCCTGTCTTATAAGTGTCCCCAGTGCTGTCGTCCGCATAACAATGAATACCATCAATTGACAACAAATCATCGATATGCAGCAGGAACAGCGTCTGGGACAGTCCAGAGGCCTGTGGGACGCCAGCATTGATATCCATGCTATCGGAGCAACTACCGTCTACCACAGATTTTATGCATCTGCTGGTAAATATGCTGGCAACCCATTTGCCCAAACCCTCGGGCAACGCGTGCGATAGTAACTTTGATAGAAGACAGTGATGCCAGACATGACCATTTTTGACATGATAACGTGTTATAAATCGATGAAAGCCGACTGCATGCACGACAAAGTGTCACGTTCCGCCTGTGCAAGCGAGAACGTGGAAACAGCGATAGAGAGGCACGATCGGCCTAAGCGTCCGGCTTGTGACGCATCTATCTCCCTTCCACTCCATTAGCCGATGCGTCCGAGTAGAAGAGAGTACACAACCTACACGTGAACTGTTTTATCAACTGTTTAATGTTTTCTTATGACGTTATCACGTAAAATTATCGTCCGTAAACCGACTTTACAGACGACCAATTTTTTTAAATTGACTTCTTAACAAATTATTTACTGCTTAACAAAACCATCTATTACTGTAAATCAATTTCTTATTGAAATGCGAAGGACAGCGTCACTGGAGAGCCTGATTAAGGCATTTCAGTTCGCAAACAGCTATTTGTAATGGTTCACAAACTTCAAAGGGGACGTGTAGACAGTTCATAAACATCTTACCGCCGAATAGGGCAGGTTCACATAACCGCAAGGCTTTGAGTTTTTATTATAAATGTCACGGTATTTTTAGATATACTAATGCTAACGTAACTAACTAACGTAACTAAACGTAACTAAAGTAATATGACGAGCTCGGCGGCTCAGTCGTGAATGACGCGACTTTGACACCGACGCTCATGGGTTCGATTCCCACACAAGGCAAACATTTGTGTGCATGAACATGTCTGTTTGTCTTGGTCTGGGTATTTTCTATGTATAATAAGTATGTATTTACAAAAAAAAAATGTATTTACGTATGTTTATCAGTTGTCTAGTACCCATAACACAAGCTTCGCTTACTTTGGGGCTAGGTGGCGCTGTGTAATTTGTCCGACAATATTTATTATTTATTATTATTTATAACCATACTTCCAGAAATACGACTATTTTCGTAAGTAATACGAGGTGATAATGTAATGCCATTTAAAAATAATACTTTGAATACCTTTTTGTTGACGGTATGGTACCTTTCGGATATATAGAAAACATTTCTAAACGCGAGCGCGTGACATGAAAATAATTGGTTATTGTAATTCCATTCATAAATATAGTATTTAAAATTCCCAATATCCAACTTAGGTTGGATATTTAGTTTAGGAGAAGGTAATGATAAGTCTTTAGCGAAGACGATGACTTTGAAACGGAACTAACACAGCCAGAGATTCACAACATATTTTTTTTATCGGGACAGGCCCACCACTGTGTCTCCTGTGTAACCAGAATTAACAGCGGAGACCACCATAAAGGCAATGAACAGTGAAGTTCATTGCTGTCCCGGGGTTAAACTATAGCTGCCTTGGAACTCACAATGAATTTAATCAGAAGAAATTTGTATGAGTAGGAAGTTTTAGAATTGACTTCCCCTCTTGGGAAAGCGAGTGACAGCAATATGACAAATAAGGCATATAAAAACCTCAAAGAGATGGCTAGTCAAGTGAAGCTCAACTCCAGTGCACCACGGTTTATCAAATATCTAACACTATTGGGACCTAAACTGTGAGTTGTTACCTCGATTCCAATATTATAGATTGCAGAACCGCCTCAACGCCTGGTAATCCACAATCTATAGGGCAAAACCAAAACTTTCTTAGATTAAGTTACGCGTCCTTCCAAATATAATTCCTCGCGTTATTTTCTTTCACTGCCGAGCAAGTGATAATTACAAATATGCGCATAACAATACACGAAATTAATGGTACACGCCCACATTAGAATTCGAATCAGGTACTAGTTGATTTATAGGCTGATTCCTTATCCACTAGGTTATTCACAAACCTTGATACTGTCCGCTACGCTGAGATCACCTCTGCCCTGCACCCAAATGGTGCGACAGAGAAAGTCATTTTTAGTGACAGAGACATGTAAGCCAGCCCTAAAATAGTAACTCGTTTGTGCAAAACAGATAATTCAAGTTTTGCTATTTAGATAAATAATACGCTATCTTCGCGGCTCGGGGGCTTTCTTGAGAGATCGCTAACGTGGAAGTAATAATGTGACAGTGCAAAGTAATTATGAGAATAAATTGTAATACCGTGCTTGGTGGCGCGACGGTTAATAACGCGACTTAGACACCAACGCTGGTGGGTTCGAGTCCCACACTGGACAGACAAGTGTGTGCATGAACATGTCTGATTGCCTGGTTGCTTTTGAGACCGGTAGGGCGCTTCATAGTAGCGCGTCTGGGGAAATATGTCGATACTGTTGATTGTAGGCGCTTGGTGGGAATTTGAAGACAGATTCCACTTCCATTGTGAAGTGAAATCTGTACAAGTGAAAGTATTAACATTAACGCGATGTCTGGGGAAATACCTTAATTCCTGGTAAAGATTCCATCACCAGTAAGCTTTTAAGGAGTTGCTAGAAATGTTCATAGGCTATGGTCATCGCTTTACGTCAGGTGGGCCTCATGCTTCCATCCCTCCCCGACGTTGTATAAAAAACTTATTTTTATTTGATATTTCAACATGATGAAATAAGTTCCGTATACGGTATATCGGCTTCCTAAAACTGGTAGGTACTTTGCAAATTGTATTCGATTCCATAACAAATTGCCTGAAACAGTTCCGTCCTATGCTTCAAATTACTCATCAAAAATATGTATGTATATATAATCTTCACATCAGGTCCCGTGCGGGGTAGGCAAAGAGAACCGAGTACCATAAGACGCGATCCGTACACACCTCACTAGCTTCCTTCACGTTCATACTTCCCAAGTAGGTACGCTCGCCGATTCCTAGTGTTTCTGATGTCACCTTCAGATAAAATACAACCATGGTAGATGAGTTCTGGTCTTCTTCTGCTCCTACATTGTTCCACTTTTGCAGTGTATATCTGTTAACAAAAATAATCAAAAAAAAATGACGAAATTGGTGGCGCAGTGGTAAAACACCGCTGCGGCTGTTACGTTACTTTGACACCAACGCTCGTGGTTTCGATTTCCATGCAGGCCAAACATTTGTGTGCATTAACATATCTGTTTATCTTAGTTTGGGTATATTTAAGAGAGGCGCATCAATGTAGCTTGTCTGGAGAAGTACCTCCACGTCACAGAAAACCACAGCCAAATAACAACTCTCTTGAGGTTTTTGTGTTCCTGCGTGTGAGAGAGGTCACCAGTAAGCTCCTAAGGAGTTGCTGTGTCAGCAGCAAACCGTGTGTGATCGTGCGAGCGATACTTAAAGTATTGCATGCGTTTCAAGGCTACGGTAACCGCTTTACATCAGGTGGGCCGTGTGCTTGTATCCTGACGTTGTATAAAAACGTCACTTTTGGAATGTAAACAAAAAAACGAAATATGTGAGAAATAAATAAAATATAATGAAGTTCTTTTTTAGAAAAGTCGAAGTGTCTAAGTATCCAAAGGTAAATGTAGAATTTTTATATTTTTGGGTTCTATACCTCAAAAGGCAAAACCCTTATAGGATCACTTTGTTGTCCGTCTATGCGTCTGTCTGTGAAGACCCTTTTTCTCAAGTAGGGGTGGAGCTATCAAGTTGTAATTAATATCACGTATTCAGGTTTGCATTGCCTTTGTGATGTGTAAAAATTAAACTTCTAAACCAACGCAATTATAAGATACGGCTGTTTATGCCTCGTTTATGCGCTTATTTTGACACGAAAGAGAACTAAAATATAGGGTCACGTTGACCTAGAATCATGAAATTTTATAAGAAGCAAGGTCATATAGCACAAGTTAAGCAAAACATTCTAAATAACGCAACCAAAAGGTACGGCTATTTATGCTTTGTTTATGCGCATATTTTGATACTCTGAAGGGAACTAAAAACAATAGGGTACTACCCGTTGACCAAGAATCATTAAATTTTGTAAGAAGCAAGGTCATGTAGCACAAGTTAAGCAAAAAATTGTAAAACTGTAAATTTTTAGTTATATCACAAAAAAAAATGTTTTTTTGCGTAATTTCCTTTTGGTCACACTCCCAAATTCCAAGCGTTCCATCCACTTCCGGTTGTGCAATCTGAGTTTCAGTATTTACACTCTTTGTTCACAAAACAGTGGAGTGTTTCAGAGCGTGCTTTCAGTGAATTTATTTCAAGCGATCTGTCTCCATCGCTCTGAGTAATGCACTTCGGTCGGGCTGGTACTCGCTTGGACTAAAAACTGACCTGCTAACTATTGGACGCAATATATTTATGTGTATAAATCTTTTTAAATGTGTTAATTAAAAACACGTCTAGTCGGGCTCTCTCTACTTTAGGAATGAACGCATGACGAGTTCGGCGGTCGTGTGGTAATAAACGGTTACTTTAACACAAATGTTTGTGATTCGATTCCCACATTTTTATTTACACGACTTCGGGAGCCATTCAAGCATACGGCCCACCCGTGTAAAGCGTTACCGTACCTATAAATGCCTGTAATACATAAAGTATACTCGCGCGACGCCTTCTCTGGTGCTAACACAGCAACTTCTTAGGAGCTTACTGGTGACCTCACTCACACACAGGAACACAACAACCCTCTAGGGAGTTGTTATTTGGCTGCGGTTTTCTGTGAGGTGGAGGTTCCCCAGACGGGCTGGTTTCTCCACTTTAACGCTAAGGTTTGTGATTAGAGTCCCACATACGATAAATAATTAACCTTTTTGCTCGTGTTGGCTTGCGTACTGCAAATGGTCCCCAGTTCAAATCCTGGCTTGTACCACTAAATTAATGTTTTTGGAGTAATGTACATATTTGTAATTTCACTTGTGCTGCATGTGACCCCACTATCTACGGGGTCCAAGTCATCCTCATGTGCAAGTTGGTGCACTGCAGATCGACAGACGAGGCTCTGGTGCAGGCTCTCTCTTCGGGATTGGGAGGTCGGACGGCAGTCGCTTCCGTGAAAGTCAAATTTATGATGAAAGAAAAGGTCTTGTGTCACGGATAGGGTACCGCCGCAAAATATCGCGCAGGAGCTTCGTCCGACTCCTGTGATAAGTGGACAAGGGCTACCGTGCAATGGCGAGCACAGCTAAAGACGCGAACCAAAGGGAAGATCAGTTTCGCGACCTGGAATATTTGCACGCTGACTGGGCGCGCGAGGGAGCTGGCCGATGTGCTCTCCGGGCGAAAAGTGGCCGTGGCGTTTCTGCAGGAGACTCGGTGGAAAGGCAGCAGATGCCGGCTTGTTGGGAATGGCGACAAGTTGATCTACACCGGTGCACCTGGTGGGGAGAACGGGGCAGCTGTAATGCTCTGATGAGTTTCGGGACAATATCTTGGAGGTGAACCGCTTCAGTGACCGGCTTATGACCGTAAGGGTGCTTATCAATAGAATTGAAAATCCTTTTTTCGAAATAAACTAGAAATTGTTTCTCTGTAACCAAAGATCGTTTTATTTATTATTATATCACAACAATTATTATATTAAAACACTTAATTACACTTATATCTCACCTGCAACCAAAGAAACGACATTTAAAGTTTATTATATAACACTTCTTTAATTATATCAGTTAATAATTAATTAATTTTTATAAATTTTCTATTTCACTTTCATAACATAACCTATGGGCGCACAGCGTGTATTCCAAAAATTAATATTATAATATGTCACTACTTATTGTCTATAACTACACTTAGTTTATATTAAAAAAAAATGTAAGTTCTTTACATATATATATTAAGAAGATTGCATTTTTATGGTTCCGTAAGAAAAGCGGAACCCTTATAGGATCATTTTGTTGTCCGTCCGTCTGTCTACAAACTGAAATTAATATCAAGTACTCAGGTCTGTAATCCCTTCGAGCAGTGAAAAATCAAACTTCTAAGTCAACGCAACCAAAGGATGCGGTTATTTATGCCTCGTTTATGACCATATTTTGCCACTCGCAAGCGAATCAAAACCTATAGGGTACTCCCCGTTGATCTAGAATTATGAAATTTGTTAAAAGCAATGTCATGTAGCACAAGTAAAGGAAAAACTCTGAAAACCGTAAATTTCTAGCTCCATCGCAAAAACAAAATACTTTTTTTGCAACAATAATTTGCGAAAATACTGTTTTACGGAACCCTCAGAGCGCGAGTCGGACTCGCACTTGACGGTTTTTTTGTAAATACACACTTATGATACATAGAAAACACCCAGTTCAAGACAAACAAATATATTCATGCACACAAACGTTTGTCCTGTGTTCCCACACAGGACGAACTCGAACCCGCGAGCATTGGTGTCAATGTAGCGTTACTAAACACGGAGGTAGTCAAATGTGTAGTAGTTTTGTTTTTGAAAGGAAGAAAAAGAAAAAAAAAGGGAAATGTAGTTTTTGTTCAGCAGAAAAATACATTCGGTCAGCAAATATTCCCCAAGTCATCGGGAACGTGTCCCCTTTAATGAGCGAGTTTGTTTTTTGGTTAGGTTGGGGTTATCTTGAGATCTGTCGTATTCGATTTTATAATGTGTGTTATTATAAAATCGAATACGACTAGACGAGCTCGGTGGCTCAGTCGTGAATAAACGCGACTTTGACACCAACGCTCGTGGGTTCGATTCCCACACACGACAAACATTTGTGTGCATGAACATGTCAGTTGATCTGGATGTTTTAAGAGAGGTAGGGCGCATCAAAGCAGCTCGTCTGGGGAAGCATCTCCACCTCACAGAAAACTGCAACCAAATAACAATTCCCTGGAGGGTTGTAGGCCACCAGTAAGCTCCTAAGGACTTGGTATGTAAGCAGCAGAGGCATTGTGCAAGTGATACTTGATATATTACAAGCGTTAATAGGCTACAGTAATTGCTTTACATCAAGTGGGCCGTATGCTTGTATGCCTCCCGACGTAGTATATAAAAAAAAAAACAATCTGGGAATATTTGCTGACCAAAAATATTTTCTGCTGGCCATAACGCCAATTTTTCGGCAGCCATTTAAATATATAAAGTAGATAGTCAATAAAAAATATTATTTATTGCTATTTTGATTGGTCCATTTATTTTATAGGAAAATAAGGAAATGGGTTTAAAATTTAATACTGATCAAGTGCAAATCGAACACGTGCAAGAAAGGGTTCTGTAGCCGTAAATATAACGTATATTTCAGTATAAGGTAGCATTATTATTATACACAATTATTACAAAACTTGTTACGGGTTTTAACAAAAGAAGTCACACAAATTTTAATTATAAATATTATTTGATAGTTTTATTTATTTATTAACGTTCAAACAATAAGTCAGGCATCGAAGTAGACAGCAGTTCAAGTAAGAGAGACGGATAGACATTCCATATCGCCACCTTCGACCTTCGTCCGACCTACTTGAAAATAAGTCAACACATGAGGGGTCCGGGGCATCAGGTACTGCAAATGTGTCTACAGGCTCCGGTAGCTGCTTACCATCAGGCGGGCCATATACTCTTTTCCCACCTGAAGGTATAAAAAAAGATAAATTTTTGGTGTATTCATCACAATCCTGCTCTATTGTCAAGATTCTTGATGACACATAGAAATGACCGAAATTCAATTTATAAAAAATGGCATCACCAACTATGGTCTACAAAAAGACCGTGAAGGTATACCTCTAGGGTCTATCTATCTGACTTCACGTCGCTCCAAGTAGATAGAGTGAACCGACTTAATAGTCACTCCAAATAGAACTGCAAGAGTTTTTTAAAGAGGGCTTTTTAAAAGTGGTAGAGCTCATCGAAGCAGCTCGTCTGGGGACGTACCCCCAACTCAACCCAACTCCCTAGAGGGTTGTTGTGTTCCTGCGCATGAGTGAGGTCACCAGGAAGCTCCTATGGAGTTGCTGTGTTAGCAGCAGAGGTGGCACCGTGCGAGTGATACTCAATGTATTGCAAGCGTTTATAGGGTGCGGTAACCGCTTTACATCAGGTGGGTCGTATGCTTACGTGCCTCTCGACGTTGTATAAAAAAAACCGAGCCCAAATCTCTGTCTACTTGTTTCTACTCGTACATAGCTCTTTTCATGTACACTCGCTAATTTCTAGACCTCCTGGCATCACCTTCTGATATCGACCAATTTGGTCATGGTAGGTGAATTTTGGCATTCCTCGGCTTCTACATCCTTGCATTTCGCATTTTATATCTACTTCGTTTTCCCCGTGCATCTTTTCTATAAATCTACTCCCAGAGTCTCTTTTAAATCAAAGCAAAGGGGCAAAAGGGTAATTTAGGGGTAAAAGCCGGAAAGCGGACCCCGGGCACTGAAGCGAAAGCGTAGGACACGAGCGAGATTTACACTCGCATGATGATGATAATAGGATCTCTTTCAAACCTACTTTGTTTCATGCATCACCACGCCGAAGGTATAACAGTGTGAAGTCACAAATTCTGAGCAACGATCGCATTCAAATTTTTTCGGAAGTTATACGGGGAACCCCCCACACGATGGACAGACGATCTTGTGAAGATCGCAGGGAAACGTTGAATGTAAGCAGCACAAGACCGATCGCTGTGGAAGGGAGAGGCCTATGTTCAGCAGTAGGCGTTTTTCGGCGGATATAGTGATGATGGTGAACAAATGTCACTTGTAGCATGTTATTCTTACGATTAACGTCTACAACGCCTGATGATGCCTCGTGGAGAGGCGAAACACGTGTCGCAGCGACGACCAGGCCAGTCGTGGCAGCGACGGTGGTGGAGGGGGCATGCGGATTCTGTTCCAGATGGCGGACGACCGCAGCAGCCGAGGCAGAGACTACCGGAGCAGCCATGGCAGCGTCGGCATGATGCACGCACTAACAGTAGTGGGTGGGTGCCGGCCGGCGCTAGGCCGCATGAACTAATTGGTGGCGGAAGCACACAAAGCAGGTTGGATCGGATTGCATGTAAGTTTGACTTTCGCAAAATAACGCCTGAATCTATTAACTAACAAATGTCTAGCAATGCCACCTCTGCCGGGTCCCGGTAGAAGAGGTAGGCCCAAAATGCGCTGAGCTGATATCGTTAGGGATGACGTGCCAATATTCTCACTATACGGGACGCCAAAGACCGCACAAAGTAGAGGAAAATACGATGGAAAGCGGACCCTGACACTCCGAAACGAAAACGTAAGCTGCAACCGGGATTAACGCTCGGGTGATGATGATTTAAATATTGGAGATTATTTTAGAAAATACTGTAAACACTAATTATCTATACCAACCCTAAGTCATTCCACTGGGATACGGTTCTCCCTTCAACGCTTCATCACGCTGCAATGGATTGCAACTGCAGCTGGCCACTGACTTAGCTTTGCGACTGTCATCTATCGATATCAGCCGGGACCGATGGTTTAACGACTCGAGATAGATATATCTATCCAGGGACAGGCTACGGTCGACGATGCTTAACCTGCGTGTTCGGTCAGAATGATACACGCAACTACGCCATCGAGTTCTCATCGAGCACAAACTATGCTAACATATTATTACATGTTTTATCGATAAAGACATCTGCTTCTCTTGCTCACCAATTACAATTTGTCACTGTCAAGCATACAGTTATAGGAAATGGTTACTCAATGTCAGCTCGATGAGATCCTGTTCGAGTAAATTGCTAAGCAATCAACACGCCAGAGATGTCAACTGCGGGGCATTCCGCAAACGTTGTCGGGCACAATGGTCAGCGGGAGGCCGTTTCAAAGCGGGAAGGGATTCGATTGCTGGGAAAATTGCTAAGGGTCATCGTAGACTTGCGACGACTTGATTAAATATATTATTTATTATTCTATTGATAGATAATCTTGAAACCGAATACATTTGGTATATATATCCTTTATTGTGTAACATTAAATACAGAGTTATGTCATATGGAGGGTTAGACGAAATATGTGTACGTTGTCGTGTATATAGAAGTGCTCTAAAAAGTAAGCTATATATATTGTTACCTTATTATGTCACCTGTAGCTATTGGTCTTCCTAACAATAAATAAATAAATATAGAAAATAGTATAAGCTTTAGAGTAAAAAGTTGTGCCAGGTGAATTACAAAACGTTATAAAATCGTTTTTGTTAGGTTATGCCACGCATTAACAAGAGTATTCAGCGCAAGCGGCAGCGGGAAAGGATCCGAGCGCTAAGACCTATTCGTGATAAATCAAACGAGCTATCGACAGAGCGAGTGGGGCGCCTTCGGGAGCGCCTTACTCTTAAAGCATTGAAAAACGTTTTCACGCAAAAATGTTACAGTTGTGTAGCGATACTACCCACCCCTTTTTTGTTTTCTTCATCGCCGGGCAAGTGATAATTACAAATATGTACATATATATCATCAGTTAGTAGGTTAAGTCTTTATGCAGACCTATTATCTTACCCGGTTGATAAAATACCGGTAAAATAGCTTACAGATGATCGCAACCCAATAACAATACATATTGGGTTGTTGTGTTCTTGGGAGAGAATATTGAGCCTAAGGAGTAACTGAGTTAGTAGTAGTGGCAACGCGCGACCGGTACTCCTTGTGTTATAAGCGTTCATACGCTAAAGTAAGCATTTAACGACGACTGGGCCTATGTTAGTTTACATTTTCAATCCCGTCCAACTACTCGTTAGCCTGTTTTTTTTTAACTACACTACAGCTGATATAATGTGCTTAATGTAGCCTATGGGCGATTGAAATAGAAGTTATGATTTGCTCGTTCCGCCTTCGCCAAGGCCTTTTTTTTATAACAGAATGCACCACTTGTAGGTAAGGTTGACTTGGACTCTAACGATGACAGCCTCTTCCACCCTAAAAAGTTATTGGTAGTGCCAATGCCGTACAGGAATAGAGTAATACTCCAAAGACCAACTCCTTGGTTGATATTCGACAACGGCCGTCTGTGAGGTGGAGATACTTTCCCAATCGTACTACTTCTGTTCTTTTCTTACGAGTTTAAGGCATAGCTCTAATATTTCTGATATTGTCGTCAAATTGTCGCTGCCCTTAGGGTCAAGATTATTCGTATACTACGGATTCATGTTCCAAACAAGGAAACCCTTTGACACCGTCTCAACGTTTGGTATTGCCCATTCTGTACGTTCTGGTTACGTTGTAACTACTAATATTTCCAAGGTTTATTGACGTTCTGGTACTAAAGCCAAAGAACTTGGGGATCGAATAAGTTTTCGAGAATAATGTAGGTACGTGCTAGTGGAAAAATCTTCTTCATCGCGTTGTCCTGTTTCCTAATCCATTAGGATTGGCAGAGTCCGCTACCTAAGCCTAAGGATTTGACGTAAGAATAAATTTTTGGACGTGTGGATCACGAATTTAAAGGTTCATGCTCCCGCCAAGACTCGAACCGGAAACTAGGTGGTCAAAAGCCCGGTTTCTTATCCACTAGGCTATCAATGCTCTTTAGATTTTTAGATAAGTATCATTAATAATCAGTCTGTAAACTATAAATGATAACTGTCTTGACCTTAATGATTTGGCGCTGCGGTATGCATCATGCGTACCGACGGGGACGGATCAGCATACATCGCCTACAGGTAACGTATTGTCGCCCGTCGACGAAGTTTGGTCCAGGAATGCAATTTTCGCGAGCAACCATGGCATGTGAACCCATTAGCAATATCGGATGTAAATTTACAAATCAAGGAACCAACTTGGCCTTACCTTCCACTTTATGGAGAAACTAACTTGAACTTTCTGTTGCCTGCAGCATGCTCAGAAAGAGGCATCTCGTCTCGAGACCAAGTCTGAGACATAATAGAAAAGTAGAAAGACGTAGGAGACGAGTAGGCCCAAGTCTCACCTATCACGACCAAATTGAATAAGTTTCATGAAAAGCTGATGTCAGGATCCCTAAGAACCTTTTTTTTTTTAATCAACGTCGGGAGGCCTTCAAGCAGACGGCCCGCCTGATGTAAAGTGGTTACCGTAGCCTATTAACACTTGTAATATATTAAATATCAGTCGCGCGAGGTCTCCTCTGCTGCCTACACAGGAACTCCTTAGGAGCTTACTGGTGACACTCCCACTCTGGAACACAACAACCCTCAATGGATATTATTTGACTGCGGTTTTCTGTGAGGTTGGAGTTACTTCCCCAGACGGGCTACTTTGCCCCCTACCTCTCTTTATCTAACCTGCATGCATGAAAAGTGCTATGAATGTTAAGACGGCTAGCGAGGTGTACCACGACTGCGTCTTGTGGCGTTCCATTCTCTATTGCTCTCTCTACTCCCCACGAGCTCAAAATTTAAGACGTTATTGTTCCATGCTAAGAACAATAAAAACATATATATGAAGCTATATTGCCCTGTCAGAACCCGTTATATACGATTTCCCATACAATTCTAGGTCGTAAAGCGGCCCGCGGTAAGAGAAAGGTAAGTGAGGAAGCCAGAAGCAGTCATTTCTCAGTAGACGAAGAATCGACCTGAATCTGAATCTGACGGTACGGGGTTCGAATACTGATGTTGGTATGTACTCAATAAATTCGACGGATTTATGTACATATTTATAACTATCACTTTCTCATGGAAAATATCGTGAGGAAACTCCCACATCCAAGAAATTATATAACAAAAGACTTGTGACCTGATCTAAGAAAGATCTGATTTTCTGTCTAAATTGTGGAGGTTTGACGGCAGTCGCTCTATAAAAAATCTATATTTACCAAATCCTCAGGCTTAGGTAGCGAACCCCGCCAATCGGAATAGGAAACGCGATATCTTTAGGAAGAAAAAGATATTGTCCTATATTAACTATAAAGTTTGATATAGATGCAAGAAACGACATTTGTATCAAAAATGAATACAAAAATAACCAGTTGAGAATGCGCAAGCTTGCATTGCCAGAGGAACGCGTGGCTCGTCAATTATATAACAATATTTTTTTTTTAATTTGTCGGCCATTTTGACCATGCTCCTTAAAAGATAGGAACGGTGTTCCTGAATATTCCTATTCTACTTTTTATGCTGAATCCGAATCTGAAGTCAAAATTCGAATATTCGGAAAAAAGCGACAGATACACACACACACAGAGAGAGAGACAAACATATAGATTTCATATAGGAAGGGTGTTCCTGAACACGAAACTTCTTACAAAGTGGAGTTTATTTCACGCAGCACGAATTCTGTAAACACAAAGCTTCAAGATTGCGCCAGAATGAAGCCCTAACTTACGCCAGATCTAGTTAACTGCAGTCGAAACAAACCGGAAGTAACGCGAGAGTTACACGAAAACTATAAACTTCTGATAAATTTTCCGACTTCAGTACAGGAACTGTAGATAGTATGAACTTACTAAAACTAGCGAATGCCCATGGATAAGGTCAGGTCGTTTTGCATTTGGATATTAAGTAACTTATTACGACTTTACATGGTTTTCAAACTTGACGACGAGCTCGGTGGCTCAGTCGTGAATGACGCGACTTTGGTACCAACGCTCGTGGGTTCGATTCCCAAACAAGACATACATTTGTGTGCGTCAACACGTTTGTTTGTCTGGGTCTGGATGTTTTAAGTGAGGTAGGGCGCATCAAAGCAGCCCGTCTGGGGAAGTACCTCCACCTCCAGAAAACCACAGCAAAATAACAACTCCCTAGAGGGTTGTTGCGTTCCTGCGTGTGAGTGAGGTCACTAGTAAGCACCTAAGGAGTTGCTGTGTAAGCAGCGGAGAAGGCATCGTGCGATTGATATTTAATATATTACAAGCATTAATAGGCTACGGTAATTTACATCAGGTGGGTCGTATGATCGTATACCTCCCGGCGTTGTATAAAAAAAAATGAAGAAGATCTCGTCGATCTGTTATTCCATTCCCACTAGAAACAACTACCTAACTAGAGTGATACTTCGAGTTCAAGTTTGGGCTTGATTGGTTTGTAATGCTACTTTGACACCAACGCTCGTCGATTCGATTCCCACACATGTCTGTCCTCTGTGCCTCTCCCTTCCACAGCGATTGGTCTTGTGCTGCTTGCATCCAACGGCTCCCTGCGATCTTCACAAGATCGTCTGTCCATCGTGTGGGGGGTTCTCCGTATAACTTCCGAAAAAATGTGAATGCGATCGTTGCTCAGAATTTGTGGCTTCACGCTGTTATACCTTCGGCCTTCGGTGATGAAGCAAAGTAGGTTTGAAAGAGATCCTATTATCATCATCATGCGAGTGTAAATCTCGCTCGTGTCCTACGCTTTCGCTTCAGTGCCCGGGGTCCGCTTTCCGGCTTTTACCCCTAAACTACCCTTTTACCCCTTTGCTTTGATTTATAAGAGATTATCTGAGTTTATAGGAAAAATGTGCGCATGACAAACATTTGTTTATTTGAAAATGTCTGTTTCATTTCTATGTATCATAAGTAGTTTACAATATATATATATATAAAATCGCGTATTTTTATCAGTTCTCTAGTACCCATAATAAAATTTTCGCAAACGCATATATATATTTTTCGACTATATTTATTATTATTTGTTTATAAATTCTTTCCACACGCCCATACCAATGGAACATGACTTTTCATATCTTAGCACTAACATTCTCTTTTCAACCGATTGTTTGGTCTTTTTTCAATAAATAGACGTTTTAATACTATGGTAATTTTGATTACACGGATGCTTTAAACTGGTCATTATTAATAATTAGACATTTTAATAATATGGACTTTTCAGGAACACCGTTCCTATATCAAATCTATATGTTTGTCTCTGTGTCTGTCTGTCGTTTTTTTTCGAATATTCAAATTTTGACTGCAGATTCGGATTCAGCATAAAAAAGTAGAATAGGAATGTCTAAAAAACCCACCTCTTCTACTATCTCTTAAGGAAAATGGCCGACAAAGTTTAAAAAAAAAAAAATGTTATATAATTGACGAGCCAGGTGTTCCTCCGGCAATGCAAGCTTGCGCTTCTCAACTAGTTAATATTGTAGAGCTTATGAACTGAAAGGTCTCTTTCTTACGTCAACTTTGGAAACACGATCAATAAGGATTTCGGCAAAAAATTTACGCAAAGCTCGCATTTCAACCATGTGTATTCTTTCACGTACTCTACATATACCAACTGACGACTCTACATTCATAAAAATCGCTTATATTAGTCGCACCCTCAGTCAACATATTATCAAAGCCGGATAATACCTTTCATACGTAATCCTTACATGTTAAGGTCCTTAATTCTCTTGAGAGTTTCTCACAACATATGTGTCAGTACTTTGGCCTCCTTGAACCTAATATGATTGGTGATAAGCTGATGTAAAGCTAATGCAGTTGGGATAGAAGCGCTTTTTGATTTAATATTACTTATGGGTAGGTACTTAGAAAATGTTTTTTTTTTATACAATTTCGGAAGGCATACAATCAAATGGCTGACCTGATGTAAAATGGTTACCGTAGCCCATGAATGCTTATAATACATTAAGTATCACACGCGCGATGCCACCTCTGCTGCTAACACAGCATCTGCTTAGGAGCTTACTTATGACCTCACTCACACGCAGGAACACAACAACCCTCTAGGGAGTTGTTATTTTGGTGCGGTTTTCTGTGAGGTGAAGATACTTTGCCAGACGAGCTGCTTTGATGCTGCCTACCTCTCAACGTCCAGACCAATACAAAAAGACATGTTCATGCACACAAATGTATGTCTTGCGTGGGAATCGAACCTACGAGCGTTGGTGTCAAAGTCACGTCATTCACGACTGCTTTCATTAGAATAGCTATTTTATTTTTAGCTGTATTCTAAGATTATTTTTTTACAACGTCGAGAACCATTCAATCATACGGCCCACCTGATGTAAGGTCTTTATGGATGCTTGAAATACAGGAAGTAATGCGCGCGCGTTACCATCTCTGTTATTTACTATCACAGTAACTCCTTAAAACTTACTGTTAAACTTACTCATTTATAGGAACGCAACAGCCCTACAGGGAGTTTTTTATACCACTAAGGTGGCAATTAAGCATATGGCCTGCCTGATGGTAAACATTCACCGTAGCCTCTAAAAAATCTCTTCACGCATTTCTGGAAGAATTCCACGCTGTAGTCCCTTGAAAAACCTCGGCTGGGAGCTCATTCCTCAGCTTGAGAGTTCTCGGAAGAACACTTCTCTGGAACCGCACAGTACGAGACCATTACGGTACCAACATGTGAGGGTGAACTTTCTTGTTGTTATTTAGCTATGGTTTCTCGTGCCCTACCTCTCTTAAAAATGTAGACCTAAACAAACAAACGAGCGAGAGTGAACTCATCACAAAAATCTGTCAAGATTCCTCCCAGGCAAACAATAAAAAATATTTAGTTGTGTTTTATATATATATTATATATATAGTTGTGTTTTGGACATACATACAGACTAACAGAAAACTGAGCTTAGTAAAAGCATGTGGTAAAATGAAATAAAAATGAAAAAAAAAATTGTGGTGTAAGTCTTGTAGACCGTATTCGCAATGATGATGTTAGAAACAGAGTTGGTCTGAAAGAGAGCGTCGGTGTTAAAATAAGAAGAGGCATGCTCCATTGGTTCGGACATGTAGAAAGAATGCAAGATGAAAGAATGACGAAGCAATATACAATGCAAAAGTGAAAGGATGTAGGAGCCGGGGAAGGCCAAGACTTACCTACCATGACCAAATTGGCGGTGTTCTATCAGAAGGTGATGTTAGAAACCGGCGAGCATGCATGAGAAGAGCAATTAATGATAAAGAAGCGAGTCAGATATGTAAGGATCGAGTCACGTGGCGCTCGGCACTCTCTGCCTACCCCGCAAGGGATTTGGCGTGAAGTTATAGATAGATGTGGTAAAATTATAAAATAAAATCCTGTCTTTATTTTACCGATAAACACAACTAGTGTACAGCTTTATAGCTGAAGTTGTTTAAAAAGGAGCAGTTTCCCTGAACTGCGAAGTTTAATTGCCCCGGATCAAAGTTTACGCGAGCGTTCTACCTTATTGTTCTACACGAGAAAGTTTCGAAGAAAAATAACACAGAAGTTATACGTAAAACACGCGCCTTACTGACCGCGACTTCCTTCCGAAGACAATGGTAAATAACCGGAAGAAGTGATAGCTCAGTGGATAAAGAACCAGACTATTGACCAACTACTACCAGGTTCGAATACTGGCATGTTAAAATTCGTGCTTTCGGATTTATTTATTTAAAACTTTATTGACCACTTTACATTTCGGTACAATAGGCGGACTTAATGCTAGTTGCATTCTCTACCAGTCGACCTTTGGGAGAGAGAACATTATATATATTATACATATATACATACATTAAATACATATATACGTATAATACATATACATACATACATATAAATTATACGATACATACAAACGTATTAGACATACATAATTGTTTCAACTTATATTAAAATAATCTATACAGATAAATAAAATTGGAGTGTCTGTTTGTAATATTAAAATAACCGCTTTTTACTAAATGCATATATACACGGTACATATACCAAAATGAATATTTTTACAATTTTTGTCTGTCTGTCTGTCTGTCTGTTTGTTCCGGCTAATCTCTGAAACGGCTGGACCGATTTAGACGGTAGACGACTGTTCAGTAAATATTTAGGGTTCCTGCGTAAAATAAGAAAAACTTTTAAAAATGTAGGGGAAATATCTTGCCCTTCGGGGGTGCGATTCACAAAATAGAAGAATTTCATTAAAATTAGCATAGGTATTTCTATACGTGAAATACAGAATGAATAAGTTATAGTAAACTCTGCGAACTGAACAATAACTTTTTTGTTAAATTCCACGCGGACGAAGTCGCGGGCACAGCTAGTAGAAATATATAAATAATGATGACGGTCTTACTGCCTTGTCGAGCTTTACCTATATATTTGAAATTATCATTAGCCCGGCGATTAAAAAAATCGGCCAAGTGCGAGTCGGACTCGCGCACGAAGGGTTCCGTACCATTTTCTATAAAAACGGCGAAAAAATCACGTTTGTTGTATGGGAGCCCCCTTAAATATTTATTTTATTCTATTTTTTAGTATTTGTTGTTATAGCGGCAATAGAAATACATCATCTGTGAAAATTTCAACTGTCTAACTATCACGCTTCATGAGATACAGCCTGGTGACAGACGGACGGACGGACGGACGGACGGACGGACGGACGGACAGCGGAGCCTCAGTAATAGGGTTCCGTTTTACCCTTTGGGTACGGAACCCTAAAAAGAATATCGTGAGGAAATTCGCAAGTATAAGAAATTGTATTTAGAAAGATGTGTGACCTTACCTAAGAAAGATCCAATTTTCCCTTTGGGTTGTTGAGGTCTTACGGCAGTCGTTCCATGTAAAAATCAGTATCTTCGCCAAATCTTTAGGCTTAGGTAGTGGACTCTGTAGATCCTGGCGGATTGGGAAACGGAATACCACTGAGAAGAGACAATAGTAAATAATCCGCGTTGAAATAATTAAGAAGAAACTGACTGACATGCATTTTCTTTTATAAAAAATACACGCACTTGATGAACTGAATGCAATCTTGTCACCTGAGACTATAAATGAAATGCAACAATATACAGATACTGCACATACAGATACTCCTGAACGGCTTGCTAAGGACCTCGTTTCACTCCGCAGATCCATAAAATGCTCTAAGAATTGTTATTTATTGTTATATATTTTAATTTTGGTCGATTATTCTGTAACGAAGTTTCACCACCGCTTCTTATCAAATATAAATAGAAAGAAATTTAAGACGCGGTCATGTGAGTAGAAAAGTATATGTTCATAGTAGATTTAAAAAAAAATAAACATAACATTTTGCAGGGTGGCGGAAAATGAAGGCACGTAAGCATAGACAAAAGTACTTCAATTTCTCCCTCCAATTCAGAAGAAACTGCATAGACCTGTTACTTCTAATAAACTTGTAACATCATGGTCTTGAGTTACGTTACCAATCCAGTAAAACTTCTCTGCGCTTTTTTCGAAATACTTTCGCAAGAAATTCATTACACAAAAAAGCAACCATTTTGATTTCATCTTTTGGTGTGATTGTGTGAAAAGAAAACAATAGGTGTCATATTGAAAACCTTCTTTAAATATATTTAATTATAATATAACAACAAAAACGAAACGAAACAAATGTACTTACAGTATTTTCTTATACTTACGCGTTCAATACCGAGCGCAGTCTCGGGATCGTCAATAATATGTTTGTTTGTTTGTTTGTAATTTCTTTATTGTACACTCATAGTAAATAACAATACAATAAACATAAAAATAGAATTATAAATATACAAAGGCGGGCTTATCTCTATAAGAGATCTCTACCAGCTACATAATTCGTGGGCTCATATCTGAACCTAGTAAAGAGAGGCAAACATATAATAATAAATATATTTTAATACATACATACACACATTTAATCTTATATTAGTAATGGTAATGTTGACTCATAAATATCATATACTAGCTATCCGCCCCGGCTTCGCACGGGTGATATGATAGCTACTAAACTTCACAGGATCACCCGCTGGCCGCTAACCTGAAGATTCACTAAAAAATTCATCAAAATCTGCCCAGTCGTTTTTGAGTCCATACAGACAAACATTCATTTTTATTAGGGTTCCGTACCCAAAGGGTAAAACGGAACCCTATTACTGAGGCTCCGCTGTCCGTCCGTCCGTCCGTCCGTCCGTCCGTCCGTCTGTCACCAGGCTGTATCTCATGAACCGTGATAGTTAGACAGTTGAAATTTTCACAGATGATGTATTTCTGTTGCCGCTATAACAACAAATACTAAAAAATTGAATAAAGTAATTATTTAAGGGGGCTCCCATACAACAAACGTGATTTTTTTACCGTTTTTAGGGTTCCGTACCCAAAGGGTAAAACGGAACCCTATTACTGAGGCTCCGCTGTCCGTCCGTCCGTCCGTCCGTCCGTCCGTCCGTCCGTCTGTCACCAGGCTGTATCTCATGAACGGTGATAGTTAGACAGTTGAAATTTTCACAGATGATGTATTTCTGTTGCCGCTATAACAACAAATACTAAAAAATAGAATAAAATAAATATTTAAGGGGGCTCCCATACAACAAACGTGATTTTTTTGCCGTTTTTATAGATAATGGTTCGGAACCCTTCGTGCGCGAGTCCGACTCGCACTTGGCCGATTTTTATAGATAATGGTACGGAACCCTTCGTGCGCGAGTCCGACTCGCACTTGGCCGATTTTTATTAGGGTTCCGTACCCAAAGGGTAAAACGGAACCCTATTACTGAGACTTCGCTGTCCGTCCGTCCGTCCGTCTGTCACCAGGCTGTATCTCACGAACCGTGATAGTTAGACAGTTGAAATTTTCACAGATGATGTATTTCTATTGCCGCTATAACAACAAATACTAGAAAATAGAATAACATAAATATTTAAGGGGGGCTCCCATACAACAAACGTGATTTTTTTGCTCGTTTTTGCTCGATATTGATTCACTTTAAGAATAAATAATTAAATTAAAATAAAACAAATATTTAAGGGGTGCTCCCATACAACAAACGTGATTTTTTTGCCGTTTTTATACATAGTGGTACGGAACCCTTCGTGCGCGAGTCCGACTCGCACTTGACCGATTTTATATATAGATTTGTATGCTGCCAGAAGGCAGGCATAAACGCCGCAAGCCTGTAAGAAAGACTGCAACCTAATGTTGAAACTTGAGAGTTTTAATTCATTTTGGAACACTCAAAATTGTTTGTTTGCTCCAAGCAGTGTGTGATTTGGAAATAATGTTAGAAATTAAAGAAAGTTTGCGATAACATGACGCAAACAAATAATTTTGAGTTCGTTAGGTATAAATGCTTGGTACGCTTTTAATTTCTTTCTCAGTTTTATTATGTTTGTTAACAAATAACAGTATAGTTGCGATACTATTGTTGCCATTTTATAGAGCGTCATTATCCATCCAAGTCGCATAAGCTATGAATAATTTTAAATTTACGTAATAAAGTGCTTTAAAAAATAAAATAAAAAATTGTGTAGGACAAACTACACGTGTTTCTTGTATCATACCTTTCACAAAGAGCTATATTTCATAGCTATGAAGATTAGAGAAGCTAGTAACGTGTATAACGATCGAGTATGTGGTGTTCGGTTCACATTGCCTAACCCGCTAAGAACTAGGCGTAAAGTTATAGGTTAATAGATAGATTGATGAATTGAACAGAGAAATTATATATTTAGGCTTTCAGAAATAACTATAAATATCGCAAACATATTTAAAGTACTTACAAAGTACTAAAACAATTCAAAGATGATATTTACACGTACTATCGAGGCTCGAACGAGAAGATCTCATGGGCTATCAATAGCCTTAAGACTACAAGGCGGCCGGAATGGATAAAATCTTCCCGGCTCTGCTTCAGAATGAAGGTGAAGAAATAGAGAGAGAGCTGGTAAATACATTACAAGCTTGCCTGGCCTACAGCTACGTCCCCAAGCTCTGGAGAGAGCTAAGAGTAGTTTTTATTAGAAAACCAGGTAAAAGCGACTATACTGACGCCTAGTCTTACAGACTATTTATTGGTCGTGTACTATGAGAAGGTGATGTCAGGAGCCCTAGAAACCGGCGAGCGTGCATGAAAAGAGCAATGAATGTTAAAGAAGCGAGTGAGGTATGTAAGGATCGAGTCACCTGGCGCTCGGTTCTCTCTGCCTACCCGGTACGGGATTTAGAGTGAAGTTATAGATAGATAGGTAGATAGTCTTACAGACCTATCAGCCTGACATCCTTCATCATGAAGACGCTAGAAAGGTTATGTGATAGAGAGCTCAGAGACAAGGCGCTTAGAGAGATCTCTCTACATCATAATCAACACACCAACTGCCGAGGTAAATCCACGGAACCGGCGCTACATGCAGTAGTAAGTAAAATTGAACACGCCATACAAAACAAGCTAGTCTGTATATGTACATTCATTGATACAGAAGGACAAGACCTTTGACAAGACAAACTTCTACAGCATAGAAGCTGCGCTCAAGAAACACCATGTTAGCGAGGTGATCGCAGGGCGGATAGGTAACATGTTAGGTAATAGGTTAGGAGATGGCAATACAAAAAAGGCACTAGTGGCCAAAAGGATGTCCGCAGGGAGGTGTACTATCACCCCTCCCGTGGAACGCTGTTGTCAATGACCTCACCACCAAGGTCAACAAAAACTTATTTATGCAATAGGATATGCGGATGACTTAGCAATCCTGATTACAGGAAACCAGGCCGGTATGGTATGTTACCAAACTCAAACTGCGCTCCGGATCGTGGAGCGTTGGTGCCTTGAGTACGGACTCACAGTCAACCCTACCAAGACCGAACTAGTAATGTTCACAATGGCCATAACATGATGCATGAAAACAACGCCAACAGCCGCAATTGAAACGATGTTGAGTATACTCCCTTTAGATCTCGTTACAACAGGAAAGACATCTGCAATGAGGCTTCAAACATTAAAGCTTCGGAATGTACGTTAATGTAATGTACGGCACGTACGAGAATTCTCGATGAACATAAGATTGCCAACCCAATGCTGGAAACACCGAAAGATGTCTTTCCAAAAACGTATGTATTAGACAAAAATACAAAATACATCTCTCCGCGGAACCCGTAATAAGTATGCCAAAGATATACACTGACGGATCCGAGACGGCAAAAGAAACTGGCGCAGGTACCTTTTCTGGGGTACTGGACATACACTAGCGCCGGCCGGAACTAACCCACCCGCTACCGTTGGTAGATGCATGCGTCGCTGCCATGGCTGCTCCGATCATGGACGTTCACACGTGGTGTTCTTTATACGTGTGCTTGCAGTTCACACTCAGTAAGGCGCGCTCAACAGCTTACTTGTGTATAATCCTTAGATACATATACTTACATATCACCAGGGCAGTCTTCCATTGGGATAGGCAGATAAAGATAGAAGTAAAAAATCTTTATTTGCCATTGGGCCCTCGCGGGCACTTAGCCGCGTCTTACATTTTTGAAATATAAGCTTATTGTATCTTATTCAATTCTCATATGTTATCATTTTTCTTTTGTGCTATCTTCGAAAGAGAGTGTCGGTGATAAAATACGAAGAGGCATGCTCCGTTGGTTTGGACACGTAGAAAGAATGCAGTTAGAAAGAATTACGAATCAGATATACAACGCGAAAATAGAAGGATATAGGAGCTGAGGAAGGCCAAGACTTACCTACCATGACCAAATTGATCACAAGGTTATTTCAGGAGCCTTAGAAACTAGCGAGCGTGCATAAGAAGAGCAACGAATGTTATAGAAGTGAGTGAAGTTTGTAAGGATCGAGTCATGTGGTTAAGATAGAGGTAAACAATCTTTATTCTCTTATAAACAATCGGTTCTCTCTGCCTACACCGCAAGGGATTTGGCGTGAAGTTATAGATAACCAAAATAGGTGATATAATATTAATTGTTCGAGTATTTCTCACTTATAGTAAATTATGCACACCTGTATTGAAGTGTTGTAATGGTATTTAGGAACACCGTTCCTATATGAAATCTATATGTTTGTCTGTGCGTTTATCTGTATGTTTGTTTGTCGTATTTTTTCGAATATTCGAATTTTGACTTCAGATTCGGATTCAGCATAAAAAAGTAGAATAGGAATGTTCAGGAACACCGTTCCTATCTCTCAAGGAACAAGGTCAAAATGGCCGACAATTAAAAAAATAAATTGAATTGTTATATAATTGACGAGCCAGGTGTTCCTCTGGCAATGCAAGCTTGCGCATTCTCAACTGGTTTTTTATTGTAGGTGGGTTTTAATTGTTTTATTTATTCAACAACTACATTAAAACCACATTCTGTTCAACCAGGAGGATTCAAAATGTAATAATTTATTACAGAAATGAGGAATACGATGGTGAATAAAATGTGAAATTTACTTTTATTCTGAACACGCTAATCTTTCCTCTGTGTCAAATTAGTTTTCGCGTTAACATGAGAGTGGCCAGACAGCATTGTTTATGATCTTTTAGAAGGTCATTACAAGAAAAAAAACTTTTTTTGTGCTACGACGGATAACGAACAAGCATATGGACCGCCCGATGTAAAGTGGTTACCGTAGCCTATGAACGCTAGCAATAAAAAGAATGTCGCTAGCGCGTAGCTTCTGATGTGCAGTATCACGACTGACAGACTGTTTTTTACTATCTATGTTCGTTCATACAAAAAACTTCATTCGCACGTAATGCTCAGGAACATGAAAGAAACAATAAATTTCCACCAGTTCCGAAAAGTTTGAAACATTTAGCACTTAGTAATTATCTATACCGATAAATGTTCTGTTAACTGCTGATTGAACTTCGTACGTAATTAACAGTTACGTAAGTTCGTACAACTATGACCTAGTTGAAGAGGGTGAGTGCTTCCCTCTCTAAATAGTATGTATTGTCATCGAGTTACAGGCCTACATACTATATACGATAATCATTGGTTCGATAGTTTATAAGATATGATTAAGAGTTACCGCCCATGGTACTGCCAGCATGAGATTGGCTTTCTTAAGTTTTTCGCAAATCGCTCTAGAATAATAAAAAAAAAATGTATTACATTAAGCATTTATTTGTATTTCGTTTCCATTATTATTAATTAGTGTGTATATATGTATCTGTACCCTTGTGTATGTATGTATATGAATATACTTGACCTCCCTTTCGTCATTTGTAAATATGTTAGTTTCAATATAGTCGATATGTTACTTTATGTACACCTTTATATCTACCACAACCATACATAGCTCCTTTAGGAACTCAAAAGCAATAGCTGAAAGAGATTCCTTGAAGGAATAAGTCCGCCTTTGCAAACCAAATTCTTGCATCTTAGGAATATAAACATTTATGCCTAATGTAACAAAAACAAAAATGTCAGGTATAAAGTTAACGTGATAACGTTAGTGTATTTCTATCTACATATATCTTCACTCTAGACCTCTAGTGAGACAGGCAGGGGATCTGATGCGGTCCTTGCACACTTCGCTCGCTTTTTTAACATTCATACCCCTTTTCATGCACACTCGCCGGTTTCTAGGGCTCCTAACATCACCTTGTGATAAAAATCAATCAATTTGGTGGGGGTAAGTCTTAGACCTTTCAGAAAGGTGTATCAAAAATTAAATATTCGACTTTAGCAATGCATTTAATTCTGTCGATATTGATATTTTCCTAGGTATACTTCGCTCGATTAACTTTTCTCCATGCATGGTTAGACTTCTATCATCGTGGGCGCCGACAATGCATCAAACTCGATGAAAAATCATCAGAGTGGATTGAACCAGTTGCAGGTGTGCCACGAGGCGATATCTTATCTCCACTCTTATTTTCTATATTTGTAAATGAAATATCCCAAGTCCTTTCTTCTTCATACCACCATATATGCAGACCATTTACAGATTTATATAATGTATTCCTTTCTCATACCACGATATAATGTGCGTCCTTCAAAGGGAAAATCAAAATGATATCCCAGCGTAACTTTAGAAATTTCGCTGTACAAGTGATTTTTGCAATGTTTATTGGTCCGATCTTTACTCTACTTCATGTATAGATCATAAAGTACATTTATTTAATTCAACATTTACGTCGCATTTTGATACTCATGCCCCATTTAGACAAGATAGAGTCAAACACTTACATGCAGCATGGTTGTCTCCGTCGATTAAAGAGGTTATGGCTAAACGAACCAAGGCTAAGTCCAGAATTAAAAAAAAATCTACGGAAATAAATCTTCTAAAATATAGAAAACTTCGTAATGTCTGCAATAGGATGTGTAGGATATCTACCTCGCACATTTGGATTTTTTTACGATTTACGGTGTGGGTAAACGTCATGAAAATGTCAATGACAATCTTGATCTTAACTCCCAAGTTAGCATTTTTTCTACTCCGCTGCTGTCAGTTGATACGACGAAAAAATTGTCCACTCTATATACACTTTCCTAACGTTCTTCACCCGCTAGTGCTTCATTTATTTTTCGCAATATCACAAAGGAAGGAGTTAAAAAAAAAAGCATTGATTTTATCTCTACAAAAGCTGTAGGCAGCGATGGCTTGAGTCGTGACACATCATTATTTTTTATCTCACTCACTACGCCCAATTGCTTGAAAAATAGATCAAGTTATCCCTCTTCTTAACACGTCTTTTTCTCAATACCGGCCTATTTCTATACTTTCCATGCTCTCTAAGGTTCTCAAAAGCGTTGTCCATAAATAACTTCACACATATCTTTCTTGCAACAATCTTCTCAGCCCTTACCAATCTGGCTACCGTTCCAACCACTGTACGGTCACTGCATTGCTCAATGTCATGGATGATATACGTCACGCTATGGATAACAAAAAATAATTATTCGAATTAAATATTCGACTTTAGCAATGCACTTAATTCTGTCGATTTTGACATTCTCGTATACTTCGCTCGATTATCTTTTCTCCTCTTGTGATGGCATAGTTCGACTTCT
This sequence comes from Pyralis farinalis, assembly GCA_947507595.1. Classification (NCBI taxonomy): domain Eukaryota; kingdom Metazoa; phylum Arthropoda; class Insecta; order Lepidoptera; family Pyralidae; genus Pyralis; species Pyralis farinalis. The sequence continues at coordinate 39,306,005 of OX382261.1, read as the reverse complement.
ATTTTCATGGGGCCGACAATGCATCAAACTCGATGAAAGATCACCAGAGTGGATTGATCTAGTTGCAGATATGCCACGAGGCGATATCTTATCTCCACTCTTATTTTCTATATTTATAAATGAAATATCCCAGGTCCTCTCTTCTTCCTACCACCTATATGCAGACGATTGACAGATTTATAGTAATTTTCTGAAACCCATGAATCTATTGAGATTATAAACCATTAACTATGTGCTATCCATCGATGGGCTGAAAACCATGGTCTCTAGTTAACCCACTCTCCAAGTTTCAGGCTATAGTCGTAGGTAGTTAGTAGTTCAAACTAATTCCCGATCCCAATTCCCCTCAATATCTCTGTTCTTGTTTTCCTCTCCTTCCACAGCCAAATCGATCACAACGTTCCTGCCATATAAAAACTTTAGACTTCCCCTTAGAAAACACGAAATTCCTCTTCAATTCGTTCACCGTCCGCGATGCCCTACTCCGGAATAAACTGCCACTGCAGATACGATATGTTCGTACTATGTTCACTTTCAAGAAAAAATTAAAGGAGTACCTGAAGACATTATTTTCTAGTGAAAGATAATACATATAATTTATATTGATATATATATATATATATGTATGTGTGTGTTTGCGTGTTTATGTATATGTGTGCATATGTTAAATGTAAGAAGCATTTTAACTGTATTTTATTGTAACTATTTTTATTGATGCTTGTTGGGACATATATTTTGTTTACGGCCCTACAAAATATTTTCACATTCATTGGAGTTGGCTGGAAGAAATCTCTTAAAGAGATAAGCTCACCTTTGTACACAAAACTTGAAAAAAGATATTTGTAATGAAGAATAATGCGTATAGATAATTATAAATAAACGCGAGTCTACGGCTATACTAATCTGATATTTATTACAATCATACATTACATATTATAAGTAGTTCATATTTCTTTTTATATTATTTTTTAATCGCTATTGTAAGTGTGAGACTTACTGCGTTTTGGTTTTGTATTTCCTCGATATGATTTGACATCAATATTAGTGTCAGACAGGGATGCGTGTTGTCGGCACAGCTTATTCATCCTGTATCTGGGCAGTTGTCTTCAGAGAATAAGAAATAGTTATAATCAAACTTCCTCAAAGTAAAATCTATCAAGAGATTTGCTCTTGATAGATCATATTTTGAGGAAGTTTTGAGGAAGTACTATATAGATAACACTTTATTCATTTCCCAAAAACACACACAATGAAAAAAATACAGTACAACATGATTACAATAAGGAACATCACAATATGAAGTGAAGAGCTGTGTCGGCACCACGCTCCGCACATTATCACTGCATTACATTAATAAGTTTTGGAACTACAAAGGAATACATAATTGACATATAGACAGATAAAACATACACAGGAAACATATACGTACCGACACAAATACACAATTAACATAGACATGATGTATATACGAGTATAAGGTAATTGGTGTAACATCGTGCGTGTCGCAGAGAAACGAAAGGGCTACAGCTCAGTGAATTACTTGCGTCAACGCAAGTCACTGGTTTTCAGCTATCACCCAGGAAGAATCGCGAGAGGCAAGCAAGAAGCTTCAAACAGGAAATGTATTGCAATTTAAACAGATAAGATTGAGCAGTCAGAACCCGTTACATACGTTTTCCCATACATTTCGCGGTCGTATACGACCACCCGGGTTTCGAAGGGTTAATGACGTTCAAGTAAACTTCATAGGCGTATCATGCGAAAAAATATGGTGATCACGGTAAATATACAACAAAATGAAGCAGGATTGAAAAGAATGAAGAAAAGTTAGTGAAGAGGACAAGATGATTAGGACTAACACACTGCATCCAACGCCCAGCTACAAGCGCCGATCGAACCTCAAACCCTCCAGCAGCGTCAATTTTAATTGTTTTTTAAACATGTATTTGGTTGAGATTGTTCTTATTGGAGGAGGAATGTTGTTCCAGCACTTAGTAGCTTGGTGCCGGAAGCAGCCCGTGAAAGCAACAGTCCTATGATGATGGTAGGCTAATGGTAGTCGTGTTAATCTTGGGACACCCGATCCGTAATGATGATGGAATGTAGAAAACTTAAGTTTATTAAAGAGGTATTCCGGGTTTTTATACTTAATAAGATCAAACATTAGTAACGCGAGATGAAAGTGTCTTCGAGATTCCATATTTAGAATGGCAGCGTTGCTCAGAAATGGCGAAACATGAGTTCGCGGTGGAATATTCAAACAAAATCTACAACAAGCATTTTGTACCCGCTGAATCATTCGTCTGTCTTTATACAGGAGACGCGGGCCGTATACGATGTCACCATAGTTGAGCCTCGAAAGTATGAGAGATTCACAGATGGAGAATCTAGCTTTTTCAGAAAGGAAGTTACGAATTCTGTATATGATTTTGAGGCGGTAGAAACAGTTCCTAACCAGACCCAGAACATGAGACGCAAAACGTAGCATACTGTCAAAAATAATGCCTAGATTTTTTGTTTCGGTGACGTATTCCAAACTTATTCCTGAAATTTTCACTACAGGCTTTGCATCTAATATTCCTTTCGTTTGGTTCTTTGTGCCCAAAATCATATATTTCGATTTGGTAGGGTTAAGGACAAGAGCGTTAGAATTAGACCAAACTGCAACATTTTCCAGATCTTGGTTCAACATCATCAGAGCATCCGTCAGTTTAGCAGGCTCACTGGAAATATACAATTGAAGATCATCAGCGTAGCAGTGGTATTTGGCATTTTTTATTACCTTAGGTAGATCTGCACTGTAGATGATGAAAAGGAGAGGCCCAAGGATAGAACCCTGAGGAATACCACGTAGAACTGGTTTAGGTATAGAAACGACACAAGAACCATCCTCCTTCAAAAGCCTGACATATTGCTGACGATCACTGAGATAGCTATTGAACCAGTTTACGGAGCGATAGTCAAATCCATAGAACGTTAATTTAGCCAGTAAGAGCGGAATATTTAGACTTTCAAAGGCGCGAGAGAAGTCCAAAAGACATAGTATTGTACCTAGTCCTGCATCCTGGTCCACGAGGATATTATCCGTCACGTCAAGCAGAGAAGTTGTAGTACCACGGCCTCTACGGAAGCCTGATTGGTGAGTAGGAAGAATCCCATTTGCTTCAATGTAATTTATTAGCTGATGATAAATTGCTTTTTCTAAAACTTTGGATAAAAATGGTAAAATACTTATTGGCCTTAGGTCTTTAAATTCAGTGGGATCGTCAACTTTAGGTAGAGGAAAAATTGTTGGGAACTTCCATTGTTGGGGCATAATACCTGTAACGATTGACCTGTTAACTATATCAGTGATAGTAGTTAGTTTGAGGAAGTGTCAATAAGACCATGTCTCTGCTGATACCGTCACTACCAATAGCATTCGACTTAATTGATAGAAGAAATTTAGCTACTTGTGTCTCCGAAACAGGTTTTAGTAAGAATTTTGGATTTTTGTCATTAAAGCGGTGAAATTCATAGTATGATAGCTGAGATAAGGGGACAGTTGCAGGGCCAGGGACATTTAAAAAATGATTGTTAATTTGATCCGGATCAGCTAGGTGATCAGGAAGACTCCCACTCCTGGTAGGATCAACAAGCACATTTTTTTTCAAATTTTTCCAAAAATCTTTACCGTTATGAACGTTAGAATTGACATAATGGTTAAAGTAAGCTTCCTTCTCACTTCTGATACTCTTTTGCACTAAATGTTTCAGATCCTTGTAGTATTTTTTGTCCGAATCTAATTTAGTCCGGCGATATTTGTCATGAGCCTTGTTTCGCAAACCCATCATGTGTCTTATTGTGTCAGTTATCCATGGAGGTGACTGTCGTTTTGTTCGTACAGAAATGAGTGGTGCATGCTTATCAAAAAGAGAAAGGAGAAGAGAGTTAAACCTATCAACCATATCATCTACGCTCATTAGAGCGGATACTGAATCCCAGTCTATTGCCATTAGATCAGCGTTAAAGGAGTTCAAATTAATTCTTTTCAAAGGCCTATACTTAAAAGTCTTTGGTGATGACTTCTCTCTCTTCAAGCTAACAGTAACGTTTACCATTGCATGACCAAGTGAACCAGTAATATTGGATACTGAGACATTACGAATTTTGCAGTTGGTACAAACAAGATCTATTAGAGTCTCTCCACCAACAGAGAAATGGGTGGGGTCATTAACTATTTGTTGCAGGTCAAAATAATTAAGGAACTGTTGAACCTTTGCAGCACCCGCAGAGCCATTCTCAAGCATGTTTATGTTAAAATCACCTAAGAGTAGTATGTGATTGTAAGTTGAGAAATGGACTATGGAGTCAGTTAGTGCATCAAAAAATATATCGGTGTTCATCCATGGGGGCCTATATGCAGTGCCAACGAGAACGCTCAAACCATTAATACGGGTTGCCAGCCACAACTGTTCCACATCTGCATCAGGGTGCTTCAAGTACCGGACACGTAAGTCACGTTTCGTGTAAAAAGCAACACCCCCGCCCCTCCCACCTCTCACTCGTTGAGGACGTGGATTATTGCGCAGACGGTAGCCGGAGAGAGTAGGTGTCCGAGTCTCTTGGCCAGCCTGTATCCATGTTTCATTTATTGCCACGATGTCTGGATTCAAGCGATCTATTGCGACAATGAAATCGTCGTGGCCCGTGTTAAGCGAACCAGCATTATATAGTGCCAACTTGAAAAACTTTGATTTACGATGCATGTCGAATATAAGAATAATAAATAACAGGCGAATAAAATAAAATAATTATGAAGACAGTTAGATATAAATGTGGAGATATGTAGTGGAAAAATATACTTGAAGATATAGAGAGAAAATAAAGTAGGTATAAGCCCAAAAAAATGTGTGACACGAAAGGTATAGGGTGTAGAAATCTATTAAAATCGAGCAAGCGTAATACATCAAGACAGTTCCCCCCGAATCGCCACGACTCACACGTTAATACACCATAGGACAAGTATGTTAGCCCGATTAGTAAGAATACACAGTGGTGCCATCGGGAAGCGACGGCCAATAAAAATATTAAGCAAGTTAAAATTGTCAATGTGTTCATAGCCCATTCGACGGACCCGAAAACAGGACTGACAATATGCAAAATATCTCGAAAATAATTAATAAATAATATTTTATTATAATGTGGATGGTATCGAACAAAAGAAAACATCAATAACATATCCAAAAGCACCGCGATTAACAAAGTAATATTTTTTAAAGGTAGTTTGAAGGCCGGTCGCACACTCGAGCTTTGAAGCGAGTGTACTATGAGTAAAGTATCAAGATGACGTTTCAAATTGTTAAAGTTAAAGAAGTGATTAAATAACAACGTCTTAGTTATGTTATAATGATAACATGTTGCGTCGTCAATGTATAGGAAATATGTAACTGGGAGTAACAATACTAGTTTCACGTTGCACATTGAAAACCCAAAGTGAGGTAGCCGTTCAGTAGCAGAGTCAATTAACCGCAGAATCAGCAGCAGCCACACCGAAAACACGAACAAGATCACTTTCCGAACGCAGTCGAAAGCGCGGGGATTCGGTTCCCTGGTGCTGACGAGCGAATATTCGGCCTTCGCGTGTCCAAACGTAGCGCCAGCTCAGACGACTCCCTAGATCGCGGGCACGTCTAACGTAGAAGCGGTGCGGGGTTCCCGGGAGTCCCATGCCCTCGGTAGTGGTAGCTCGGCGAACACGTGCCGCCTGCAGCAACTGATCCCGCACGGCCCGCTTTGTGAGTCGCACCACAATGGGGCGCGGACGGGACGAGTCTCCGGTCGCCTCCGCAACGCGACCTACACGCATCACGCTTAATAGGTCATCAGAAGCAAGGTTGACAGCCAGTTTACTTGCGATTGTTAAAACAATATGAAAGAGATTTTCTCCCTTTTGTTCAGGGATACAGGTCAACTCCAACTCATTCAAAAGTACCTCCTGGTCACGATCGTTTAGTTCCAGCTTAAGCTCCTCCACGGACGCTAGGAGCGACTTGTCTGGTTGACTGGTCACTGGTCCAGTGTCAAAGCGTTGTTCCAACGTCTGAATACGCTCTTCCAGCCTAACAATGCGGTCCTCGCAGACGACGACCCTACTCGTCAGCTCCGACCAAGTTTCGTTAAGCATTCTCAAATGGTCCTGCATAGCACGCATCTCCTCTCTAAACTGACGAATTTCCATCATGAATGCTTGTAAATCCGTCATCTCCACAGTTTCATTTAAAGTTTCAGTAAATGAAGGCGGTTGTTCCATTAACGATACGTTTATTTGCGAAGAACCCCTTCCCGCAGTTCCTCGGTGCATTGTAACTCCATGGGCCCGAGCCGGCGTATCAGAGTTGTCACCCCTAGGTAACTTACTCGTACACAAAACGCATTTCCAGGCCTTTCTAACTTTCAACGATGTGTTTTTAAAATGCTGTGTCGATACATTTGCACAGTCTAGGTCAAACGTAATATTGCATACACTGCATTGCATGAATCTGCTGTCTACGATAGCCTTTAGACAGCCACCGCATTCCATCAGTTTAGATGCCATGCTATAAAAGCTTTATAATTGTACACAATGAACAGCTGTTCGCAGGGTATTATGTCAAATAATAGGTGGGTAAAGGTAAATACTTAATTACCACGCAGACAGTCCGGCGACAGACAGGTACAAAGGTGGGCGGGTTCGGCACGTGTAGGGCGACAGGGATGTGTGAATCGTTGGTCGGCGGGTGCAACAGAGATGCAGTGATGCGCTTGCACCCGGGTGAATGAACGGCGGACGACCTTGCCTTTATATTCTTATTATTGCAAAACAAATTTTAAGATTAAACACTGTTAAGTCCCACTTTTAGTCACAAAGTTTTTTTAACACTGACATCAACAAAGGTACTTGTTATGAGTAGTCTATTTGAAACGAATAATATGGTAAATTTATATTAATTACAAAACGAAATTGAGAGCACACAAAAACGCTGCTTACTTGTCAGCCGCTCGCGACAATCCAATTGTATTGTATATGATTTTGTCAAATTCTACCTAATCCTGAGGACTGCGCAATCTTGAAGACAGAGACCTGTCTGTATTATAGGTGCGTGTAGATCATGGCGGCCGCACCCGGATTTACGCGTGCCTATGCAGGTCCCATAGCGATGATACAGGCGCAGCTCGTTTATTCGATCACCTGCATATGGTGACAGACAGAGATCAGACACAGACATCTAGCAGTATCCCACCGCGGAGTTAGTCATCTTGGGAGACGTTAATGCCCACCATACCGAGTAGCTTGGCTCTCGGTGCACTGATTACATGCAGAGATCTGCTCATGTATTTGCTCTGGCCTATAGTTTCTCACAAGTGGTTCATTTTCCCAGGAGAATACCTTATGTAGAGGACCATGCAAGCTCTCTTCTTTGGCCTTCTACTGATCACACGTCCAGATGAGTATAACATCTCAGTGGATACATTGCTTGGCCCAGCGGATCACTGTCTCATCCGGATCTAAGTGCCTTGCACTAAATGCGACTCATCTCGGCCCGCCGAATGTCGTCGCGTAAGATAGTGCCTTACGCGACGATATTCGTCAGCAGACTGGGATGAATTTTACGCATCGTACCTGTGGATGCAGCTGTGCTTCGAATCAGATGACATTGATTCCTATGCGACCGTAGTGGCTGCGACGATATTGGATGTCATGGAATGCTATATTCCCAATCGCCTACTGGCTACTGCGGGAGATAAAAAGTGACCTTGAGGCTTAGACCACGGCACATACTATTGGGGATCCTAATGTCTCTGTTTTGAAGCAGAAACTGTATGCTGCCTCGAGATCTTGTAAAAAGGTGTGTATTAGAGCAAAGTTTGAATTCGTCGGCAGAGTTGGCAAGTGGTTTGCGAGCCATCCCTCTGAGAACCGTCCTTTCTGTTAGCTCGCTCACGCTGCCGAGGGAAATTTCTGTCAACCGTCCATGCTACCACTGCGAAAACCAGATGACATTTGACCCATATCGCAAAAGATAAAGCCGATTTACTCAGTAATCTCTTTGTGTCTAACTCGAATATGAATGACGGGGGAGCTGTGTAACCTACCATCCCATGGTGCGGTAGCTCAATGCCGGAAATCTCCATTACCCAGCGAGGTGTACGGCGGGCATTACTCTCCCTCGACATTCATAAGTCGAGTGGGCCAAATATACTGGCAGTGGTGCTGAAGCTGTGTGATCCTGAGTTGTATTCTGTACTAACGCGCCTTATCGCGGTTTTTAACTCCACTGGACAAATCCCAACTTCATGGAAGATGGCTGGAATGTGCATTCGGTGCCCAAAAAGGGCGATCGATCAGACCCATCTAATTACAGGCCAATTGCCATAACTTCACTTCTCTCTAAGGTGATGGAGCGTATGACTAACACACGACTCGTAGCATACCCAGAGGATTACGACTTGATCAGCGACCGTCAGTACGGTTTCCGTTACGATCGCTCGACTGGTGATCTTCTAGAATATCTTACACACCGCTGGGCTTTGGCGATTAAAAGTCAAGGTGAGATATTGGCTGTCAGCCTAGATATGGCGAAAGTATTTGAATGGGTCTGATATCGGGGTCTTCTATCGAAGTTACCATCATACGGGCTACCCAAGGGTTTGCAAATGGGTTGCCAGCTTTTTATCCAACGGATGCGAAGCCGTGGTTGAAGGTGAATGCTCCGATGGTATGGATATGAATGCTGGCATCCCTCGGGGCACTGAACTGTCTCTGATGCTCTTTCTGCTACTTATTAATGATAAATTGTCAATTGATGGCATTCATGCGAACGACAGCACCGGGGAAACTTATTATACAGGCCTGCACCCATCCCACGTTACTGTACCGCTCGCCGACGGCGGGGAGTTCACCCTCACACGATGGAACCGCAATATTCGCGTACTGTGCGGTTCCAGAGAAGTTTTATTCCGAGAACTCTCAAGTTGTGGAATGAGGCGCGAAGAGGTTTTTAGGGGGTCGCCAAGGCATGAATGATACTTCTGGTGTCCATAGGCTACGGTGACTGTTTACTATCAGGCAGACTGTATGCTTCTTTGGCACCTTAGTGTTATAAAAAATACTAAAACAAGACGTGTGACTCCTCTGGATTGTATAGGTCTGAGCACATGACAAATTAAATATCCTCGTTAATTCTGAAAATGAGGCTGCCATTCCTACTGGACTAGGATTCGAAATAAAGTCGGGACGAAGAAGAAGAAACACACTACCCTTTTTTTGTCGCGCATTCAGGTAAAAAAGGTAAGTAAATAACTAGAGTCCGCTGGCACAAAAAACTTAAGGCGCCACTACTGATGTTATCATGTTAGTGAAGGGCGGCCGTCAATTACGTTTGTTTACATAGGCTGTTGATAATCTGCTTTATTGACCACTAACAGGACGAGATATGACGAGGCCAGCCTAATACCCGTGACCTCAACAGTACATAAACATTCTGTGCTTGCTTGACATAACTTTATCGCTATTTTTACAAGCTCAACCGCATTTAATTGTCTCTTGGTACTTTGCCGCATTACGTTTTTTATACAACGTTAGGAGGTAAACAAGAATACGATCCACGTATTTTTATATAGTTACCGAAGCTAATGAGCATGCTACACAAAAAGTTTCGTTGCTGACGCAGCAAATCCTGAGGAGCTTACTGCTAGCCTAGTGAGGTTGATGATTCTTCAAGGAGTCATTATTTTACTACGGTTTTCAGGGAGCGGATATATTTCCCGTGTCGAACAGCTTTGAAGCGGCTTATCTCTCTTTTGTCACCAATAAACATGGTCTATTTTTTGGTTGAGTTTTGTATTTATTGTGTGATTTTTCCTTAGAGTCAATGCTTGCGCCCTGTGTTTTATTCATATAAAATTAGCGTATCAAAAGACAAGCACTACGTGAATTTCAATATCAGATAATTAGTGATGCCATGCATTTAATTGAAACTCCTCTGCGCCTCAATAACGGGATGACATTGGTTGGTGGAGGCAATGGTTTCACGATGAAAGCAACTTATATATAATTATATAATAAAACTAACACCCGTGAATTATTCTGCGCAAATTTGACATTATTCTAACAAAGTTTTTGACAAAGATTGTACCAATTACAAAATTGCCCTTGGAATTGATAGTCCCACTGCTATTTCACACATAATAGAATAAACGGTACCTAATATCGGCATTAGCATAATAACTGTTAGGCAAAAATAGTAAAGAAAATTTTTATCACTAACTATTATAAAGTCCATTGATAATCAAATGACGGATGCGGAGTTCAGGAGCATTCAAGCAGACATCGAATCAGAACTATCAGAAAGTACCTTTCACAATATTAAGAAAACCCTAGGTTTTCTTACTGTCGATATATTTGACCATAAAAGAGATAAAAATGTAAAATGGTCATCATGCCTAAGAGATGAATTTGCCATAAACATGTTCACAATAAAATAGTGAAACAAATTACTTTTTTCACCCATTTAGCCATCTGCATGTCTCTGAGAAAATTAACATTGGATTATGGTTGTAACTTTGGCCCATACCTTTACTATCAGCTTTCTTAACACATGATGGCGGCAGTATTTAGGAAACTGGAGAATGGAATATTCAGAAAACTACGAGTTTCGTACTATGTGATATTCAATTTGGAATACGGAATCGAGTGAGGGGATTAGGGCGAGAGCCCAAGAAAACACTCTGTTTACTTTATATTTAAGAAATACTTAGGGATCTTGAGTAAAATTTGAAACGCAAGCCCACGCGTCCATAGCTAAGCACCAGCTTGCGAATAATAAAACAAATTGGGTGACAACACAAAAGAAATACACGAGCTAGGGAAATATTTTAGTTTTACGTCTCAAGCAATTTGGCAGCGGACAATCCCTTTTATCTCATCTTATCTCACTAAATTGCTTAAAGATTTGAATACATTGTCATAAATTCATGTTATGAACGAGAAACTCAACGTTTTAAGGATTTCTTTAGCGGCCCAAAAGAAAAATTGCCGCGAATAAAGAATATAGAAATGTTGGAGTGTGGATGGTTTTGTTGGAAATTGTTTTTTGTAACGGCTGAATAATTTGTTGAAAGACTGTATTCTGTAATTATTTTGATATTGATATAGAAAACTAAGGTATCAATAGTAGTGTGGATTATTAGTAGCTCGCTGTTGCCTTTAGGACTCAAAAGTGACTCTATGGTATTTCATGTATCAAAGGAGCCCGTGGAAGTGCTTCCATGCCCGCATAAGCCAAACCAAACATCAAATTAGGATATGAGTGCTATGTTTCTGTGAGAGTAGAGTTATATATAGTTCAATGTAGAGTTGATGGTTTAGCATCGGTTAAGTAATCTTGGCGTTCTACAATTACCACCTTCTTCTTATAGATGCATAAGTCTGTCTGTTTGTTACATTTTCATAGTTAATTTTGTAACAGATGTCTATGAACATAGACTATTGTAGCGGCACGCTACGATGGCCGTTTTGACATATTACAATAGTGATGTGAAATGACAATTTATTCTCGAAAAAAATATAATCAATATCATATAACCAAATCTATAAGTTTTTGTTGCAAGTAGTACCTGATTAAAAAGGATTAATAAAATAAAAATACGTATAAATGTTTACTTAATATATTTGAACGAACTGAATATTGGAATGAAAATGAATATACATACTTTATATGCACACAAGAAACAAATTAATACAAAAAGAGACCAAAACGTCAAGTCGAAACTGCTTTGTTTTGCATTAAGCATTGACGCGAGTTTGCCTAATAGTTATTATACATGTATGTTTCAGAAAATAAAACGTGAAGACAAAATAAATTTTAACGAGCTCGGTGGCGCAGTAAAGTAAAGCTGCTTTCAGGCCAATGCTAGTGGATTCGATTCTGTTTATCGGTTGCGGAAGTACCTCCGCCACACAGAAAACCGTATGTTTGTGTATCTCCCGGTGTTGTTAAAAAGGCAGTTTTCACTTTCTGTATTATAAAACATAAATATAATATAGCCAAATATAATGTACATAGCGTAACAAAAACACGCCAATTCACGAAATTTTCCATTGACAGGTTTCCAAGTAATATCTTAAAGTAATATCTCCAAATTTACTGTTCAATAAATTGATTGAAAAACTTTGTTCGAAACTTGGCTTAACGAGTGTTATCGGACTTATCTGTGGAATGATAAACGTTGGGGCTTCTTTAATACGTCCAGGCTTCAACTTCATATACAGGGTGTGCGACAACGAACTCTCGAACGCATTCAGCACGAGTACCAAAAAAAAAATTGTTTTTTGCAGCGACGTATCAAAAGGTAAACACGTTATACACCAACAGTATTGTATTTTAAAATGGCGCAATTAGAACTATATCTACGTACAGTTATTTATTATCGCACTTTGCTCTAACAAAGAGACAAATGATAGGGCATACCTGTCGTTAGAAAGAGATGAATATATATCTTAATACATTCAAGCGTTGTGACGAAATACGTATAGCCGCGACGCGAGAGCGTGGCCAACTGAATGCGAGTTGGGCAATTACCTTGCTTTCGTATTGCCATTCTAGAGCGTGTACGACGTATCTATAGCTATAAAAACATCTCAGGTTATTTGACATTATTTTGCTAATAGGCTTTGTTTGGCTTCTTTTATGTTTTTTTATATAGAATTTAGTAAACTTAAAACGCAAAAATCCCATCTGAATTCAATTTATTTTTTATATAACTGGATTCGAAAACAAGTATGCGGTGCGCATTAGATGGTAAGCGGTCACCGCTACCTATTGACGATCGCAACACCACGGGGATGTTAATCCCACACTGCCAATCTTGTGACCTAAGGCTATTCCGTCACAGTATCCAGTAATTTCTCTGTCATATCTCACAGCTATATAAATATAGCTGCTTGGCGATAGGAAGCGACAGTTAGTAGATATTCCTTTACCTACCGTGCTGCTCAACTGTGGAATAAATTACCAACACACATTCGGAAAAGCCCATCAATCCACTCCTTTAAAAAAATATTGAAAGAGCATTATTTATCAGATCGAAAGTAAGTATATATATATGTATGTATATATATGTATGTATGTATATAAGTGTATCTGTATTTATGTTATATGTGTAGTATATTTATGGTATATATGTGTGTATTCGGTATGTATGTATTTATTTAATTTATTTAGTATGTCCGCAACTGACGAGATATCCCACTGCAGAGGGTTGGCTGGAAGAGATCTCTTTTAGAGATAAGCTCGCCTCTGTACTATATTTACTATACACATGTAACTGTTTGTATCTATATGTGCAATAAAGAATTATTGATATTGAGACATAGGTATCACGCAGACGAGTTTTTAATAAAGTCTCCCTCTGGTAAAAAAAAATCGATCCAAATTGTTAAAGCCGGGACACTCGAAATGTATTTATATATCATACATACAAGAATTGGTATAGGGGCATGGTGATGACCCTGTAGTCAGTACCCTGTCAGCGCAGGATATTGTACCAAAATAATGGTATTACATGACGCATAGCCAGAATTAACATAATCCGCCGCTTCTTCTGCTATCACTGCGACTCATTATCCTAAAGCTTACTGGTGACCTTACTCACACGCAGGAACACAACAACCCTCTAGGAAGTTATTAGCTGCGGTTTTCTGTGAGGTGGAGGTACTTGCCTAGACGGGCTGCTTTGATGCGTCCTACCTCTCTTAAAAACACCCAAACCAAAACAGACATGTTAAATATGTTCATGCACACAAATGTTTGTCCTGTGTGGGAATCGAACCCACGAGCGTTGCAATTTTGCTGGTGCTCAGAGTCACATGTCTCTGTCTAGTTCCGTCTTCAATCTATCACAATCTTCTACCAGTTACAACCACAAGAAGTCTCCACCCATCGTACCTTACTTTTTTTCAACCTCCTGTATATAGGTACGGAACATCGATAAAATCATAATTATAGCAAATTACTAAAAAGTCGATCTTTTAGTAATAACAATATTCGGCGTCGATAGGTAAACAAGCATACGGCCCACCTGATGATAAGTGGTTACGGTCAACATATAAACACCTACAAAAGTACTACCGATTGTCACACCCAAATTAATAGATCATTTTTTTTTTTTAATATTGTCGCACAAATTACACAGCGCCACCTAGCCCCAAAGTAAGCGAAGCTTGTGTTATGGGTACTAGACAACTGATAAACATACGTAAATACATTTTTTTTTGTAAATAAACTTTTGTAAACAAACAAACATGTTCATGCACACAAATGTTTGTACTGTGTGGGAATATAACCCACGAGCGTTGGTGTCAAAGTAGCGTACCAACGCGTTTCACCACTGCGCCATCGAGCTCGTCAAAATCTCGGAATAGATCTCGGAGAGAAAACTTCTCTGGAACCGCACAGTACATGACCATTGCGGTTCCAGTGTACGAGGATGAACTCCCAGCCGTCGGCAAGTTGTGCTATTGTAAAAGGAGGCTGTTGGCATAATATCGAACAACTCCTCAGAACACTACTGTATGTGCACCTTGATCTGTCACTGACTGTACGAGTGCCTCCGGCACCCATCCCCGTGTCGCGGGTCTATCTCGTAATTTTATTTACGAGACAGCCCCGTGCGATAGGGATGGAGTAACATACAAATTTAATTCTTAATTCGTTAACAATGTTTTTTCGTATGAAATCCTAACAATGAAGATTTTCGCATAATTTTTAAGTATACTAACATGTATTTATTTTTTTTGTAACATACATTTGTATATATAAGATTCAGTATATCCGCGACGATCTCGAAGACGGTACGAGAGTTTTGGGTAAGAGATGTTTGTGTGTGTGTGTATGTTATATACTTCTCAGAAACGGCTAAGCCTACGGTGAAACGGTTTTTCGCTTTGTTAAGTCTCATTCCTGAGCATGATTTCAGATAAGTTTTAATGGTACAGACCATCAGAGGGCGCAATAGTACACATGTTTCGAAATATAAAAAAAAAAGTTTTTGTTGATCATGTTTATAAATAAAAATGCCACAAATATAAGATAAGTTGAAAATAGAAAATGCTCATGACATTAAAGCGTAATATAATTATTTACAAAACTAAATACAAATAAAATGTATAATAATTTCAAATGTGCGACGAAACAGCCATCAGAAAAACATACAACAAAAATGTATATTAAAAAATCCACGACATTTAAGCGTACAATATAATGAATTAAAAACTAAGTAAAAATCTAATTAATGAAGTCAACAAAAATATAAATAATTACACTCATAACAATACTATGTCCTTCTGCAATAGTCCGGTTCTAATAATACCTCCAAATCTCATTTTAATAGCCCACTTTTTTCCGACATATTTCCAATAGTCCCAATACCTGCCGTGACCTATTCATTGGTATATTGTCCCATTGATATACCCTGGAGCGGGTCACGGCGGGTGTACAACATTACATACAGTCTTTTCTAAGGGGCCCCTATGCGTTGGGTCCTTATCCCGCGCACGCCTGTCAAATGACCGGGATTAATACCCATGAGTGGAAAGAAATAATAACTATGTTATTATACCCAATCCGGCCATATGTCTGTTACAAATAATTGATGAATAAGTTCATGGATTTACGCACTGTTTTCATAGGAAAGTTAGCCACTACTAGCTCCAGAGATTTTTTAAGGGACACAATGCTGCGTGTCGTCCAGAGCAGTCTCCTAAAACTAACCATACTTATTAGTTTCTGAGAGGTTTCACAACTCGATTCAAGACAGTCTATTGATACATTTTGGCTGAAGTCTTCACTCCTTTTTCACATAAATACAGTTTTGTGACTCCTTGATAACATACCTCCACCAAAACATTGAAGACGCAGGATGATGAGCACTTTGTACCTTTCCGACAACTTGTGTGGCTTCTTTGGAAATGTGTGCGTACACTTTGTTATTTTGCTTGTTGTAGTGCTCTTCGAACGTGATTTTTTTTCATCAGTGTAGTTTAGAGGATATATCTGCGCCTTTTACCTGTGTATCGGGACAGAAGGCATTTTGATCGATCCACTCTCTTCAATTGTAGGAATTAATTTAGGGCATGCTCTGTATATCGACGACAAGCGCCGAGCTTCAGGTTTTCTTTTATTATACGGGACAGAGTCCTAGCGGGAATCTTCATTTCTCGCGATAAGATTTTTTGTTTCCTAATGGGGTTTCGGCGAATTCTGGCTTTAACAACATTAACAGCCTTTGTAGCTTCAACAGCATGCGGTCGCCCGATCTTTTATGGTCTTCAACAGAGGAAGTATTGGTATATCTGTTGATAGTACGATATACGAACATACGGCTGACACCAAGCTTTTGAAGTGTTTTGAATATGACCGACGGCTCCAAACTCACTTTGTGCAAGGCAATCCATTTTTCTTTTACACTCCATGGAATATTGTAATTTGAAAGAAGTTTTTAGCATAATAAATGCGTTCCAAATTCAAAATAATTCAATAGTTGAAAAAAAAAGAGATATTTGTATGTAACAGTATTTATGGCCAGACAGTATACTGGCGTATCGTATGGTGTTGACTGTACATTTTAAGCCATAAGTATGAAAAGCTTTTCGGAAGTATTTTCAGGAACACCGTTCCTATATGAAATCTATATGTTTGTCTGTGCGTTTTACTGTGTGTTTGTCTGTCGCTTTTTGTCGAATATTCTAATTTTGACTTCAGAGTCGGATTCAGCATAAAAAAGTAGAATAGGAATGTTCAGGAACACCGTTCCTATCTCTTAAGGAACATGGCCAAATGGACGACAAACTGAAAAAATAAATTGAATTGTTATATAATTGACGAGCCAGGTGTTCCTCTGGCAATGCAAGCTTGCGCATTCTCAACTTTTTAGTAAGGTTGGTTCGTCTTTCGAAACATAATTTCACGATAATTTTATTCATCGTCGAGCAAGTGATAATTGAAATATCTACAAAAATACGAAAACACAAATATAGTGTAGTTCGAGCCCACCAGGGTCGAACCGGGGACGAGTAGATGACTTGGCTAGACTTGGATAAATGTTTACTGAACATGTAGCCAATGGCAGACACTAATGGTTATAATTTCGATTGGTAATTGTCAGTAATGTGATTTGGCGTCACCTGATTGGATTTGCAAATCGCGACATGCATACATTAATTCATTTTGCAGATCATCGCTGCGATGCATGGCGAAATTGAGTTAATCATTATTAATATAACAGGTATGATACATAATATTAGGTTAGGTATATTAGTTATAACAATCACTAACTAAAACTCTGCCGAGTTTTTCCCAAGGGACTTTTTTTATACAATGTCGGAAGGCGGAATAGAACGGTCGGAAGGTTACCGTAGCCTGTAAACGGTTGTAATATATAAAGTATCACTCGCGCGGTGCCTCCTCTGCTGCTTACGCAGTAACTTCTTAGGAGCTTACCTGGTGAACTCACTCACACGCAGGAATACAACAACCCTTTAGGGAGTTGTTATTTGACTGCAGTTTTTATGTGTGGTGGAGGTACTTCCCCAGACGGGACGCTTTGATGCGCCCTACCTGTCTTAAAACACCCAGTACAAGGCAAACAGACATATTCGTGCACAAAAATGTTTGTCCTGTGTGGGAATCGAACCCACGAGCGTTGGTGTCGCGTTAACCGCAGCGCCACCGAGTTCGCCGAACTCTAGAACTAGACTTTTTTTTATACAACTAGATTGGCAAACAAGTATGCGGCCCGCATCAGATGGTAAGCGGTCACCGCAGCCTATTGACGCTCGCAACACCACGGGGATGTTACTCGCGCGCTGCCAATCTTGTGACCTAAGGCTGTTTCGTCACAGTACCCAGTAATTTCTCTGCCATATCTGATCCTTCAAACCGGAACACAGCTATATAAATATATCCGCTTGGCGGTACAAATAGGTGATACAGAGGTACCCACACAGACCACTTTTGTACAAAGTCTCCCTCTGGTTACACGCTCATCGACACCATTGACATTTTCATTATCATCTCCTCACAAACACAATATCCATAACACCCTGTAAGGTCACTGACATCAGCCGGGTAGACAAATTTGTGTGTATATCCACAGCGAAGGTGTGCTCAGCTCAGATCCCAATCAGTTACAGGTTACCGACGTGGACCGCTGAATAAGCTCCCCAGTCCCGTCCAAGGCAAACTAGTATAAGCACATTGAATTAACATAAGGACACATTGATGAGATATAGCGGTTTTGGGAAAACCTTTTTTTTAAACACCGTCGGGAGCCATACGAGCATACGGCCCACCTGATGTAAAGCAGTTACCGTAAACTTGATGCCACCTCTGCTGTTAACACAGCAACTCTTGAAGCTTACTGGAGACCTCATACGAAGGAACACAACAACCATATAAGGAATTATTATTTGACTGCGGTTTTCTTTGAAGTGGAGGTACTTCCCCAGAAGGGCTGCTTTTTGATCCGTCCTTAGTACCTACGAAATGTACCTTTCGTAGATTTGCGTACCCAAAGGATGCTAACGGGACCTTATTACTGAGGCTCTGGTATCTGTATAGCAGCCTGTCCGTTTGTCTGTTACAAGCATGGAATAAAATGAGCTCGTAGGTTTGATTCCCACATAGGACAAACATTTGTATGCATGTCTTGATCTGGGTCTTTTTAGGATAGGTAGGGCCCAAAAACAGTCCGTTTGCGGAAGTACCACTACCTCACAGAAAAGTGCAGCCAAACGAACGACGTCTCAGTAGAGGTTTGTTGCGTTTCTGCGTGTGAATAAGTTCACCAGTAAGCTCCAATGGAGTTGCTGTGTTAACAGCAAAAGTAGCATCGCGCGAGTGATACTTAACGTAACGCAAGCATTCATTGGCTTTACGTTAGGTGGGCCGTATGCTTTAGTATAAAAAGAACTAAGAAACTGACATCCCACCAGCTAGCCTGTATCCAGAAGCCCCTGGTTTGGTACACGAGAAATTATTCTCCACTGGGTCACTCACAGGAGTCGTAGAAGCTGTTTGAAAATTTTCTTTTTGTCGCTACATTAGAATGGTTAGCTTATTTACCAGATATGATTTAATAAAAAAAAACTTTCCTTGATCCCTTCGGGCATTGAACTTTCGATTATACGCGAAGCCTGGGTTCAGCTACTCATTTTTTTACAGTAGCCTATGAACGCTTTTAATACATTAAGTATCACCGCGATATCACCTCTGCTGTTAACACGGTTCGTCAGAACCTAGGAGCTCACTGAAGACCTCACTCACACGCAGGAACATAACCCTCTAGGGAGTTGTTTTTTGACTGCGTTATTTAACCTCTCTTAAAAACACCCAGACCAAGACAAACACATGCTCATGCATACATATTTTGCCCCGTGTGGGAATCGAACCCACGAGCGTTGGTGTCAAAGCGTACCAGCGCGTTTCACCACTGCGCCGCCTCTCTCTCTTCATCTTTCGTCGCTTTTTGCTTTTGTTCAGGCTGTGGCGCTTCACGCCCGCCAACTCCGGTCACGCAGCAATGGCCCACGGGTGTCACTGCATGGTCAATGTCCACCTCCTTCTCCTTTCTTGTTGTATATCTCCACTTGAATTCTTTTTCATACAATTATTAATTCAGGGAATCGCTGTCCCGCACGCTGGTCTCAGGTGTGAACGCGAGACACCTCGCTAATGGCCAATAACGGAGTATCGGAGGTGCTACACAACCGGCCTTTATGTGCCGATGTTTACTCTCCACATCCCACATTCTCCATTATTAGTTTACAAGGGGTCCATCGACCAACTCGTACGATGCAATTGATTTTTGCCTGACAATTTTGTGCTTGTTTATGAAAGGTAACCTGACAATGGTGAGGGTTTTGAAGTTATGTCGCGATTGGAAGTATTAAGCACAAGAGGAAGAAGTATGTAAATGTTGTACGTGTATTCTCTCACCCGTGTATATTATCCTGTCAATAGGTTGGCTGGAAGAGATCTCTTTTAGGGATAAATCCGCCTTTGTAAAACTAGATTTAATTTCGTTAAATTAAATCTTATTTAATTGTAATATGTAGACTCCTATCCAATGCATAAATTGCTGTTTGCTGTTTACATGCATAAAATTATAATAAATGGAAAATTGCGCGTGTGTATATATATATATATATAAACTACATAAGTATATACATATATTGGATAATATATATATATATATATATGTAAAGATACATTTGTAAGTTGTTTAAGGCACTTAAATGATATACAAAAAAAAACATTGTTAATGAAGAGCGGAGTTTCCTAATACAGGCATGTTGTTTGCTTAAAAGGAGACTCCAACAGCCATTCTTAGATGTAAAAAATTGTATAACATATTTTGATTTTTTTGATTTTTTAATTCTAATTCTCACCAAAATCGCCGCTAAAGAAGTTATCACTTCAGTCGGGCGTCCCGAGACGCACACGTTTTTGAAGTGAAAACTTCTTTAGCGACGTTGTGCACTTTTGGGGATGAGTAAAAAATGCTAAACTCGCGTCAGGACACGTGACCCTGACCGTAAGATGTTGGAGCCGAGGAAGGACAAAAATTAACTACCATGAACAAATTGATCGTGTTTTATCAGAAGGTGATGTTGGAAGCCCTAGACACCGGCGAGCATGCATGAGAAGAGCTATGGATGTTAAAGAAGCAAATGAGATGTGTATGGACTGAGGCACGTGGCGATCGGTTCTCTCTGCGTACCCTGCAAGGGAATTAACAGAAAGCTATAGGTAGCTTAGTTTTTCACTTTTTTTTAAAAATAACCATTGACGAAGAAGAAATACAGAAAAGAAGCTTGCTAATATAGGTCTTATTTCAATCGTCTATTAGGCATCCTTTGACGGTATGCGGCATTCTCCGCAAAAGCGAAATTGCATTGACATCTCATTCAAATGACGTCACTAATTTGCCGACTGCAAGTTTCTGGCACACAAAGGCGTCGCCATTCGTAGCTTCGACATTTTCCAAGACCCCTTTTACTTACAAATTTGCATTTTAAACTGCTAAAGAGTGTACTGTTTTCGTAAAATCTAATTAAGTTAAAGAAAGAAAACTTAGCTTGAAATCTGTGCGAGCACGCGTGTGGAACAGACGTTCTAGAAAATTCTAATAAGTATTTTCGGAGTAATGGCTCAGCTTGCCCGCATTTACTATTTAGTTCTTAACTAAATGATCCATTTGGATAAATTGTCTATGTGTATTTGCATTTTAGTGAGTAAACTCTATTGTTCTGTGTGAATTAAGACATACTTGGGATGTAAGTGGCTCCCTATTAGATAGATAGAATGCGTTGTTTGTATAATTCTAATTATTGGAAAGTGCCAGGCGAACGAGCGTTGAGCGATGATTTTTATGTATTTTTGAAGTGAAAACTTCTTTAGCGGCGTTGTGTACTTTTTGGGATAAGTAAAAAATGTTAAACTCGCCTCAGGACACGTGACCCTGACCGTAAGATTTTGGTGAGAATTAGAACTTAAGTTCGCTGCAGTGCTAAAACATTAGTTACCTCTAATTAAACAATTAAAACATGAAGCGCTAGATCGTTCATAGGGCATTATTTTCTCGCGACCAAAACGTTGTAAGCGCCATGAAATTCCTGGCGCTTATGAGTTTCGTTCTACGTAGTTTATATAAATTGTCATGTTTGCTATCGTATAGCGCAATAAATGAATATTGTATTTTACTACATATATGATAGTACTTTTATACTGATAAAAAAAACGATTCGTGCGAATTTATTCCCTAACCATTCCAAAATATTCAAAAATGCACAACGTTAATGTTCAAGTTTTCACTTCTGCCGGCACTCCCGGAGTGCAACCCGTTTTTTTTTATACTACGTCGGGAGGCATACGGCCCACCTGATGTAAAGCGGGTACCGTAGCATATTAACGCTTGCGATATATTAAGTATCACTCGCGCGATGCCTCCTCTGCTACTTACACAGCAACTCCTTAGGAGATTACTGGCGACCTCACTGTTTGAGCAGGAACACAACAACCATCTAAGGAGTTGTTATTTGGCTGCGGTTTTCTGTGAGGTGGAGGTACCTCTCCAGACGGGCTGCTTTGATGTGCCCTACCTCTCTTATTATGCAATTAGGCGGCCTTATTTATTTTACGGAACAGGCGTACCACTCATTCCCACCACTGTTTCTCCTGTGTGTGTTTATCCATTAACAGCGGCGACCACCAAAAAGGCAATGAACAGTGAAGTCCATTGCTGTCCCGGGGGTTAAACTACAGCTGCCTTGGAACTCACAACGAATTTAATCAGAAGAAATTTGCAGGAGTAGGAAGTTTTGGAATTAACTTCCCCTCTTGGTAAAGTGAGAGACAGCAATATGACAAATAAGGCATTAAAAAACCTCAAAGAGATGGCTAGTCAAGTGAAGCTCTACTGCCGTGCACCACGGTTTATCAGATATCTAATACTATTGGGGCCTAAATTGTGAGTTGTTACCTAACACATCGATTCCAATAATATAGATTGCAGAACCGTCTAAACGCCTGGTAATTCTCCCTTGTTGCCACCAAATCAGAATAGTATACTACCCCGGATGTGACATGTGACAATTAGGCGGCTTTGTAGGAAATAATTTAATCGACATAGCCTACAGAACAAGCAAGCTGCAGTGGCAGTGGGCCGGCCACATAATTCGTAGAACCGACAACCGCTGGGGAAGAAATATTCTCGAATGGCGTCCCCGTAGTGGTACGATCCCCCCCCATTAGTTGAAGCGACGACCTCATGAAGGTTTGTAGAGAGTCGATGGATGCAGGTGACATAGGATGGAGACGAATGGCACTCAAGGTGGGAGGCCTATATTCAGCAGTGAACGAATGAGGACTGAGATGATGATGATAGCTAAAAACAACCTTTTTAATATAACCTGCCTGGAAAATTTGTATACAGAGAAGTAACAAGGAAGAAAGAGTTAAAATGAATAAACTTATATTACTTAATTGAAACATATTTATACACACGTAGGTGCATATGTTTATTACATAATGAGCAAACCCGACAGACCTTGTCTAGTTCGAACAAAATATATAGAATGCGATTGCAGAGCCGTCACTATCCAGGGACCCATTCAAACACATGCAAAAAATTCATCGAAATCAATCCAGCTGTTTGGGATGAGTTCAGCAACACACACAGGTACAAAATAATTATATGTACATATATATATATGTATGTACTAATATGTAAACCTATAGAGTTTGTTTGTTTCAACGCGCTAATCTCTAAAACTACCAGTGAAATTTGAAAAATATTTTTACTTTTGATAAATATTTTTGATTTTGATTTGCTCAATTTATGGGGAAGGTTAGGTATAGACTATTCAACATCACAATACGACCCTTAGAAGCCTAGAAAAAAGAAAAAGCAAGGACGGAAGTCGCGAGCTGCAGATATAATGACTAAATTGGACGCATCCTGTATACGCTGAATATTATTAATAATGAAATATTGATGAGCTCGGTGGCGCAACGGTTAATAATGCGACTTTGTCACCGACGTTCGTGGCTTCGATTCCCACATAAAACAAATATTTGTGTGCATGAACAAGTCTGTTTATCTTGGCCTGTGTATTTTTAAGAGAGGTAGGACGCATCAAAGCAGCCCCCTCTGGGGAAATATTTCCACCTCATATGGAGGCATACAAGCGTACGGCTCACCTGATCTAATGCGGTTACCGTAGCCTATAAACGCGTTTTACATTAAGTATCTCTCGCGCGAAGCCATCTCTGCTGCTAACACAGCAACTTCTTAGGATTTTACTGGTGAGCTCACTCATACGCAGGAACACAACAACCCTCTAGGGAGTTGTCATTTGGCTGCGGTTTTCTGTGAGGTGGAGGCACTTCCCCAGACTTCTTTGATATTCCGTACGACGTAAATAATAAAGCAGTAATATTCATTATTAACTCTTTTGTTATTAATGTACTGGGAAGTGATTATTATGAAAAACATACAAAAATCTATTGATCAAGTAGACAATGGTTATTAAACATCAACGCTCGTGCGTCCGATTCCCATACAGGACAAACACTTGTGTGCATGAGCATATCTGTTTGTCTTATCCCAGTAGTTACTGAGTATTTTTAGGATAGGTAGGATACAACTGGATACAGTCCAAGTAGGAAAAAAACCACTCCCTGGAGGGTTGTTGATCTTCTACGGGTGAGTAGGATTAGTGAGCTATTTATTCATAGGTATACGGTAATCACTTCACATCAGATGGCGGTGCTTGTATACCTTCCCGCGTTGTATTTTTTTTTTACTAGGTCGGGAAGCATACAAGCATACGGCCCACTTGATGTAAAGCGGGTACCGTAGCCAATTAATGCTTGCGATATATTAAGTATCACTCGCGCGATGCCTCCTCTGCTGCTTACACAGCAACTCCTTAGGAGCTTACTGGTTACTTCCCTCACACGCAGGAACACAACAAATCTCTAGGGAGTTTTTACTTGGCTGCGGTTTTCTGTGAGGTGGAGGTACTTTCCTAGACGGGCTGCTTTGATGCGCCCTACCTCTCTTATGACATGTATGTATAAAAAATCGGCCAAGTGCGAGTCGGACTCGCGCACGAAGGGTTCCGTACTATTATCTATAAAAACGGCAAAAAATCACGTTTGTTGTATGGGAGCCCCCTTAAATATTTATTTTATTCTATTTTTTAGTATTTGTTGTTATAGCGGCAATAGAAATACATCATCTGTAAAAACAACTGTCTAACTATCACCGTTCATGAGATACAGCCTGGTGACAGACGGACGGACGAACGGACGGACGGACGGACGGACGGACAGCGGAGCCTCAGTAATAGGGTTCCGTTTTACCCTTTGGGTACGGAACCCTAAAAAGATATGACAAAAATGCAGTGTTATTTTGTCGCCGCCAAACGTTAAGTGATGATACTCGTAGTACCCAGAATAACAAAAAACTTTTTTATGGGAGTAAGTTCGAAATTGATAATAAAATTTTGCTGCACAAAACGCAATCAGTTAATCGAACACTCCTCTGTGAACAAAATTGTTTTCATTGATTTTGAACTGCTATTAAACTTTTATTATGATAATGGGTACTCCGTGAACTGAAGTCATTTTGAAAACTATTTGTGTAACCAGAGAGAGACTTTGTACAAAAGTCGTCTGCGTGGGTACCTCTGTCTCACCTATTTCTACCGCCAACCAGCTATAGCTATGCTATGCTATAACTTCACGCCAAATCCCTTGCGGGGTAGGCAGAGAGAACCGAGCGCCACGTGACTCGATCCTTACATATCTCACTCGCTTCTTTAACATTCATTGCTCTTCTCATGCACGCACGCCGGTTTCTAGGGCTCCTGACATCACCTTCTGATAGAACATGACCAATTTGGTCATGGTAGGTAAGTCTTGGCCTTCCCCGGCTCCTACATCCTTCCACTTTTGCATTGTATATCTGCTTCGTCATTCTTTCATCTTGCATTCTTTCTACATGCCCGAACCATTGGAGCATGCCTCTTCTTATTTTAACACCGACGCTCTCTTTCAGACCAACTCTATTTCTAACGTCATCATTGCGAATACGGTCTACAAGCCTTACGCCACAAATTTTGCGCAGCGCTCGCATTTCAACCGCGTTTATTCTACTTTCATGCTCTTTCTGCCATACCCAACTCTCGCTTCCATAAGTTAGCGTTGGGACCAACACTGCATTGTGTATAGCGAGTTGTGCCTTCTGGCTCAGGATTTTACTTCCAAGAAGTTTTCCCAACGCTCCATTCACACCATTCCCAGCACTCACTCGTCTTTCCACATCTGCGGTGTACTTTCCATCACTGCTGAAAGCGCATCCAAGATATACAAACTCATCCAGTTGTTCCAACACTTCATCATCAATCGTAATCCTTACATTAGACCCAAACGACTAAAGAACGCTGCAGTCTCTACCAGCTTAAGCGAAAGCTGTCTAGGAGACCGACTCTCGTGTCTGTCTCTTGGCTCTATGACCAGGCCAAGAAGCTATAGATTAAGCTGAGAAACACTAGTGGCAATGACAACGCCGCCGCAATCTGTGCGGATTCATTCTTACTTTAAGTGTTTGGTGAAGATAGTATTTGACCCTCGAAGACGTTGCGGTTGAGGATCAACGTTTGACCAGGAGTGCACCCCCGTGGATCGATATGGCTTCGATCCATCCGATAAGTTCCACGTTTGACCCAGGATAGGCTTCACTCACGGAGATCGTTGTTGCTGAGTTAATTAAGTGTTTGGACTTCGTAAGAGGTGGTAACACAGGTAAAGCGGTACAACCCTGGGCGGCGTAGTCCTGTTCTGTGTTGAAAAAATGAAGAGAAAGAAGAAGTACGTTACAAGCACCATGGCTTTTTGTGAAGCGCATTTATCCGCTTAACAAATTAGTTGACACCCCAGAAGGAGGGGAGTGACTATGTAGGGACATTATAGAAATGAATTAAATACTTTGTAGCCAAGCGTTGCCTATGACCGAGAGGTCATGAACCATACCATGAACAGGTGGTACAATATCCCATTAATAAATGTTAGGCCCGCAAACAGAAATAGATTGACTGTGGTTCCCGATTTTAACAGCGCAAATATAGTCCCGCGCTAAGGGCGGCAAAAACAAGATATCTGTTCACAGCCCTTCACTGTACAACTGGAACTTGTATCCACCCGTATTATTGCTTCGCTTTTGCTAGACGTTCTTTCTAACTCTTTTCCAATTTACTCGGCTCCTATACGAGACGATGAATATGCTATAATCTTTCTAAAGAATTAGGCTGTCATTTACATAAAGAACTCTTCGAATCGTACTGGCAATTTCCGAGATTAGCGCATTCAAACAAAATAACAAAGTACGGATTTATTGTATTAGTATAGACAAGTTGGGCCCGCGACTTCTCCCGCGTGTTCTACGGGACATTGTTTGCGAGTATTCTAGATATACATTGTCATAGACAGGGTTACTCTGGGTAGTGCTATATAGAGTTCGCAACTGGTGTTCAGGTCCACGCCAGCTACGCGCAAGGTTAGTTCTTGGGCTGTCATTGTCATTTGTCATTTTGTAGTACACATTTGTAGGGGAATAATTACACGCCTAAAGCGAAAAGGAAAATTATTTAAGATGATGGGACTTCTTGGGATAAAAACATTCTGCATACATCACAAAAAATTAGCTTTTGTTACGTTTTGTTGTAATTTTGTAACCTTTAATCTGATTCCGTTACATAATTTATATAACAGACGTTATGAAGATGCCAATTTTGGCTGTAGGATAATAATATCTTACATAATCCTTTTTAATCAAAATTCGTTTAATGGTAACAGACAGACATTCTTTCGGCCGAAGGACGTCATTTGCTGAACATAGGTCTATCCCTTGGTCTTCCACAGTGATCGATCCTCTAGTGCCGTTTGCATCTACTAGCTCCTTGTGAGATTTATAAGATCGTCAGTCCACCGTGTAGGAGGGATTCTTATATTCCTTCTTTTTCTGATTCGCATTCGCTTTAGAGAACCTTTTTGCCCTAATTGCCATCGGTTCTTCGAGCTGCTTTCTACTTACTGGTCCTTAGAGCCACGACTTAACTTCAGTTCTACTAAGGATGTGATCATTTCTGTATCTATCTTACATAGAAATATTCACCCGTATTAAGAGATTAAGACCCCTATTTCACCCCACTCCCAGACTTCAAGGCGCTACCCTCAATATGCGAGATAGCCTGAATATGCTAGGCAAGGATATTCCACATGGACCTAAACCAACGAAATTACATCGAGAGCCTCATCTTCACAGCTTCAAAAAACTCGGAGTCCTGAACAGGGTGCGCCGGTTCTTCACGCCGGACCAACTTTGTCTTATTTATAAGACTCAAGTTCGGGCCTGCGTGGAGTATTGCTCGCATCTCTGGGACGGCTCCGCATAGTATCTTTTCGAGGCTCTCGATAGGTTGCAGCAACGGGCTATCCGCATAATCGACGACGAAGAGGTCAAAAACCTAGAACCTCTGCAACTTCGTATGGGCATTGGCTCCTTAAGTATACTCGTATTTTACCGCCTGTACCATGGTGAGTCCTCTGAAGAACTATTTTCCCTTATCTCATTCTCTCCCTTGCGACATAGAACCACACGTACAGGCTTGCGATGTCATCATTCCACTGTTGAGGACATTTCTTCTCGTGCTAAAAAGTTCGGCAACTTCTATCTCTGTCGAACTATTCAAAAGTGGAACGCCTTGCCTGCACATGTGTTTCCTCCTTCCTACAATATGGGATCCTATAAACGAAGCGTGAAGAAGCACCTTAGGGCCAGCATCGTAGTGTCTACTGACAGGACACTGTAGTCGTCTGTCAGTTGCCGCTGCAATTTGGGGTCCGCTTACCAACAGGCGAAGAGGAGCCATTATGCTGAACAAATATAAAAAAAAGAAAAAAAAAGAAAAAAAAAGAGAGTCACTAGAGTGTTGTTGTGTTTCTGCGTATGAGTGAGATCACCAGTAAGCAGTTACTGTATTAGCAGCAGAAGAGGCATGTCGATATAAGCGATACTTAATGTATTACAAGCATTCATAAGCTATGGTAACCGCTTTACATTATTTCCGTTCCGTTTCGATTTACATCCGTATGTAACAGGCAGACAGGTGGACAAAAAAACCAAGTATCTTTGGTCCCTATATTGATAAGGTATTACAATAATATTTTCTAAATATTCAACGTACAAATTTTTTACAGTCATATTATATGTATAGATTAAAGCAAATCAGCCCATTGCTAAGAACGTAAATATAAATATGGAAGCCGAAAGCGAAATTGCTCCCGGCGCATTAAACTTTCTGCCAATAAACAAAATCTGAAAGTATATATTACTCAGAACGGAAAGCGAAAATACGAATAATGCAAACGAACTCTGCCGAAAGACAGTCGTAACTATCTTGCGAGATTATAAAAACATGCCATAAAAATACATCCCCGATCAAAATATTCATTGGATACCAAGATTTAGTCAACAACCTTATTGCTTACATATTAGAATTCAAAATGCAGTGCAAAGTTATTTCCCGTTTAAAGCTTGTATCTTGCGCGTCAGTGTAATGGTGTGTGCATAAAGTTAGCGAGGGCATAACCTTCAAATTTAAATGTCATTTCGTAGATAACGTTGCGGGTTAAATATTCGGTAGGGTAATATATATAAGACGAAATTGGTGCAGGCGGTATATGTCAAAAGATATATCATGAAGAAAATAACATGGAATCCCAATGACATATTGTTGAAGTAAAAATATACATCACTACGGGGTAGTAAGGTAGAACACGAAGCTCTAATTGGCTAATTCAAAAATCAACATCGTGTCATTTGGGTCGTTTTCGTGCCTGCAATGTTTTAGTGCGGTACGACAGCTGTAACGATTATGAATATCGATAAAACTTACATATATATTATTACATTAAGATATGTAACAATAGTAATAATAAAAGTCGTAATATAAATAATAAATCATGTCAAAATCATAAAAAGGCATATTTTATGTCTATTTTAACAATTATTCGAGGAGAACATGCACAAACGTTCATACGAGTAAGATACGTGTTCAACTTGGTCAAACTGGTGAGGTTAGATATAGCTTTTCGTCGTACTCTGGTCGCTTTGGTGGTGATTGTCCTCTGGGTCGCTTGACTGGGTCTTGAATCTTTGAATGGGTATGGGTGGCTTTGTGTACCCGTGACCTCGCTGAGTTTTGCTGCTGCATCTAATTGTATTAATCCATTTTCATACTCTCTACTCACTCTTATACACTGTCCATAACCTCATATTTCGTTGCATTTATTTATACCTACAGTTGTGAGTATTTATGCATGGATATGTATTGTTTATATATATATATATATATATATATATATATTTATGTATAACATAACATCCACGGCGTTGTTGCTGCGTGCGACTTCTTAATTTTCAGGCAGCTGCTGAAAATCAGTGGTTTGCTCTTTGAGGTCAACAGTAAGCTCCCAAGGAGTTGCAGTGTAACCAGCAGAGGAGGCATCGCGCGAGTGCTACGTAACATATCTACGGTACCCGCTTTACATCAGGTGGGCCATATGCTTGTATGCCGACGTAGTTTAAAAAAAAGAAAAAAACGATGCGTTCATGACGATTTGTGATGACTCTCGAAAGCAGCTTAACATGGGCATTTGATTAGAGTGACGGAGTGGTTAGTAATGGTACCTTTACACCAAGATTTCTCGGTTCAAATTCCCACTTAGGACAACATTTGTGTCTGTTTGTTTTGGCCTGGGTGATTAGGAGGCATGGGGCGCATCAAATCAGTATTTTTTATGCAACGTATATCACACGCTTGCAATACATGAATTATCACTCGGGCGATGCCAGCTCTGTTGCTAACACAGTACACTCCTTAGGAACTTATTGGAGAACTCACTCACACGCACGAACACAACAACCCTCTAGTGGTAGTGAGGGGTACTTCCCCAATCGGGCTGCTTTGATGTGCTCTACCTCTCTTAAAACACCCAGCCTGAGACAAACAGACATGTTCATGCAAACAAATGTTTGTCCTGAGTGGGAATCAAATCCCGAGTGACAGAAGATACCAATAAGATCCTAAGAAGTTGCCATATTAACAGCAGAGATGTACGTAATGTATTACAAACATTATAGGCTACGGTAACCACTTTATAACAAATGGGCTGCATCATATGCCTATATGCTATATGTCTCCCGACGTTTTATAAAAAAAATGGGTTAGAAATCAGGTGACTCCATAGTTTTTCAATAAATACTTTTTATCAGCTTTCTTGTAAACTTTCACGCACTTTTGCCCCAAGTCTGGGGCACTTTGCTCTCAATGAATACGGAATTGAAAAGACTGAAAGATTTTAATGTTCTGTTGTAACTCCGTCATAGCTTCTTAGCGTAAGATATTCGAATTGGGTTAGAAACCAGGTGACTATAGTTTTTCAATAAATATTTTTTATCGGCTTTCTTGAAAAACAACTTTCCCGCACCTCGGCCCTATGTCTGGGGCACTTTGCCCTCGGGTATTACGGAATTGAAAACCTTCTGAAGGAATTTAAGTACCGGATTTCCACTTGTTTTCGGTTCAGATGTGACTCCGTCATAGCGTAAGATATTCAAATTTCGGGTGCGTAATTTATCAACTGACAGACACCACAATGTTAGTAATGAGGTTTCCGTTTAGTACTGGCGATACGGAACTCTATAAGTGAAAAATAGAGGAGGTAAACGATTTAACATCTATTACGATACATAATTTTTGACGTGCTTGGTGGCGTAGCGTTTAATAACGCGACTTTGTCACCGACACTCATGAGTTCGATTCCCACATAGAACAAACATTTGTGTACATGAACACCTACCTGTACCTGTACCTGTTTGTCTTTGTGTGGATGTTTTTAAGAAAAGTAGAAAGTAGTTAACCCTTCGAAACCCGGGTGGTCGTATACGACCGCGAAATGTATGGGAAAACGTATATAACGGGTTCTGACTGCTCAAAGCAGCCCGTCTGGCAGTACCTCTATATCACAGAAAACCGCAGCCAAATAAAAACTCTCAGGACCAACTGTTTGTGTTCCTGCGTGTGAGTTATGTCACCACTATGGAGTTGCTGTGTTAGTAGCAGCGTGGCATCGCGCTTGTGATACTTAATGTATTGCAAGCGGTCACAGGTAATTTTAGCTTTACATCAAGTGGGCCGTATACTTGTATGCCTCCCGACGTAGTATATAAAAAAAACTTACTGCCTACCTCGTAAGGGACGTGGCGTAAAGACGTAGGTAGATATTGAGTTTGATAGTTACTACATATATTTTATGTAAACTAACAATTATTTTAGGAAGTAACTGAAATATTATCTTAGTAAAGAAATGCGCTTCAGAACTAGCCATATTTCTACAAATCAATCTTTCGTGGAAAGCAAAGATCCCGATCTGTCTAAATTAGCAGTGATCAGGCCACAAAAAAAGGCTCAAAACTTGAGTGCAATATTGTTATCGCCCTATAGCACTGCTGCTTAAGGTGTTCGTATAGTTATAGATACGTCGTTCACACTCTAGAATGACAATACGAAAGTAAGGCAATTGCCCAACTCGTATTCAGTTGGGTACGCTCTCGCCTCGCGGCTATGTGTACTTCGCAACAGAGCATACATCTCTTAAGATATATATTCAACTCTTTCTAACGACAAGTATGCCCTATAATTTGTCTCTTTGTTAGAGCAAAGTGTCATAATAGTTAGATGGACGTCTCCGAAAGTTGGCGGCGGGGGAAATTCGGTGCGGATTTCCGGGCTCCAGTGTTTTGAGCCGGCTCAATTACGAGCTATTGTCATTATTCAAAGGCCTGCAACCTACACGCAGCCATGCAGTGGCAACTAATTGACAATAGCTTGGCTCTACCACTTCCAAAATTAAATCTAAAATAAAGATTATATTGCTTCATAAAAAATAAATGCATATTCATTTTGTAATAGAACTTATGGCCGGACTAGGTACATACAAGAATTTGGTAATTAAATGCAATTGGATCAAGTTACGTTTGAGTAAACAATTCATATACCTAAATATCTAAACATACACAACGTTTGTGATAAATAAAGTCGAGATTCATTCAAGTGTACAGTCAAACTGATGTAAAATGGTCACCTTAATCTGTGAAAACTAACAGTAACTCGCCCTTCGCCAATAATCTAAATAAGCTATTCTACGAGAGTTCTTTTTTCACGTACTCGCAGGAATTTTTATTTATTTAATATTTATTAAGAAGATAGCTAAGTTTACGCGGCTACGGAAAGTGTTTTTAAAAATTAAAAACTATATTTAAAATAATTAAAAGTATATTAATTATTAAACTCAACTACACGTCCGAGCAGAGACGTATGCTCGTATGTTCTGTCTAGTTACAGTTTTTGTCTACTTAGCTTAAAACTAAACAAAGGGAGAGCATGATGTCACCTATTGTTATGGCTATACCACGTCCGTTGCACCGTGGGAGCGAGTGCAACGCTAGCACTTTAAGCTCTTACAGTTATGGTGCGACTTTGCTCGCGGTCCATAACTAGATTTACAGCGTATTTGCAAAATAATTACAGTGTAGACAATAGATGCCAATAACAAATCTTCATAAGTATAAAACAAAATTGTTCTTGCAGTATAGCACTAAGTTGTTTTACTAGAGGTCAACAATAGTAAACACATATCTACACATATAAATTACGTATACATGTACAAGTTCTACAGTTACTATTACATAGAATATACAGCCACCCTTCAAGTATTTGGCTGT
Organism: Pyralis farinalis; assembly: GCA_947507595.1. NCBI lineage: Eukaryota > Metazoa > Arthropoda > Insecta > Lepidoptera > Pyralidae > Pyralis > Pyralis farinalis. The sequence goes on along the minus strand of OX382261.1, from coordinate 39,272,573 downwards.
GGTTTTTTTTATAAGGTGGAGGTACTTCTCCAATCAGACTGTAGCCTACCTTTCTTTGCCGAATGAATACAAATCAAAGTCCTCGTAATAGAATATCCAACGTTATAGAATTGTTAAAGTCGTCGACAATAATCGGGGAATTCCAATGCACTTTCAATTTTTCCAATTGAAAATGTATTTATGTAAAGCCCGCAATTTGCATTAAAGAGCGAACTAAACAACTTCATAGTTGCGATACAACAAAAGAGTCGTCGTCATTTCATTTCATTTCCCACGCTGGATAAACATGTGTGTGCATCAACATATCTGTTTCTCCTGGTCTGGGTGTATTACGAGAGGTAGGGCACATCAACGCAGACCGTCTGGGAAGTACCTCCGCCTCACGGAAAATTGCAGTCAAATAAAAAGAGCGTTATTGCGTTCCTTCATATAAGTGAGGTCACCAGGAGGCTGTTGCCTGTAAGTAAGCCTCTGTTGCTAATACAGCAACTCCTTAGGAGCTTACTGGTGACCTCCCTCACACGCAGGAATACAACAACCCTCTAGGGAGTTGTTATTTGGCTGCGCTTTCCTGTGCGGTGGAGGTACTTCCCTAAACGGGCTGCTTTGATGCGCCATACCTCTCTTAAAACAACCAGATCAAGACAAACAGACATGTTCTTGCACACAAATGTTTGTCTTGTGTAGGAATCGACCCCACGAGCGTTGGTGTCAAAGTCGCGTCTTTCACGACTGGGCCACATTCTTGGACGTGTGAGTTTCCTATGTTTTCCTTCACCGACGAGCAAGTGATAAATGTGTATATAAATCCGAAAACACGAATTTAATGACACATGCCAGGATTCGAACCGGGGACCAATTGGTCAATAAGCCGGTGAATAAGGATCCACTGGGCTATCCCTGCTCAGAATCTACCTAGCTTGACTATACGGACGAGCCGCCAACTGAGACTGAAGTGGGTACAGCATGTACATTCGACGTAATCTTCGTTTTGTCCATGTTCATTTTAAAACCCTCTCGGTGGGATCTTCTGTTGAGATCCTCAATCGTTGTACTTGAATTGTGTCGAATTATCTGTGAATTCTATCTACGAAACAGCCGAATTTTCTAGCTAGAGTTAGCTAGAGCATCTAGCTTGGAAGAGTTTATTAACGTAGAGCATCCATGGGTCCATTAAGTGAATAGATAGATTTTTGCACCTCGATGAATTTGGCACAGTTTTCGAATACGTTTAAGCCACCATTCAGATCGACGAACTCGGGAGCGGAGTTGTAAGTAATGCTACTTGACATCGACGCTCGTGGGTTCGATTCCCACACAGGTCAAACATTTGCGTGCGTGAACATCTCCGTTTCTTTTAATTTGGGTGTTTTTGAGAGAGTTAGGGTGCATTAAAGTAGCCCGTCTGGGGAAGACTTTGTACAAAAGTCATCTGCATGAGTACCTCTGTGTCACGGTGTGACGGGCCAGATAAGACAGAGAAATTACTGGGTACTGTGACGAAACATCCTTAGCTCACAAGATTGGCAGCGCGCGAGCAACATCCCCGCGGTGTTGCGAGCGTAGGCTGCGATAACCATTTACCATCTACTGCGGGCCGCATGTTTGTTTGCCAATCTTGTTGTACAAAAAAAGTACCTTCACCTTTCAGAAAACTGCAGCTAAATAAGAGCTCCCTGGAGAGTTGTTGTGTTCTTGCGAGTGAGTGAAGTCACTAGTAATCTCTTGGAGTTGCAGTGTTAGCAGCAGAGGTGGCATCGCACGAGTTTTACCTAATATATTGCAATAGTTCATATATATCCGTTTCCTTCAGGTGGGTTGTGTGCATGTATGCCTCTCGACGTTGGATAAAGAAAGGAATAGGATCGTTTCACCCAAGCAGAAGGATTATTAATGTATTTTGGATAAAAAAAAATCTTAAATTTGCCATGGGCCCACATGGATGCTTAGACCAGTCTTACGTTTTTAAATTTAATTGTAACTTATTCACTTCTCTGAGTTATAATTGTTTTTTATTAATCTACTATAGAATGTTGTATTATTTTCTCTTTTATGAAACTGTTTCGATTTAGAATACATGGTAAATATGATTACAAAGGAATGCCAGTGGTATTGAAACGTTCTGTAATACTCTTGAACAGATTGATTTTTCCCGAGCGGGGGATTATTATCGGTATCTCTTTATAGAATAGTACTTGCAAGGAATATCAAGTAAATTTGATAACAAATATTGAAGAAATAATTGGCAGTTTGTTCCATATTATTTTGGGACACGTGTTTCGGTACACGAAATGCCCGGAGCAACCAGGGATCGATGGGGATCGAACCATGGTATGTAGTGTGTTGGCTTCCACTATCTTCATTCGTTGATCGTAGTAATTTCTCTGTCTTATTTGGCCCGTCACACCGTGACACAGAGGTACTCATGCAGATGTCTTTTGTACAAAGTCTTCCCCAGACGGGCTACTTTCAAAGTCAAAGTCAAAATCTTTTTATCCCGAAAAAATGCCTACATTTGTTTGGAATCGTCACAATTTTTTTCCCTACCGTGCAGTTCATGACTAGGTGAGCACTGATAAAAATACTGCCAAAAAAACTCAGGCACTCTACCTCTCTCAAAAACACCCAAATTAAAAGAAACGGAGATGTTCACGCACGCAAATGTTTGACCTGTGTGGGAATCGAACCCACGAGCTTCGATGTCAAGTAGCATTACTTACAACTCCGCCCCGGAGTTCGTCGATCTGAACGGCTTGTGGCTTAAACGTATTCGAAAACTGTGCAAAATTCATCGAGGTGCAAAAATCTACTATCTATTCACTTAACAGACTTATGGAGGCTCTCTACCAAGCTAGATGCTCTAGCTAGCATGCCTTTCCTGAAGACTGCCATGCTGTAGTCCCTTGCGGAAACCTCGCCAGGGAGCCCATTCCACAACTTAAAAGTTCTCGGTAGAAAACTTCTCTGGAACCGCACACGGACCATTGCGTTGCCAGTGTATGAGGATCAACTCCCAGCCATCGGCGAGCTATGCGATTGTAAGACGAAGCTGTTGGCATAATGTCGAACAACTCCTCAGAACACAACCCATTATACAATCGATAGAACACGCTCTAAAAAATCAATATCTTCGCCAACAGGATAACGCCAGGAAGCGGTCTATTCATGTTTTCATGGTCATCATTTTTATAGTAATCGTTTTTCTAAGAAATACGAATATTATTCTAAACATTATATTTAAATATAAAGGTATATATAATATAAATATAAAATGAATAATAATAATTATAATTAAATTGACTTCCAAGAACTTCGTAATTTTTTTTTATTTTACTTTTCCTACGAGTATTTCACTTCCTTTTACTATTTCAGAACCGATCATTGGCGAAGAAGGTGCTTCTAATGAAAGAGATTCTTCGATAATGTACTTAATACTTGAATGTAAAGTGACTGGTTAAAACTCAGATCGAGTTAAAATGAGTGTGATAGTAAAATTATGAAACACTTATGAAATTAATGTTTTGAAATTATAAAAATTAAATATATGTAATTGTTTTAATTTAGTAAAATTGACTTCCATGAACTCAACTTAATTTTTCAATTAAAAGAGTTTTGTTCAAAAATGATTGAATCACAAAACTTTTAAATAAATACTAACTTTTTGAACGTAAAGAATATTGGTGATCTGCATAAAAATCGGCTTATTAAAAGGTGTCATGAATGATTACAGTGTCAAAATGGAGACGAGCGCACTCACCGAGCGATGGCCATTAGCTTAAACTATTTACTTAATAACTGGCAAATTGAACGACATCAGATTAATCGAACAATTACTCAGAACACAACCCTTTGAACAATCGACAGAACACACAAAGGGAGGCAAAATATCGCCTTAAACTTAAGGGCTCTATACCATCTGTAAGCTTAGGATCGCCGACAATTCTCACAGCTCGTTTCTGAACCAAATCACAAGGTCCTAACTGATATCCAGGTGAGACCGCCCAAAGGTGACTACAGTACTCCATGTGCCGTCTGACTTGTGATTTGTGTAATATAGATCTTTGGTGCATGCTGCTTTATTCTGTTGAGCACACAAAATTTCTTGGACACCTGTTTGACCATCTTCTCTAGGTGATTTCGGAATTTAACATCACTGGAGATGTCGACACCGAGAATCCCAATGCTTATGGCGATGGTAAGTGTTGTATTCTGGAATTGAGGAACTACCGCAAATGGAGTTTGTATAATATTATATATAAGGCAATTGTTATTCTATGTCTTATTCTGTACATAGAATAACAATTCCCTGAAGCCGAAATGGCAACACGTAAGCGATACTTCCTGAATTTCAAGAGTTCATAAAATATAACATAATGTAAATTTAGGCCTCTCAGCTTAAGGCAAACGTTCCCTGAATACACAATTCAATAATTGATTGAAAGGTTTACGAAGCACTATAATATAATACAAAGTACTAAAGTACATAGTATCGGCACTGTCTGGTGTGTTACCTTAAAATTTCGTGATTAGTTCTGATATTGAAGAGGCAGTTTCTATGTACTTGTCAGTGCTTCCCGAAAAAATTAATCTGTGGTCGAAGCAGAACTTGAAGAGTGGAAAGCAGTCATGACATGCAACTCCACCATTACGCAAAAATCTGAATTGAAATGCCTAGATAAGTGCTATCAAAAACTGTATCCAAAAATTTACACATTGCTATAAAGTTTAGCTACCATGCGTGTTTCCATTGCTACCCCCGAAAGAACTTTGTCAGCGTAAGGATACTGAGAATTGACTTGCGCAACACAATGAGTGAAAACAGACTGAACGACTTGGTTCTCATGAATATTCACTACGGAGCAGAAATTGATGCGAATGAATAGACGAAGTAATACACGTTTAAAAAGAAAACAGAATATTAGTTTTCTAATGTGTTTGTAGTAGAAAATGAAATCAACCTTCTATTTTATTCACATATGAGTATTTATCTTTCTATTTCATGCACTTTTTTGTCGTTTTGTTTTCTTGAACACCTCTGATACTAAAAACTGGCTATGGCTGTGATGGTGATACGTTTGGTTAATAGATTCAGGCGTTATTTATATATTTATGGCTGGTTTAGTCTTCTTGTTATTGAACATTCACAGTATCACGTACCAACGTGGAGTGCTCCAGGTAAGTAGTTCTTCAACAGGTTCGGGTAGAACAGCTTTTTTTTATACAACGTTCAAGCATACGGCCCACCTGAAGTGCAGTTACCGTAGCCTGTTAACACTTGCAATAATATTATCCCCTCGAGTCCCGACTGCCATATATATGGCACTCGCTTACGACATATATATGTAGTAACGGAACCACCGGGCCTGCTTCCTCTGCTGTTTATACAGCAACTCCTTAGGAGCTTACTGGTAACCTTACTCACACACAGGAACACAACAACCCTCTAAGGAGTTGTTATTTGGCTGCGGTTCTCTGTGAGGTGGAGGAACTTCCCCAGACGGGTTGCTTTGATGCACCCTACCTCTTAAACTGGCATAGTTATAGCCACATCATCATCATGTAGGCCTGCTGCCATCTCAACCATTTCTTCATCATTTCAGTTAGCTTCTAAATACTCGTAGTAAATGTTGTCTTACAATTTCTCTCGTGGCTGCCATCCAACAAGGGTAGCACTTCATTTAGTCATATTACCTGGAAAAAGAATTGAAATAAGCCTACCAGAAAGCTTCTCAGTAGGTACATTTCTCAGTGTAGCGATCTCCAGCGATGTTTAATACCGGAATCAGCTGGAGGAGAAGGTCAAACTGGTATCCAAGAAATTGGGTGTGCTCAACAAAATAAAACAGCTGAAGTACTGTTTTATTTTGTTGAGCACACCGGGACAAAGAATTATACGTTTATTACACAAATCACAAGTCAGACCGCACAGGGAGTACTGCTAGGCGGACGCACCTGGATGCCAGCTAAGACCTTGTGATTAGGTTCTGAGACGAGCTGTGAGAATTATTGGCTATCCTGATCTAACAGATAGTATTGAGCCCTTAAGTTAAAGGCGATATTTTGCCTCCCTTTTGTATTCTACCGATTGTAGAACGGGTTGTGTTCTGAGTAATAGTTGGATATGATGGCGACAGCTTCTTTTTACATCCATACCACTCACTGATGGCGGGGAGTTCACCCTCACATACTGGAACCGCAATGGTTACGTACTGTGTGGTTCCAGCTAAGTTTTCTTCCGAGAACTCTTAAATTGTCGAATGATCTCCCAGCCGAGGTTTTTCTTAGAGAATACAGGATGGGATTCTTCAAGAAAGGCGAAAAGAGGTTTTTGCATGGTCGGTAACGCAAGAGTGACAACCATGGTGTTGCAAATTACCATAGGTTATGGTAACTGCTTACCATCAGATAGGCCGTACGATTTCCACCTTAGCAGTATAAAAAAATTTGGCGTAAGTTTTCTGTTAGGTGGAGCTACTTCCCTAGTCGTGCAGTTAACAAAGAGACGTATGGATACTTCCCTACGTCTCTTGGTTAACGTCTGTCATCTATCGAAAACAGCTGGGGTCGCTGGCTTAGCTTGCACTACTAATGACAAAGAACTTAAAACGGCTAATCCCATATAGATGGTATTAGACATTTAGAGATAGGACGCGGCCGACGCTAATCTATCACGCATGCTGAGCACCTACTCTATATATCGATATAACCTGAAATTCCAGCCTGCATAATTTAAATATTTATTTTCTTAACTTTTCTTTATCTTAATTCCAAATAAATATATGTACCAGCTGCACACCGCGACTTCGCGTTCGCTTGTTTTTTTTTTTTATACAACGTAAAATTCAACGGAGGCAATGGCGCATCTTTCACGACTGAGCCACCGAGCTCGTCGTATTACTCGTCGAGCTATTCGTTATATACCGATATCCCATAGGAACAGCCATTTCTTACTTTATTTCTTTTTCTCAATTTTTTAGGATCGTATCTACCTATCTTAATGTTGAATAGTCTAGAACCTTCTTCTAGAATTGGACTTGATAGTTCAATTCTAGAAGAAGGTTCTAAAAAATAGTTCTTTTTATATTAACATAGATTTCGTACAAAAGGTAAACTTAATGCTCAGGTACAATATTCTACCTTTGAAGAAATAACACGATGAAAAATATGTTAAAAGCGAAAAGGTTGTAATAATTAAAATTTGTGAAGTAATTCAATTAACACGTCATTATCCTTGAACGGCTGTAAATTAAGTGAACACAATATTTATTCAATTTTTGCCGTCGCCGACATAAAATTCAATCTGGCCAGCCGTTAATCCAATGTCGTTCAAATTGCCAGTTATTAGGTAAACAGTTTAAGCTAATGGCGGCCACCGCTCGGCGAGTGCGATCGTCTCCATTTTGACCCTGCAATCATTTATAACACGTTTTAATAAGCATATTTTTATGCAGATCACCAATATTCTTTACTTTAAAAAAATGCGTTTTTTATTTACTCGTAGAAGTTAATTGACCAAATAATGTATGAACAAAAATATTTTAGTTAAAAAATTAAGTTGAATTCATGGAATTTCTTCGTTAGAAACACCTTCTTCGGCAATGAACTTCTGAAATAGTAAAAGTGAAAAAAAAAACTAACGAAGTTCTTGGAATTCAATTTAAGTAAATTAGAATAAAATTAATTATTATTATTTATTTTATATTTTTATTGTACTCCTATATCTATTTAGAATAATATTCGTTCGATATTTCTTAGAAAAGCAATGAATATAAAAATGATGACTGTAAAAATATTAATAGACCTCTTCCTAGCGTAATCCTGTTTCCTAATCCGTTAGTATTAACGGTGTGTACTACCTAAGCCTAAGGATCTGGCGAAGATATTGTTTAGTACATGGAGCGTGTTCTAACGATTGTGTAATGGGTTATGTTCTGAGGAGTTATAAATTAATAAATAATAAATATTGCCGGACAAATTACACAGCGCCACCTAGCCCCAAAGTAAGCGAAGCTTGTGTTATGGGTACTAGACAACTGATAAACATACGTAAATATATATATATTTTTTGTAAATACATACTTATTATACATAGAAAATACCCAGACCAATACAAACAGACATGTTCATGCACACAAATGTTTGTACTGTGTGGGAATCGAACCCACGAGCGTTGGTGTCAAAGTAGCGTAACAGCGCGTTTCACCACTGCGCCACCGAGCTCGTCAAGTTGTTCGACATTATGCCAACAGATTCGTCTTAAAATCGCACAGCTCGCCAACGGCTGGGAGTTCATCCTCATACACTGGCAACGCAATCGCCGGTGTGCGGTTCCAGAGAAGTTTTCTACCTGGAACTATTAAGTTGTGGAATGAGCTTCCTGCTGAGATTTCCCCAAGGTACTACAACACGGCAGTCTTCAAGAAAGGTGTGAAGAGGTTCTTACAGGGTCGGCAACGCAAGAGTGACACCCCTGGTGTTGAAAATGACCACTTGCCATCACGCAGGCCATATGCTGGTTTGTCACCTTAGTGGTATGTAAAAAACAGCTACTGCCAGATCTCCACAACCCGCAGGGAAAACTAGATGCTACGTAATACGTCATCAGAAATATAATTCTGAAATAATAATAACAATCGTTTATTTCTCACCATAAATCAGGATGCCTAAATATATACGTGGATTGTGATACAGTATGATACTATGGTGGGTTGGCAGTTGGCACCTGAACTAGGATAAATCCTGTATCTCAGGATGTCAACCCTCCACCTAGTAAATAAACCAAATAGTTTCACTGTTCAGTGGTAATAGCCTAGTGTATAGGCCCGTTCCTGTACACTAGGCTATTACCACTGAACAGTTACCAGTTTGTTGACCGACTGGTCACTGGTACGAATTCTGATGTGGGCGTGTACTGCTCAATTCGTGTTTTCTGATTTATGTACATATTTGGCAGAGCTGCGATAGCCAGCGGAGCCACATTACCCTCAAAATTGCCGTTTGGGGTAGACCGATGTCATCCAGCTAGCGTTTAGACGGTAATAGTGAGAAACTCCAAAATCGACACACTAATAGCTAACATATTGTAGTTTTGTATCCTTTAATTTGAAATTTAAATGTTCGTTGGTGAGGAAGAACGGTCCAAAATCGTTCCAATTAGAAAAAAAAACATATGGGAAAACGTATGGCCGGCCACTCTGCAGTGCAGAGTCTGCACTGCACTCCCATCAACAGAAAAAGTAACAGCACTCGTCGCTAGATGTCGTACAGGGTTCCATATATTTTTTAAAAATTAATAAATTAAAAATAAAATATTTAAATGTTTTTTAAATTTAAAAAATATCAGCTCTGCCTACACAGCTTGCTGTTATTTACTAGTTGTAATTATCACTTCCTCGACGGTGAAGGAAAACATGGAGAGGAAAGCTAACCGTTTAGGAAATTACATTTCGAGGGAGGAGGGTGTAACCTTACCTAATAAAGATCTGGTCTTCCCCTAGGGCTGGGAAGGTCTGACGGCAGTCGCTCCACGTAAAGATCAGTTTTCTACTTTGCGTTATCCCGTCTGCTAATCCATTAGGATTGGCGAAGTCCGCTACCTAAGACCAAGGATTTGGCAAAGACACTTATTTCATTTGCAATTTGATCTAACCTGCTTTGCGTGCTTCCGCCACCAATTAGTTCATGCGGCCTAGCGCCGGCCGGCACCCACCCACTACTGTTAGTACTTGGTACATGCCGAGGCTGCCATGGCTGCTCCGGTAGTCTCTGCCTCGGCTGCTGCGGTCGTCCGTCATCTGGAACAGAATCCGCATGCCCCCACCACCACCGTCGCTGCCACGACTGGCCTGGTCGTCGCTGCGACACGTGTTTCGCCTCTCCACGAGGCATCATCAAAAACAGAGAGGTGGTGGCGGTGGTGGTGGGGGCATGCGGATTCTGTTCCAGATGACGGACGACCGCAGCAGCCGAGGCAGAGACTACCGGAGCAGCCATGGCAGCGTCGGCATGTACCAAGTACTAACAGTAGTGGGTGGGTGCCGGCCGGCGCTAGGCCGCATGAACTAATTGGTGGCGGAAGCACGCAAAGCAGGTTAGATCAAATTGCATATAGATTTGACTTTCGCAAAATAACGCCTGAATCTATTAACTACTTATTTCATTTGCTCTGATGCATGCTATATCTATGACTGCCGTCATACCTCCGCGACCCAGAGGGGAGACCAGATCGCTCGTCTTTCGAAATATAATTTCTTGGACGTGCGGGTTTCCTTACGAGGTTTTCCTTCACCGTCGAGCGAGTGATAATTAGAAATGCATGTAAAAATCAATACCTTCGCCAAATCCTCAAGCTTAGGTAACAGACCGCGCCAATTCATTTGATTAACACTTTTACATTTACAGGTTAAGGCAATCGCATTACGTATGTTAAGAGAGCTGTGTGTTTGTTTGTCTGCCTACATTGTATGAAAAATGTATTCTGACAGTCCTTAAAGGACACCATCAAAATAAGTTTTTCAAGAGAAATAAGACAATATGCAATTATGAGACAAGTGTTCAGTTCTATTTGTGTTGTGTTTCTGTTCAAATATATGAATACGACAATTGTTCACCCTCAGTACATTTATGGAAACATAATGTACTCGTACGTATGTTCGTAAAAATGTAAAGTCTGCTACTACTGTCTAAAGTCGTTACTTTGACATCTACGCTCGCGGATTCGATTCCCGCACGTGGCAAACATTTGCATTTGCATGTTTCTCTTGATCTGGGTATTTTAAAAGAGAAAGGGTGCATGTTAAAATATGAAGAGGCATGCTCCATTGGTTTGGACATGTAGAAAGAATGCAGAATAAAAGAATGACGAAGCAGATACAACGCAAAAGTGGAAGTAGGTAGGAGCCGAGGAAGGCCAAGACTTACCTACCATGACCAAGTCGGTCATGTTTTATCAGAAGGTGATGTCAGGAGCCTTAGAAATCCGCGAGCGTGCATGAAAAGAGCAATGAATGTTAAAGAAGCGATTGAGGTTGTCGCAGGAATCGCCCCTATAGCAAGGGTCGAGATTTTACGAGAGAAAAAAATTAAAAAGGAAAATCAGATGAACGTTGTAAGTTGCGTTATAAACCGCTGCGCCCCCGAGCTCTTCGTTTTATTCCTGATATAAACCATCTTACTGTTTAAAGGTTGTAACAGACGCATCAATTGAGAGGATCCGATACGATTGGTGATATCTATTGTAAGATAATTGAACTATATCTTATACGAGAATTGTAATACGATATCTTAATATTAACACAGCGTGGGAAAACAAACTAATTATTAATTACCTGACGGGTGTATCCCACTTAGTGCTTTGTCTCTGTTCATTACATGGCGCTTTACATGAGCAAAAGTGAGGCTATGTCCACACTTTTGGTAGTATATATTGTTTGTAATTAATTGCGAAATTATCAAATTGGCATTAGTTTTTTGTGCTTGCATAAAGTTATTACACAAGCTTAACATCACTCACAAGACAGGCTTTGGATTAGCTGTGGAAAGACAGGATATCTGCACACGAAATAAGAATAGGGTGACTTTTAAGAGAGGTAGGGCACGTCAAAACACGCCCAAAGGCGCTCGTCTGGGGAAGTGCCTCCACCTCACAGAAAACCGCAGCCAAAAAACAACTCCCTAGAGGGTTGTTGTGAGGTCACCTGTGCGCTCCCAAGTTGTTGCTGTGTAAGCAGCAGAGGAGGCATCGCGCGAGTGACACTTAATATATCGCAAGCGTTAATAGGCTACGATATCCGCTTTACATTAGGTGGGCCACATGCTTGTTTGCCCGGCGACGGAATATATATAAAAAAAACTTTAACGTGTAGAGAATCTCCGACATGTAACATGTCGAAGATGTTAAAAAAATCATGTATATATTATATAATATGATGCGCAGATGTTTTCGTTGCAAATGTCAAAGGTTGTTGTGATGCACAAACCTCAATCGAGTGACAGTATAATTGTTTCGAATGCTCCATGTAATACTAACATTAATATCTATTTCTCAGCGGCTTTCTGACGATGACGATGACGAGCTCGGTGGCTCAGTCGTGAATGACGCGACTTTGACACCAACGCTCGTGGGTTCGATTCCCACACAAGGCAAATATTTGTGTGCATGAACATGTCTGTTTGTCTTGGTCTGGGTATTTTCTATGTATAATAAGTGTATTTACAAAAAAAAATGTATTTACGTAAGTTTAACAGTCGTCTAGTACCCATAACACAAGCTTCGCTTACTTTGGGGCTAGATGGCGCTGTGTAATTTGTCCGACAATATTTATTTATTATTTATTTATTTATTCCCGTCTCCTAATCCATTGGATTCGCTGGGTCCACTGTCTATTCCTAAAAATTTGACAAGATAATGATTTTATAGATCCATGACGAAAGAACGGCTGTTTGACTGATTGACTACCACAATACAGAGGAACATCCAAAACTTAACGAGGTTAGGTCACACTTATTTGGAGATGTAATTTCTGAAGGGGCGGATTTCCTCCCCATGTTTTCCTTCACCGCCGTACATGTGATAATTATAAATACCAAGCCAGGATTCAAACCCTCCGGCCAGTCGGTTAATGGTTTGAACTATTGATTAACCTGGCTATCTCAGTTTAAGTGTCTAATTATTATGTATGATCTATCATTTCTTCTATATATTGGACCCTATGAGAGCTCGACAGCGTGTTGCGCGTGTCATTCTAACCGAACACGCCGGTTAAGCAACGTCGACCGCAGCCTGTCCATGGATGGGTTAACATATCTCGAGTTTCACCATGGACGACATGGGCACGTTAAGCCGTCGGCTGTTGTCGATAGATGACAGCCGTTAAGCTAAGTCAGTGGCCCTCGGGCGGCTTGAAAACACTGGCCTCCGCATTTGAGCAGCGTGGCGGAGTATGCTCTAAACCTATTCGGTTGAAGGGAGACCCGTATCTCTGCAGTGGGATGGAGTAAGAGTTGATGTGGTATTGGGCTCTATAGTAATGGGTATTGTGAATGTTGTCAAAAATAAAGATCAATTACATCAATACTTGTCCTCGTCTCATGGCGCTCGGTTCTCTCTGTCTACCCCGCAAGGGTTTTGGCGTGAAGATAGGTATATTCTAAGAAATTTCTTCCATTTAAGTATTATTCCTTAAATAACTTGTAACTAATAGTTTTTTTTTATACATCTATACTAATATATATCTATCTATCTATAACTTCACGCCAAATCCCTTGCGGGGTAGGCAGAGAGAACCGAGCGCCACGTGACTCGATCCTTACATATCTCACTCGCTTCTTTAACATTCATTGCTCTTCTCATGCACGCACGCCGGTTTCTAGGGCTCCTGACATCACCTTCTGATAGAACATGACCAATTTGGTCATGGTAGGTAAGTCTTGGCCTTCCCCGGCTCCTACATCCTTCCACTTTTGCATTGTATATCTGCTTCGTCATTCTTTCATCTTGCATTCTTTCTACATGCCCGAACCATCGGAGCATGCCTCTTCTTATTTTAACACCGACGCTCTCTTTCAGACCAACTCTATTTCTAACATCATCATTGCGAATACGGTCTACGAGCCTTACGCCACAAATTTTGCGCAGCGCTCGCATTTCAACCGCGTTTATTCTACTTTCATGCTCTTTCTGCCATACCCAACTCTCGCTTCCATAAGTTAGCGTTGGGACCAACACTGCATTGTGTATAGCGAGTTGTGCCTTCTGGCTCAGGATTTTACTGCCAAGAAGTTTTCCCAACGCTCCATTCACACTGTTCCCAGCACTCACTCGTCTTTCCACATCTGCGGTGTACCTTCCATCCCTGCTGAAAGCGCATCCAAGATATACAAACTCATCCACTTGTTCCAACACTTCATCATCAATCGTAATCCTTACATTAGTTCTGGATTCTTCTCTTTCAAATACCATTATCTTTGTTTTCTTCGCATTCAGAAGTAAGCCTTTCTCCATACAGTCGTCTTTCATCGCTGTGACCAGTGTTTGCAGTTTAGATGGTGTATCTGCTAATAGCACGGCATCGTCTGCATACAGCAGACAGTTCACCACTTGGTCACCCATGCGCAATCCCACATTCGTTGACCTTATTCTCTGCAGACAACTATCGAGATACAGGATAAACAGCCTAGCAGATAGCATGCAACCCTGTTTGACACCAATTTTGACATCAAACCAGGGTGACATGCCACCGTCTATCCGCACACATGCTGAGCAATCCTTGTAAGTGGACTGCACAGCACGGAGCAGTGAACCGTCAATCCCATATCTCGGCAATATGTCCCACAGTTCCTTTCGCACAACCCTATCAAAGGCTTTCTCAAGATCCACAAAACCGCAGAAAACCTTCCGGTCTATGGCCAGATGCTTCTCTACGATATTGCGGAGCGAGAAAACTTGATCCGTACATCCCCTTCCATTTCGGAAACCTCCTTGTGCGTCCCACAGCATTTCATCGGATTTCACCCTCATTCTCCTTTCAATCACCTTTCCATATACTTTTGCTGCTAAGCTGATCAAATTGATGGCCCTATAGTTGGCGCAGTCCATGCGTGATCCCTTGCCTTTATACAAGGGCACGATGACTGCGCGTCTCCAGTCCATTGGGACCCTTCCAGTTCTCCAGCATAGGTTGCATAGGTACCAGAAGGCGTCCCGGACGTAAGTGCCACCTAATTTGATCATCTCAGCTGTGATCAGATCAATTCCCGCTGATTTTCCATTTTTCAAGCTTCGTATCGACCATTCGATCTCATCCATAGTTATGCCTTCGTCGGACGCCGTCAACGTGGAGTAAGCATCCGACTCACTCTCATTGCCAGCGTCCGAGGCATACTCATACATTTCCTCAAAATATTCACTCCACCGTTCTAACACTTCCTGAGTGTTGGCAAGAATGACACCAGCTTTAGACTTTATCTTATCCATTCTGGATGCCGACGAACCACTCCGAGACTTCTTTACCTCTCTCCAAAAGAGTTTGTTATTTGCCTCGAAGTTTTTCGTCAGCCTCTCTTCCTCATTCATAATTTGTCTTTCACGCTTCTCTTTCACTAAAGCCTTGGTTTCATTCTTGCATAGACGGTACATTTCTTTCTTCTTTTCTCTCATATTTTCATTTAAAGGCAAAGATGATACGTAATCCAGCCACGCTTTCCTCTTTCTTGCTACGGAGGATTCAACCTCCGCATCCCACCAGGCATCTCCTTTCGCTGTTTTACGTCTCTTTGCGCATCCACAAGCTTCTTTTGCACTATCCACCATACTTTCTTTTAAAACTTTCCAACAATCATCCACATCTGAGTCGGAGAGGCTTGCATTTGCAAGTCTCTCACTTACCAGATGCACATACATTCTCCTTACACTTTCATCTTGCAATTTTTCGCTCATTATCCTTTCATGATCTCCGAAAGGGATACGCACTCGCCAGTGCCTCCACTTCCTAAAAAGGCCCACAAACCGGCTTACCACCAGGTAGTGGTCCGTCTCAAGAGTGGGGCCTCTAAAGGCTCTTGTATCCATTAAAACATTTCGGAGACGTCTATCTATTAAAATCAAATCAATCACACTTTTTTGATCATTCCTTCTCCATGTATACGTGTGAATATTAATACTAATATATAAATCGGAAAATTTGTTTAAATGCGTTAATCTCCAGTAGAAAGTAAACAAAGTAATTCCTATAGGAACAAATTCTTGGCAAGCAGGTGATTTTCTTATAAAATAAATAAGTGTATAGCCCGGCTGATGGGAAGGAGTCACCGTAGCATATATGCACAAGAAACATTGCGTGATGCTGCCCCTCTGTTAAAGTGACATCTCTTTGTACAACATCAGGAGATGTATAAAAAATGATTCATTTGATGTACTTAAAGCAATTACCGTAGGATATGATTGCTTCCAATACAGGAAGCCTCGCTTGAGCCTTGCCAGCCCCGCTGCTAACACAGCAATTGGCCAGACGCTCCTCTCACCTCGTTTCCTGAGGTCGCCTTCTGATCAGACCAATTTGGTAGTGATAGATGAGACTTGGCATTTCTCAACTTGGCATCGTTCCACTTTCCAGTCTTGAATCTTTCGTGATTATTTCCTCCTGCATTCGTTCTCCATGCCTGATGCAACGGAGCATATCTATCTTTCAAACCAATTCTGTTTCATCATAACTTCACACTCGCTCTATAAATATTGCCCCACAAACTTACATATATCTGAATTTAACGCCAGTCCCTGACAGGGTAAGCAGAGAGTACACATATGACGAGCTCGGTGGCGCAGTGGCGAAACGCGCGCTTTCGCTACTTTGACATCAACGCTCGTGAGTTCGATTCCCACACAGGACAAACATTTGTGTGCATGCACATATCTGTTTGTCTTGGTCTGGGTATTTTCTATGTATAGTAAGTATGCATTTACAAAAAAAAATGTATTTATATCTGTTTATCAGTAGTCTATTACCCATATACAAGCTTCGCTTATTTTGGGGTTGGGTGGCGCTGTAAAAAAAATGAGGTAAAGTAGTACAAAGGGCCACATGACTCGACCCCTACACACTTCACTCGCTTCTTTGACATTGCGTTTCTCTTGCACGAATTTACACACATACATGTCATCACGCCTGTCTCCTATTGGTAGAGACTATAGAACGCCAGGTGCACCGATCCAAACATACCTCTCTCGCCTCTTCCACACTCATCAACCTCTTCTCGCATGTTCTTCGGTTTCGAGTGATTTTGATTTGGACCCTATTGGGTAATTGATCCATACGTGTGCGTCTAGGGTGGCCCCTGCCGATACAATACGTGACTCTTTTGTCATCCACTCTTTTCAAATGTCCGAACCATCTCAGCATACCCTTTACAATTGTTCTCGTATCGTGCTATGTCTTATTCTATCATACGTATTTACATAATATTAAAATTTAATGTCATATCTGTAAATGAAGCAATTTTCTTATATCTAATTCATTCAGTGCACGTACATTCAAAGTACTTTTCAACAAGACGGTACGCTCTCTGAGATTAGGAGGACCTCACATTCTACTGGTTAACTTCTGGTAGTCGTGGAACTTATGAATGAGCTTTTGAATCTTTGCAGTCAAAGATTATGTATTCAAAGATATCCAAAGTTTAGAAGTACCTGTCTTGTGCAGTTATACGAGCTGGTAGAATTCAAGCTTGGCTTTCAACAGTTTTCATTAAGTTGATTTGTACGTAATGTTATGTCATTATGAAAATAGGCAATTAATAATAATGACAATTAATAGGCAATTAATAATGAAATGCGAGCGCTGCGCAAAATTTGTGGCGTAAGGCTTGTAGACCGTATTCGCAATGATGATGTTAGAAACAGAGTTGGTCTGAAAGAGAGCGTCGGTGTTAAAATAAGAAGAGGCATGCTCCGATGGTTCGTACATGTAGAAAGAATGCAAGATGAAAGAATGACGATGCAGATATACAATGCAAAAGTGGAAGGATGTAGGAGCTGGGGAAGGCCAAGACTTAACTACCATGACCAAATTGGTCGTGTTCTATCAGAAGGTGATGTCAGGAGCCCTAGAATCCGGCGAGCGTGCATGAGAAGAGCAATGAATGTTAAAGAAGCGAGTGAGATATGTAAGGATCGAGTCACGTCGTAAAGTTATAGATAGACAGATGATAAAAGATTAAATGTTTTCACTTGCCATTGGGCCTTTAGCCCATCGCATGCACTTAGTCTATTTCTATTTTCATGCCAGCTCCCGCGCGGGGTACGTAGTGAGAACAGAGCGCCATAAGACGCGGTCCATGTATATCTCACTCTAAATATTTTACTCGTGGTAAGTGAGTCTTCATACGCATATCTTAGCATTAAGGTAAGGCCTATACCTAGCATTATCCTGTTTCCTAATCCAATAAAATAGGCAGGATCCGCTAACTAAGCCTAAGTAATTGTCTAAGATACTGATTTATACATAGACGGACGACCTCTATAACCTAGAAGGAAAACCAAACCCTTCTTAAGTTAGGTCAAACGTCTTTCGTAATATAATATCCGACACGCGCGGGTTTGCTCATCATGTTTCTTTTCACCCCAGAGCAAGTGATACCTACTAATATGTATATAAATCCTACGAACTTTACCTATGTATATATGACGAACTCTGTGGCTCAGTCGTGAATGACGCGACTTTGACACCAACGCTCTTGGGTTCGATTTCCACACAAGGCAAACATTTGTGTGCATGAACATGTCTGTTTGTCTTGGTCTAGATATTTTAAGAGAGGTAGGGCGCATCGAAGCAGCCCGTCTGGGGAAGTACCTCCACCTCACAGAAAACCGCAGCCAAATAACAACTCCCTAGAGGGTTGTTGTGCTCCTGTGTGTGAGTGAGGTAACCAGTAAGCTCCCAAGGAGTTGCTGTGTAAGCAGCAGAGGAGGCATCGCGCGAGTGATACTTAATATATCGCAAGCGTTAATAAGCTACGGTACCAGCTTTACTTCAGGTGGGCCGTATGCTTGTATACCTCCCGACGTAGTATAAAAAAAACCTTTCGTCAATAAATACGATGAAAAAATAGGGTAAAAGACGAAACGATTGTAATAATTAAAATTTGTGAAGTAATTCAATTAACACGTCATTATCCTTGAACGGTTATAAATTAAGTGAACACGATATTTATTCAATTTTTGCTGTCGCCGATGTAAAATTCAATCTGGTTAGCCGTTAATCCAATGTCGTTCAAATTGCCAGTTATTAGGTAAACAGTTTAAGCTAATGACGGCCACCGCTCGGTGAGGGGGCGCTCAGGTCGATTTTGACACTGCAATCATTCCTAACACCTTTTAATAAGCCCATTTCTAAGCTATACAGTTTTTTTAGTTAAAAAAAAAAGCATTGTGATCAAAAATCTTTTTAAGTAAAAAAGCAAATTTAATACAAATATATTTAATTTTTATTGTCTTAGGTTTTGGCGATTGTGACACATTGAACGAAACAATTTTTAACGGAAGTATCGCGTATTTTATTTATTTTGTTGAACCTGACTGACAAGATGCAGGAGTATACAAATTAGACTGCGAATGTGGTTTATCATACATAGGGCAAACAAAGAGAAGCATAGGTACTCGAGTGAAAGAACACATTGCTGACATGAAGAATAGGCGCGATAAAAATTCTGCAGTATGTGAACATACACTGGACCAGCCAAACCATTACATGAGGTTCGATAAATCACAAATCATCGCCAAGGAGAACCGCTACATGGCGAGGCTATTGAAATAAGAAAACACCCCAATTTCAATAGAGAAGATGGTTGGCAAGCACCACCTGCTTGGGATCCAGTTCTAAAAATAATCAAGTCACACACCCAGAGATCTACTCAAAAACGTTCGGACACCGTGAGCGATTTTTGTATGAATCGGAACATATATAAATAATTAATACATCCATGTCGGTAGATGTATTAATTGAATAACCAATGTAAGACAAATGTCACCTAAGTCTTCCTGCGACCACGGACGCTGCAAAGCATTCGAAACGTCAGATTCAACAATATAAATAAAACACGCGATACTTCCGTTAAAAATATTTCGTTTTTATTATTTAAAAAAAAGGAACTTCTTAACTTTACTCTCTCACTCATTTCAACTAGGTCAAATTTTCAAATAATTTCACGCGCAAGTGTGTATCAAAGAGTTTCTTTCGTTAGAAACACCTTCTTCGCCAATGGCCGGTTCTGTAATAGTAAAATAGAATTAGAAAAATGTGTGTATTTATGCGAAAGAAGTCATACTTCTTTCGTGCGTGCACAAATACACACACATTTTAGAAACCAAAAATAAATTTCACCCAGCGTGCCAGTTTTTAATTTTACGAATGTCGAGTACATCGTAAATTTAAACGATAATATGATATACTTATCAATAACTATCATTCACCTGAGAGAGCTCGATGGCGACGTTGCGAGTGTCATTCTAAACGAAAACGCAGGTTAAGCATCGTCGACCGCAACTTGTCAATGGATGGGTTTATCTAACTCGAGTTGCTTCGAGCCTCGGAGGGCATTATGCCGTCGGTCCCGGCTGTTGTCGATAGATGACAGTCGTTAAGCTAAGTCAGTGGCCCTCGGGCAGCTTGAAAACACTGACCTCCGCCAATCCGCATTTGAGCAGCGTGGTGGAGTATGCTCTAAACCCCTTCGGTTGAAGGGAGACCCGTATTCCTGAAGTGGGATGAGTAAGGGTTGATTTGATGATCATTCTCCACCGTATATAATATATATATATATTTATACTGTACTGATATGAAACACGTGTTGTAGATTCATAAATAAGTATTAGAACAACTACTTGAATATACTCGTAGTCACGGACAAAATTTACCAACCAACTTCGTGGTGTCGATTTTTCATGTCGGTGTCGAATAAAAGCACCCTCAAGGATTGTTCCTTACGGTACCAAAAGAAGTACCACACATCAACCCTTACTCATCCCACTGCAGGGATCTCCCTTCAACCGAATGGGTTTAGAGCATACTCCACCACGCTCAAATGAGGATTGGTGGAGGCCAGTGTTGACAAGCCGCCCGAGGGCCACTGACTTGACTTAACGTCTGTCATCTATCGACAACAGCCGAGACCGACGGCTTAACGTGCCCTCCGAGGCTCGAAGAAACTCGAGATAGATAAACCCATCCATAGATAGGCTGCGGTCGACGTTGCTTAACCCGCGCGTTGGGATAGAAAGACACGCGCAACGACGCCATCGAGCTCTCTCAAAAGAAGTATATCTTCAAAAATTAAAGAATATAAAACATTGGTCATTGAATTATAATGTACCTACTATTGTACTAGAACCGACACCGCCAACAAAATGTTTGCGCTATGCTTTGTTGCCGATCGGCAACAACTCATTGCTGTACTACGTTGAACGAAACGCGTAAACGCCATGAAAATCACGGCGCTTTTGACCTTTTGGTCGCGAGAAAAATACCCCTTACAAGCGATTTAGTGCTGTATCTTCGAATCTTTGGGATAGACATTTAAATTATTTCAGCGCTGCAGCGGACATTAGTATTAATTATTACCAAAGGAGGAAACTCATATTCAGGCTTAACTGAGGTGTTTTTCTGTGAAAAAGTTGTGAAAACCAGTGCCGTGGTTTATCAAAACACCGTTCTAACAAACATAGTAGAACCTCTTTTTTTAACAATATTCGAAAACAGACACTGGATATTCCAACAGCTCATAAGGCACCAAGCACTCAAAACTGGTTGACCGCCCGTGGAATTGATTTCATGGGGCATGAAGACTGGCCCTCTTCTAGTCCAGATTTAAACCCACTGGACTACAAGATATAGCAACATTTGCAGGAGAAAGTCTTCGCTAAACTTCATCAGAATTTGGAGTCTCTCCGAGCATCTCTGGTTAAAGCGGCAGAAATAGATATAAATGTGGTGCGTGCTGCGATCGATTAAGGGCGTATACTCAAAATGGAGGAGGGCATTTCGAATAATGTAAATAAAATTTTATTGTACATTTAATTACCTTTCATTTCATATATAACTTTTACATAATTATCAAAAAGTGTATCATTAATTACATCAAAAGTTTTTGTTAGAACTTAAGACCTGACTAGGTATATATATTTGTATGTGGTTGTATGTCGCATGTATGTATGTATATTTGTATATGTTATGATCCTCTTCATTTTTATTATTTTTATTGTATTTTTTTTATTTTGCTAGTTGGCACATATATTTGTTACAGCCCTTGTACAATTTGTTTCCACATTCATTAGGGTTGGCTGGAAGAAATCTCTTGAAGAGATGTGCTCAACTTTGTACACTGTATTTGTCACTGACTATTCTGTACTATTTGTGTGCAATAAAGAATATTATATATAATTAATTTTCATAAGCTCGCATACTATCTTCGCAGATGAGGTCGCGATACAACGCAATTTCAACTACTACAGCGCAAAGAAACTAAGCACGGCTTAAACAAGTTTCGAAGTTGTAAGACGCAGGCCCCTTGGGTTTTGTAACAAAGGCACGAGATCTTACTGAAGGATTTTACAGCGAGTCGACGTAATTTGTAGAGTGGAGACATTTCCCGCATATAACTACATTCTTGTTTTAATGAGACGTGTGTCGTTCGACGAGACAATGGGAGATACTGTGTTTCTGAGTGTTTACTATTTTGAAGTGAATATTCTTTAGGTGCCGTTAGAGGCGAAAAGGCATTCGCGTTAAGATTTTTGCAACTAAACGGTTACGCCTGGGCCTGGGTTACATTACGCTAAGAATGATGACTGTGTGTCTGCCAATCAGTCGATTGCAATTCTGGACCAAGAGCGCACCGACGTGCGGATTAGGGCGTCCCCCATAGGCGACGCGCACCGATCCGCCCCCGTCGGTGCGAATATAGCTGCATGCGGCGGTGGGGGCCGCCACCCACCACGCAGCGCCAATTCCGGCGGGACGAGGGGAGCCGAGTGCCGCATAGGCACGTGAAATGTGAGAGGTGGATTGAAAGATAAGACGAATGAACTGATAGACGTAATGAATGAATGAATGACGTTTGGATGCTTTATGTGTGACAGAGACTAAGCGCAAAGGGAGCGACACCGATGATCTGCCCGGTGGTATGGTGGCCCTATGGTCTGGGGTAGACCGGGACGATCATGCCAGTGCTGGTGTAGGTGTCGTACTCTCCTCTCGCTTAGCCACTGGTGTAAGAGATTACTGTTTGGTAGGGCCTAGACTTCTCTGGGTTCGTATTAAACTGGGCATCACGCGAGTATTTTTGGTTGCAGCATACGCTCCCGTAAGCTCAGCGTGTGCTCAAGAACTGGAGAAGTTTTGGGAGTCTCTGAGGGATGTTCTGGACTTAGCTGAAGGGAATGAAAGAGTGATTATGTGTGGAGACTTGAATGGATGGGTTGGGACCAAGCGATACAGCTATGAAGCTGTTCTTGGTCCGTATGGAGATAAGAGAGTGAACGAAGCAGGTAAGTCAATACTAGATTTATGTATGGAACGAGGCCTCCTCGTGTCGAATACTTTATTTTATCATAAGGATATTCACACGTATACATGGAGAAGGAATGATCAAAAAAGTGTGATTGATTTGATTTTAATAGATAGACGTCTCCGAAATGTTTTAATGGATCCAAGAGCCTTTAGAGGCCCCACTCTTGAGACGGACCACTACCTGGTGGTAAGCCGGTTTGTGGGCCTTTTTAGGAAGTGGAGGCACTGGCGAGTGCGTATCCCTTTCGGAGATCATGAAAGGATAATGAGCGAAAAATTGCAAGATGAAAGTGTAAGGAGAATGTATGATGTGTATCTGGTAAGTGATTTTGGTAAGTGAGTTTCTTGTTAAGCAGGCTGCTTACGATGCTTGGACCACGGCGCATGCTAATGGGGATCCTAGAGTCTCTGTTTTGAAGCGCAAACTGAATGCTGCCTCGAGGTCCAGTAAAAGGGTGGTCGCTAGAGCAAAATTCGATTTCGTCGGCAGAGTTGGCGAGCGACTTGCGAGCTTTCCCTCTGGGAGCCGTGCTTTCTGGTCGCTCGCTAAAGCTGCCGAGGGAAATTTCTGTCAACCGTCCATGCCACCACTGCAAAAACCGGATGGCAGTTTGGCCCATAGCGCTAAGGAGAAAGCCGATTTACTTGGTAATCTCTTTGCGTCTAACTCGAATATGAATGACGGGGGAGCTGTGCCACCTACCATCCCGTGGTGCGGTAGCTCAATGCCGGAAATCTCCATTACCCAGCGAGATGTCCGGCGGGCCTTACTCTCTCTCGACATTCATAAATCGAGTGGGCCGGATGGTATACCGGCAGTGGTGCTGAAGCTGTGTGCTCCTGAGTTGTGTTCTGTACTAACTCGCCTTTTCGTGCTTTCCTACTCCACTGGGCAAGTCCCGTCTTCATGGAAGACCGCCAATGTGCACCCGGTGCCCAAAAAGGGCGATAGATCAGACCCATCGAATTACAGTCCTATCGCCATAACCTCCCTTCTCTCCAAGGTAATGGAGCGTGTGATAAATATACGACTCCTAGGATACCTAGAGGATCACGACTTGATTAGCGACCGTCAATACGGTTTTCGCCATTGTCGCTCAACTGGTGATCTTCTAGTGTATCTTACACACCGCTGGGCTTTGGCGATAGAGAGTCAAGGTGAGGCATTGGCTATCAGCCTAGATATGGCGAAGGCGTTCGATCGGGTCTGGCACCGGAGTCTTCTATCGAAGTTACCATCATACGGGCTGCCCGAGGGTTTGTGCAAATGGGTCGCCAGCTTTTTATCCAACAGATGCATAAAAGCCGTGGTTGACGGTGGATGCTCCGATAGTATGGATATCAATACTGGCGTCCCTCAGGGTTCTGTACTGTCTCCGACGCTGTTTCTGCTGCATATCAAGGATATGTTGTCAATTGATGGCATTCATTGTTATGCGGACGACAGCACCGCGGATACTTATTATACAGGCCGTGCAAACATCCCTCGTTCCCTTGTGGAGGAAAGCCGCGACAAACTTGTGTCTGAAATGGATGGTACTCTGTCTAAAATATCCGACTGGGGGCGGCTTAACTTGGTCGAATTCAACCCCAAGAAGACACAAGTTTGCGCGTTCACCGCTAAGAAAACTCCATTTGCTGTGGTTCCTAAATTCCAGAACACACCTCTTACCGTCACCAAAAGTATTAGGATGCTTGGCGTCGAGATCTTCAGTGCGGGGCAAAGACTTATATTATATAAGTCTCAAGTCAGACCGCACTTGGAGTACTGCAGTCACCTTTGGGCGGGAGCACCTGAATACCAGCTTGGACCGTGTGATTCGATTCAGAGACGAGCTGTGAGAATTGTCGACAATCCTAAGCTTACACACGGTATTGAACCCTTAAGTTTAAGGAGAGACTTTGCCTCCCTTTGTGTGTTCTACCGATTGTACAACGGGTTGTGTTCTGAAGAGTTGCCAACGGCTACTTTTTATAACCGCACCGCTCGCCGACGGCGGGGAGTTCACCCTCACACGCTTGAACCGCTATGGTCGCGTACGGTGCGGTTCCAGAGAAGTTTTCTTCCGAGAACACTCAAGCTGTGGAATGAGCTCCCAGCCGAGGTTTTTCCAAGGAACTACAGCATGGAGTTCTTCAAGAAATGCGTGAAGAGGTTTTTAGAGGGTCGGCAACGCATGAGTGACGCCCCTGGTGTTGCAAATGTCCATAGGCTACGGTGACTGTTTAAAATCAGGCAGGCCGTATGCTTGATTGCCACCTTAGTAGTATAAAAAAAAAAAGTGAGAGACTTGCAAATGCAAGCCTCTCCGACTCAGATGTGGATGATTGTTGGAAAGTTTTGAAAGAAAGTATGGTGGATAGTGCAAAAGAAGCTTGTGGATGCGCAAAGAGACGTAAAACAGCGAAAGGAGATGCCTGGTGGGATGCGGAGGTTGAATCCTCCGTAGCAAGAAAGAGGAAAGCGTGGCTGGATTACGTATCATCTTTGCCTTTAAATGAAAATATGAGAGAAAAGAAGAAAGAAATGTACCGTCTATGCAAGAATGAAACCAAGGCTTTAGTGAAAGAGAAGCGTGAAAGACAAATTATGAATGAGGAAGAGAGGCTGACGAAAAACTTCGAGGCAAATACCAAACTCTTTTGGAGAGAGGTAAAGAAGTCTCGGAGTGGTTCGTCGGCATCCAGAATGGATAAGATAAAGTCTAAAGCTGGTGTCATTCTAGCGAACACTCAGGAAGTGTTAGAACGGTGGAGTGCATATTTTGAGGAAATGTATGAGTATGCCTCGGACGCTGGCAATGAGAGTGAGTCGGATGCTTACTCCACGTTGACGGCGTCCGACGAAGGCATAACTATGGATGAGATCGAATGGTCGATACGAAGCTTGAAAAATGGAAAATCAGCGGGAATTGATCTGATCACAGCTGAGATGATCAAATTAGGTGGCACTTACGTCCGGGACGCCTTCTGGTACCTATGCAACCTATGTTGGAGAACTGGAAGGGTCCCAATGGACTGGAGACGCGCAGTCATCGTGCCCTTGTATAAAGGCAAGGGATCACGCATGGACTGCGCCAACTATAGGGCCATCAGTTTGATCAGCTTAGCAGCAAAAGTATATGGAAAGGTGATTGAAAGGAGAATGAGGGTGAAATCCGATGAAATGCTGTGGGACGCACAAGGAGGTTTCCGAAATGGAAGGGGATGTACGGATCAAGTTTTCTCGCTCCGCAATATCGTAGAGAAGCATCTGGCCATAGACCGGAAGGTTTTCTGCGGTTTTGTGGATCTTGAGAAAGCCTTTGATAGGGTTGTGCGAAAGGAACTGTGGGACATATTGCCGGGATATGGGATTGACGGTTCACTGCTCCGTGCTGTGCAGTCCACTTACAAGGATTGCTTAGCATGTGTGCGGATAGACGGTGGCATGTCACCCTGGTTTGATGTCAAAATTGGTGTCAAACAGGGTTGCATGCTATCTGCTAGGCTGTTTATCCTGTATCTCGATAGTTGTCTGCAGAGAATAAGGTCAACGAATGTGGGATTGCGCATGGGTGACCAAGTGGTGAACTGTCTGCTGTATGCAGACGATGCCGTGCTATTAGCAGATACACCATCTAAACTGCAAACACTGGTCACAGCGATGAAAGACGACTGTATGGAGAAAGGCTTACTACTGAATGCGAAGAAAACAAAGATAATGGTATTTAAAAGAGAAGAATCCAGAACCAATGTAAGGATTACGGTAGATGACGAAGTGTTGGAACAAGTGGATGAGTTTGTATATCTTGGATGCGCTTTCAGCAGCATACATTCGCCTTTCATCATTGTGACCAGTGTTTATAGTTCAGATGGTGTTTCTGCTAATATCACGGAATCGTCTGCTACAGCAGACAGTTCATCACTAGGCCACCCATACGCAATCCTACATTCGTAGATTTTATTTTCTGCAGACGACTATCAAGATACATAATAAACAGCCAAGCAGATAGCGTGCAACCCTGTTTGATATTAATTTTGACATCAAACCAGGGACATGTTGCCATCTATTTAGTTAAAAGTATTCATAAACCAAGGTAACTAGTTCAGATAGGCATCGGTATGAATGTGTGCCTCCCGAAGCTTTCATGCACTTACTAATTTGACGCAACTGATACAAAGTTTGTGAACATTAAATGTTAGCAAAGTATTTTTATATTATCCACCGAATGATTCCAATTTAACATCGACTATTTATCGCAGCATCAAAAGCTCCTTGTAGATAAAATCCTTGGCAAAATCACTTGTTTAAAGTTCATTATGCAAGGCTTTCCTATGGTTTTCACCCCGAATTCATCGTGTTTAACAAGACATTCCATTCAAAAACTACAAAAGACCTCTACCATTACTTTTAATAAAAATGAATAAGCATTTATGTAATATATTTATACATACTCGTATATTTATGAATAAGATTCACATGTCGATCAAGTTTGCAATAAATTAAATAGATTTTAAGAGATTCGTGTTCACTTTGAAAACATTATGTCAGACTGTTTTAATAAAGGCTAACTTATCAGCATACCATGGATCCGTGGCCTCGATGCTTCGTTACGGGTTGATACTTTGGAGTTGATGTCTGTGTATTTGTGAATTCCACCACCCGCAGTACCCACAGTACTGGAAAAAGCGAAGTGAATTTAGTAGTAGGCAAACAAGAGCTATAATTATGAACAAATTGTATGTCTAGCCTCTAAAATATATTTATGGTGAATGTTTTAAAATTAAGCTGACAAATTGAATTTTGGTTCATTGTTTTCACAATTTCTCAGTGTTCATGACAAGTAAATATTAAAGTTATTATACCTTTCACATATGTAATACATTTTTGTAACTGTGTTCAACAAATAAAAATAATTTGAAGTTATATAGAATATTTCATAATCAGTTGGTTTATCATTATATGTTTTAATAATTACGAAGTGGCTAACATTTAAGTTGTATATATTTTTGAGCTCATCATTAAAAACCCGTCATTTTAATTCGCCACTCGATAGGGTTGAAAGATTTTTTTCTTCAGTCTATACAACTTTGCATACATAATCCGCCATAGTGTTTTTATAATGACATCACATAGCTATGTCACCCTGGATAACTTAAGGATTCTAACTACTAAAACCTTGACCGATTCAGATGTATTAGGCAACATATATCTGAATCGGTCAAGGTTTTAATAGTTAAAGTAACTTACAAACATACATATACTTAGTCTGGCCATAAATACTGTTACAATTAAAAATAAACAAAACATTACATTTGAATTTGGAATCTGTCATTTTTATATGATTGTTCATTGAGTTTTCTCATTTTGGCGCCAATAAATTGTACAATATTTTGCGATATTAAAATGGAGTAGGGTGATACAAAGAACCGAATCGCTGTGATTGCATTACACAAAGTAGGTATGGAGCCAAATGCAATTTTGAAAACTCTCCATACGCTTGGTGTTAATAGTGGATAAAGGATATGGCAGCAGCTAAATGAAATAATATTATAGGAGTAACTTACATGTATTTCGGACAGCGTTTTACTCTAGACTACAATTGTCAATATAAAAACAAAGAAGTATTAAAAAACAAATATATGAAATATACATCAAAAAGGTAAAAATATCTAAAAAGGTCTGTCGCCAACATGGCCCGCCCCAGTGCAGAGCACCAATCTAAGGAGGCGACAGTGATGGTGCATATTTCTTTTGCACAGTTATTACCGAGTGCCGTGTTTAATTAGTAAGGGCACTATTTTACGTACAGGCCTTTTAAATGACCCCCTACTTGTACTGACCTCAACCACCCGAGCCATTCCATCTGGACCGGTAAAAATTCTTGAAATCCGTCCTCGGGGCCAGGTTCCTCTCGGTAAATTTTGGTCTACTACCAAAACTGGGTCATCGACTTCGAATGATGATCGCGATTGTCCAGCTTTTCTAGGAATCAGCGTTGGCAAATATTCACGCACCCATCTAGCCCAAAATACTTCAGCCAAACGAAGAACTTTCTTGTGACTTAGCCGGTGGAACAAGTCTGTATCAATGCATGGACGAACAGCTTCGGTAGACGGAGTGCCCAACAGGAAGTGAAAAGGCGTGAGAGATTGTAAAGTCTCCGGATCAACTGGTACGTGTGTAAGTGGGCGTGAGTTCACCACAGCTTCCGCTTCCAGCAACAGGGTTGTAAGTATCTCTTCCCTTGGAGCCTGCTGTGTTAGGGTTACAGAAAGAGCAGTCTTTATTGATCTCACCAGGCGTTCCCACGAGCCACCCATTGATGGTGCCACTGGGCAAATAAATGCCCACTCTATCTTATGGTTGGCTGCAAAATCAAAAATCTCTGTGAGCTGGTTAGCTGCACCGACGAAGGCTGTTCCATTATCCGAAAGGATTTTAACTGGACATCCCCGACGCGCAATAAATCTTCTGAGGGCCATGATAGCTGCATCTGCAGAAAGACTCCCGACGACTTCCAAATGAACAGCTCTGGTGGTGAGGCACGTGAATAAGGCTACCCAACGCTTTTCCCGTCTACGTCCGACTATAATATCTACCGGTCCAAAATAGTCAAGACCCGTGAAAGAAAACGGCCGCTGGTGATGAGATAATCTATCACCGGGCAGATCACCAAATTGAGGTGCAGGTGGTGGAAGACTCTTCTTAACTCTACAAAAACAGCAGCGTTTTGCAACAGTCTTAATATTAGGGCGTAAAGCTATGATATAATATTTCCCGCGCAGGAAGTTAACTACAGTTTCAGTATTACCGTGACCAAATTTCCGATGATAATGGTCGAGAAGTAGCCTCACAATCTTATGTCCACCGTCTAAAATAACGGGGTTTATATCCTGCGCGGGAGCGTCCAAAACAGCTCGAATTCTTCCGTTCAAACGGATTAATCCATCTTCTCCCAACATCAACGTTAAGTTTTTCAACTTACCTTGATTAGTTGCGGGAAGACGGGCACTAAGGCGTAAGTATTCGTTGTTGAACGACTCCAGTTGAGAGTTCAGTAGAAGGTGTCGTTCGGCCTCCAAAATTTCAACAGCCGAAAGAGGATTCAAAACTTTAGATGAAACGTTGGAGGCGGCCCTATTTGATTTAGAATTTTGACGTTTTATCAATAGAGACCGAAAAATTTTAGCACAATGATGTGTACGAGCAGTTGCTCTAACCAACCGAATCCATTTATTGAAGTGATCATAGTTTGCGACTATTGGAGACGGAATATCCGGCCGCTCAGTAAGTAATAATGATAGCGCGTGATCGGGTTTCAACTCTTCAATCACGGGTGGAGGCCCAACTGAAGGTTCACAAGGGCAACTTTCCGGTGGATATAAAAGAAAATCTGGGCCAGTATACCATCGAGAAGAGGACGAAAGAGAATTTAGGCCGCGGGTAGCATCGTCCGCCACATTCAAAGTCGATGGTACATAACGCCAATCGGCTGCGTCTGTAGTCTCTAAAATCTCGCCTACACGGTGAGCTACAAAAGGCTTAAAGATTCGGGCATCGCTTCGTAACCATTTTAAAACTGTCAAAGAGTCTGTCCAAAAATATACTCTGGAAGCAACTATACGGTGCGCGTCTAAAATATACGTTGCGAATCTAACAGCCATAAGAGCCGCCTGTAGCTCTAGCCGTGGAATGGATACCGGTTTTAAAGGAGCTAGGCGCGCTTTTCCACCTACGAGAGCTAAGTAAACCGATTTATCTTTACGAACAAAACGCCAGAAGGCCACACAGGCATATGCTAGCTCACTTGAGTCTGCTAGAATATGGAGCTGACTTTCTACAGCAGACTTGGTTCCGTAATAACGGGGTATTGAAACATTTCTAGATACTTCTGCTAAGCTCGCGAACCAAGCCTGCCATTTAGCCTTTGCAACTTCAGGAAGATCCGCGTCCCAATCAAGACCCATTCTCCATGTTTCTTGAAAAAGAATTCGACCAGCAATCACTATAGGCATCAAAAACCCCAGAGGGTCATAAACTTTCATGAGATGGGATAGTACTATCCTCTTAGTTAGGTAGATCGGCAATTCAACTGTCTTTCTAAAATTGAGAGTGTCTTCTTTGATATTCCAGGCAACTCCCAAAATCCTTACTTTGGAAGGAGACATCGGTCCAAGCCCCACTTCGGCGGTGTCGACGGCCCACAAATTTGGCTTTAATAAGGATAGCGCTTTAGAGTCATTAGATACCCATGAGCGCATCTCCAAACAAGCCGCTTTATGTATATTAACAATATTCACTGCCAAACGAGCGGCTCGTTCGGGGCTGTCCACACTTCCAAGATAATCGTCCATATAATGATCTCTAATGATAGAATCTGCGGCCTCAGGATATTTAGCCTTGTGTTCTAAAGCATTTTTATTTTTAAGAAAAATAGCGGTGCAAGGGCTTGATGTGGCGCCGAAGATCATAGAAGACATTCTATATTCCTCTATAGGCAAGGAAGAGTGCGCTCGCCAGAGAAAACGTTGCGCATCCCTGTCCTGCACTCTTATTTTTGTTTGCGGAAACATTTCGCAGATATCTGCATTGAGGGCTACCTTACCTTCCCTGAAACGCATTAAAATTCCTAATAAAGGTTGTAAAAGGTCAGGACCAGGAAGCAAAAGAGAATTTAAGCTAACTCCGGAACATCTGGCTGCAGCATCATGGACAACCCTTAATTTTTGCTTTTGGGCGTGGTATACACCAAAATGGGGTAAATACCACAAAATTCCTGAATGGGGCGTATTTGTACAAAGTTCGGCATAATCTTTTTGTAACATTGCATTTATATTGCGCCGATAAGCTTCAGCATAATCAGGATCTCGTTTAAATTTTCTTTCTAAAGAAAGAAATCTAGATAAGGCCAAGTTGTAGCTATTGGGTACTGAGTCAGTGTCAAGTCGCCAAAGCAATCCCGTCTCAAACCTGCCGGAAGGAAGTCGCCGAGAAGTTTGCTCTAGGATTGTTAAAGCCCGTTCATTGGATGTGCTGTGGAAATCTTTTTTTATAATTCCAATTGAATCAAGACTATAATTTTCTTTTATTAAAGACTCCAAATTAGAAATTGAGCTATGGTGAACGGACTCTGTGGGTTTACCCGGTAGTCTTCCAAATACAGTCCACCCAAGCGCAGTTTGGACGGCCACAGGTTGATTGCGAGAGCCGCGTTTGATATCACGCGGTATAGACAAATGCCAATGGTCTATACCAATTAATAACAAAGGTTTGGCTTCTTCGTAGCTCAGTTGCTTGATCAAACCCTGAAGGTGAGTGAACTTCGCAATATCTATAGCACGCACGGTTTGGCATGTTACACCCAAATTAGGGATGGAGCGAACCCGTTCAAGTCTGAATGTTTCTGTGGAGTACCTACCCTTGATTCCAATATCAATGTAGGTTACGACAGAATCTTTTACCAGACCTCCCATACAGTTCACCCTAATCGCGCCTTTCGGGCCTTGTGCCCCGATTGTATCAGCTACAGTTTGATCAATTAGGGTTACTGTGGATCCGTCATCTAATAGAGCAAAAATATCCATCTTACCCTTTGGTCCCGAAACTGTTACTGGAATCACCTTCAGAAATGAATGCAGTAGTGGAGGGGATTGGGACTCGCAAGGTACGACTGTATTGCTGCCAAGTGTGTGGGCTACAACCACCGGCACAGCTTCGGCTTCAATCGTTGGCCCAGAACTGAAATTAACAAAATTCGTTGTTAATCTATGAAGCAATTCGTGATGGTAGTTTCTACCCTTGCAGTCTTTTACTTCACAATTACCTTTACAAGTTCTATAAAAATGTTTTCCCCGTTTAAGACACTTTTGACAAACCTTGTTATTTTTAACCCAGTGCCATCTCTCATTCATTGACAGAACTTTAAATAAATCACATTTTACAACTTCATGGCCTTTCTTTTGGCAGTACAGACAAGTTGTGACAAATGGTGACCCTACAAGTTCAGTGTTGACAGCGCGGGTAGATGGAGCCACCTTACCTTTATAAAAATTGTGAGGAAATGTTTTAGAGGTGGTAGCATAACAGTCATCATTGACGCAAGTGTCAGTGTAGTAATCAGTCGCAACATGCGAGCGAGCCTTATCTATCGGCTTGCGATGCCAGAAGTCCTCTAAAATGCCAAACTTCAAGTGAACTCTAGACTGATGGGTGAGAAATGAAGAAAGTAGTTCCAATTTAAATTTAGACCCACTATCCGAATTAAGGAAAGCATAATCGACCCACTTCTCACGCATCAGCGGTGTCAACTTAAAAAGCACACTGTGCAACAGCTCCGGAGAGGCAAGAAATTCCACAGATTCCAACATCTTTATGGTGTGGACACAATTACGTACCACACAGGCTAACTGATGAAGTTCCTTGCCACCATCAGATGCAGACAACTTGGGCATGCCCTTAACTTGCGATACTAGATGCTGTATCAGAAGTTGAGGTTGACCAAATTGCTCCTGAAGAGCTGCCATGATTTCCTCTGGATCTTGTGACAGAGCCAGAAGAGAAACCACAGCATCACGAGCAGCTCCTCTGAGAGCATTATTCAACCGACCTATATTTTCCGTCGCCGAAAATGAATTTTTGGAATTCAAAAATGAAGTTCTAAATGTTAACCAATGAGTAGGCGGCGAACCAGAAAATATAGGTAAACTAACTAAATTACCTGCAGCAGGTCTCCCGCCATTTCCACGGGCGAGGTCACTAATGACTTCAGCTAACTTCATGAAGTCACTGGGCTGGCTTTTATGTGAAGTGTTTGGCACACGTGAACATTCATATTTATTTCTGTTACAATAATCGTTTTGTGTACCTAGCATGTGAGTTGGTGTATATTTGTTACGAATGCAGTGCGAGGGCCGCGGCACCGGCGGTTCAGAGTGGAGCCGGTTGACCTTATTAAAAGCTTCTAATGACGCGTAAGTCTCTGGTTGCGGCACACCATACTCGTAGTTTTGGGTGGATACGACACCATGTACACTCGGGGTTGCAAAACCGTTCAGGGCTGGCGCGGTAGGAGACGTGTACTCTGGCGCCGCGGCTGTCAAGCCAGCGGCGTCTGGAGAGCGTTCACGCTCGCGCTCGGCCAACAGCGCTGCTGCCGGTGCATTTATTGCCGGCTGGACAGATGCGATAAAGGGCGCATGCTCGCGCGCCGCGGCGCCGGCTGTAATACCGACGTCGCAAGCGCCAGGCGAGACCACACGCTCGCGACCTGTGACCGGCGTTGGGCTGACACCACCGGGCAGTTGTAGCGCAGGAGAATGCAGCATCACACCATATTCGTAGTTTTGGGTGGATACGACACCATGTGCACTCGGGGCTGCAAAACCGTTCAGGGCCGGCGCGGTAGGAGACGTGTACTCTGGCGCCGCGGCTGCGAAGCCAGCGGCGTCTGGAGAGCGATCACGCTCGCGCTCGGCCAATAGCGCTGCTGCCGGTGTATTTAATGCCGGCTGGACAGATGCGATAAAGGGCGCATGCTCGCGCGCCGCGGCGCCGGCTGTAATACCGACGTCGCAAGCGCCAGGCGAGACCACACGCTCGCGTACTGTGACCGGCGTTGGGTTGACACCGCCAGGCAGTTGTAGCACAGGAGTGTGCAGTGATGATGTAATCTGTCTCTCAGACAAAGATGTATTAGTATTCGCCACCCAATTACCTACTCTAGAGTTAGTACTAGATTGTGAACGAAAGCTGGCGGCCTCATCAAGAGCCGCTAATTCAGCCTGCAATTCTAAATTTGCTACGGCACGTTCACGCTCGGCGGCGGCGCGTTCACGCTCGGCGGCGGCGCGTTCACGCTCGGCGGCGGCGGCGCGTTCACATTCAGCGGCGGCGCGTTCACGTTCAGCGGCGGCACGTTCACGCTCAGCGTCTAAGTCGGCTAAGCGACGTGCGTGTAAGGCTTTCACAGCAAGTCGTTGAGCTTGTAGAGAGGCCGATGAACGATGTGAACCACGATGAGAAGCAGGTTTATTAATATTATCTAAAACGCCGGCGGATACCTCAGAAGGAGGAACATTTAAGTCCGTCGGGGCGCTTTGAGTTGCTGCCATACCTCTTGTCAAAACCATTTGAATAAAATTTTTGAAAATCAAAATTTGAATATTTTATAGGAATCTGATAAATAGACCGGGAGAAGGACCAATGTTAATAGTGGATAAAGGATATGGCAGCAGCTAAATGAAATAATATTATAGGAGTAACTTACATGTATTTCGGACAGCGTTTTACTCTAGACTACAATTGTCAATATAAAAACAAAGAAGTATTAAAAAACAAATATATGAAATATACATCAAAAAGGTAAAAATATCTAAAAAGGTCTGTCGCCAACACTTGGTATTAGCAAAATGTTTGTGTACCGGGTTATTAATAGGTACAATGAGATCTCCTCTATTTGTGACGGTAAAAGATCTGGCCGTCCTCGTAGTGTTCGTACGAAAAAGGTGGTCAAAGCAGTAAGGGAAAGAATTCGAAGGAATCCTGTCCGAAAGCAAAAGATTTTATCTCGGGGGATGAAGATAGCACCTAGAACCATGTCGCGTATTTTAAAAGATGACTTAGGACTTACAGCCTATAAGAGACGTACTGGTCATTTCTTAACTGATAATTTAAAAAAGAATAGGGCGGTAAATTCGAAACAACTACTGAAGCGGTACGCAAAGAGAGGTCACAGAAAAATTTTGTTTACGGATGAGAAAAATTTTACAATTGAGAAACATTTTAACAAAAAAAAGTAACCGTATTTATGCTCAAAGCTCTAAGGAAACCTCCCAATTAGTAGACAGAGTGCAACGTGGGCACTATCCGACTTCAGTGATGGTTTGGTGGGGTATTAGCTATGAAGGAGTGACTGAGCCATACTTTTATGAAAAAGGTATCAAAACATCGGCTCAAGTGTATCAAGATACCATTCTTGAGAAGATAGTAAAGCCCCTTAACGACAACATGTTCAATAACCAAGAATGGTCCTGCCAGCAAGACTCGGCGTCGGGTCATAAAGCTCGGTCTACGCAGTCTTGGTTGGAAACGAACGTTTCGGACTTCATCAGAGCTGAAGACTGGCCGTCGTCTAGTCCCGATCTTAATCCGTTGGATTATGATTTATAGTCAGTTTTAGAGAGTACGGCTTGCCTTGCCATGTGCCATGATAATTTGGAGTCCCTAAAACAATCCGTACGATTCGCAGTGAACAATTTTCCCATGGAAAGCGTGCGTGCTTCTATTGATAACTGGCCTCAACGTTTAATGTACTGTATGGCAGCCAATGGAGACCACTTCGAATAAGCTTTTTATATTTTAAATTGTTTTATATTTATATATTAAACTAACACACTGTAAAAGTAATAAATGTTATTTACAATAGAATTTTTTTTTTCTTTGTTTCAGTATTTATGGCAAGACTAGGTATTTGAACCCCGAAAACATTACACTCCCTTCTTGGGATGGGATAGTCGAGTAAAAATACATAAGTACATACATACCATCATGCCTATCTCCCGTTGGAGTAGGCAGAGACTCTCATGCATGCTCTTCGGTTTTGGTTTTCGTGAAAAAATAACAACAGTATATTTAGATTATGTTTTTTTATGCAACTAGGTTGGCAAACAAGCATGCGGCCCACATCAGATGTTAAGCGGTCACCGCAGTCTATTGACGACCGCAACACTACGAGGATATTACTCGCGCACTGACCATCTTGTGACCTAAGGATGTTTCGTCACAGTATCCAGTAATTTCTCTGTCATATCTCTCCCTTCAAACCGAAACACAGCTATATACTCGTATATATAGCTGACTGCTGGTAGAAATAGGTGAGACAGAGGTACAAATAGAGACGACTTTTGTACAAAATCTCCCCCTGGTAAACTGCATTATATACATATATATTATCTGTCACAACCCCGGCGTTTAACTAACGTTGTATATTCATAGCTTGCTGGGAACGCCGTGGTGACTACACCTCAGTCACTCGCGAGTTCTAAGAGTATATCAGACAACAAGTCTCTAGTACGGAACACACGTATACTATTGTTCTGGGATCTATATTAATGAGATAGAACCTTTGTGACAAGTCAATTAAATTAGTATTCCATAATTGAAATTAAACTATTTTTAACGGAAGTATCGCGTGTTTTATTTATTTTGTTGAAACCTGACGTTTCGAACGCTTTGCAGCGTCCGTGGTCGCAGGAAAGACTAAGGTGGTATTTGTCTTACATTAGTTATTCAATTATTACATCTTTCCTGCGATCACGGACGCTGCAAAGCGTTCGAAACGTCAGGTTTCAACAAAATAAATAAAACACGCGATACTTCCGTTAAAAATAGTTTAATTTCAATGTGTAACAATCGCGAAAACCTAAGACAATACTAGTATTCCATAAACTCTTTTATTGAACTTAGTAATGGAAATTATAACAATATATTTACTTCAGAGTATCCATATGCCAATACTAAGGCACGCAAAATATTCATACGAGCACGCATTGACTTGTCTGTCATGTCTGTTTGTCTTGGTCTGGGTATTTTCTATGTATATATTTACAAAAAAAAAATGTATTTACGTATGTTTATCAGTTGTCTAGTACCCATAACACAAGCTTCGCTTACTTTGGGGCTAGGTGGCGCTGTGTAATTTGTCCGACAATATAAAAAAAAAACAATTTTTAACGGAAGTATCGCGTGTTTTATTTATTTTGTTGAACCTGGTCCGTGGTCTCAGGAAGACTACGACCACGGACGCTGCAAAGCATTCGAAACGTCAGGTTCAACAAAATAAATAAAACACGCGATACTTCCGTTAAAAATTGTTTAATTTTAAAGACATGCTCATGCACACAAATGTTTGTCCTGTGTTTGAATCGAACCCACGAGCTATAGTGTTAAACTTCACCGCCAGGCTCGTGAAGCTAATAACAAATGGACAGATAGAACAATGGATATCTGGTAATGGCTATAAGTTTTCCTTTGTTTCTAATTCGGTACGCAACAATTTCTAATCTGAAATATATATGGCTCGACAATATATCCGTTTTAGCGCTAAATTCAATCCCCACCTACACGTGGCACACCCTACGGATTAGCAAATGAGGCCTCTGAATAACGAAAGGTTCCGCATATTAACGACGTTACACAAAAGAAGGTTTAAGTCATTGAAATCGTATCTTAGTTATCCCCCTGTGTGACTTACCTTCCGGAGTTACCTTCCGGGACCCGTTGGGAGTTAAGTTGAATTTTCAAGAATACCCTTACGGTAGCCGTGAGGGTCAAGTCAATCTTACTGACTAAACACCACTTAGACGTTGTCTTTAGTCGAGAAGGCTTTTAAAGTTTCATTGACACTAAAATCGTTTTGACGAGCTCGATGGCTCAGTCCTGAAAGACACGACTTTGACACCAACGCTCGTGGGTTCGATTCCCACACAAGACAAACATTTGTTTGCATGAACATGTTTGTTTGTCTTGGTCTGGATAATGTAAGAGAGGTAGGGCGCAGCCCGCCTGGGGAAGTACCTCCACCTCACAGAAACTCCCAGCCAAATAACAACTTCCTAGAGGGTTGTGTGTTCCTGTGTGTGAGTGAGGTCACCAGTATACACCTAAGGAGTTGCCGTGTAAGCAGCAGCAGAGGAGGCATCGCGCGAGTGATACATGTTACAAGCGTTAATAGGCTACGGTATCTGCTTTACATCAGGTGGACCGTATGCTTGTATTCCTCCCGATGTTGTATAAAAAAAGTATATTTCACGGATCTCGATCTTGTATAATCGATGGTACAAAAAAAATCGCCCAAGTGCTAGTCGGACTCGCGTACGAAGGGTTCCGTACCATTATCTATAATAACAGCAAAGAAATCAAGTTTTTTGTATGGGAGCCCCCCTTAAATATTTGTTTTATTTTAATTTAATAATTTATTCTTAACGTGAATATATAACAAAATATTTTGTGAATATTTCAAGCATCTACCTGTTGCCGTTATCAATATCAAGCAAAAATGAGCAAAAAAATCGGCCAAGTGCGAGTCGGAATCGCACACCAAGGGTTCCGTACCATTATCTATAAAGACGGCAAAAAAATCACATTTGTTGTATGGGAGCCCCCATAAATATTTATTTTATTCTATTTTTTAGTATTTGTTGTTATAGCGGCAACAGAAATACATCATCTGTGAAAATTTCAACTGTCTAACTATCACGGTTCATGAGATACAGCCTGGTGACAGACGGACGGACGGACGGACGGACGGACGGACGGACGGACAGCGGAGCCTCAGTAATAGGGTTCCGTTTTACCCTTTGGGTACGAAACCCTAAAAAGAAGTTCTTTGACACCAACGCTCGTGGGTTCAATTCCCGCACAAGGCAGACATTTGAGTGCATGAACATCTCTGTTTGTCTTTGGCGAATCAAAGCAGCCCGTATGGGGAAGTACCTCCACCTCACAGAAAACCACAGCCAAATAACAACTCCCTAGAGATTATTTTGTTCCTACGTATGAGTGAGGTCACCAGTAAGCTCCCTAAGAGTTGCTGTGTAAGCAGCAGAGGCATCACGCGAGTAATAATATCGCAAGCGTTAATAGGCCACGGTACCCGCTTTACATTACGTGGGCCGTATGCTTGTATGCCTCCCGAAATAGTGTAAAAAAAATGCAAAAATGCAATAATTTGTAAAAAAATAATTTGTAAAAGAAGGTTATAATTAAATTCAGACAATTTGCAGATACCAGATCTAAAAAACTCCTAACAGCCCCCAGCCTCTACCAACATTGACTTAGCCCGATATTCTATTAATGTACAACGCAAACTAATTAATATTGAAAATGCATTACCTTAGTGGCAATGAATTGGAATCCTGCCGGCAATTTTACTAATTGAACGATAGTAATGGTATTTGGGAGAGGGATGTACGCATTTAGAATTAATATTCTCCATTTGTAACCCATTAATCATGTGTTTACTAACTGTTATATCGTTTTATATCTAAGATTTCATAATAACATAATATTCTAATGACATACGCCTATCTTACACCCGATTTTCTGTGAAGATATATACTATAGTATATTTTAAGAGAGGTAGGGCGCATCAAAGCAGCCCGTCTGGGGAAGTATCTCCACCACACAAAACCGCAGCCAAATAACAACTACCTAGAGGGTTGTTGTATTCCTGCGTGTGAGTGAGGTCAGCAGTAAGCTTCCAAGGAGTTGCTGTGTTAGCAGCAGAGGACATCGCGCGAAGTGATTAATATATCGCAAGCGTTAATAGGCTACGGTACCAGCTTTACGTCAGGTGGGCCGTATGCTTGTATGCCTTGGCTGCGGTTTTCTGTGAGGTGGAGGCACTTCCCCAGATGGGCTGCTTTGATGCGCCCTACCTCTCTTAAAACATCCAGACCAAGGCAAACAGACATGTTCATGCACACAAATGTTTGTCTTGTGCGGGAATCGAACTCACGAGCGTTGGTGTCAAAGTCGCGTCATTCGCGACTGAGCCACCGAGCTCGTCGAAACCTGTTCCACTGCCTCTTCCGCGCACCTATGTGCAAACCACAGGTGAGTGAACCCGCGGAAGGCCGCAAAGCTCTCCGCCGACGATACCATTCGCAAAGATTCGGGAAATACAGCGATCCCGTCTCTTACTTAGGACACTTTGGACAGGACCACAGTACGTGATCTCTGTTCACCTCACTCTCACCACACTGACGTATGCTTCTCTCACAGCATTTCCTCATTTCACAACGTTTCCTGAAACATCTACAACCCCAAAGGTCAGTGAGTTCGGATGATCAGGTTTGAACCAGGGTGAGAGTCTCATCGACATCTCCAGGGAAAAACTCTGATACAAACATCATTGAAAAATCTTTTTACATCTGATAGCCCTTAGAAGCCGAGAAAAAAAAAGAAAGTAAGAATAGGCTGTTTCGACGGGATTCCGGGATATGCGCGAAAGAAATCGCGGGGCACAGCTAGTAGGTGTACATACAGATAACTGATGCGGCAATTTTGAAAGGAAGGGGACTCAGCTGCTTGAGTATTAAGAAAGTCTAAAGGATTATTGATTGCTTTCGTTTCAAATATTGAATTCACTGATTTATTGCGTCCGTATTTATTACAGCTGTTTTGTTTGGGCTTATAAGCTCACTCTCCCATAATCGATCCATTTATCTTTATTCTTTATACGTACATTACTATGCTACAATATTCTTAAAGAAATGTCACCATTTTGGGCAAAATTTGCAGGATTTATTTGATTCATTTATAAAAATTAATGAATTTTATTCTCAATAGGCAAAAATCACTGAGAACAACGTTAATGGTAGTAATGAATAAACCAATATATTTGTCGTTCGTAGAGCACTTCAATTTCAATTGTCAATCGTTTCTAACATCTTGTTGAGCCAGTTTTAATTTGAGTGCATTCGTTATTCGTACATTTTTTATTGTATTATAAAACTGACATCTTCAAAGCTTTTAAAATTAATATTTTTTTCATAAAACTCTTTCTTATCTTTGGCAGTACCAGTGTACTGGTTCGACGAGTGCCTTGTTTGGTTATTAGTTTTTTTAATGCCGAATTAGTATGAAGAGTGCTATCTAGTCAACATCTTGACTATTAGCACATTAAATCTTTGTTTTCTATATTTAGTTATTCAGAGTTATTCTTGAATCTCTGAACTCATTTACTTCATCAGCTTATGTATTTCTCGTATAACTGAAAATCTGATCAATAAGAGTTCTCTAATGACATCCCCCATCACCATCATCATCCGAGCGCTAATCCTGGTCGCGTCCTACGCTTTCGCTTCGGAGACCAGGGTCAGCTTTCCTGCTTTTACATTTCCACTTCGCACGGTCTTTGTTATGCTTTACAGTGAGATCATTAGTACGCATCTCATCCCTGATGAACCTGACATGGCTACACATTTATTCCTCATGTAACTTGTCGGTTTTCGCAAGTCGCAGCCGTACCAGCGTAGTAGTTTGCAGTTTCTTTCATTTTGTCTGTTTTGTCACGGACATGAACGCTACCACGAATGCGAGTTCCTTACGGGATCCTTTCGCGTCACTCCGCACATCCAGTGCAGCATATTCATCTCTGTGACACGCAGCTCCTGCTTGGTCCGCTCAAGTACCGGCCACGCTTCCCTGACATATAAAAGGACAGGTCTAATAACTGTTTTATAAACCTGTCCTTCCAGCTTAATTGGCGTTTTAGGGTCACAAATGACACCAGCCACTTCACGCCACTTGGGCCAAGCCGCTGATATCCGTACCGTCGTAATCGATGTCTTCGGGCGCGTGGAGAATAGATCCCAAACACCTACATGTTCGTACGAGTACCTCTTTTGTTATTGATTCTTTCTAAATGACCAATCCATCTCAGCATACCCTTTTCAATTTTTGTGACTACATCGTCATTCATTACACACAAATACTTAAGTAAATACATATTATAAGGTAAGTTACAGTTTTGATATGGATTATAATCCAAATGTAATCTATACCTAGAAAGCTTTCCAATTTCTTGACTTAAATGAAACTAAAATTTGTTAATAGAATCAGGCGTTATTTTGCGAAAGTCAATTTACATGCAATTTAATCTAACCTGCTTTGTGTGCTTCCGGCACTAATTAGTTCGTGCGGCCTAGCGCCGGCCGGCACCCATCCACTACCGTTAGTAGATGCAACATTAAACAAAACCTAAGACGCTGCCATGGCTGCTCCGGAAGTTTCTGCCTAGGCTGTTGTGGTCGTTCGCCATATGGAACAGAAACCGCATGTCCCCACCACCGCCGCTGCCACGACTGGGCTGGTCGTTGCTGCGACACGTATTTCGTCGAAATTCGAAGCATTGATTGCTGCCTAAAAATTATCTAGCTACCTAACTATGGTGACAGTGA
Source organism: Pyralis farinalis (assembly GCA_947507595.1). Classification (NCBI taxonomy): domain Eukaryota; kingdom Metazoa; phylum Arthropoda; class Insecta; order Lepidoptera; family Pyralidae; genus Pyralis; species Pyralis farinalis. The sequence goes on along the minus strand of OX382261.1, from coordinate 39,229,569 downwards.
TATCTGTCTAAGCTCGTTAACAAGCTAATAATATAATTGGGACACTTCTTCCTTCTTCCACTTTCTTCTGTTTATACACACAGGAGCAGTTCGCCAGTGAGTAAAATCACGTCGTTTCTATCACGAATTATATTATAATTACCTAAAAAAGCTGGCTAAGTGCGATTCCAACTCGCACACCGAGGGTTTCGTACAAACTTGTATGTATGCAAATAGTTCGTTCGTCACAGTTAGTTAACCAACGACAAATACGTTTGTAAACGTAAAAAAATATTGACTTAGCAGTTTGAATTTTAGACTGCTCCAATCGATTGCAAACTTCAAGTATTTAAAATTAATTTCAACTTGATAACTCCACGCCTTCGTGAGAAAAGGTATCTTGGCAGACGAACAATGAAGTGATCCTACAAGGATTTTGTGTTTCAAGGTACGGAACACCCCTAAGATGCATCTAAAAATCATAATTCCAGCTTTTTAATGAATCGAATTCGATTCCCACACATAATTAACAATTATCTACACGAATATATTGGTTTGCCTTGGTCTGAGTGTTTTTACGAGAGGTAGACACCTAAACTGGAGTCTTCACCTCACAGAAAAGCAAATAATAACCCCTGTAGTTGAAGTATTACCAGCAGAGGAGTCAACGCGCAATCAATACGCCTCTTACGCCACTTTATATCAGGTAGGTCACATGTTTGTATGTCCCCCGACATTGTAAAAAAATATAAGAAATAATGTCCACTAAAATTCTATATTGACCAAAACGAAGTAACGCCGGTTTAAAACACAAAATTACTGCAAAAGTAAATTGATCCGCGTATTGTTTATACATTGTACCTTCCTTCCTTAAAGGGATAGGTGTTTAAGCCCAAAAGTCGAGGGTTTTGTTTACCTTGTAGCTTTGTTTGGTCCAGGAAAAGCCTCGTTTTACCTAACAAATAGAGAGAAAAGCGAAATGAGGGAACATTTCACAGCCCTTAAACATTTTTTTGTGCCAATAAGTTGGTCAATAGGAGTACGGGTTCTCTCATGGTAAGCAAATATCGTGCCTATTGACTTAGTAAGCACCTTTTCACGGTCGTTCTGGAGAACCTCATACTGTGTTCTATAATCGATTTTTTTATGAAATATTATACTGAAAAATATAAAATAGACGGCTATATAGAACACAGCTCTATAGCAGTCTATTTTATATGTTTAGTATTATGTTACATAAAAAAACTATTTTTATACTATTATATTATACCAACTTTAACACATTATATTGCAGGGATATTGGTCTCCCTTCAACTGAAGGGGTTTAGAGCCTACTCCACCACGCTGTTCAACTGGGGATTGACGGAGGCTGGAGTGTATCCAAGCCGCCCGAAGGCCACTGACTTAGCTTTACGACTGTCATCTATCGACAACAGCCGGGAACGACGCAACGCGACGCGACGGCTTGACGTGCCATCCGAATAAGGGAGAAGCTCCATATAGATAAACCCATCGATAGACGACATCGAGGTCTCTATTTTAATCAAGTCTGGTAGATGAGTAGTTAGCAATAATGATTGTGGTACTACTAGCGGTTCCAGCGAAGTTTTCTTCCGAGAACTCACAACCTATGGAATGAGCTCCCTGCCGAAGGTTTTCCAAGGGACTACAGCATGGAGTTCTTCAAGAAATGCGTGAAGAGGTTTTTAGAGGGTCGTCAACGCATGAGTGACGCCCCTGGTGTTGCATATGTCCATAGGCTACGGTGACTGTTTACCATCAGGCAGGCCGTATGTTTGATTATCACCTTAGTGCGTGCCTGGATATATTTGATTATCTTAGTCTAAGATTTTGTGTTATTTTACGTATATATGTGCGCTTTGAGGAACAAAGTTTGTATTCATTGACAGATAAATCAGGTCATTACTGTGACAATTTTGAGCAGAATTTGAATAAATCAATATTTTAAATAACCGAAAGTCTCTCGCCCTGTATGTGAAGATAAACAATAATTCTTTATTTACCCTTGGGCTGTCACAGGCACCTTTCTTACGTTTTTGATAAAATCTTATTAGATCTTATCTATATTACAAAGTTAACCAGTTGAGAATGCGCAAGCTTGCATTGCCAGAGGAACACCTGGCTCGTCAATTATATAAAAATTAATTTCTTTTTAATTGCCAGCCATTTTGACCATGTTCCTTAAGAGATAGGAACGGAGTTCCTGAACATTCCTATTCTACTTTTTTATGCTGAATCCGAATCTGAAGTCAAAATTCGAATATTCGAAAAAATCAACAGACTAACACACAGACAAACGCACAGACAAACATATAGATTTCATATAGGAACGTTGTTCCGGAAAATTAAAGTTTTTACTTTTCATTGTTCCCCGTATTTCGGAAATGACTATTAGGGAAGAAGAAATACCAAAAGTAATTTGCCAGTATGTCTTTTTCGGAACATCAATTTAGTTTCCCCTTTTCCTAACATTAAGATTCGCGGATTTTACCTAAGCGTAAGGATTTAGCAAAGACAATGTCTTTTTAGGGTTCCGTACGCAAAGGGTAAAACGGAACCTTATTACTGAGACTCCGCTGTCCGTCCGTCCGTCTGTCACCAGGCTGTATCTCACGAACCGTGATAGTTAGATAGTTGAAATTTTCACAGATGATGTATTTCTGTTGCCGCTATAACAACAAATACTAAAATATAGAATAGTATAAATATTTAAGGGAGCTCCCCCCATACAACAAACGTGATGTTTTTGCTCGATATTGATAACGGCAACAGGTAGACGCTTGTGGTCGTCAGATCTCTACAACCTAAGGGCAAACCTTCTCTTTCTTAAGTTACCATAGTAAATAAACTATTTCGTCGTGTTACGCTCGGTTCTCTCTACCTATCCTAACAGAGAGAACCGAACGCTACACGACTCGGTCCTTACACATCTCACTCGCTTCATTCAAAGCTCTTCAAATGGACACTCGACGACTTCTAATACCCCTGACATCATCTTCTGATAAAACACTAACAAATAAACGGGTGGTATGACGCCACAAGAGTTTGTCTCCACATATTTTAATAAATAGATAATATAAACAATCCATCCAAAAGGAAGAATGAAGCTATGTTTACAACAAAGAAAATTGTCATTTCCCCGCTTCACAGTCTAATCAAAAATGATGACGCGCGTAAACAGAACAAAAAATGAGCTACCTCCCCCTCCCCCAGCATTCGCCGGCACATAAAACATTCACACAGCTGTATCCGCAAATGTACGACAATTTTTGTTTATGTCAGTAATTTATATCTTTTTGTCAACTGATTACCAACTGTGTGAATTTTGTTCAAACTGCGTGGGCCTTTTGAACACAATCAGGAACAGGGGACAATTTGATTTAAGATGTTTCCACCGCGTCTTTTGGTCATTAACCACACGGTTTCCTTATGTTATGCGATCACCGCAGTTTATGGACGTATGGCAGAAAGTCATAGCCTCAGCTAGCTCATTGATTCACTGAAAAAAAAGATTAGTTGAATTTACCAAAGAAGCAAAGGTAGGCTATTTTACTAGTAAACTTTGTTAATTAATGCAAAAATTTGTAGTTAAATTTACAAATATATTACGGTCGGTCTTCATACAAAAGTATTTTGTAGCTATTACTATTTTAAATGTATAATTTACCGCTAATAAATGGATTGTACATATAATACGGTACAGTTTATCATACTAAATAATAAATTTTATTATTTTTACTGGTACTTCATTAACCTTTTTTGATTGGTAAAATCAACTTAAATCAAAGGTAGGACCCAGTTCAACCGTCGACTTTGGTGAATTCTATTAGGAATCTGGGAAATCCAACTAAACATTTTTTTTAGTGTTCCCACCAAACGCGTGCTGGTGATTTCACTCACTCACAATTACCAGGATGTTACACCCTATGTGCTGAAAAAGGGCCAAATCAAAAACACTCAAAACCGAAGAGCATGTATGAAGTGGTCCATGAGTGAGGGAGAAGCGAGAAAGATATGTTTGGATCGGTACATCTGGTGTTCCGTAGTCTCTGCTTACCGCAATGGGAGACGGGTGTGATGTTATGTATACGCATCAAGCCTTACTCAATTCAATTCAATTCTTTATTATCTTACTAAATATGGATACAGTCAGGTGATAGTAAGTCGTTGGAGTACATATTTTACCTTATTATGAGGCGTGTAAGAGTTAGTGTACATATACATTACATTTGTATTAATATATTGTATTATTAATTAATTAGTCCACGATTTTACATATTAAAATATATACCTATATATATATATATATAGACATAACTAGTGATTTCATTTTTCACATTTCATAAATCTATTTTATGCATTATTTATCCATAACAAATTCGTCAATAGAGTAGTATGCCCTATGTTGTAAGTACACTTATAACCTTCGTTTAAAGTTTAACTCTACTTTTAAACATTGGGGTGACTTATTATAATATCTTCAGTCTCATTCAGAAGACGCTGTTGTTAAACATGGTTGTTGAACTCATCGCCCCTCAACTGGAGGGGTTTAGGGCATACTCAACCACGCTACAGAAATGCGGATCGGCGGAGGCCAATGTTTTCAATCCGCCCGAGGGCCACTGTCTTATCTGAATTATCTTAAGGTTCTGTAAGGCGGATTTTTCCGAGACGGGGTTCTTCGTTGCGCCCTACCTCCAAGACCAAGACGAACAGACATGTTCATGCACACAAATGTTTATTTTGCGTGGGAATCGAACCCACGAGCGTTGGTGTCAAAGTCGCTTCATTCACGACTGTGCCACCCAGATTGTCAAATATGTGATATGTATGTATGTATTATGTAATCATTATGATTAATATCAATGATCAAAGTCAAAGTCATTACCAGAGGGAGACTTTGTACAGTCGCCGTCTGCGTGGATACCTCTGTGTCACCTATTTCTACCGCCAACCAGCTATAATTTATATAGCTGTGTTCCGGTTTGAAGGCTGAGATATGGCAGAGAAATTACTGGGTACTGTGACGAAACAGCCTTAGGTCACAAGATTGGCAGCGCGCGAGTAACATCTCCGTGGTGTTGCGAGCGTCAAGAGGCTGCGGTGACCGCTTACCATCTATTGCGGGCCGCATGCTTGTTTGCCAATCTAGTTGTATAAAAAGAAAATCAAAGTCCGTCCCTCTTCTGTAATAGCCCAGTACCAATAATCCCTTCAGATCTCATTTCAATAGCCCAATAATTTTCCCACACACTCGTCCCAATAGCCGAAAACTGCTTATACATATACTGTTTCTATTGAATCTCATGAAGAAAGAATGTGCTAGATATTATATAGGTACCTACTCCTTTTCCTGTGATATGTGTATAACAAAAAAACAGAGGTCAAACTATCTCTAAGCTATAAGTATGTTTTATTCAGCAGAGCAGCTATGGTAGCAACGTGCGATCGATAATTCCTGTATTTCAAGTCTTCATAGGCTACGGTAAATGCTTAACGTCAGGCGGGCTGCGTACTTGTTTGCCTTTCGATGTTGGTACGTCTTAGAAACGGACAACATATACAGAATTCAAAGTGGCTCTCAAAGTTTTTTAAGCTTTCTACGTGAATGCAAAAACCAACACTGCACTAAAGAAATCTCATATTAATGAAGCTGAATAAATCCACAATATGTGAAACGTGAGAGTGCATTAAATTATCCGAGCATTTCGTATCATTCACGAAATGGTCGGGGCGAAATTTAAACGAGAACAAAATATAGTATTGCAGAATACTGCGCCTCGGGCGGCTTGCCGTTGAGAACCGACGATATACGCGGATAAAACTGCGAAAATAAAACAAGAGAATGGACAGAGTTCTGTGAATTTTCTTCTGCCTAGTGTTTTTCCGTTTCCTAATCTTTTAGCTACATAAATCCTAGGATTTGGCGAAGATGCTTTTGACGAGCTCGGTGGCTCAGTCGTGAATGACGCGACTTTGACACCAACGCTCGTGGGTTCGATTCCCACACAAGACAAACATTTGTGTGCATGAACATGTCTGTCTCGGTCTGGATGTTTTAAGAGAGGTAGGGCGTATCAAAGCAGCCCGTCTGGGGAAGTACCTCCACCTCACATAAATACCGCAGCCAAATAACAAGTTCCTAGGTGGTTGTTGTGTTCTTGCGTGTGAGTGAGGTCTCCAGTAAGCTACCAAGGAGTTGCTGCGTAAGCAGGAGGCATAGCACAGCAAAAAAAATCACGTTTGTTGTATGGGAGCCCCCCTTAAATATTTGTTTTATTTTAATTTAATTATTTATTCTTAAAGTGAATATACAACTAAATATTCTGTGAATATTTCAAGCGTCTACAATATCAAGCAAAAATGAACAAAAAATTCACGTTTGTTGTATGGGAGCCCCCTTAAATATTTATTTTATTCTATTTTTTAGTATATGTTGTTTATAGCGACAACAGAAATACATCATCTGTGAAAATTTCAACTGTCTAACTATCACCGTTCATGAGATACAGCCTGGTGACAGACGGACGGACGGACGGACAGCGGAGCCTCAGTAATAGGGTTCCGTTTTACCCTTTGGGTACGAAAAAGCAGGTTCATGTTGGATGGATTTTAATACAACTTCATAACGAGATAGTTGATGGTCCGCGCACAGTTAAGGTTGCTTGAATTCTAGTAGACCCGCAGTTATCAGCTAGTATTAAGGACAGGCATCCTGTTACCCTCTTTAGCTAGAGATCTGTACAGTAATATAAACATGTTATACCTTACTGTGACGAACTTCACCAAGGAGGTATATTGGGACCTCTCATATTATATATATATATATATATAACCCCGATAAAAACTAGTAGGTATCTAAGGTTTTATATTAAAAAGCAATCATAAAAAAAATATGAAACAGCTCCCGTAAATAACACAAGCTACATACAGGATGTTGCGAAATCAATAAATCATACTTCGAAGAAGGTCACAAAGTAATCAACTTTTATGGGATAGGTAGTAATTTATCTCCTTCATATTCATATACTTTATCATTGTATATTATATTTTTTACTACGTTGGATACTAACCAACCGTATCCTGATCGATGTAAAGCGGTTAACGCAGCACGTTGACCCGCTGTTGACTAATCTTACTCACTTGGAGGAACACTACCTTTCAGTAAATGATCATTGACGGCACTCTCGTGTAAAGTTATTTGACGAGCTCAGTGACGGAGTGATTAGCGTGATACTTTAACACCAAAGCTCGTGGGTTCGATTCCCATACAGGGCAAATATTCATATGCGTGAACATTCCCGTTTACCTTAGTCTGGGTGATATTAAGAGATATAATGCACATTAAAGCAACCCGATGGTGAAGTACTCCATCTCACAGAAAACCGCTAGCGAATAATAACTCCCGAGTCCCTGAATGAGTGAATAACCGATAAACTCCTGAGGAGATGCCGTGTTATCAACAGGGGGGTGTTATGCGTGGCTTCACTTGCTGCACACTGCTTGAGAGAAGTGATGCCTAGTGGTTAAAAAAATCGGCCAAGTGCGAATCGGACTCGCGCACGAAGGGTTCCGTACCATTATCTATAAAAACGACAAAAAAAAATCGGTCAAGTGCGAGTCGGACTCGCGCACTAAGGGTTCCGTACCATTATCTATAAAAACGGCAAAAAAAAAACACGTTTGTTGTATGGGAGCCCCCTTAAATATTTATTTTATTCTATTTTTTAGTATTTGTTGTTATAGCGGCAACAGAAATACATCATCTGTGAAAATTTCAACGGTCTAACTATCACCGTTCATGAGATACAACCTGGTGACAGACGGACGGACGGACGGACGGACGGACGGACGGACGGACAGCGGAGCCTCAGTAATAGGGTTCCGTTTTACCCTTTGGGTACGGAACCCTAAAAACCCGTTTGTTGTATGGGAGCCCCCCTTAAATATTTGTTTTATTTTGATTTAATTATTTATTCTTAAAGTGAATATATAACTAAATATTCTGTGAATATTTCAAGTGTCTACCTGTTGCAGTTATCAATATCGAGCAAAAAAATCCCGTTTGTTGTATGGGAGCCTCCATATCTATTTTATCTATTTTTTAGTATTTGTTGTTATAGCGGCAACAGAAATACATCATCTGTGAAAATTTCAACTGTCTAACTATCACCGTTCATGAGATACAGCCTGGTGACAGACGGACGGACAGCGGAGCCTCAGTAATAGGGTCCCGTTTTATCCTTTGGGTACGGAACCCTAAAAACCGGCGTAGTAACCGATTGGACTAAATGCATGTTTTCGGATTTCTGTACATCTTTTAAATTTTTTTATACGACTACATTGACAAACAAGCATGCGGCCCGCATCGGATGGTAAGGCGGGTTACACGCGCGATGCCAATCTTGTGACCTGAGGATGTTTCGTCACAGTACCCAGTCATTTCTCTGCCATAGCTCAGCGGAACACAGCTATATAAATATAGCTGTGTTCCGCTACTTTTGTACAAAGTCTCCTTCTGGTACTATTTTTTTTTAATTATCATTTGCTCGATAGTGAAACATCAGAGCAAACCCTCACGTCTCAGAAACTATATTTTGAAAAACGTATGACTTAACCTAAGAAAGGTCTGATGTCCCTCTGGGTTGTGGTCTGATAACAAACGATCTGGTTAAAGTCGGTATCTTCGCCAAATCCTTAGGCTCAGATAGCGGAGCCAGCCAATCCTAGGGTAGGAAGCGGGATATCGCTAGTAAGACGAAGAAAGCTTCACTTCTGAAGTGCCAGAATTCAAAGAGCATATGTACTTTCTCTAGTATATATATATATATATATTCATACATTTTAAGTTGTAACATATGTTATATAATTATATGTGAATAATGAATGAATGAATCGATAACTTCCAATTTCTTTTTATACATATCATTATGTAATGATCTGACTTATTCCCAAATTTCTAAATCATTTATAACAATTGATATTGTTCTCTACAATTCATAAGAAAGAACCAATGAAGGCATATTCTGCATAACCTTTATAACTAAAGAATTAACTATGTTTCATGAAATTTGATACTTGAGCAGTCAGAACCCGTTATATACGTTTTCCCATACATTTCGCGGTCATATACGACCACCCGGGTTTCGAAGGGTTAATACTAGAGCCGTATTGACGACGTTGAATTGCAAGTAGCTATACATGTTGGCTTCTTAATTATGACAGAATAGAAAGGTTCTTAAAAATATATGTACTGCCGCTGAATCGTATTTTTGAAGTGAAAACTTCTTTAGCAGCGTTGTGCACTTTTTAAGATGAGTAAAAAATGTTAAACTCGCGTCCGGACACGTGACCCTGACCGTAAGATTTTGGTGAGAATTAGAACTTAAGTTCGCTGCAGCGCTAAAACATTAGTTACCTCTAATTAAACAATTGAAACATGATGCGCTAGATCGTTCATCGGGCAATATTTTCCCGCGACCAAAACGTTGTAAGCGCCATGAAATTCTTGGCGTTTACGCGTTTCGTTCGACGTACTTTATCAACATCGCTGTTTGGTTTAAGGCGACACCTCGATCGTGAAGCTTTAAAATGGCTCCGCCCAATCACCCCGCGCCCCTCAATTGACACTCGACGCTCGATTTGTAAAATTTGAAATTAGCGCCTAATAGGTAACCTGGGGTCAACGTATAGTCAATGCAAACGAACAGAAAAGCTACAGAGTCGCGTCACACTTAAATAAAATTTATAATATCAATATTTAATAAAAATTATTGATTTAATTATTATTTAGCTTTATACATACTGAACCAAACATATTTATTTAAGCTAGACGGAAAACAATAGTAATAATAGTAATAAAAAACTACAGAAACGTATTCACTTTTAAAAGTTTATTGAAAGAGAAATCAATGACATCGTTTTATGTTTATATCTCTATAAGTTAACATGTCTTGGTATCTATGTTGTTCTTACTTAGGTCTCGTCCAGTGGCGCCCTCATTGAATAAAAAAACATATTATAGCATAGAAGATAAACATTATGAAATCTTATGTTGCATTTATTACGAAGATAGTAAAGTATTTTTACGTCATTAAACCAACACTCAAAATATTCCACTATCGTTGTTATAAGCAAAAGTGCTAAAAGAGGCCGTTTTTTGGCAATTATGCCTATAACAACGAAAGCAAAACATTTCAATTGTTGGTTTAATGACGTAAAAGTACGTTATTGTATTTGTAACACACGCAACACATGACTTTATAATGTTTATCTTCCACGCTAAGATACGATATTTTATTCCTTGAGGCGCCACTGGACGGCATGTATCCCCCTTAAGAAGAATGAAACACTAGCTACATAATACAACATTGTTTATCGAGAGGCTAAAGCGGGCCATTTGTTGATTCGGACACATATGTTTAGTTAGCAGATACACCATCTAAACTGCAAACACTGGTCACAGCGATGAAAGACGACTGTATGGAGAAAGGCTTACTACTGAATGCGAAGAAAACAAAGATAATGGTATTTGAAAGAGAAGAATCCAGAACTAATGTAAGGATTACGATTGATGATGAAGTGTTGGAACAAGTGGATGAGTTTGTATATCTTGGATGCGCTTTCAGCAGGGATGGAAGGTACACCGCAGATGTGGAAAGACGAGTGAGTGCTGGGAATAGTGTGAATGGAGCGTTGGGAAAACTTCTTGGCAGTAAAATCCTGAGCCAGAAGGCACAACTCGCTATACACAATGCAGTGTTGGTCCCAACGCTAACTTATGGAAGCGAGAGTTGGGTATGGCAGAAAGAGCATGAAAGTAGAATAAACGCGGTTGAAATGCGAGCGCTGCGCAAAATTTGTGGCGTAAGGCTTGTAGACCGTATTCGTAATGATGATGTTAGAAATAGAGTTGGTCTGAAAGAGAGCGTCGGTGTTAAAATAAGAAGAGGCATGCTCCGATGGTTCGGGCATGTAGAAAGAATGCAAGATGAAAGAATGACGAAGCAGATATACAATGCAAAAGTGGAAGGATGTAGGAGCCGGGGAAGGCCAAGACTTACCTACCATGACCAAATTGGTCATGTTCTATCAGAAGGTGATGTCAGGAGCCCTAGAAACCGGCGTGCGTGCATGAGAAGAGCAATGAATGTTAAAGAAGCGAGTGAGATATGTAAGGATCGAGTCACGTGGCGCTCGGCTCTCTCTGCCTACCCCGCAAGGGATTTGGCTTGAAGTTATAGATGTTCGAGTGTCATAATGGCTGATAGCGCCGAGTAAACACAGGATTTTTTTATTTCGAATAAATAAGAGAAATAAAATTATCAGATTGAATTAGATTGAAATTGAAATAGAAAATTGGAATTTTTTTGCAACTCCCTCCTGGTGAAGATTCACAAGTTATTTTACACAGTTAGGTATAGCTCTGGTAGGGATCCTAGCTTTTTCCCTAAATATAATACACTCTCGAGTGACTAGGTATGCGCTTTCACTAACAGTCAATTTAACTTCGCGAATTTTATAAAAAAGTACAGGAAGAACTTGACGGTTAGACGGTAATTTTGCGCCTATTATTTGATCATTTACGTCTCCAACTAAGAAAATACTTGATTTATTGCTTCTCAATTCCACTACCATCTTATAAAAGTTAAAACATTACGTATTAATCACGAGAATAACTGACATTCAAAATTAATAAACGGTTAGGTAATTATGACGAAGTTAACGATGCTCTCTCTAAAGTTATTCATTGGTTTAGTGTTAATAATCTGCTTTTAAATGATAAAAAGACTAAAGTAATTAAGTTCTCAACACCTAATGTAAGGCAGGTGGCTACCAATGTACATGTTAATGGAACTAATTTAGCCTCTGTGGAGACAACTGTGTTCTTGGGTATAACAATTGACTCCAGACTACAAAGGGGCCCACAAATTGAAAAATTATCAGGAAAACTAAGTTCTGCAGCTTATGCAGTGAAAACTATTAGACGGCTCACTGATATTGATACGGCTAGAATAGTTTATTTCAGCTACTTTCATAGTATTATGTCATATGGAATTCTTCTTTGGGGTAACTCCGCGGATATTAACACCATCTTTTTATTGCAAAAGAGAGCCATAAGAGCTATCTACAAACTTGGTCCCCGTGAGAGCCTTAGAGAAAAATTCAAAGAAATAAATATTTTAACAGTCGCATCGCAATATATCTATGAAAATCTTTTGTATGTCCATAAAAACATAGACTCATTTTGTAAAAAGAGTGATATTCATAGCATAAATACTAGATATAAGCATAATCTTGTGTTATATGCAAGCCGTCTCCACAAAACAAGTAATTATTTTATGGGGCAATGTATACGGTTCTATAACAAACTTCCCAGCAATATAAGAGATTTGTCAATAAACAAATTTAAAACTACTATTAAAGCCAAATTGTGTAGCAGGGCATATTATAAAGTATCTGACTATATTAATGATAAAAATGCCTGGGAGTGAGTCGATCCAATTATAATGTAATTAACAAAATATGTAAATTTGTTTGGATACCAAAAGAGGGATGCCTGAGTTTTTTGGCAGTATTTTTATCAGTGCTCACCTAGTCATAAACTGCACGGTAGGGAAAAAAAATGTGACGATTCCAAACAAATGTAGCCATTTTTACGGAATAAAAAGATTTTGACTTTGAATTTGAACAAATGAATACCGCGAGTACGTGCGGCACTGCCGCGCAACTTGTATGAACATGTTTCGATGTAATTCGGCACGGATTATCGTAATCCAAATAAGTTAAAAATTAATTTCCGAGTGTTTTAAAAGCAAATGAACAAAACTAAGACATATGCGTTAGAAAATAAAAACTTTGAAAAATAAGGGACACCCTAATATACATATATACAAATAGATTTTATAATCTATTCATATTTAAAAAAAACATGTGACAAATGATTTTCTTGCTGTTTCATAACTTTAACTTCAGTATAATGACATTTATTGTATTTTACTTATGTATACTCTGTGTTTTGTATTGTTGTACGTTTCCTTGTTATTTATTAAACTCTCAAGAAGAAAGAACCAGGACCATCTCTGATGTTGCAAAATAAATCTAATCCGTACAATAGTTCAATACTAACCACAATGTATAGAATAGATGATTTTTTTGTGTTTTCAGTGTTGGTTCATAGTAAATATTATTTGTTTTCACGAGTACCATGGGTATAAGTATACTATCTATCTATATCTTCACGCTAAATCCCTCGTGAGCGCCACATGACTCGGTACTTACACACCTCGCTCGCTTCTTTAACATGAAACATACCGAGTTTTTTTAAAAACTATCAAAATATACTATTTTACTAGTAATTATTTTAATACAAAAAAAAAAAAAACCTCCACTGGTTTTCTATCTTCTGATTGGATAAATTTCCAACGTAAACTAACCTTCACCTACGTACAATGTCTAAGTCGGAGTTCGGTGAGCTTATAATGGTTACTATGAGTTTGTCGTCCCGTATGACACTTACGTTAAAGTAGCATATAAATCGAGTAGTGATTCTTCTAGTGGAATATGTTTATTTAGTAAGTTTCTCCTAAAAAACAAAACAGCAAAAATATTCTATTTTATAAGTTTTTATTTTAATTCAAAGAAATAAAGAGTCTCCACTGGTTGCTATGTGCTGAGAACGCGAACCTTATTGGTATAAATTTCCAACGTAACCTGACCTCCACCGACGTACAACTTCTAAGTCGGAGTTCGGTCAGATTATAATGGACATAATAGGAGTTTGACGTCCTATATAGGTACGCGGTCAGCCTGTGGATAATGTATACCAATTATCAAATGTTACTGTTTATTCCTGCAAAAAATAACTCTTATTTAATTAATGCAGTTTTATATAGAGTTATTAAGTAAGCAAAATTAAAAAAAAGTTTGAAGAGGAATTAAATAGCTTGGGCCAACCATACCTAGGAACTGTTCTAAAAACTAGAAATATGTCTACACAATGTTATTATAATATGTTTAATGAATATAATAATTAAAAAAAATAAATACCTTGTCTTGTTCGCCTCCCCCATTCTACGAACATTTTCTTTGTATTTTTATTCTATATATTTTCTTTTTAGTGTTCCCCATTATTACAACAGTATTATAAATATATATAAACCTATAATATTATTTACTACTTATATCTAATAATAATACACTTACGCTAAATACTATAATATTGAATATTTACAACTATTAATTATAAAAACTTCGGTGTCGCGATGTAAATGGAGCGAGCTCGAGCAGACAGTCGACATAGGTCTTACCTCGAAGCGGGCTGCAGCCGGACTGGCTGGATGTAGTTAGTCAACGCGTTTATAATCCTCATTACCGCACAATAAGGTCGAAAACACGTAGCACCCAAGACGAATGTGATCGCTTAGAAATTGTCAGAAACTTAAAATATCTTTAAAAAATTTCATGTTTCACTTATCAAAATATGCAGCAAGCATATTATAAACATAGATATTACTAATAGATTTAAGTAATTTTGAAGCGTATAAACAGAACAACTTCGTTGTAATTTCAAGAATAATGAATTTCAGGAGGTGTTTTCGAAAGTAATTATTATCGAATCAATTTTACACAATCGCGTATTTGAGCAAGCAAATTCAAGATAAAGAAATGAAGTTATTTATATTAAAATCTTAGATCCGTCAGTTTAGTCATTAGCCTATACTATTCGATGAAAGTTGGTCTAATTTTTCGATGTGTCGCCTTAAGCGGCGCAGGGCGCTTGCGCGAGTGTGCGTGTGTGTTTGAGTTTTAGAGATTGGCGATGATGATGCTGGTAAAGATGATGGTGAAAGAGTCGTTGAAATTATGAATGAAAGTTGATTTTTCTGAGATAAACTTTTTCATGTAAAATAATTGTTTATAGTTCTGAAGTTTTAATTTTTTAATGTTATATATATTGACATGTTTGTGTACGATAGCGCAATAAATGAATATTGTATTTTACCACATACATGATAGTACTTTTATACGGATAAATAAAACAATTCGTGTGAAAGTATTCCCTAATTCCAAAATATTCAAAAATGCACAACGTTAATTTTCAAGTTTTCACTTCTGCCGGCACTCCCGGAGTGCAACCCGTTATTTTTCCAGACTTAGCTCATACACGGCCGTGTTCTATCAGTATTTTATATAAATACACACAAACTTCTTGGAATATTTCTCGCTTAGTATATAGTGAAGCTCATTAGAAGGATAATGTTTCGTAGACTGTTCATTAAGATCATTGACATAATAATAATTACGTAGATTGTAATATAGACCTTAACGCCCGCTAATCTAATGGTAATTTGACATTAACGTGCCTCTGATGTGGTAATTATAGATGGATTATTGCATGCGCTGCAGTCGGCCGCAACTGGGGCACAATTCAAAGTAATTGCCAGTATTACTATAATGTACAAAATTTTATTTCTGTGAGGTGGATGTACTTCGCTAGACGTGCTACATTGCACGCTACCTCTCTTTAAAACATTCAGACCAAGATAAACAGACATGTCCATGCACACAAATATTCCTGTGTGGGAATCGAATCCACGAGCGTTGGTGTCAAAGTCGCGTTATTTACACGACTGAGCCACCGAGCTCGTCAAAGTTCAAATTTAGTACGTTCAAACTTTAATAAATACTTTATTGCAAACAAACTAACTCTTCGCTTTATTTATTAGTACAGATGATGATGATGAATTGAATGAATTGAATTTGTGTATTCAGATTTATGTACAGATTTGTAATTATCATTTGTTCGGCGGTGAAGAAAAACATCTTGAGACTACCACCACGTCCAAGAAATTGTATTTCAAAAAGACGCGTGACTGAACCTAAGAAAAGTTTGATTTTCCCTCCGGCTTGTGGTGGTGCCGTTATCAAAATAAGTGTCTTCACCAAATCACTAGGCTTAGATTGCACACCCCGCTAATCCCAACCGGCTAGGAAACGGAATAATGCTAGCGAGAAGCAGACCCGTACGTACGTAAGAAGGTATGACCCCGTACAGATTCTATACAGGATTTTTTCGTCCCGGATGTGATCCGGAAGAAATGAAAATTCAAAGAGAAACTTCGCTTTTAAACGGTGATAACATACTGTTTCGATACATTTATTATGACGGAGGTGCTCATGGATTGCTCTATTACTTGAAGGAAGACGTGTATTAGGATCTATTGGAGTAATCGGAGGTTAATGAGGATGCATCGTTACGTCATATAATTCGAGGTACTTAGCATATATGTTGTCCATATTCATCTATATTAATAAAAATGGAGGTCCGGACTAATTCACTGACTCGTCAACGTCCAGGCCAAGCCCTTGAACCCAGAAAGCTGAAGTTTTGCATAGAGGAGAGGTTACTTTTGTAATGCTCACGAGAGATATGAAAGAATTTTTCGAAATTCATTGAATTAAACAATTTTTAACGGAAATATCGCGTGTTTTATTTATTTTGATGAACCTGACGTTTCGAACGCTTTGCAGCGTCCGTGGTCGCGGGAAGACTGAGGTGATATTTGTCTTTCATTGGTTATTCAATTATTACATCTACCGACATGGATGGATTAATTATATATCGACGGTTGAAAGGCTAATTGATCCAAGCGACATTTTTTGCGATATTGAGTTATATACATATTTGGAATCAGCGAATTTTTCTCTATCATTTGAACTAGGTTTCAAATTTTTATGAGCACTTTTTTGGCGCTTGACACCCAAAGCAAATTAGGTCTCATTTTAGAGGTCATTGATCCAAGCGATATAAAATTGGACCAATTTGAGGACCCAATAACTTAAGCTGTTTAGGCTTTTTTCAATTTTTTATCGCATGTCTGTTGGGTCATTTTTGTCACAATCTTTACAACAACTAAAGCGCGTTAAGACATATAACTTTTACTCTATATACCTGATTGTGTCGCTTAGCCCAATTTGCATTCGATAGGAATAATGAGCTATGTCGCTTGAGCCACTTTGCTTTCTATCCGAATATTAAAATATGTCGTTTGACCTATTTTGCTTTCCATCAGAATAATAAATTACGTCACTTGGACTATTTTAACTTGGATCTTGTTTTATATTTTACGACGGTTGAAACGTTTCGTCCTGATGTCATTTTGGTAATTGCATTATTTTACCAAACCGAAATTACAGAGCATGATTACTTGAGCCATCAAAAATCTAATAAGGTAGCTTAAACTTAAGTCGTCTGGAATAAAGCTTATTAGTTGCGCGCTGAGTATTGTTGTGACCGTTACTGAGATATTTCCCCCCGCTGTCGTCACGCGCCAGCAGTGAGCAGATTAAGTTATTCTCGACCCGAAGACGGCTGACTCTTTTTGTGGTGAGTATAAATACAAACAAATAATTAAAATATTACCGAACCTATTTAAGATGACATTACAAAAAAGGACCAAACCAAAGAAATAGAATGTATAGAAAATATACGAATTGATATAGAATTGAGCAGGTGTATTTTTTTTTTTCATCATTGTTAATTATAATTAGGTATTTCAAAATTTTAGTTTATTATTGTGAATTTTATACCGTTTTCTAGATTGACGAATCTGGAAGTGGAGAACTTCAACCAACATTTACAAAACTAATCGCTGAAAAAGAAATGGACTTTATGAGAAAATCGCTCGAGGAAGATGGCATTGATAAACAAATGGATAATAAATATACCAGACGATAATCAAATTATTGTAAAACATCCGAAAACAAACAAGCTGGGAGAAGTAAAATGAAGAAAAGTTATGTAGATTTTCTTTCTGACAAAGAAGACTTTCTATGGGATTCTACATCTTGGAAGGATACAGGAGATGAATCTACGTCTAGTGAAACTAATAAACTGCAAAAGAAGAAAAAGCTTAGCTTAGATAATGGAAAAGTGGGTGAGGTTGGAGTAAGAAAGAAAACAATAAATAAACAAAAAATAGCGAAAAATTCGAGAGATAATGGTAAGGAATATGTTAAAAAGGATGGATCTATTGCAAAACCTAGATCTCTGCCTAGCCTAATCCATGTCTGGACACAACGTGTCGTAACAACTGTAAAGACATAAGCGAGGAAAAAAGAAAAAACATCTTCGACTATTTTTGGGGACTATTCTCACAAAGAAAAAAGGATCTATGACTTCCAGAGGTACAGTAAAACGAAAAAGATCAAAGGAATCTAGCTATAGAAAGAACACCTGTTACTACTTTATAAACGATGGTGAACGTCGGCGAAAAGTATGTATGAAGTTTATGATGAAAACTTTAGATGTTAGTTACAAATATATCACGTACACATTGGCCAGTGCCTCTTCTGGGTGGTCAAAAGAAGAGAGCAGAGGTAAAATTGTTCCTAAAAATAAAACCCCCCAAATAGTAAAAGATTCAGCTATAAACTTGAACAAAAGTTTACTGGCGTTGCCATCCCATTACTGTCGTAAAGACAGTACTAGGTTATATCTTCCCACCAAGTTCAAGAACATAAAGAATCTTTACAGAATTTATAAAGAAGTACAGACTTCTCAGGGTATCGATGTTATTGGTGAAAAAGTATTTCGTGACCTTTTCAACAAAGACTTCAACATTGGTTTTCACGTCCCGAAAAAGGATAAGTGTGTCAAATGCTTACGTTTTGAAGGACAAAATGAAAATCTCGAAAAGATGAATCATTTGAAAGAAAAAAAAGCCTCCAAAAAGAGACTAGCTTTTCATCGTCAACTGTGTACGAAGAATAAATCCATGCTTTGTACTTCTTTTGACTTACAAAAGGCGCTGAATACGCCGCATGGGGAAAGCATGCTACTCTTTTATTGAAGGAAATACACCGTCTACAACCTGTGTTTTTACGAAACTGGTACAAGAAATGGTTTTTGTTATACGTGGGGGGACACCGAAGGGAAAAGAGGGGATAATGAAATAGCTACAATACTACAAAAGTATATTGCAGCCGTTGATTCACGTGGCTCTATCACAAGTTTAATTCTGTATTCAGACTCGTGCCCAGGACAGAACAAAAACAAGATCGTATTGGCCGCCATACACAATGCACTGTTAGAAACAAATCATATTGAGACCATACAGATGAACTATCTTCTTCCGGGTCACACTGAGATGACAGTGGATAGTATCCATGCCACAATTGAAAACACTATTAGAAATACTACGAGTATAATATGGGCACCCTCACAGTGGCCAACAGTTTTTCAGTTGGCTCGTAATGAACCTGGCCCATATTTCGTACAAACGCTTACCCATAACGACTTCAAGAATTTCGAAGAGTTATCTGAAAAATATTTCAAAGGTAACTTAACGGGTAAGATTAGCAAAATACGACGACATGTGGCGACATTAAAAAAATCGTCTCCAAATGTCCTGACAATCACATACAGCAAGATTGATGATGCTGAGAAAGCAAAAGAGATTCAACAAAAATATAAAATAGATTTGCCCATAACTACTACGAAGTACAAAGACGTGAAAAAGTTATGCGATACAGGAGTTATACCAAAACTATTTCATTTAGAATACTCTGGATTTTCTCATCGCAACGGAAAAAGATGTTTTGGTTGAAACAGATATTGAAGATGAGATAGAAACCACAACCATAGCATCTGATTCTATTAATAAGGAATAAGAAGTATGAGACCTTATTCCTTATTAATTAATATTCCTAATTCCTCCTACTATAAATTATTTTGTTACTAACTGTTGTTGTTTTGTTGTTACTTATGATGACAGAAAGTAAAGGTTGTTTTTTTTTATACTTGATTACTTTTTGAACCATAAGTTAAAACCACTTTTGGTACCTGAATAAAAACAATTAAAAATAGTTATTTTTGTTTTTCATAAATTTAAATAATACAAAAGCAAAACTTACTATTATTATTACTTTGCTTATGTGTAGAAACTGTTATTGTTGTCAGTTATTTCAAGATAAACGTTTAAAACACCAAATAGTTTTAAAGTTTTAATTTTAAAATAATCCTACCCAACATTTATTTAGAAATATTTTATTGACATGGAAGAAGAATGATGGTTTAAGTACCTACTTCCACTTTGACAATAGATTTACTATGTATGTGGTGTTTTAAAAGTTCATTTTGCTTCATTCTGTTGGTTAAACTGATGGTCGTGTGCATTAGGTTACTCTACTCTGATTTCATTCTCCTATGTTGTTTAAATTCATGTGACATATTCTATATACAGAAGACGTGGTGCATAATCCATTTTTCCTTGTTTTGGTACATATTGGTATTGGTGACTGGACCAATTTACTTTTAGCTGTTTTATGTGGCGCATGCATTTGAACTATTTTATCTTACTCTACATTCGATGCATGTTGGTTCAACCGACATAAATTTCGTGAAATAATACTAATTTATTAACAGAAATGACTTTGAGAAATTCCGCATGTACTTACGGATATCCTGTATTAATTAGATCAAAATCTACTCAGTCGTTGATTTACAATGATTTTTTTTCGAAATTAAAAATCTTTGAACCGCTCTCCTGCAACTTTTACAAAAAGTCGCTTAGCTCCATTAGCCTTTCAACCATCGATATGTTCCGATTCACACAAAAATCGCTCACAGTGTCCGAATGTTTTTTAGTCTCTGGGTTTGTGACTTGATTATTTTTAGGACTGGATGCCTAGCAGGTGGTACTTGCCAACCATCTTCTTTATGAAATTGGGGTGTTTTCTTATTTCAATAGCCTCGCGTAGCATTCTCGTCATGTAGCAATTCTCCTTGGCGAGGATTTGTAGTTTATTGAACCATATGTAATGGTTTGGCTGGTCCAGTGTATGTTCACATACTGCAGAGTTTTTATCGCACCTATTCGTCATGTCAGCAATATGTTCTTTCACACGAGTACCTATGCTTCTCTTTGTTTGCCCTATGTATGATAAACCACATTCGAAGTCTTATTTGTATACACTTGCATCTTGTAAGGGGATATTATCCTAGATAGGTCTTAGAAATTTACTAGAATTCTTATGGGGCTTGAAATAAGTTTTAATTGAAGCTCGCCGTAAGATGTTGACAATTTTGTCTCTGACTCCCTTTAAGTATGGTAAGATGGCAGGTTGACGTTCAACTGTAGGTGGATTCGGGCGGCTTGCTCCGCAGTACTTGTTTGACATGTTGGAGTTCCTCTTCTAGATGCTCAGCATCGCAGATGCCGTGAGCTCCCTGAAACAAAGATTTGCTATATGGTAGCTAACTGATATGGATGGGGGTGTGAGTTACCATTGAGATATTTGTCTATGTATAGTTTTTAGGGTTTTATAGGGTTTATAGGGTTTCCTATACACTGTGTGAGTAAGTGAGTTGTCAAGTTTCCTGGTAATTAATATATCAAGGATTGCTAGTGAATTATTTGCCTCTAATTTCATGTTGAATTTGATTTTATTGTTGATGGAATTAAGATGGTGTAGCAATATAGACACTTTATCTTTGGCAACAAAAGTATCATCTACGTGCCGTTTGTACATCTTCGGCACAGCCGGTGGCATCGACAGCGCTCGCTCCTCAAGGTCTTCCATGAAAATGTCAGCGACAATAGGAGAAATGGGAGAGCCCACAGCTACGCCATCGATTTGGGTGTAAAATTCGTCATTCCAAAGAAAACACCCAGATGTTAGGCAAAGTTTTAGAAGTTCTCCATATTCCTCAGGCATGTCATTTTCACAAAGCTTCCTTTTCACAATTTCTATGCTATCTTGTACGAGGTAGGCAGGTGAATAGTGACTGTACATCAAAACTGACCATAGTTTCATCACTAGTCAATTTTAGGTCTTTTATTTGGCTAATGAAATGGTAGGAATCCTTAACATATGCACTTGTATGTCCACGAAGTTGTGAGAATACCTTCAATAGATGCTGAGCCAGTTTGTATGTTGGTGTGTCAATCTGGCTAACTATGGGTCGAAAAGGAATGCTGTTTTTTATGTATTTTAGGTAATCCATACAGTTTTGGTGGTTTAACGCAAGAAGGTACAAGCATGTTTACGTCTAGATTCAGTTTTTCGTAGTGTTTCTTTATTAATTCTTTAGTTTTAGTAAGAATTTTTGTGGTGGGGTCTTTGTTTACCTTTTTATTTTATTTTTGAAATTCATCCCTAAAGGGGTGAAAAGGCGATTGACAGTTTGTATGGAGCAGAAATATTTTATCAAGTCAGTGACTTGAAACTTTGTACAGATACTCTCTATTAGAATCCAAAAAGCGATTTCAGCGTTTTCAAAAATTCCACCCCCTTAAAGGGTGTAATACGGGTCAAAAATATTTATTGAATTAAAAGTTGGTGTTAAGAAATTGTTTTTTAAAGAGAGCTATTTTAGAATTTGTAAATATACTTTCAATCAAGGCGTCAAAAGGTAATTTCAGCGTTTTTCAAAATTCCACACTTAGGCGGCTGAAAACAATGTTAACGCTTTGTATGGAGTAGAAATATTTTTTGAAGTTAGTGATTTAACACTTTATACATATACTCTCTATTAGAATATAAAAAAAATGGTTTCAGAGTATTTAAAAATTTCACCCTTAGGGGGTGAAAAAGGGGTTGAAAGTATGTTTGGACGAGACCCTAATCTATATTAATAATCTGTACTAATAGAAATGGAGTTCCTAACTAATTCACTGACTCATCAAGATGTTCCTTTTGTAATGCATATGAGAGATAAGAAAGGATTTGTTGAATTTCAACCCAGACATATATTTTTCAAGTTCAAGTGGCAATGTAGTATATAAAGAGGTGCTTCGATTGTATACAGTCAGTATCATACATGGTTAATGAAAACCGAACAGATCATAATATATCTTCATTACTACACAAATAAGGATATTTGGTACTTTTACTAACTACTAACTAAATATATTATGATAATGATCATTGTACTTAAAAATAAGAAGTAAAATAAAAATAAGTAAACCTGCCGAAAGTTCAAAATCTACGCGTGCGAATCCGCGGGCAAAAGCTAGTCTTTGAATAAAAATTAAGTCAATAATCTGAGATTGGACAACAGAAAAGTAGGTCACATTATAGTAATGGACGTAACCTATATCATCCAAATCATAACAATGGTTTTTTATACAACGTCGGAGGCATACAAACATACGTTAACTGCTTTACATCAGGTGAATATGAACGCTTGCAATACATTAAGTATTACTCTCGCAAAGCCAGCTCTGCTGTTACCACATCGACGCCTTAGGAGATTACCGGTGACCTCACTCACACCCAGGAACACAGGGAGGAAATTGTTGCTGTGATACAGCCCTGCCTCTCTTAAAAACACCCGGATCAAAACAAATAGACATATTCATACACACAAATGTTTATCCTGTGTGAGAATCGACCCCACAAGCGTTGGTGTCAAAGTAACGTAACAGCGTTTCTCCACTGCACCACCGAGCTCGTTAAAAGATCATTGACTATTAACGTAGAAGAAGAAGAATGTAAAGAAGAATGTAACGTAGAAGAAGAGCAATGAATGTTAAAGAAGCGAGTGAGATATGTAAGGATCGAGTCACATGGCGCTCGGTTCTCTCTGCCTACCCTGCAAGGGATTTGGCGTGAAGTTATAGATAGAAGAAGAATGTAGGACGCGAGGAAGGCCAAAACTTACCTACAAGGACCGAATTGATCTTGTTTTATCAGAAGGTGATGTCAGGAGTCACAGAAACCAGCGAGCGTAAGAAGAGCACTGAATGTTAAAGAAAGCGCTCGGTTCTCTCTGCCTACCACGCACGCAACAGATTTGGCGTGAAATTATAAACAGATATACTCAATACTCAATCATTTATTGCAACATTAATGTGTACAAAGGTGTTAGCTTATGAGTTGCTGCTTAAGTAGCAATCAAGGACCCCGAAGGGCGATGCAAGGGGAGAGGGACTTTATATTATTGTAAATCAATGTATTGATAATCAATTCATAATGATGTGTCTAACAATCTCCATTTTAAATGTATGTGTATTATAAAGTAGACTATATGTGCATTGTATTTATATCTGCGTGTATAATATTTTGTGCAATTACAATTAATTTAAATAATTTAAATTTTAGTTGTATATATTTTTAATGTTATTTCTGGTTGTATATTATTAAAACTATATATTGCTAAAATTTAAATTAATTATTTTAGAGAGGTACTATTAATATTAAACTGCTTGTTCCTATAAAACCTTATCGCTGTTCGAATAATTTCGATTTATAAATTAACACCGATAGTTGCATTTGACGGTTTTGTTTGTTATCTTTGAAATAAGGCCGATAATGGCCGACAGTTGTTTGAATGTGGCTATCTATTAAATAATATGCCGCTTTTGGTGAATTAGCATCACATTTTATTAACCTAGAGAATTAAAAGTTGCTTGAGTGACTATATGTTAATTAATATACCGCTTCGTGTCAATTAGCATCACATTTTATTACCCTTAATTTAAAAAAATCGGCCAAGTGCGAGTCGGACTCGCGCACGAAGGGTTCCGTACCATTATTTATAAAAACAGCAAAAAAAAAAATCACGTTTGTTGTATGGGAGCCCCCTTTAATATTTATTTTATTCTATTTTTTATTATTTGTTGTTATAGCGGCAATAGAAATACACATCTGTGAAAATTTCAACTGTCTAACTATCACGGTTCAAGAGATACAGCCTGGTGACAGACGGACGGACGGACGGACGGACAGCGGAGCCTCAGTAATAGGGTTCCGTTTTACCGTTTGGGTACGGAACCCTAAAAATGGCGATACAGTATTTCAATACGAAAGTGGAGTGATGTAGGAGCGGGTAAGTCCAAGACTCACCCACCATGACTAGGTTTTATCATTTTTTGGTCGAGTTTTATCAGAAGGTGAAATCAGAAGTATGAAAACTCGCAATACAACAAGTATCATGGTACCACCTCTGCTGCTAACAAACCGACTCCTCAGAAGCTAACTGCTAACCTCACTCACTCGTAGTAACGCTATAACTCTCCACGAAATTGTTATTTGTGTACGTTTTTCTTTTTTCGCATTTATTGTATGATTACAATTATATTAAGAGTATAGTTTAGTTAAGTTTAGTTATGGTAGGGCAAAGCTTCCTAATACAGGCATTGTTATGCCTAAAAGGAAACTTCAACTACAAAATGTATACCTAGAAACTCTTACAGAAAATTTTTTTTTTTTATATATTTTTTTTTTCTGTGAGGTGAAGATTCGTCCCCAGATATACTTGCACTATTAAAAACTCTGAGACCAATACAAATAGAATATTCATGAAAATTGTTTTTTATTCGAGAGCTCGATGGCGTCGTTGCGCGTGTCATTCTAAGCGAACAGGCAGGTTAAGCAACGTCAACCGTAGCTTGTCTATGGATGGGTTTCTTATCTCAAGTTTCTCCGTGCTCGGAGAGCACGTTAAGCCGTCGGTCCCGGCTGTTGTCGATATATGCCCTCCGAAGCACAGAGAAACTCGAGATAGAAAAAACCCATCCATAGACAGGCTATTATGTTTATGTTCCATTCCCTAGCAACAACTTTAAAAAACGAGTGTGCTTTAGACCACACGACTGAAGTAAAACTTCTTTAGCTCCATTGTGTGATACAGACAATACTGGCCTGCACTGTGTCTTAGATATACTAAACTTAACTCGCTATGAGAAAGAGAGAAAGAAAATAAATGTGTACCTCTCTCTCTTGCCCCTACAGTAATATACGAAACGTAACTTCTACATTCACTAACTTATCTCTCTCAACTTCCGATCGCCTCGCCCGATCACACTTTTCGTAACGCTCTCGTCACGCATTCACCAGCTTACTCCTCAAGTCAAGCGTGCGTAAAGAAGTTTTACTACCAAAATTAATTATTTTTCATAAGTACATTTAAAAATTATAACACGAGTATGTTGTCAATAGATACACACTTCAATCTCTCCAATACGTGCGTATTACTTATAATGAACATGAACCAAAATGTTTTTCCTCGGATCTTTTTTCCATGTGTCTTTTATTTTCACCACTGTATTTAACAATACGACAAAAAAATTTATATTTTTAATGCTAATAATACAAGTTATTGAATTAATTATAATTATTAGTAATCTTGATTATCCCAGTAATTTTATTATACAAATATTGTAATTAAAAATTTGACGATATAATAACGACTGATTAATTAGACTTAATGATATAAATTAATAAAAAAATAAAATAATAATAATAATAAATGCAAAGACATGCGAAAGCAATGAAATATTGTAGTGTCCCAACGGGGCTCATGTATTGCGGACAAATTTTGATATTAAGAACTATGTATCCACATGTAACAATAAATTTTATGACTATGTCTACGACTAATTTCATTACTATTATAGCATATACTGTATATGTGAAAACTTTTAATAGACCATCACTATCACTGTAATTTACTATATACGAGTACTAAAAGTAGGTATATGTTTTCTAAAAATAAATAACTTGAACTAAACTGAACTGAAATAGCGTGAACTGAACTGAAACGGACTAAATTGAATTGACATGAACTGGACTGAGCTGAACTGAATTAAACTGAACTGACGAAACAGATATACAACGCGCAAGTAGAAGGATGTAGGTGCCGCGGAAGGCTGAGACTCGCCTATCACGATCAGCTAGGTCGGGTGTTGTCAGAAGTTAGAGGTCAGGAGTCCTAGAAGCTGATGATAGTATATTGAAAGAACTACGAATTTAGAAGCGAGTAATGTGTGTAACAACCGAGTTACCTGACAAGAGACTTGGCGTGATGTCGCAGATAATATGTATATAAGTTAATGTAGATAACAACGTATGAATCTTGAAAACTTTGAAGAGTACCTATTACATAATATATATATATATATATATATATATATATATATATATATAAGCATTTCACACGCGATAGAAGTTAAACCTTCTAAAATGTGAACTTAATCATGAAAAATATTTTTATTATAATATTGAAATATTTATGAAAACAATACACCACGGTTGTTATGACGCCTTATCCCAAGCTTTGTAGTACTCAGACGGGCACACACTTACAACACCCGCACCCTGTAATTTAATCTGTATAATGGCTTCTCCCTCAATCTCTTGCACGTTGAATGCTATACATGCTTTTATCTCATACTCTCTCACGTTAAATCCTATAGATATATGCGGTTGTCACTTTTACTGTCACTTTTTCTTTTCATCGAGTTTCAAATCACAACGAAGAAAGAAATTTGCTAAAGAAGTTTTCACTTCAAAAAGTGAATGAATGAAACTTAAAAAAAAGAAACAAACCAATTTATTCGCTACCATCGACAAGAGCCCAGTTAACATTTTAAAACATTTATCGCTTGTTACATTCAGAAACAGTTACCTTTGCATTCGCCTCAAACTATCCCGGCCCGTTACAAACAACAATAGTCGAAAAGCAATGAAGGAAATCGATTCGCCGCAAACCGATTCCATTTTAGATTGTTATTGCGATATTACTGACACTCTCTAACTCTAAATGCGATCTGAAATGTTCACTTGGAAACATTTCAGGTTGGCCGAGTGTACGATTCTTTGAACAACTTATTGCTGGACTAATTGCTTAATACTGTTTTTGATTATTCTTTTTATTAATCTTCATTTATTCAACTATAGCATCCGATAGCAGGAAAAAGGTCCAAACTGTCAATGGTAAAGGTTACAGCGACAGAACCCTCCTCATAATACGTGCCGTGCCAAGAACTTGTGTTCTGTATGTGGCCTATAATCCAGCTTCTCAATGTGAGCCTCTCGAGATGTTGGTCGAGGCACTTGGCTTTAGAACCATTAGCTGTCACAATGATCGGAACAATGATTGTTGAATCAACATGAGATCGCCGACATGTGATAAATCAAGATATTTTGTTTGTTTTTATTATTATTATTCTTATACTAATTTCAGAGGATAAAGGATGTATGGCTAGTAGTGGTTTCGATTTCCAGATATTACAAACATTTGTGTTTAAAAACGTGTCGTTGCAGTAAAGCGCATACAACCAGCAAGTATTAGAAGTACCTCCACCATACAGAAAACCGCAGCTCAAAAGTATTTCTCTACTCAGGAAGGTTGTTGTGTTTCTACAAGTGCGTGAGGTTGCTAGTAAGCTCTTAAGGAGTTGCTATATTAGCAGCAACGAAGGTAACGCATGTTGGTGCGGTCACCATAGCCTTTGAATGCTCGTACATTAAGTATCACTTACGTGATGTCACCTCTGTAGCTCTCACAGCAACTACATAAGAGTTTAATGGTGACCTTACTCACTCCCTCTGGGTTGTTGAGCGGAGATCAGAACCTACGGAAGATGTGATAGTAGTGGACACGGAGAGACACTGGCTGACGAAAAAAGGGTCGTCTTTACGCACTAGAGAGAGCACTAGACACCCTACGTGAAGAAGCCGTATTGATTGGAGTAGACTCCAATGCTCATTCCCCACTATGGTTCAACGACACTTGGCACTTCGTAGGCAGAGGTTCAGTCCCCGAAACCCGTGGGCAGCAAATGGGGGCGTGTATTCAATCAAGGAACCTGAGATTGCACAATACGGAGGGCCAACCCCACACATTTCCCAACGAGGAAAATAACATCGACCTTACACTCACAGTGAGGAATGTCAAGATCTTGGACTGGCGTTTCCACTCGGCAGTCAGCAACCCACCACCGCCCATGGCTCCACCGACCTCACGGTCATTTGAGCCGAATCGCGGTAGATGCGCACAGCACATGCAGCTCTAAGGCTCTCGTCGTGCCGTGGGCAATTCTTCGCTCCCTACAAATTATTTAATTCTCTGTCCTTGTCGCTATGATTTCTTTCTCCCCATTCTGGGGCAGAAACAAGCACACTTACGCCTTCGTCGCCGTCCGTAAGTGCACTGCACTCTATTACAGCCCTTCATCCTCCTCCCCGGCCTTCTCTGCCCGTTCCTCCGCAGATCTACGCTCATGCCACGCGTGGGCGAACCTGCGGAAAACCGCGAAGCTCGCCGCCGACGACACGAGATCAGTATGGAACACCGGACCCATTACCGCACCACAGCACCATATCCCGTCCATCATCTCACACCACAGATCATCATACCTAGGACAGGACCACAAAACATGGTCTCTGTCCTCCTCGCTTTCCCCGCACGCATACATGTTTGATTCATACCTTCCCAGTTCAGACAATCTCTTACGAAAAATGCCATGACCCAGGAGCATCTGGGAGGTTTGATAATCAGGCTCAACCCAAGTCGCCCTGAGTCGAGCCTCCACCTCAGGGAAGAACTGATTCAGCTCCCGACCCTTGGTATCACCAGCCCAACGATCCTGCCAGGCAGCCACTGCAGCAACCCAAATTTCGCGTTTCCTTCGGCTCAACTCCCCACCAACCACGGTCCTACGTTCGCTATCCAGCTGACCAGCACGGATCACCTCCAGATCAGCGGAGAGGATTCCTGCCAGAACGGGCAGGGCAGCCGTGCTGGCGGATCTGTAAGCCTTAGTCAAGAGAGCCAGTGCCTGTCTCTGACTCCTCAGTACGGCACTGCGACAAACATACGTTTGTAATCGGTAGCACCAAATCGCTGCAGCATATGTTAATGTTGCAACATACGTTCCCCTATACAGAACCTTGAGAGCCGGGTACCTGATCCCCCAGGATGTTGCTGTGACCCTCGACATTTTCCCAAAGCAGGCCGCTGCACGTTCACCAATCCGTGTGGCATGCTTCATAAACAACAGGGCCGTATCCAGTTCCACTCCGAGGTGTGAAATCTGAGTGTCACTGAGTGGCCTACTATTACCTTTAGGAAGGACAGCAGTCGGCAGTCGGCAGTCAGCAGTTTCAATTATCGATTAACCCTTCGAAACCCGGGTGGTCGTATACGACCGCGAAATGTATGGGAAAACGTATATAACGGGTTCTGACTGCTTCACCTTCATTGTCACGAGGAGCAGAATCGTGGGTTGACCTGAGCGGCCACAGCCAATCGTGCACCCGCCACGATGTAGAGATCACGGAATCAATTGTTTTTTGCCTAAATGTTTGTAAACCAGCGGGATTAATGTGTAAGGATTGCCTAAATGTGGTAGTGCAAATATATCAGGAATGCTTGGAGTAAAAACTCAAAAACTAAGAAAGGGGTATGAATGGTGGACTGCGGAGATGGAGAGTCTCCCTAAAGAACATAATAGAATGAGACATGCGTAGCAGAGAAGACGGAAGAAAGGTTTCAGATCGGAAGAAATGGTGAAGACTCCGAACTCAGCAGGAATTTTTCCGTAACTGACCAAGTCTGGCAAATGGGACTCGTGAGGACAGGCTTATAACGTCTTTAGCGGGAAGGTCGGACCGCCCGCTAACATATTGAATGGCACTAAGTTTGCTGAAAGCCATGTGGGGTGCCTGGAGGGAGCCATGCGCGATCTCCTGGGTGGGCTGTGCCCTGACGACGGCCCGTTGAGGGATACGGCCTACCATAGGCAGTTGCGCTTATTGGCGTCCTTTATCCCTGGCTTATTTTGTCGGACTCTTGACGAGGTTGAAGTGATGGTAAAGGTACTGCCGAACACCTTGGCCGGAATTGGTGAAGTGAGCGCGAGAATCAGGAAGCATGTCTGGGCTGCCGCAACAAGGGATAGTATTCGACCCACCTGATGAATACCGTAGTCTATGAACGCTTGCAATACAGGCGTGATCACGTGTTGCCAACCCTTCTGGTAACAGCAACTTCTTAGGAGCTTACTAGTAACCCTACTCACTCGCAGGAACATAACCCTGTAGGGAGTTGTTATTCGGCTGCATTTTTCTATGAGATGGAGGTAATTTCCCAGCCGGACTGCTTTGATGAGCCCTAGCTGCCTTAAAATATACAAACACTTGCTGCATTGCATCCCACGATTTCATCCGCACATAACCTGGTAGCTCATAAGAACGGCTGTTTCTACTTTCTTTATTTTTTCTCGGATTATTATTATATTGAATAGTTTATAACCTCCCTCAAGAATTGGGTTATCAAATGCAAAATTAATTTTACAAATCCGTCTGTTAGTTCCAGAGATCAGTGCATTCAAACAAACAATCATACTCTTTCGCTTTATACATTAGTACAGATAACACATACGTGACGAACATGGAACTCCTTTTAGGGAAGTCAGTTAGACGTATACAAACAAAGCGAGAATGTGTAACCAAACACGCCAGATGAGACACGTAATCTTATTTTTGTATCCATTGTCGCAGTAAATCATGTGGAGAACGCGAAATTAGCTTTATTCGTTACTCGAAGGGTTGAATACACTGCCTATTGTTATATGACGATTTTTATTTCAAGTTATTTATTGTCTGCGCAAGTTTTTACAAATAAAGAATATATTTACAAAAAAGTATTTACGTACCTATGTTTATCAGTTGTCTATTACGCATAACACAAGCTTCACTTACTTTGGGCTAGATGGCGCTGTGTAATTTATCAGACACTATTTCAAATCAAATCATATTTATTTGCATTAAAAGTGGTTACAATAGTGAGTATATATATGCTGGCCATAAGAATGAATATGCATTTATTTTTTTATGAAGTAATGTAATCTTAATAAAACTTATACCAGGCCACTCAGAAAGTATTGCGAAAAAAGTTTTTATGTACGAGAGACTGGCCAGTTATAATCTATTTTGAAAATATGGTTATTATTTATAAGTAAAAATAGGCACGTTCCAATTTAAAAATTTCCCGACTTCTTCCCGCGCTTTTGACGAGTGACATTGTTCTTATATTTGAATTTTTTACAATTCAGTGTAAATTAATTTTATGTGACAATTTCGATAGTGTTTTGTAACATAAGTGCTAGTGAAATTATACAATAATGAAAAAACTCAAATATAACACCTTTATGCACTTTTTGGAAGACGTGAATAAGTTCATCAAGAAAACCTTGTAAAATTCCTATCGTTTTACGGGTGGTATTTCAACAGGGTTGATTGGGTCGAAGTACCCTTCCCAAGTATTTTTTGAGCACAGTTCCTGAAGCTGGAACATAGAATTAAGATTTTCAAATGGTTCTAAACTGATGACGTGGCTGTATGGGCTAGATCCCTTTGCCTTTCCCCTCGGGGATAAAAAGAACCAAAAAAAAAAAAATTAAAAATTTCCCTTCAAAATTTTTTGCGAGCTAATTTAAGTTATCGTTGAAAAATGGATCTGCGCCGGGAACATTCTCGCGATATGATTTTTTACGATTTCGTGTGTCTCCTGAAACCGGTCGAATTGCACGATAGACATTCATGGATGAGACCCTTCGAAGGTAATCGTGTATCGTTGGTATAACGTATTCAAGCGCGGTCGACTAACTTTTGGGGATGACGAAAGAAGTGGTCGCCCTTTGATAAGTTTTCATTTACTTTTAGGTACACCTAATATTTGTTAAAATAATAGATGTACCTAAAAGTAAATGAAAACTTATCACATCTATAGGCTTTAAAACATGACATAATATTTGTGTATTATTTAGAATATAAATAATTAAATTACAAAATTTACTATGATTGAAACATTAACACAAGTTAATGTAGTTTTTATTTAATACTAGTTAGTAAAACTTTCTGTCATATGTTCTTATGCAGAGTAATATTATTTATCTATAAGAAAATTTCTCTATCTACTCTTAAATATCGGCAAGGGCAAATCCTTCAAATCACTTTGCAACTTTTAAAAAAATGTGAACAGCCATCGGGTAACAGCGTTGACCATATAATATTGTGAACATGACGGGCAACACAAGCTTATACGGGTATCTACGGCTATAACCATTTGTCATATCACAATTTGTTTGGAATAAACGTGAGTATACTTTAACAAACTGACATATTCATAAATATAACTTGCCGGGAGCGTTAACAATTTTAATTTTCTAAAATATTTATTGTTATTTATTTATAAAGCAGATGCCGCTCTGCCCCGCAGCACACTACACATTGCCCTGTCTAGACAGCTGTGTTGCCTCATTATTAGTAATTATTACACTATTGCACGAGTAAAGCGAAAAATCTTAAAACCGTAAATTTGTAAATATTTTTAGCGATAATAAACTTATTTGCACTTGGTAATTTAACCGTGACCTACTTCGATGTATGGGGACAACAGTTTTCCAACGGCAAACTTTCTCACTCAGTCTAGATTATCTTTTCGTTAGAACAGTGTTTTCAAATATGTTTTAAACATTTTATGGTTGTGTACTAAGCCGCTTCGCACTTGGCAGGTTTTTTTTTAAATCATCCAGCATTTTGGTTTTTTTATTCAACATCGGCAACAAGCATACGGCCCATCTGATGTAAGTTGGTTAGAGGAGCCATCTAGTCACAAATACCGTTACCGTGATCTATACAGATAAATAAAATTGGAGTGTCTGTTTGTAATATTAAAATAACCGCTTTTTACTAAATGCATATGGATGTATGCACGTTACATATACCAAAATATTTTTTTTACATTTTTGTCTGTCTGTCTATCTGTCTGTTTGTTCCGGGTAATCTCTGAAACGGCTGGACCGATTTTGACAGGACTTTCACTGGCAGATGGCTGATGTAAGAAGGAGTAACTTAGACTACTTTTATTTTAGAAATTATATTTATTTATATTAATATAAATAAATAATAAAAAATAACTATTCCGCGCGGACGAAGTCGCGGGCACAGCTAGTAATAAATATAAAACAATATCATTCCAGTCCACTATGGCTGTAAAATGCGGGGCATGCGAAAAGTTTACAGTAGCACAGGAGGGTCAACATGCAAAAAATGTTCTGTAGTAATTCACTGTGTTTACATCTCCACACCAAATTCTGCTAAACTTTTACCAAAATGAATATGTCCTAGCTGCAATTTTATAATCCCTAGGGACAATTCATCTAATACCCCTGTAAAGGGGATAAGTGGCGACTACACGATGGAAGATGATGCTGAAACTAAGCCATCGGCGCATGGCCACAGACCAGTGCAGAGTCAGATGTTGTAGAGTAGGGCAAGGCTGAATCAAAATATCACAAGAAATTCAACAGATTGGAGTACTCTGGCATGAACTTAGGGCTTTGAGAGTGGAAATGAGGCAATTCTGGGAACAGCCATGGGAATGCCATACCTCAATCGCCGCAATATTGTAATACACGAATGGACGAACTGGAGCGCCAGAACTGAGAGTGGTATGACGGAGTTTGCTGCAGTATGCGTCGCAAAGTTGAAAGAATCACTGTCATGGCCCTAACTAGAACTTGAGGATAGAAACTAGCTAGCTCCTCAACAACATCGGGTAAGCAACTTACCAGTAAATAAAATATTTGATTTCTGTTAGCAACGAAACTTAGTGCCACTGTAGATGACCATGGCAATGTATCGGTGGATCATGGGGGCCCACATTACACACGGTGCTGTTGGCGTGCCTAGTGCTGTCTGGCGTTCGCGCCCGTGGGTCAAGTTTGGATATCGATCTGCGCGTGTTCAAGTGCTTCGCAGTACCCGTATCCGGCGTGGAATAAAAATATCTTGATCTACCTCATGAGGTACACCGTTTCTACCTCAACAGGCACCTAACTAAGCACAACAGATAGATCTTCTATTAGAGCAATCAGGACCGGTGTACCGATCTCGTGTCGTCGGCAGTGAACTTCGATGCTTTGCGTGGAGGAGCGCAGCGGAATGGCTTGAGAAGACCGGAGGAAGAACGCCAATGAACGACAGGCTTTGATGTGAAAGTGCTACCCCCAGAAGGAGGTAGAGTCTCAAAGGAGATGACGAGACGAAATCGTAGGGAATCAAGAAATACCTACGGTATGGAACAGAGCATCAGAGCAACAAGTACCGTGCTGCATTTTCCGAATATCAGTTCAAATGACCGCAAGGTCAGTAGAACCACTTGTTGGAGGTGGGTTGTAGATTTTCTATAAGGCCAACGACGCAGGGGCGACAGCTAAACTGGAAGTATATATGACCAAAGAATGGGCATATATTAGCTCGACAGGTTGAACTAAGCCGGTTCATCGCAAAAGGTCTAATATAAAGTCGATTTTTTCGTGTTTAAAATGTTTGTCCAATTAAAACAATGAAGTTTACGATGAGTTACCAACTGTGCCTGCCTACAAAGGATGTGAGCCGAGTTGATCTGTCTACTTATGGTATGACACATGTGCCAATTAATCATTGGAAATAATTGGTACTGGCATTCAGCTCATGTATATATAGCGATAACCTATGAAATTATTGGCGGAAAAGCGGTCCGCAAGTAATGAGAGATTAAACGATAAGTAAAACACATTTTTTGGTATAATATAATTATTTTGAATTAAACAATTTTTAACGGAA
This sequence comes from Pyralis farinalis, assembly GCA_947507595.1. Classification (NCBI taxonomy): domain Eukaryota; kingdom Metazoa; phylum Arthropoda; class Insecta; order Lepidoptera; family Pyralidae; genus Pyralis; species Pyralis farinalis. The sequence goes on along the minus strand of OX382261.1, from coordinate 39,194,166 downwards.
GTATCGCGTGTTTTATTTATTTTGTTGAACCTGACGTTTCGAATGCTTTGCAGCGTCCGTGGTGGTCGCAGGAAGAGGAAATTGTTTAATTCAATGTATAACAATAGCGAAAACCTAAGACAATACAATATAATTATTATCTTGGACAACTTGTTTAAGTGTATGTGTGTGCAGTAATCATGGACGGCTAACTACTATTAGTAGCATTCAATTAATGTGCCTTTTTATACAACTAGATTGGCAAACAAGCATGCGGCCCGCATCAGATGGTAAGCGGTCTCCGCAGCCTATTGCTGCTCGCAACAGCACGGGCATGATACTCACGCGTTGCCAATCTCGTGACCTAAGAGGTAGTTTCGCCACAGTACCCAGTAATTTCTCTGCTAAAAAGTGCCTGTAGTTGGTATATCGTCATTTAGTTATTTGTTGTCTATCTTATACATGTCAGTTGTTATCTAGCTCGCATAGTAATTTAACATGGATTATGATGTAGTCTTTCTGTCTGAACGATCCTGAACTGTATACAGTATTTGTTGTGTAATAGACTAAAACAAATAAGAACCAGTTGAGAATGCGTAAACTTGCATTGCCAGAGGAACACCTGGCACGTCAATTATATAACAATTCATTTTTTTTTTAATTTGTCGGCCATTTTGACCATGTTCCTTAAGAGATAGGAACGGTGTTCCTGAACATTCCTATTCTACTTTTTTATGCTGAATCCGAATCTGAAGTCAAAATTCGAAAATTCGAACAAAAACGCACCACCGACAAACGTATAGATTTCATATAGGAACGGTGTTCCTAAATATACTATCTATCTCTCTACAACTTCACGCCAAATCGCCATACGACTCGATCCTTACACGCCTCACTCGCCTTTTTAACATTCATTGCTCGTCTCATGCACGCTCGCTGGTTTCTAAGGCTCGTGAAAATACTTTTTATAAAACGTCTTTTTTTTCCTCGGCTCCAGCATCCTTATACTTTCGCGTATATCTGTTTTGTAGTTCCTTCCTTCTGCATTCCCTCTACATGTCCGAACCGACGGAGCATGCATTAACACCGACACACTCTTTCAGACCAACTCTGTTTCTAACATCACCATTGCGAATACGGTCTGGTCTACAAGCGTTACGCGGGTTACGCCACAAATTTTGCGCAACACTCGCATTTCCACCGCGAGCATGAAATAAATAAATATTGTCGGACACAGCGCCACCTAGACCCAAAGTAAGCGAAGCTTGTGTTATGGGTGTTACTAGGCAACTGATAAACATACGTAAATACATTTTTTTTTGTAAATACATACTTATTATACATAGAAAATACCCAGACCAAGACAAACAGACATTTTCATGGACACAAATGTTTGTACTGTGTGGGAATCGAACCCACGAGCGTTGGTGTCAAAGTAGCGTAACAGCGCGTTTCACCACTGCGCCACCGAGCTCGGCGAAAAGTATCCTACTTTCATGCTCTCTCTCTGCCACGCGCAACTCTCCCTTCCATAATTAAGCGTTGGGACAAGCACTGCAATGGATACGAGTTGTACAAAAAATGTTCTAGAATTTTTATATCCATTGGTAGTATGCGGTCGATATGCAATGTGTTTTTTCAGGTATATTTCTGATAATTAGATCCTACAGCAATCGTGCAAATCACTGCCAAGCAGAATCAATAGTGCATTTTCTGTAAAGTCCCTAATTCAAATAAGATATTTTCCCATTGTTACCAAACAAAGTTAATTTCGAGTTTGTGGGTGTGATGCACTGCAGAGTATCATAACGAGAACTGCTCCAATTGTACATATGACCTGTAACATAATATGATATTACCAAAGCACAGTGGCAATAAACACTTTGGACATGTGTTTAACGTAAGCCAGAAATAAGCACAACTTTAAGTATGGTCTACGTAATATGAACTCACTAGATACCCAACATGATGAGTTCAATAAATGTCTTATCTTTTTCTTAAACAGAATGAACTAAAATTAATAATAAGATTTTATGTCAAAAAATGTATAACGAGGCTTAAGTACCCGCGAGCGTTCAATGGCTAATAATATTTATCTTTTGTTGAAGAGATTATAACGAACTCTGAAGACGATTGCGAAATATCTTTAAAATGCTCTAAGCGAAATATTCATACCGTAAATATAAATATTAAATACTCTTAATTTACTCTCTTTCAATAGAAATACCTCTGCTAAATTTAATAAATCTCCAGACTTCAATTATTTAATAGAAGAACTAATAAATAGCCATCGATAACGTAATGTTCAGAGATTTGAACTCTCAAAGGATCGAAAAATACAATTTAGTTTCACAAGAATCCATTGGGATCTTATTAATTCGATAAATGCTACTTAGATCCACAGCTTGAGACGTAAAGATATTCGTTTCAATGGAAATATAAAAATAGTTTTTAATGTTATTTATTGAAAGTGTTTTAAATGGAATTCTTTTTCTTTATTTAATTGGATATTTTATTTTGATGCCCTTTGTTGGTTTATTATTGATATAGATGATAAGTTTAAAAAATATATAATATGACAACGCGTAAAAAAAAGTTTTTTATTGTATTGTTATCTATTAAATGAGTTTTATATTTAATGTTATTTCTTTGTTAAATTAATTGGTTTATTTTTTCGCATGTAGGTGTTTTAGTTGAATTTTAAAATGATAAATAATTTTATTATTTATTTAATAGATTCAGGCGTTACTTTGCGAAAGTCAAATTTACAGGCAATTTGATTTAAACTACTTTGTGTGCTTCCGTTCCCGATTAGTTCGTGCGAACTACTGCCGGCCGACACCCACCCACAAACGTTAGAAGCATGACGCCGCTGCCTTGGCTGCTCCGGTCGTCTCTGCGACACGTGTTTCGCCTCTCCACAAGGCATCCACAGGCGCTGTAGATATTAGTAGTAGCATGTTATTGTAACGACTGGATGCCGGCCGGCTGTAGTTCGCATGAACTAATCGGGAGCGGAAGCACACAAAGTAGTTTAGATCAAATTGCCTGTAATTTTATTATTACTTTGCGAATAGGTTTGAAGGAATTACTTTTTCATCGTTACATTTTGCTGGTTGGTTTTTGAGAGGTGTACGTCTTTAATTGAATTATAATAATCGTTTTTCTTGTTATTTATTAATTACGTTTAAAATCAAATGTTTTTTCTTTGTAGGTTAGTTGGTTTTATTTGTATACTAGCCACACGTCAAAGTTTCATACGGATTCTGAAGATTGCCTGAAAATTTTATCAAAATCGGACGTGCTATGTTCCAATCCATGCGCCTAAACGAGAATATTATAAAAGAGTTGTTGTTGAGAAAATATTCTAGCAGCGTCTATAATTTCCTACATATCCGTAAGTAGAGATTTTTATAAAGCTTATAAATCCACGCTATTGTAACATTTAGAATCAAATTCAAAGGAAATTTAATTTAAACTACCCACATAATAAAGTGTAAAACAAAACGGTACAACTGTGTTCCGCCTCATAGACATACAATACATTAAACCATGCGTATATGACATCTAATCCTTTATCCCTTGTTAATCGATCGGAATTGCGTCATATTTCGTAATCAATTTTATAAGTGAGACGTTTAACTATCAGCAGATCATGGATCATTCTTTTTGAAGTTGTTTATTTGAACTATCGCAGGTACGGACGATGGAAATTTGAGATCCATATGAAGTTGAGAATTCAATAAAAAGCAACTAAGAAAACACTCAATGCCTTAATTATAAATGTAATTCACAGCTCGCTATACTGCATTGTATGTCGTGCTTGTCCCAACGCATATTTAAGGAAGCGAGATCTAGGTATGGCAGAGAGAGCAGAAACTAGGACAAACGTGATCGAAATGTAAAGTAACATTTTTTTGAAATATTTATAAATTATTATCGGATGCGACAAAAATTATACATTAAATTAAAAAACATTCTCTTGCGTCTAAAGCTTTCGAAGGGCATATATCCTTCAGATTTTGAGTGAAAATCAAATACGTGAAAAATAGACGTAACACCCTAGATTTTGTTCAAGAGGAATTGGATAATAAATATTAAAAACTGCCAATTTAAATAACATTATCATATAACATTAAAAAATATAAATTGTTAAAAAAAACATTTTATTTTAGCCTTGCCGCAAAAGCCGCCTCCTTAACGTACGCGCTGGTATATCATACAGACATGAAACTTGGTCAATGCCTAAGATTTTTTTTCAGGTCTACTAAAGCCACCTCTAAGCTCTTTTGCGTCCATTTAATTTCACGGGATTGTACCCCGGGCTTTATATTTGCGGGGCATTTTAATGCTGAAACAATTAAAAAATATATTAATTTACCATTTTTTAATAAGGGATAGATGCCACGATCAAGGTAAAGGAGCACCTATCCCGACCAAAATCGAGGCACCTATCCTTTTAGCAGAGTATAGATGCCTTGTTGTAGATTTCAAAATAATATTAATTTATATTCCTCGCCTTATGATCAATACATAAAAAAAATAATCCACTCACCAAGCAAAAAGTGTTGCGCCTTTAAAATCGAGCTCTTAAAATTTCTTACGAAATTTTTGCGCGCCAAAATTTTGTTTAGAGCACTGTTGCACGCAGAGCTGCTTCACTGGGCGTCCCGCGGCAAACTATTTGAACTCAGGGGGAGTTCTATCTAATAAGATTCAATTTGGACTCAAGGTAATTTCCCTAGCATGAGTTTTTGAAATCATGGCACCTATCCGACCGCGGCAACTATCCGTCAATTACCCTACATTATTGTCAATGAGAACTTCAGTATTGGCAAAAGGCACATTTGGTAGACTAAAGTTTATACATTTGGTTTTAGTTGAATTTAATAAAAGAATGTGAACCAATTTAGAAGGGCAGATAGAACATAATTTACCTTGCCAATATTTTCTCACTGGCGAGTAACATTAAAAATTGAAGAAGTATCATCAGCAAACAGTAGTAGTGATAATTTGTAATACTTAGTCACTTGCACGATGATACTCTCCACCTAAACGATTATCCCCTCTTAAGTTTACGTGCAACATCATTACTCGCTGAAATGCAATATTTTACTTATAATGTAAAAGTTTAAACTTCTACGGTTGTTTATCACACAATTATAAACATGGGACTCTCCGCGATTTGTTGCGGACGTCAAATCAAATCAAATCAAATCAAATATATTTATTGCGAATACGGGTACATAATTATAGTGTTGGAAAAAAATTGTTATAGAACTTAGCCATATTCTACCAAAAGGCATGCAACATTTCATATTAAAATTAGATATATCCAGTGTCAACCAAATACAGAATCATTAAATTATACATAAACAATCAGGATGTTAATAAATCAGGATTAGATGTCATGACAATCAATTTAAAATAGTGCAATTATAAATTAGAATTGAATATAACACATTTCCAAAATTACAAATTATTACATTGATATAAACTATTTTTTTTTTATGAATTTACATATTTGTCCCGACACTCAATGAGGCATAAAACACAATTTGTACTTTTGGCTGGATGGAACACAAAATAATGATAAAAGGAATCAAAACTTATCGTTTAGAAATTCTTGAGTCGAGTAGTATGTTTTTTGTATTAATATGTTTGATAGCCTTTTTTTAAATATTTGAAGACTTTGTGACGTACGGATATGATCAGGCAATTTGTTATAAATTTTTGGAGCCATACATAGTATACTTTTGCTCTTTAGGGATGTTCGACTATGTGGCGCACAAATTTTATCATTCTGTCTAAGAGATTTGAAATTTTTGAACCTATTCATATTTTTCCTTACAAAAACAGCAACTTCATAAATAAACAAACAGGGCAATGTAAAAATTTTTAGATTTTTAAAATGTGGTTGACAGCTTTCCGTTTGTTTGAGTTGGCATATAGCTCTTATGCAACGCTTTTGTGCCCGGAACACTGTTTCCCTATTTGTCGAGTTACCCCAAAATATGATACCATATCTGAGGATAGATGCCACATGAGCCTGATAGGCGGTTACCGCTGTAGAGGTATTAACAATTTTTCTGAGCATATACAGTGCATAAGAGAACTGACAGATTTTTGCGCAAATATTTTCTGCATGTGCCTTCCAATTTAAATTCCTGTCAACAGTGAGTCCCAAAAATTTTGTTGTCTCAACTTCTGAAATTAAAGTTCCCAAATAGTTTACCGTAATAGCTTCACTTAATGGTTGTTTGCTATCCCTAAAAGCCATTACATGCTTCATGCATGCATGACGTCATGATCACAGGATGACTTTTAAGTCAATTATGACTTATAAGTCTTTACCTTATTATTACCTTATTACCTTCGCGGTAGTATACTACCGCGAAGGTAAATACGATGTGAACTTTTGCTGAATAGGTGATAATCAACCGCTCAAATTTCCAAAATGGTTTATTAAAATTATGAGAAATTCGCAGCAATTTCCCCTAAAACGTAACATCCGTAGCCGGAGTTCAAGCGAGGTTTATTTAAACTGGCCGATATTTCGAGGTGCAATCTAAGGATGGACCGGCGACTAATTGAAACCACGACCACCTTTCCGCTTCGACGAACGTGTTACATTCTACTTGTTTGGCATAAGGCACAGGAGGCAGCGATTTTCTGAGGTAGATTAATTGCATGAGTACAGAAAACGTGTAAAGTGGGAAAGACTGATCATGCGATCAGCATTAAATTGCAGTATTTTTTTTTATACTATGTCGGGAGGAATACAAGCATATGGCCCACCTGATGTAAAGCGGATACCGTAGCCTATTAACACTAGAGATATCACTCGTGCGATGCCTCCTCTGCTGCTTACACAGCAACTCCTTGGGAGTTTACTGGTGACCTCACTCACACGCAGGAACACAACAACCCTCTAGGCAGTTGTTATTTGGCTGCGGTTTCCTGTGAGGTGGAGGTACTTCCCCAGACGGGCTGCTTTGATGCACCCTACCTCTATATCAGGATAATTAATATTGTGGTGATATTTTTTGTGGTTTCCAACCGAAATACACAATAATAGACCTATTATTCGTAAATAAAACTCCTTACTCGTAGCGTTATCTCGTTTTCTAATGAAGATTGGCGAGGTCCGCTACCTGAGGATTTAGCGAAGATATTGACTTCAACATTAACCTTCAGGAAAAACTACACTTATCTTAGGTACCTAAGTATTTTAGTAAAACTTCTTTACGCACGCTTGACTTGGGGAGTAAACTGGTGAACACGTGGCGTGAGCATTACGAAAAGTATGATCGGGCGAGGTGAATGGAAGGTGAGAGCGAGATATAAGTTAGTGAAGATAGAAAGAGAGAGAGAGAGTTACGTTTCGTATATTACTGCAGGGGAGAGATAGGTGCGAGCCCACATTTTCTTTCTCTCTTTCTCTTATTGTGAGTTAAGTTTCGTATATCTAAGACGCAGTGCAGGCCTTTTGTCTGTATCTCACTATGGAGCTAAAGAACTTTTACTTCAGTCATGTGGTATAAAGCACATTCGTTTTTTTTATTTTTGATATGCGGGTTTCCCTATGATGTTTCCCCTCACCACTGGCAAGTGATAATACGTACATAAATAGGTAATGTATATAAGTCGGTAGGTATATGCCCTCGTGAGGTGTCGAACCAGGGACCATTGGTTAAAAGGCTGATGCTTCACCCACAGAGCTATATCTGCTCTATTTTCTTCGAGTTTAAAAAAATGAATTTTAAATGCAGACAAATGGTTAGCATTGTTAAGCGAAGTTGTAGATAAGATTCTTCTTCTTTTGTTAAATTTAAAACTGATAGAGATAGCTCCAGATATTAATAAGTAACAATTAGAAGCCAGAAGATATGAAACAATAAGAACACAATTATGTCGGTATATTTTTCTACATTAAATATTCAAGTGGAAATTTTGTAGAACATAATATTCTAAAATGTTATGATTTATAGGATAATTAAATATTCAGATATGAGTCACTAGAGTAATAAGGATATGTTTTTTTTTTAATTAAGTAGGGAAAGACAGATCAATTTTTTTAAAATACTGCGTCAGTCTAATCATGGCTGTCATAGATCGTAATAAACAGAGCAGCTTCACCTAGGACTAATGCAGTATACCTCGGCTCTGTATAGCCGATGGGATCGCGGTGACTAGGTGGAACTGTGAAGCTCGCTGTCGCCCGTGGCTGGACTGACGCAGTATGGGAAGGGAAGTTAGGAAACAACTGTCAAAATGGGCAAAAAACTGAACGATGATGAATGAATTGAGTGTAATTAATCAGGAATAAGATAAATAAGCAATAACACATACAAGTTTATGTATTACCTAAAAAAGCATTAAACAACTAATTCCTACTCAGATATCGCAATGAATGTCTAGTAGTGCACTGAATTTTTTTCCAGCTGCATCAGTGGACTTTCGGAAATTGATCGCGATGAAAGTTTTGCATTTTTTCTAGTATGCGAAAGTTAAATGGTAAGGAAAGAGAATAAAATCGGTTAAACTTGGACCATACAGAAAGCAAGGCGGGAGGTTTATTGCTAATTCCCGAAACCCAATAAGCGTTCGCAACACCTACGGTGCAATACTTTCTCGGTACAAATAACTTAGATTGGTGCACATAGACGCAATATTTTGTTACAATGAGTAAAGTTGGTCCAAAGCCAAAGTAAAGACAAAGTGGGCTTTGTGATAAATTTGAAATTCATAACATAAATACAGTTCCTGATGACAAGCGATAACAGCGTACTATGAATAAATCGACGAGTTCGGTGACACGACTTTGACACCAATGCTCTGGGTTCGCTTCCTACACGCAACAAACATTTGTGTGCATGAACATCTGTTTGTCTTGGTCAAGGTGTTTTTAAGAGATGTAGGGTAGGTACATCAGAGCAGTCCGTCTAACAAATAACAACTCCTTGGAGGGTTGTTGTCTTCCTGGGTGTGAGTGATGTCACCAGTAAGGTCCTAAGGAGTTGCTGAGCTAGCAGCAGAGGTAGCATCGGGTAACCGCTTTCCATTAGGTGGGTCGTATCCCTCCCGACGTAGTATAAAAAAAAAGATGAATATAATAATAAATTGTATAAAAAAACTCTTCAAGTACTGCTGCTCTGCACAATTGTTAAAATATTTTAGTGGTATAAAAATATCTCCTTCAAAGTAAGGTACAATGTCATACGGTGATCTCAGCATTATTGCCAAACTTTGACTTCGCTATAGTTCACATAATAATCCGTAATATCAGTAATATCTTCTTCCCAGTGATATCACCTAATTCATTATAATCCCCTGCATAAGACTGAGGATATAGCGAAGATCAAATTTTAATATGAAACGACAGCCGTTAGACCTCCACAACCTAGAGGGAAAATCAGACCTTTCTGAGGCTGGGTCGTAGGTATAACGGAATTGTGCATTTCCTTTCCTCACAATGTTTTCCTTCATAGCCTAAGTTACAAATCCTATTAATATTATAAATGCGAAAGTTTGTATGTATGGATGTTTGTTACTCTTTCACGCTTAAACGGCTAAACGGATTTGAATGAAATTTGGCACGTAGATAGATTATGATCTGGATTAACACATAGGCTACGTTATTTGACTCCACGCGGGCGGAGCCGCGGGCAGCAGCTAGTATTATAAATGCGAAATTTTGTATGTATGGATGTTTGTTACTCTTTCACGCTTAAACGGCTAAACGGATTTGAATGAAATTTGGCACGTAAATAGATTATGATCTGGATTAATACATAGGCTACGTTATTTGACTCCACGCGGGCGGAGCCGCGGGCAGCAGCTAGTATTATAAATGCGAAAGTTTGTATGTATGGATGGATGTTTGTTGCTCTTTCACGCTTAAACGGCTGAACGGATTTGAATGAAATTTGGCACGTAGATAGATTATGATCTGGATTAACACATAGGCTACGTTATTTGACTCCACGCGGGCGGAGCCGCGGGCAGCAGCTAGTATTATAAATGCGAAAGTTTGTATGTATGGATGGATGTTTGTTGCTCTTTCACGCTTAAACGGCTGAACGGATTTGAATGAAATTTGGCACGTAGATAGATTATGATCTGGTTTAACACATAGGCTACGTTATTTGACTTGACTCCACGCGGGCGGAGCCGCGAGCAGCAGCTAGTATGTATATAAATCCGAAAACACGAACTTAGTGGTACATCCCAGGTTTAGAATCGGGGACCAGGTGTTGAATAGGCCAATTCTTTGGCCATTGGCCCTCCACATTCCCATTGTGTATCTGTTTCGTCATTCTTTCATCCTGCATTCTTCCTACATGCCCAAACCAACGGAGCATGCCTTTTCTTATCTAACATCATCATTACAAACGCGGTCAGCAAACGTTATGCCACAAATTTTGCACAATGCTCTCATCTCGACCGCATTAATTCTACTTTCGTGCTCTCTCTACCATATCCAGCTTTCACTTCCATCAGCATCTTCAACAAATCCTTGAGCTTAAGTAGTAGACTCCCCAATGCTAATAGATTAGTAAACGAGATAACACGAAGACGAAGAATAAGTAACATATCTTTAACAAAAGTTTTAAAAGTCATTAAGATTGAAATAAAACTCCTTGTGTTGTTCACGGCTTGCTATATTTTACCTTAACTTACATTTACAACTAGTAATTAGCCAACATCAGTATCACCAGACACGAGGTTCTACATTAAGTCTCTTATGCGGTCGTTCTTGTTACTGCCCGCAAACTGCATGGCGAATGTCCCATCGCCGTTCACGTGCCACTTCCAGTGCGACTGTCGAACGATGGCAACTGCCGAACGGAATATAAACCGGAAGTAGCACGTGCGCGCGGATGGTATATTCTCCAAAAGGTATTAACGATTAAAAATCATAACAGAATTGTAAAATTAATTTAACATTGCGTACATAATAAATCTCGCACATCATGATGACATGAATATTACAAATGGGAATAATTACTAGCTACTAGCTCGGTGGCTCAGTCTTGAATTACGCGACTTTGACACCAACGCTCGAGGGTTCGATTCCCACACAAGGCAAACATTTGTGTGCATGAACATGTCTGTTTCTCTTGATCTGGATGTTTTAAGAGAGGTAGGGCGCATCAAAGCTGTTGTGTTCCTGCGTGTGAGTGAGGTCACCAGTAAGCTCCCTAGGACTTGCTGTGTAAGCAGCAGAGGAGGCATCGCACGAGTGATACTTAATATATCGCAAGTGATAATAGGCTACGGTACCCGCTTAACATCAGGTCGACCGTATGCTTGTATGCCTCCCGACGTAGTATATAAAAAAAAATGCTACTAAATAGTTAATAGATTCAGGCGTTATTTTGCGAAAGTCAAATTTACATGCAATTTGATCTAACCTGCTTTGTGTGCTTCCGCCAGATCAAATTGCATGTAAAAATGCTACTGTTAAAGTTGTTAACAAAAGACTTTGATCTTTGCCACTATATTGAGTTTACGTAAGTAACCATTTGTTACGTCTGTAGATATTATTTCTTCTTTGGAGTGTTTGAATGCCGGGTGATGCTAGAATCTAGAATAAACGAATATATATATATATACTATAACTTCACGCCAAATCCCTTACGGGGTAGGCAGAGAGAACCGAGCGCCACGCGACTCGATCCTTACATACCTCACTCGCTTCTTTCACATTCATTGCTCTTTTCATGCACGCTCGCCGGTTTCTAGGGCTCCTGACATCACCTTCTGATAGAACACGACCAATTTGATCATGATAGGTAAGTCTTGGCCTTCCTCGGCTCCTACATCCTTCCACTTTCGCATTGTATATCTGCTTCGTCATTCTTTCATCCTACATTCTTTCTACATGTCCGAACCAACGGAGCATGCCTCTTCTTATTTTAACACCGACGCTCTCTTTCAGACCAACTCTGCTTCTAACCTCATCATTGCGGATACGGTCTGCAAGCGTTACACCATAGATTTTGCGCAACGCTCGCATTTCAACCGCGTTTATCCTACTTTCATGCTCTCTCTGCCATACCCAGCTCTCGCTTCCATAAGTAAGCGTTGGGACCAGCACTGCATTGTGTATAGCCAGCTGCGCCTTCTGGCTCAGGTTTTTACTGCCAAGAAGTTTTCCCAACGCTCCATTCACACTATTTCCAGCAGTCACTCGCCTTTCCACATCAGCGGTGTACCTTCCATCCCTGCTGAAAGCGCATCCAAGATATACAAACTCATCCAATTGTTCCAACACTTCATCATCTACCGTAATTCTTACATTGGTTCTGGTTTCGTCTCTTTCAAATACCATAATCTTTGTTTTCTTCGCATTCAATAGTAAGCCTTCCTTCATACATTCGTCTTTCATCATTGTGACTAGTGTTTGCAGCTCAGATGGTGTTTCTGCTAACAGGACGGCATCGTCTGCATACAGCAGACAGTTCACCACTAGGTCACCCATGCGTAATCCTACATTCGTCGATCTTATTCTCTGTAGACAACTATCGAGATACAGAATAAACAGCCTAGAAGACAACATGCAACCCTGTTTGACACCAATTTTGACATCAAACCACGGTGACATGTTGCCATCTATTCGCACACATGCTGAGCAATCCTTGTGGGTGGACTGCACAGCACGCAGCAGTGAGCCGTCAATCCCATATCTCGGCAATATGCACCACAGTTTCTTTCGCACAACCCTATCAAATGCCTTCTCAAGATCCACAAAACCGCAGAAAACCTTCTGGTCTGTGGCCAGATGCTTCTCTACGATATTGCGGAGCGAGAAAACTTGATCCGTACATCCCCTTCCATTTCGGATATATATATATATAATATATATAATAATTTGACATTAGCAAATCTGTTAAATTAACTTTTGCCGATTCAACAATCGCCATCATATACAAAGCTTTAATTATTCAAAGCTATCAGCCAATATTAAATACGAGGAATCGATCAGCCAACAGTCGATTAACTCGTATGCTCGAATGAATCGATAATCTAATCGAATGGGCGGCTACGGCTGAAAATAGAGCTGCGAAGTGCACACAGCCGTAAACGAATGTTGAATCGTTTATTTTGACGAGCCAAATTGAGAATCTGTTACGTTCTTTCCAGATATAGTCTTTGCGTACACATCCCTACTCATATTTTAATGAGGTAATCTTTGTTTGGTTGAAACATAAAAGTTCTTAACTTGCTATTATTGGGCCCTCACGGGAATTACTCTTTTTTTTCTTACGTCGTTTCTACGTCGGCATACAAGTATACGGCCCACCTGTTGTAAAGCGGTTACAGTAGCCTATGAACGCTTGTAAATACATTACGTATCACTCGTGCAATATCACCTCTGCTGCTAATACAGGAACTCCTTAGGAACTTACAGGTGACTTCACTAACAGGTAGGAACACAACAACTTAGAGTGTTGTTATTTGGTTTCAGTTTTCTGTGAGGTGGAGGTACTTCCCCTGAAGGGCTACTGTGATGCGCTCTACCTCTCTTAAAAATACTCAGACCAAGACGAACGGACATCTTCATGCACACAAGTGTTTGCCCCGTGTGGGAATCGAACCCATGAGCGTCGGTGTTACTGTCGCCTCATTCACGACTATGCCACCGAGCTCATCAATCCTATTAATCCTAATTTCGTGTTGTAAATTATTTGAAATGTAAAGGTGAAAAAAATTGAGTGAAATTGTGGCATAACTCACAATCATTGGACAGTGCCTGGCGCAAACAACATTTCATTGTACACGACGTCGAGAAGCATACAAGCATACAACCCACCCGATGTAAAGTGGTGACCGTAGTATTGCAACACATTGAGTATTCCTAGCGCGATGCTATCTCTGACGCTAGTACAGCAATTCCTTACGAGCTTACTGGTGACCTCACTCGCAGGAACACAACAACCCTTCAGGAAGTTATTATTTGGTTGCGGTTTTCGGTTTTCAGTTGGAGGTGGAGCTACTATCCCAGACCAAAAGCTTTGATGCGTCCTACCTCTTTTAAAAACACGCAGACCAAGACAAACAGACAAAGTTTACGCACACATACGTTTGTCCTGTGTGGGAATCGAACCGAGTATTGGTGACAAAGCAGCGAAACTTACCTTGCTCGGTATAGTCGTGTAAGAAATAGTTATGTTTCGTCATTTCGGCATAACACAGCGACATAATTGTTTCTGCCACTCGCCATTCAGCCCGACAGCAAAACGCAGACCCTAGTAATCGGTAGGCGTCAGCATCTTAATTAACAGAATCTTCCCTCCATCTTCCCGTAATCTTGTTTATTATTCGCCAGCATTTCAAATATTTGTTACACGGCGCCACCCGCGGAATACCAAATGTGTACCTGATAGTGTCTATGGAATACTAAAGTAGTCCAATTTGTAGTCCTTTAGTTGGCAAATAGTCAAGGACAATTGATTGCTGTTTAATGCCCTATCAACGGTGAATACAAGATGGAGTCAATTTAGTTAAGTTTCAGAGTTTAGTGCGTTTGAATGCGATGAAGGGTGATTAATTTGAAATTGTCAACTTGATTCGATAATTGCTGTTTTAAAATATAACTGATTTAAGGATTGCATATGATGGAAAGCAATAGGATAGACATATATTCAGTGGTAGACGGGTTCATGATAGAGTGTATTAACAGATTCCTTTCGAAGCCTATACCACGCACCGGCTTCCCACAAGTGCCCTGTATTTAATTTAAATACCCTTTAAACTTTTAAATATAATTTTTATCTTACTAATATTATAAATGCAAAAGTTTGGATGGATGGTTGCTAGTGACTCAATCACGCCAGAACGTCTGAACGGATCTGGATGAAATGTGGCACATAGGCTTATTTTTATCCCAGAAGAATGAACGGTTCCCGTTGAATAAATTTGTCATTATTTTTCACAGAGCAAGAGATCGATAGGATTTTTTGCATGGTATTTATGTTTATTATGGTAGTAGGGCTGAAAGTCGACTTTTCAGACCCCTAGGAAGAGAATAGGCTACTTTTATTCCGCAAAAATGCATGGTTCTATGGATAGCGTAACAAATGTATCCGATGAAGCCTTTAAAGTCTTCCCGCTTAGGCAGGCTCTAGGTGGTGTTTGACATAACTCGTTCGGCCGTCCGAAAGGTCCCTCAGAGATTCCAGTCGCTCGACCCTCAAGGTGAAGTTGGTCTTCTTCTTCACATAGTCTACAACCTCCTCCATCTTTGTACTCCAGTGTAGTCAGAAAACGTACAACGGCGTCGCTGGAATTTCCACGCGCAGTTGTGACGATCCGGTCTATGCGGTGCCGCAGTAGTTGCGGTTGTAGGGCTTATTCTTCTTCTTCCTGACCGCTTGTATGAAGCCCTGCTCATCTCACTGGTTCTTGAGAGAACCCGGTTGCAAAGCCTTGCGAGCGGGCTCGCAACGACTTGACTTCTCCAGGTAAGATGGTAGGTGAGACGCTGGTAATGCGGTAACTTTTGCGTAATCATGTTTACATTTTTAGTCGGTCCTGCGGGGGAGCGCGCGGCATGGCAAGGTATGTTTCTCATAACAACAGTAGTCGGTGACACCGACAAAATGCATCCAGCATTCTGTGCATCACGACGCGTGTCAATGTTGCCGACCTCAGGTGACCTACTTACGGAAACATTACATTGCCCACTAACTGTTGTTTCCGATGTCGCTAATCATGACTGAACATCTGCGAGACTGGCTTTCAAGCTTCTGATGTCCTTCAGCAGCGTACTAACGTCGACGTGTTCCAGGGTCACCGATGGTAGCTTGTGTAAATCTTTCGCTACGAAGGAAGGCACGTCATCTGGGTCTTAATAATAAAGGTTATGAAAGTAGCTAGAAGTCGAGAGACGACTCCTCAAGCGAAGCTTAGAAGAATTGATCAAGCGGAGCGACATACTGCTTCTAGATCAGCTGCACACAGACTGTACAATAACGGACCAAGCTACGTATCACGTAACATTATAAAAGCTGCTATTCTTACTTAAGGAGAGAGCATGCAATTTGATCTAACCTGCTCTGTGCTTCCGTGATTAATTAGTCCATGCGAAAAAGCGCCGGCCAGCACCCATCCCCTACCGTTAGAAGATGCAGCATGTCGTTGTTACCACGGTTGTTCCGGTAGTCTCTGCCTCTGCTGCTGCGGTCGTCTTCGTGATTGCCCGCCATCTGAAACAGATACAAAATACACCCGCCACCGTTGCTGCCATGATTGCCTTGGTTGACGTTGCGACACGTATAAAGCCTCTCCACGAGGTATTCTCAGGGCGCTGTAGATGTTAATTTAATCTAATAGTTGTAGTAAAATAACGACCGAATTATTATTTACCTAACTAACCTACCATGACCAAATTTATCGTATTTCATCAGAAGGTGATGTCGGGAGCCCCAGGAATCAGCAAGTGTTTTTTTTTTATACAACGCCGGGCGGCACACAAGCATACGGTCCACCTGATGTAAAGCAGTTACCGTAGCCTATTAACCCTTGTAACATATATCCCTCGCGCGATGCCACCTCTGCCCCTTACAGAGCAACTTCTTAGGAGCTTACTGGTGACCTCACTCACACGCAGGAACACAACCATCTAGGGAGTTTTTATTTGGCTGCGGTTTTCTGTGAGGTGGAGGTACTTCCCCAGACGGGCTGCTTTGATGCGCCCTACCTTTTTTAAAACATCCAGACTTAGACAAATAGACATGTTCATGCAAACAAATGTTTGCCTTGTTTGGGAATCGAACTCACGTGCGTTGGTGTCGCGTCTTTCACGACTGAGCCACCGAGCTCGTCAAAATGTGTGCATGAAAATAGCTATGAATGTTGGAGAAGCGAGTGGAAGTGTGTAAGGACCCCGTCTTATGGCGCTCGTTTCTCTCTGCCTACCCCGTAAGGGACCTGGCGTGGAGATATACATACATACATCTATTTACTATTCAAAGAAGAGAGAGTTTTAATTCCTTCACATACCCGTTATTCTGAATGATATTCCATTATAATCTCATGCTCTCATTCATAATCTCATCATTATAAAATGCAATGTTAAATCTTAGGACACTTTTTACGAGTATAATGGCAGTAGGTAACTGTGACATAATTTATCATTGAATACATAGTCTGATGTCCATGAGAATGAAGTCGTAGGTTTTTGACTAGCTGGGTTGCGCAGCGGTTAACAACGCGACTTTGACACGGATGCTCGTGGATTCAATTCCCAGTGTGTTTCGTTCGTTTTACATCAGGTGGACCATATGCTTGCATGCCTCCCTATGTTATTTACGAAAGCTCTTAAATGACACATTTTGGGAATGTAACATCATTTTGAACTGAAAGTAAAAAAAAAATCCAGTGAAGTTTCACAAAAGCAATTTGCAAATGACAAACGACTTTAATTAAAGACTGAACGATAAAAAGTGCGAGGCCGTACCATAAACAACCCTCCACAGCCTTATCTATTGATTTCTCGATGCGGATCTCTGCTCTATTTGTATGTTAACCCAATAACATATCTATAATACTATTATGCTTATCATTTGTTAACATCTATGTACATGCAGGGAACGGGGAGCCTAATGATTTCGTGCGTGGCAGTTTAAATGTATATAATGCAAGTCAAACAGCGTTGACCGTAACATGTTTTGGATGGGTCTTGGATGGCTTCAAATAGATGAGTAGGACTCCATTGACGACAGTGTCGACTACAGGTGTGGAAATGCAGCTTCAATACCCTCAGGAATTGATATAGTACATGAGCCACTAACAAAGTGATTGATGTCAAAAAATTTCGAAATCAGTTTGAGGTTTGCCACGTAATGGCATCTATGCCTATTTTTTTATTTTTTTTACTGTAACTTGATACAGGCAATTTCTTCTAGACTATTTTGTATGATTTGTGCCTAATCGCGGGAGATGCGCACGGCACATGCTCTAAGGCTCTAAGGCTCTCTTCGTGCCGCGGGCAATTCTTCACTCCCTATAAATTATTTATTCTGCTCTGTTGTATCCAGGTCCGGCTTCTCCCCATTCTGGGGTAACGACATGCACTCTTACACCTTCGTTGCCGTCCATAAGCATACTGTAATCTATTTTAGCGACCCTAGCCAGCAACCGTTTCTTCAGCACTTCATCTCGCGTGCCAAGCATGCCCATGCTTGCCACGTGATGTGAAGATCAAGAAGAAAGTCGCGAGGTTCGCCGCCGACGACACAAGATCGGTGTGGTACACCGGACCCAATTCTGACCCGTGGCGCACAATCTCATCACACAACGCGGACTAAGACTAAGGCAAACAGACGTGTTCATGCACACAAATGTTTGTCTTGTGCGGAAATCCAACCCACGAGCGGTGGTGTGAAAGTAGCTCTGCTACCGAGGTATCCATAGACATAGCCATCCATGCCACGCGCAATGATGTCATTGGGCTCTCCATATTTAAATACGCGAGTTCATATTCGAAGGGCTTGTAGAGAGGTACCCAGGTACATGGGCTACTCTGCACCTGGTGTATTGCACAGAAGTCCTAACTCTTCGCAGTCGGGTTCGCCGAGTGTCGTATCAGTGTGGAGCGTTAGGGTCGGAATCGGTGAGATAGAGGACATTCTCAACAGTAATACGATAATCGAGATCAAAGAGTGAATTTTGCATTTTACGACGGAACCCAATGGCGTTGATGCACGCAGTGTATTGGCAGCCCAGACTACCAGGGATGGAGGGCTGGGGGCAATTTCGAAGTAGCGCCTACGCCTAGACGCGTTCATCATGAAACTGATGATGAACTGATTGAATTGAGAGTAGTTAAAAATCTAACTGGAGATCTACGACCCTGAAAGGGACACTCGTTTTGGTAAACTAGATGCGAGCCAATACAGCGCTGGCGTAGGTGTACACGGGGCGGATGCAGGCTTTGTAAAGGTTACACTCAGTTCTAAATGAGATTTCTTTATATCGAAGCGACACGATGATTTATTTTTGTTTTTGCTAATGACTATGCAGTTGACCCCTGTGGACCATTACTACGTCACTGGAAGGGAGAGGCGGACGTGCGGCGCCACAGCCTGAAAAAGTAAAAAGCGACTGCCTAAGGCCCCCCGAGAGGGGTCGAACTTCGGCTTAGGGCGTTGCGGAGCTAAACAATGGAACACGCTGGTTCATGTCTGAAGAGCCTATGAGGAGAGGTCGCCTAAGTACCTGGGCTACTCGGTACCTGGTGTATCGGGCAGAAATCCTAACTCTCCACACTCAGATCCGAGGAGTGCTGTGTATTTGTAAGGTGCTGGGGTAATCATAGGAATCAAAGAGTGAACACCGCGTTACATTTGACTACAAAGTCATTGAAACAAAACAATCTTATCAGCTCGATTCAACTGAATATATAGTAGAACAGCGCCATCTAATATAATTTTTGGAATTAAAGCTCAAATAATTAAACTTGTACAATAATATTGCGTACTATATGATGCTTTCCATTTCGCTCCAATAATCAAATTGCATATTAATATCGTAGCCTAATTCGGGGAGTAAATGATGGAACCAAATTCAGGAATTTATAAATTTATTTTTGACGAGCTCGGAGGCGCAGTGTTAAATGACGCGACTTTGAAACCACCGCTAATGGGTTCAGTTTTCACAGAGTACAACATTTTTGTGCATGAACATGTTTGTTTGTCTTGATTTGGGTATTTTTAAGAGAGGCAGGGCGCATCAAAGCAGCCCGTCTAGGTAAGTACCTCCACTTTACAGAAAACCGCAGCCAAATAACAATTCCCTAGAGGGTTGTTGTATTCTTGCGTGTGAGCGAGGTCACCAGTAAGCTCCAACGGAGTTGCTGTGTAAGCAGCAGAGGAGGCATCGCGCGGGTGATACTCAATATATTAGAAGTGTAATAGGCTACGGTACCCGCTTTACATCAGGTGGTGGGCTTGTATGCTTTCCGACGTAGTATAAAAAAAAACAATATATTCTTGCGCAAATATTTTTTCAATCAGCTAAAAGAAATTCTCCCCGACTACGAGCGCAAGTAAAACCTTAGATACGTAAATTTGTCCCCGAGAACAAAGTTCGTCAGACTGTCATCAGGCAAGATTTACAGCTCATCATGAACTAACATGAGTCAAATGCGAAAAGTTCCGAGGATACCCACATCACGTCGTCTCTACTCCGGGGATAGAGTGGGAGTTTATAAATAAATCAGTGGGTGAGATATGACAGAGGGTGTTATCGAGCCGGTGTTGTTTTTTACCTGTTGTAAGGGTGTTTTTCATCGTTACGGCGCGTTGTTTATGTAGTTTTGCATTACCTTGATGAAATTTTACACCGGACTGTAGAATTTTTTTTTTGAATAATGTATCAATGGAAATAAGCAATAGGGAAAATTTAAGTTTTGAAACGTGCGCTAAAGAATATAATATTTTTTTTATAAATTCATTGCTTTTTATTTAAACTATGTCCATTCATTTTTGACGTGATAACGTCTTATAAATCGATGAGCGCCGGCTGCACGCACGAAAATGTGTCACGTTCTGAGCACGAGCTGAGCGTGCAAGCGAGAGCGCGGAACGAGCGATAGAGAGGCACGATCGGCCTAAGCGTAGCTCCAAACAAATACAAAAAATTGGTTGTCTGTAAAGTCGGTTTACGGACGATAATTTTACGTGATAACGTCATAAGAAAACATTCAACAGTTGACAAAACAGTTCGTGTGTAGGTTGTGTGCTGCCGCTGTCTCTCTTCTACTCGGACGCATCGGCCGATGGAGTGGAAGAGACATAGATGCGTCACAAGCCGAACGCTTAGGCCGATCGTGCCTCTCTATCGTTTGTTCCGCGCTCTCGCTTGCACGCTCGGCTCAGGCAGAACGTGACACTTTTTCGTGCATGCTGCCGGCGTTCATCGATTTATAAGACGTTACCACGTCAAAAAATATGTATTTACGTATGTTTATCAGTTGTCTAGTGGCCATGACACAAGCTTCGCTTACTTTAGAGATTAATGGCGCTGTGTGATTTGTCCAACAACATTTATTGATATGTTATCAAAATATTTCATGGTGGGACTAGGAATCCCTTGGACAACAAACCCTATTAGTATTTCCACTACCATTTGATATATATGAGAAGTTAGTTGTAAAAAATAATTTATTAAGAGCATTTTTTTATACTATGTCCGAAGGCATACAAGCATACGGCCCACCTGATATAAAGCGGTTACCGTAGCCTATGAACGCTTGTAACATATTAAGTATCAATCGCGCGATGCCTCCTCTGCTGCTAGCACAGCAACTCCTTAGTAGCTTACTGGATACCTCACTCACACGCTGGAACACAACAACTCTCTAGGCAGTTGTTATTTGGCTGTGGTTTTCTGTGAGGTGGAGGTACTTCCCCAGACGGGCTACTTCGATGCGCCCTATCTCTCCAGACCAAGATAAACGGACATGTTCATGTACACAAATGTTTATCCTGTGTGGGAATCGAACCCACGAATGTTAGTGTCAAAGTAGCGTCATTGACGACTGCGCCACCGAGCTCGTCATAACCGTACATTACCGGCTGCCATACGTCCTTTAAATGAGAGATCGCGGCTGGCGTCTTTTTATTTAAGATACAGCGTTTTTCGGGTTACATTTAAAAAAAACATACATAACATATAAAAAATATTCTCATTTAACATGTATAAATTTTCTGAAATAATAATTAAAAAATACAATTTCAGTTACTAGTGACAAAATAATTGTGCGGGAATAAACTAAATGACTTTCTTGCGTCATAATTTTTAGAGCGAACTACATTTTATAATACTTTCAGTTATGATAAAAAAATCATTTTTTTTCCATGCCATTTTTTCACTGGCGCTTAGATCATATTGTATGTTATTAATTTTTCATAGCATTAATTTATCTATCGATCTATAACTTCACGTCAAATCCCTTGCAGGGTAGGCAGAGAGAACGGAACGCCACATGACTCGATTCTTACAAACCTCACTCGCTTCTTTTGCATTAATTTTAGATTTAACCTCTCTTTTTTAATCTACCTGTGTAAGGTATACACAGCATAATGCTGTGAAAATAGCTGAAATAGACTAAGCGCTCAGTAGCCATATCCGTCAACTGTCTAATTCTTGTAACTGCATATGCGGCGGTGCCGAGATCAATGGTCAGATTATTTATGTGCAGGCCGCATTGCAATTTGGAGTCTATCGTGATTCCAAAAAATACAGTATCATTAATAAATTCTAGTACATTATTGTCAATGAGAACTTTTGTATGGCAGAAGCTACATTTGGAAGACTAAATTTTATACATTTGGTTTTAGTTGAGTTTAATAAAATTACATATGAATCAATTTAGAATGACAGATAGAACACTGTTTACCTTGCCAACATTTTCATACCAGAGCGTAACATTAAAAATTAAAGGAGTATCATCAGCAAATAGTAGTATATCCGCCATTTTCTGCACCATCTAGGGCAGATCATTTACATATTCTAAAAATAAAAAGGGGCTCAATATGGGCCATTGGGCACCCTAATATTAATATTGCTGCACTTCGATTTGACCCCATTCATATCAACAGTATGTATTCTATTATTTAATTAAGTTCTCTAACTCCATGATGGCACAGCTTGACAATAATGTTTGATGATCGACACAATCAAAAGCTTTGGAGAGATCAGAGAAGAACCCAATAGCATCCTTGGATCTCTTCCATGCACTAAGACCATGGTTGACCAATGCTACCCCTGTATCTGTAGTGGATTTACCAGCTGTAAATTCGTATTGTGAATTTAGATAAATTTCATTGGCCTTAAAATAGAATTGCAATTGATAAAGCATCATCCTTTCAAATGTTTTACTTAATACTGGCAAAATATATATGGGTCTGTAATTTCCCAGTTCACTTTTTTCACGAGACATGAATAATGGAATTTACTAAATTTCATCAATTCTGTGAACACATAGTGTGTTCTATACCTTGATTAAAAATAAGTACCAAGTGTGGAGCTATTAACTTAGTAAGACAATAAAATACTTTTATGGACATTCCTTGAATACCATTTACCTTCAATTTGATGATCATATAGGACTTGGACCCTTGGAGGACTGGATACGATGCTCAAAGACCTAAACATCAATATTGATGTGCTGTGATAACACAACTCTAGGGAGTTGTTATTTGGCTGTGGTTTTCTATGAGGTGGAGGTACTTGCCCAAACGGGCTTCTTTAATGTGCCCCATAAAATATTTTCTCATTGAAAATACGTGTGATGTCTTACGTCAGTGTGATGTGATTTCTAACTGGGTCCTCGTACGGAAACATAGAATTACACAGAGTGCATTGGAAAGCACATTCGTAGTAGCATTGGGGTTTCTGATATACCTAATAAACCCTTTATTGCATAATATTTACCACAACATAACATTTCCTACATAACTAACTGTGTACTAACTATGCACACAGTTATGTAGGAAATGGTGCAGAAGGTAAGCTTATGTCTTGAGATTTCTTCCAGCTAGCGTTAGCGTGTGTGCAGTAATTTTATTTTGACCGGAGTTAATAAGTATTTTTTTTTTTTTGTAATAGTGCAGCATAGTAGCTCCTCTTTGTCTGATAGTAAGCGAAAGAGGAGCCTAAATCGCAACTGCAACTGACAAAATATTAAACCGTATCCTGTCCGATGTACGTATGTCGTATCCGACGCTGCCATGCTGACCTGCAAGATGCTTCTTCACGCTTCGTTTGAAGGATCCCATATTGTAGGAAGAAGGAGAACACATGTGCAGGCAAGGCGTTCCACGGGTAAATTAGAGCAGCTCTTATTTGATAGTTCATGGATAAACATTACGGCACTTATTAAGTTATTAGTTAAAATATTCCATACCTATTGGTCAGTGGGCTTGAATCGCTGAAGTATTCAGGCGCGAGGTGCCTTCATACTCAGTTAAGTGGTTTAATAATTTAGGATCTTGTGTTACATGTATTAATCGGCTCCGTACAATCATTACCAGATCGTCGGTTCATCGTGTCAGAGACCATCCTATTTTGCGTTCGTGGTTGCCATTCGAGAATATTTCGACCCCAGATGCTATTGGTTTTTCGAGCTTCATGGTCTGCCCAGTGCCACTTCAGCTTGCTTATCTTTAGAGCCACATCAGTAACTCTAGTACTACTGTATTAATTCTTGAATATAGAAACTGAGAAAATTGCTCTCTCCGTAGCACGCTATATGACTACTTACTCCATAGTAATATAGCTTTAAAACAACATCAGGGGGCATTATTTTTTAACGGGACAGGTCCACAAATCATACCCACCACTGTGTCTCCTGTGTAGCTAGAATTAACACCGGCAAACACCAAAAAGGCAATGAATAGTGAAGTTCATTGCTGTCCACGGGGGTTAAACTACAGCTGCCTTGGAACTCACAACGAATTTAATCAGAAGAAATTTGTAAGAGTAGGAAGTTTTGGAATTGACTTCTAGTATCACTCGCGCGATGCGACCTCTAATCCTGACACAGCAACTCCTTACGAGCTTACTAATGACCTCACTCACACGCAGGAACACAACAACTCTCCAGAGAGTGGTTATGAGCTGCGGCTTTTCCCAGATGGGGCTGGTTTGATTTGAGACGCCCTACCTCTCTTTTAAACACAAGACATGTTCATGCATACAAACATTTGTTCTGTGTGGGAATCGAACCTACGAGCTTCGGCGACAACGTCGCGTTATTAACCGCTGCATCACCGAGCTCGTCAAAATAGTCAATGTGTTTATAGTGTAGATCTCTTTAGAAATCTGGCACGTATTTAACGCTGTCATTAAAACCTCAGCTTGGCTTTAATTTACGTTGCTGTGAAGCGTCAGGGTTATGTTAGGACTATGTTTGCTCCTCGTACGTTATGGCACCATGCAATTATGTTAATTAAGGGTCACACTACACGTAGATATGTCAGATAATAAGGCCTTGGACAATTTGGTAGAAATGGTATAAATATGGCAACACTGTATAAATTAAAAGACGCCTACCTTGAAAGATTAAACAATGGAGAACTGGACTCACCGCCGCGTGCTTTATTGGTTTGTAACATCTGTAATACAATGAGATTTTTTTGTGTAAAGTCGCCTAAAGTGATTACCGTAGCTTACAATAGAAAGAGCATCGCTCGGATATTGCGGCAGGCAACACACTCGGAGCTTACGGGTAACCTCACTTGCAGGAACCCCTCTGCAGTGAATTGATGTTTGGCGAAAATCTTCTGTAAGCTAGAGTTACTTGTTCCTTATACAAGCGTTAATTGACAACCCTAGACATTTCACATCAGCTGAGCCATACGCTTGTTTGCCTCTGGTAGTTGTATAAAAATTGTGATTATCAAATTGTGAAGTTGTCCCACCTGGGCAGTGCGTGATGATGCAAACTATATTGAAGCATAGCAAAGCGATGGCAATGTTGTATGTTTACATGATTTTTTATAATTGTACCTATATATATATGCATAAAAGCATCAAAGGAACTGAATTCGAATACTTCTGGTTATATGATCATCGCGAAACCGAATGAGTATTAATATTATGAACACAAAAGTATTCTTCTAATGACAACGCAATATTATGACACCATCAACTTGATATGATGACATAAATTATCTTGTGATTTATATTGCCGTATACCCCTATTTTTTAGGGTTCCGTACCCAAGGGGTAAAACGGAACCCTATTACTGAGGCTCCGCTGTCCGTCCGTCCGTCCGTCCGTCTGTCACCAGGCTGTATCTCTTGAACCGTGATAGTTAGACAGTTGAAATTTTCACAGATGATGTATTTCTGTTGTCGCTATAACAACAAATACTAAAAAATAGAATAAAATAAATATTTAAGGGGGCTCCCATACAACAAACGTGATTTTTTTGCTCATTTTTGCTTGATATTGATAACGGAAACGAGTAGACGCTTGAAATATTCACAGAATATTTAGTTATATATTCACTTTAAGAATAAATAATTAAATTAAAATAAAACAAATATTTAAGGGGGCCTCCCATACAACAAACGTGATTTTTTTTGCTGTTTTTATAGATAATGGTACGGAACCCTTCGTGCGCGAGTCCGACTCGCACTTGGCAGATTTTTTAATTATCTCTTTTCTTTTTAATTAATATCAATATTAGCTCTCAAAAATCACATTGCTTTTTTCTATTATTAACTAGGTATTTTTTTTATACTTGTTCAGCATAGTGACTACTCTTTGCCTGATGGTAAGCGAAAGAGGAGCCCAAATCGCAACTGCAACTGTCAAAATACTGCACAGTATCCTGTCAGTTGACGCTGCCATGCTAACCCGCAAGATGCACCGTCACGCTTCGTTTGAAGGATCCCATATTGTAGGAAGGAGGAAACATGTGCAGGCAAGGTGTTCCACTTTTTAAGGGTACAAAGATAGGAGTTGCCGAACTTTTTTGTACGCGAAGAAATATTCGCAACAGTGGAACGATGACATCGCAAGCCCCTACGTGTAGTTCTATGACGGAAGGGAGAGGGTGGGATAAGGGAAAACAGTTCTTCAGAGCACTCGCCATGGTAAAGGCGGTAAAATACGCTTAGATAGCCTATGTCTCTACGGAGTTGAAGAGGTTTTAGGTTTTTGGTGACCTCTTCGTCGTCGATTATGCGGATAGCCGGTCGCTGCAACCTATCGAGAGCCTCGAAAAGATACTGTGTGGAGCCGTCCCAGAAATGCGAGCAATACTCCACGCAGGCCCGAACTTGTATCTTATAAACCCCCCCCCCCCCCCCCCATTATGTTCTCAGATACTCCAAATGTATCTGATAATCTTTCTCTTTTGACAATGAGTCACTTAAATCCATTTCAAAATTCAATTCAACATTCAACAATCATGATGGCGTAAATAGCTCTATGACATGTTAGGTTTAATATATGATGCTTGTTGTGTAGATATTATAAATGTAATAAATGAAATAGACTTTAATTAAGTCTGCACCAGTAAAGACAAAGCAACTTTATTTTAATATCAATTAAAACAAACCCTGACATCAAGGGACTACATTCATAAAATTCTACTAAATTATTAATTAATAACATGTACAATAATACAATAGTTAATTTCTAAATGAATGAGTCAAATTTTAGAACGTAATTATTGACAATTAAAACTTTCCAAGTTAGAAATCCGATATCAAAGAAAGTAAAAAACCGGCCAAGTGCGAGTCGGACTCGTGCACGAAGGGTTCCGTACCATTATCTATAAAAAGGGCAAAAAAAATCACGTTTGTTGTATGGGAGCCCCCCCTAAATATTTGTTTTATTTTAATTTAAATATTTAACTTTAAAATGAATATATAACGAAATATTCTGTGAATATTTCAAGCGTCTACCTCTTGCTGTTATCAATATCGGGCAAAAACGAGCAAAAAAAAACAAAAACAGGTTTTTTGTATGGGAGTCCCCTTAAATATTTATTTTGTTCTGTTTTTTAGTATTTGTTGTTATAGCGGCAATAGAAATACATCATCTGTGAAAATTTCAAATGTCTAACTATCACGGTTCATGAGATACAGCCTGGTGACAGACGGACGGACGGACAGCGGAGTCTCAGTAATAGGGTTCCGTTTTACCCTTAGGGTACGGAACCCTAAAAATCAGTTGAAATGAATTGAAGAATGTTATACATATAGAATGTTATATTATATAATTGTTAGGCAGCTATGACCAATGAAACCGCCAACTAGTTTGGGATCTTTTTATCCGTTAGATGTTAACATCTTTTGTTGTTGTTGCTGTTGTAAATTAACTTTACTTAACTTTACGTAACTTTTTAAGAGAGGTAGGACGTATCAAACCAAGTGGGTAAGTACCTCCACCTCACAGAAAACCGCAGCCAAATAACAACTCCCTTTAGGGTTGTTGTGTTCCTGCGAGTGAGTGAGGTCACCAGTAAGCTCCCAAGGAGTTGATGTGTAAGTAGCAGAGGAGGCATCGCGCAAGTGATACTTAATATATCGCAAGCGTTAATAGGCTACGGTATCCGCTTCACATCAGGTGGGACGTATGTGGGACTTGTATGCCTCCCGACGTAGTATAAAAAAAAACTTCATTTTACTTCATTGTAATTTGTAAGATTTGCCATGAACTAGTACTGTACAATGGTGGTCTTTTCCCATGAGGGATCTCATCTAGTCTATCATTACCAGTAAAGGAAAAGCTTTGCGAGAATTTTAGAAACACTGTGATTATTTTATTGACAAGACCAACTCCGCCAGGTTGTTAAATAACTTGGCCTCTTTTTTACATTAGAATTTTTGTTGGGATTGGACTTTACCTGAAAAGTATTTTTTTATACTACTAAGGTGGCAAATGACCATACAGACTGCCTGATTTAGTTACTATAGCTTTTGAATACCATGGGCATCACTCGTGCATTGCCCTAATTAGAAAACTTTTAATATGCTTACCAAGTAATGTTAAGTCTTTTCTAATTACATATTAGAATTAGAATTTTAGCACTTAGCTTTAGTCTTTCGCATTGTTTGCAGCGAAAGAGCGATGGCTTCAAACACAAGCACTGTTTTGCTTAAATGAAGTTTCCGGACACTGTATTACACATTTTTATGAGAAAGAATAAATGTTTTTATGTTTTATGTAATGTTAATATGATTAAAGTAAGTAATTGTCTAATTGTACAAATCGCAAAACTGCATTTACCTTGTTTAAGAAATTAATCGGTTTGTTATTATCTCGTAAATGAAAAAAGTACTATTCAAGCCTTCGCTGAAATAGCAAATTAACACATTCATTTAATAAAAAAACGGGTTGCACTCCAGGAGTGCCGGCAGAAATGAAAACTTGAACATTAACGTTGTGCATTTTTGAATATTTTGGAATGGTTAGGGAATAATTTCGCACGAATTGCTTTATTTATCAGTATAAAAGTACTATCATGTATGTGGTAAAATACAATATTCATTTTTGCGCTATCGTACACAACATGACAATATATATTACATTAAAAATTTAACACTTCAGAACTATTACAATTATTTTACATTAAAAAGTTTATCTCTCAGAAAAATCAACTTTCATCCATAATTTCAACGACTCACCATCATCATTACTAGTTTGTATCGAATTAAATATGCGGAGCACAGCCAATGAAACAAACAGTAAAACGAGACTCTTTATTCTAGTTTAGAGGTAGATCCAACAATCGCATTTCGCAGCTACCTACATCATACTTATTATTAAATACACACTAATTACCAGCATCATCATCGCCAATCTCTAAAACTCAAACACACATTCACACTCGCGCAAGCGCCCTGCGCCGCTTAAACCAAACAGCGATGTTCATAAACTACGTTGAACGAAACACGTAAACGCCAACAATTTCATGGCGTTTACAACGTTTTGGTCGCGAGAAAATAATGCCCTATGAACGATCTAGCGATTCATGTTTTAATTGTTTAATTAGAGGGAACTAATGTTTTAGCGCTGCAGCGAACTTAAGTTCTAATTCTCACCAAAATCTTACGGTCAGGGTCACGTGTCCTGACGCGAGTTTAGCATTTTTTACTCATCCCGAAAAGTGCACAACGCCGCTAAAGAAGTTTTCACTTCAAAAATACTTCATAAGTACTCGGCTGCACTTTAATAGTTCTCTCCTTTAATAGCGCTTACCATGAAATAGTACATTTCTTGCCAGGATTGCAATGTATATTAAATTAACACATTTTTTCCATATATACAAGAGAGAGAGTTACGTCCGTTTTGTTAAAGAGATTGACTTGAAGATAACTGGAAATGATTTTACATGCTAGGGATGATTTGTTCATTTCAAGAAACAAATTAATAGTTGATTTTGTAACGAATATAATATATTTCTTTTAAACTAAAATTGATTTTAAGTGACAATAAATATGATTGAGAGCTCGATGGCGTCGTTACGCGTGCCATTCTATAAACAAGTAGGTTAAGCAACTTCGACCGCAGCCTGTCTATGGATGGGTTTTCTATCTCGAGTTTCGCCGTACGGAGGGCACGTTAAGCCGCCGGTTCCCGGCTGTCCTCGATAGATGACAGTCGTTAAGCTAAGTCAGTGGCCCTCGGGCGGCTTGAAAACACTGGCCTCCGCCAATCCGCATTTGAGCAGCGTGGTGGAGCATGCTCTAAACCCCTTCGGTTGAAATACTAGATATAAGCATAATCTTGTGTTACATCCAAGCCGTTTCCATAAAATAAGTAATTCTTTTATGGGGCAATGTATACGGTTCTATAACAAACTTCCCAGCAATATAAGAGAATTGTCAATAAACAAATTTAAAACTACCATTAAAGCCAAATTGTGTAGCAGGGCGTATTATAAAGTATCTGACTATATTAATGATAAAAATGCCTGGGATTGAGTCGATCCAATTATAATGTAATTAGTAAATTATGTAAATTTGTTTGGATACCAAAAGAGGGATGCCTGAGTTTTTTGGCAGTATTTTTATCAGTGTTCACCTAGTCATGAACTGCATGGTAGGGAAAAAAATTGTGACGATTCCAAACAAATGTAGCCATTTTTACGGAATAAAAAGATTTTGACTTTGACTTTGACTTTGAAGGGAGACCCGTATCCCTGCAGTGGGATGAGCGAGGGTTGATGTGGTGGAAATATGCTTGTATATGTGCAATATTGCAAAGGATTGCGTGGCGGAATCAAGCTGTGTTCTATCGCTCATGTAGGACATGCTTTTCCAAAGGTGCACATGAAACTTTATGAATAGATATCATTGATACCGCAGCCACAAAAGAAAATTACTCGCCGCGTTCGTGACTGAACACACTTACTAACATCACCGAATGAGGAATGAGCACGCTTCATTCTGCTTGTAATACACGTGAGGGAACATTTATTTTGCCTGGGTTCGGCGATGTCAATGAACTCCCAGTGATTGGTATTGATTCATCGTATGAAAAAGAAAGGAAAATAATTTTGTGCATTTACCTATCACGGTATCTTGCCTTGTTTACTGTGTAAATACGCCAAGAATACAAAAAATTGGGTTGGGTTAAAATTAGGTCAGTACTGAGGACGCCGTTTGTGAAGGATTATTAAAAAACCGGCCAAGTGCGAGTCGAACTCGCGCACGAAGGGTTCCGTACCATTATTTATAAAAACGTCACAAAAATCACGTTTGTTGTATAGGAGCCCCCTCAAATATTTGTTTTATTTTTATTTAATTATTTATTTTTAAAGTGAATATATAACTAAATATTCTGTGAATATTTCAAGCGTCTACCTGTTGCCGTTATCAATATCGAGCAAAAACGAGCGAAAAAATCAGGTTTGTTGTATGGCAGCCCCCTTAAATATTTATTTTATTCTATTTTTTAGTATTTGTTGTTATAGCGGCAACAGGAATACCTCATCTGTGAAAATTTCAACTGTCTAACTATCACAGTTCATGAGATACAGCCTGGTGACAGATGGACGGACGGACGTACGGACAGCGGAGCCTCAGTAATAGGGTTCCGTTTTACCCTTTGGGTACGGAACCCTAAAAATCACGTTTGTTGTATGGGAGCCCCCTCTAATATTTATTTTATTCTATTTTTTAGTATTTGTTGTTATAGCGGCAATAGAAATACATCATCTGTGAAAATTTCAACTGTCTAACTATCACGGTTCATGAGATACAGCCTGGTGACAGACGGACGGACAGCGGAGCCTCAGTAATAGGGTTCCGTTTTACCCTTTGGGTACGGAACCCTAAAAAAAACCCGACGAAATGCGAATTCGATTCAAAATTTCCAATTGCATGCAATTTACTTGAATTTCTCACAATCCAAGCCCTATTTAAATTGGTCGACTATCACTAAAAAAACCTAAGGTCCTTCGTGATGGTTTACCTTTTCAATTCATTAGATTAAATAATATTAGTAAGAAAGGTAGAGCGCTTCAAACCTGAGAATAGGGAAGTACGTCCACATGACAGCAAAACCGCAGCCAAATAACAACTCCTCGGAGGGTTGGTGTGTGTCTGCGTGTGAGTGAGGTCTCTAGTAAGCTCCTAAGGAGTTGCTGAGTTACCAGAAAAGCTACCAGTTACCACAGTGGCATCGCGCGAGTAATTCTGAATATATTGCAAGCATTTATAGGCTATGGTAAATGCTTTATATCAGGTGGGCCGTATGTTTGTATGCCTCCCGATGTGGTATAAATAAAAGCCGTCAAGTGCGAGTCCGACTCGCACACAGAGGGTCCGTAAAAAAATATTTTCGCAATAATTGTTTTTTTTTAATCCATGATCCACGACCTAATGATGTAAATTCGATTCGTGTTTGAATTCGTTTTGACGAATTAGGTTTCAGACAGTATTTTTTTTTTATATTATATCACCACTAAACTTGCTAAAAAGCATACCCCTCCTGACGGTAAGCAGTTCGTGGTGTTTCGCTCGTGCTGTAAAAAACTCTTCACACTGACTGACGAGCTCGTTAGCTCAGTAGTGAATGACGCGACTTTGACACCAATGCTCGTGGGTTCGATTCCCACACAAGGCAAATTTGTGTACATGAACATGTATGTTTGTCTTGGTCCGGATGTTTTAAGAGAGGTAGAGCGCATCAAAGCAGCCCGTCTAGGTAAGTATCTCCACCTCACAGAAAACGGCAGCCAAATAACAACTTCCTAGAGGGTTGTTGTATTCCTGCGTGTGAGTGAGGTCACCAGTAAGCTCCCAAGGAGTTGCTGTGTAAGCAGCAGAGGAGGAATCGCGCGAGTGGTACTTAATTAGCTACGGTACCCGCTTTACATCAGGTAGGCCGTATGCTTGTATGCCTCCCGACTTAGTATAAAAAACACTTACACTAGGTCTTCCTGCGACCACGGACGCTGCAAAGTGTTCAAAACGTCAGGTTCAACAAAATAAATAAAACACGCGATACTTCCGTTAAAAATTGTTTAATTCAACTTACACTAACTCTTGCACGCCTCATAATAAGGTAAAATATGTACTCCTACAACTTGCTAACACCTGACTGTACTGATATTTAGCAAGATAATAAAGAATTGAATTGAATATTAAAACAAAATGTATTTTGACGAGATTATCATTTAAAATGTCACGAAAAAAAAGGTCAAGGGCCTCGCACGGGGGTCCGCACCCCGACCCCCACACGATAAATCACAATGGGCCCGTTATTAAAAATAAACCCTCCGCGACCCCGTCGCGTATTAATATGCAAATGGGGTTTCATACATCAATCAATCGGACGGATGATGAGAGCTTTAAATTATATACTGAAGTGATGTGAAGAAGATATCGATACCTATGCCACCATGGTATGAAAAATCGCACGTAATTCAATCTATTTATCTAGGTAATAGATTCAGGCGGCTACGGTAACCGCTTCACATCAGGTGGGCGGTATGATTGCATGTAACAATGCTTTCCACCGTATCCAGTACACAGCTGTTCACATATTTGTAATTATTACTAGCGGTGAAGGAAAGCATCGTGAGGAAACTGACACGTCTAGGAAATTATCTTTCGACAGACGTGCGACCTAGTCTAAGAATGATCTGGTTTTCCCTCTGGGTTGTGGAAGTCTGAAGGCAGGCGCTCTACGTAAAAATCAGTGTTTTCACTAAATCCTTAGGCTTAGGTAACGGACCCCGCCAACCCCAATGGATTAGGAAACGGGATAACAGAAAGAAGAAGAGATTCAGGCGTCTATTTGATTGCGACTGCAAGTCCAATTTGCATGCAAGTTGATCTAACTTGCTTTTTGGGTTCCGTACCCAAAGGGTAAAACGGGACCCTATTACTGAGACTCCGCTGTCCGTCTGTTCGTCTGTCACCAGGCTGTATCTCATGAACTTGTCACAGATGATGTATTTCTGTTGCCGCTACAACAACAAATACTAAAAAACAGAAAAAAATAAATATGGGGGCTCCCATACAACAAACGTGATTTTTTCGCTCGTTTTTGCTCGATATTGATAACGGTAACAGGTAGACGCTTTAAATATTCACAGAATATTTAGTTATATATTTACTTTAAAAATAAATAAACCAATATTTAAGGGGGGCTCCCATACAACAAACGTGATATTTTTGCCGTTTTTATAGATAATGGTACGGAACCCTTAGTGCGCGAGTCCGACTCGCACTTGGCCGCCAATTAGTTCATACGAACGAGCATCGGCCGGTATTCACCCACTGTTAGTAGATGCATGCCGCTGCCTCGGTTGTTGCGGTCGTCTGCGCGATTGTTATTTGGACAGGAACCGCATGCATACGCCACCGTTGCCGCCATGACTCCTCTAGTCGTTCTCTATTTCGTCTTAAGAATGTTAAATAGGGATTCAGGAATAGAGAAACTACACCCTTGCTACTAATATAGCAACTTAGGACCTAATCGGTAGCATAACACACTCGCAGAAATAAAACAATACTCAAGGGAATTGTTATTTAGCTACGCTTTTCTAGCAGGTGAAGGAGACACCTCCCCAGCACTTTCACAAACCTCTCTTAAAAATACCCAGAGTAACATATGTCACAAAAAATTGTCCTATTTGGGAGTTAAACCTACGAGCCTTGGAGTCAAAGTAATATTACCACTCCATCATCGGGTTCATCATAATATCATAACATGTCTCCAGTCTTCCTGCGACCACGGATGCTGCAACGCATTCGAAACGTCAGGTTCAACAAAATAAACAAAACACGCGATACTTCCGATAAAAATTGTTTAATTCAATGTCTCCAAGATTTTAATGTCTATCTGTCTAAACCATTCCTGACTCCTGATACCTCGTAAAACTGACAAAAATGCAAGCAAAGATAAATCACGTTTCGGTATAGCTTGCTATCATCTTCTTGCCATACTGCTTTCCCTGAGTGTACCCTGATAATTGACAAACAAAGCTATTGTGAAAGTGAGCTAGAGCGTATAGGGAAATAGGTACTCTTACCTCACGAAACCTACAGCCAAATAACAACTCCTAAGGTGTTATGATCCGCGAATGGGTGAGGTTACGAGTAATGTTCTGAGGAGTTGCAGTGACAGAAGAGTCTATCTTCTGTTACCAGCGGTTACAAGATAAAGTAACTACCTCACAATATCAGGGCTGTATGTTTGTTTGCCTCCCGACGATATGTAAGAAACCAATCAACCATGTAGATATGATTTCCTCACGATAGGGAGTCCTGTGCCAGAAGCGTGCTTGCTGCGACCCCTGTCAATCAATCAGATTGTAATTCTGCCCCAAAATCGCATCAAAGTGCAGATTAAGGCGTTTGACGTCAACATTGGGGTCAAGCAGGGTTGTGTGCTGTCGGCTCGGCTGTTTATTCTGTATCTTGATAATTATCCAGAGAGATAAAAGCTCTGCGAATGTATGATTACGCATGGTGACTTAGTAGTGAATTGTCTGTAAATGTAAACGATACTGTACTAATATCAGACACGCTATCTTGTTTGCAAACACTAATCATAGGAAAGATAACTGTATTTTTTTTTATACCACTAAGCTGGCAAGCAAGCGTACGGTCTGCCTGATGGTAAGCAGTTACCGTAGCCTATGGGCATTTGCAACACCAGTCGTGTCACTGTTGCGTTGCCGACCCTGTAAGAACCTCTTCACGCCTTTCTTGAAGAACCCCAAACTGTAGTCCCTTGGCAAAACCTCCGCAGGGAGCTCATTCCACAACTAAATAGTTCTCGGTATAAAACTTCTTGTGAACCGCACAGTGCGCGACCATTGCGGTTCCAGTGTATGAGGATGAACTCCCAGTCGTGTATGGGGAAACACTTATATTTGAATGCGAAGAAAACAAAGATAATGGTATTTTTGAAAGAGAAGAAACCAGAACGCATGTAATAATGACATTTGATGACATAGTGTTAGGACAAATGTCATTCAGTGAATGAGTTTGTATATCTTATATGCACTTTTAACAGAGATGCAAGGAATAGTGTGATTGATGACGGACATTAGTAGAACCATGGGCGACCCTCTAAAAACCTCTTCACGCCTTTCTTGAAGAACCCCATGCTGTGAATCGTTGGCTTGTAAATCTTTGGGAGTTCATTTCTCTCGGAGGAAAACTTCTTTGGAACCGCACAGTATAAAACCATTTTGGTTCCAGTGTGTCAGGATGAACTCCTCGCCGTCGGTGAGCCCTACAAATGTAAAAAGAAGCTGCCGGCATCACGTTGAGCAATTCTTCTGAACACAACCCGTTGTACAATCAGTTGAACGCAGCAAAGGGAGGCAAAATCTCTTCTTAAAGTTAAAGGCTCAATACAGTGTGTGAGTTTAGGATCATCGACAGCTCATCTTTGCACCGAGTTACAACATTCCAGCTGGTACCCAGGTACTTCCGGTGGCCAAAGGTGACTACAGTACTCCATATGCTCTCTGACTTGGAACTTATGTATAACATAAGTCTTTGCTCACATGCACATCACATGCGAGTCCATATACATACACAAAGAGCCTCTCTCTCCTACACATACAAGCATAAACATACACAAAATTGTGCATATGTATCATTTGAACATAATATTAGTTATATTTTCATAACTCTAAATGCATTTCTTCATTTCTTCTTAGGCAATTGTGATTGTGATTCTTCTTTCGCAATTGTGATTAATTTTAAAAACATTGTTCAACTGTGTGTGTGTCAAGTAATCTACTACTTATAGTATTCTTGTTCTCAGTTTTATTATTGTAATACGTGATGTAATGAATAGCAGTGCCTCCTAATACGGGCATTCCTACACTTGAAAGGAGGTACTAACAATAAACCTTGTAAACATTAAAGAAAATTAAGAATATTTGTATGTACGAGTATATCTTCACGCCAGGTCCCTTTCGGGGTAGGCAGAGAGAACCGAGCGCCATAAGACGCGGTCCTTACATACTTCACTCGCTTCTCCAACATTCATAGCTCTTTTCATGCACGCTCGCCGGTTCCTGGGGCTCCTGACATCACCTTCTGATAAAACACGACCAATTTTGTCATTGAAGGTTAGTCTAGGTGTTCCTCGGCTCCTACATCCTTCTTCTTTTGCATTGTAAATCTATTTCGTCATTCTTTCGTCCTGCATTCTTTCTACATGTTCGACCAACGGAGTATGCCGTTTCTTATCTTAACACTGACACTCTCTTTCGGGCCAACTCTTTCTCTCACGTCGTCATTACGCACGTGGTCAGCAAGCGTTATGCCACAAATTTTGCGCAATGCTCTCATCTCAACCGCATTTATTCTACTTTCATTAAGAAATTTATTATTATTATATTATTATTGTCACCAGTCGAACGACCGTGACGGAAGCAGTATTGACTCTAGGTATGCCAGGAGTCGTGTGTTAATCACGAACTCCATCACCTTGGAATGAAGTGAGGTAACAGGCCTGTAATTCGACGGACCTGATCTATCGCCCTTCTTGGGCACTAGGTGCATGTTGACAGTCATCCGTGAAAACTTGCCTGGTGGAGCACGAAAAGTCGCGTTAGTACAAAACACATCTCAGGAGCACACGGCTTCAGGACCACTGCCGGTATAGTGTCTGGCTTACTCGAGTTATGCACGTTGAGAGAGAGAACAGTCCTCTGGACATCTCGTTATTGAGATTTCCGGCACTGAGCTACCGCACCACGGGATGGTAGACAGTACAGCTCAGCCATTATTCATATTAGTTTTAATTAAAGCATCCTCACGATAAAATCAAAATCAAATTGATGCAGGGATAATTATTGAAAAGGGTAGACATTTCGAAAGAGTAGACGACAAAAGGGTTACGAAAGAAGAAAAATAAAGAGAATGTATCGAGCAAGAGATGTCGACAGGGGCCACCCTACTCAGGTAATGTGCTGAAAATAGGGTCAAATCAAAAGTACCCAAAACCGACGTGCATTCGTGAAGAGTTTGATGAATGTAGTAGAAGCAAAAGAGGTTTGTTCCATAGTCTCTGCTTACCTCAGTGGGAAACAGATGTGATCACACTCGTTTCTTTAAAATTTATACCACTTTTCATTTTGATGTAACTGGAACAATTTGAGCACAATGAACGAGTCTTACCTTCCTTGTATACTCCTTCCCTTTCGCGGTGTACATTATGCTTAAAAAATATGCCGCATAGTGACAACGGTGAAATAAATTAACACGTTTGCAGCTCTGGTCTCTTAAGAAGATTATATAGAGTGTGTCCGGCAATCGCCGGAGTGCCTATCAAAAATCAATGAAACAATTAACGGGGTTCGACGAATTAATGTTGCAATAAACAGGCAATAATGGACTTCACTCGACGCGTTACGTCGTTGATGGTTGCCATAAAACAACATCCGCGGAAATGAAACTAGCAATTACAGAACGTGGCTTGTTTTCTATAAAGTTAGATAACTTGTAAGTCTTTACTTAACGAAAACGTATAAAACAATATATTCTCGTTAAAATTTATCCCCTTGACGAGAATCTTGAAAGATGAGAATGAGAAACTTACCAAGTATTTAGTCTTTGCTCACGAGGTAAGTATTATGTGTCAACGATTTGTTGTTTCCAATAGTCGTGACAGCAAACGGAGATATTGCGAAGAATCTCGGCCGCTATCATGAGAGGCTCTCGCTCGATGGTCGTATCAAGAACCAAATGCAGAAGGCAGTAGTTTTGGATACCGTTAGTTCTGTGAGGAAATTTCTCTCACTCTCTCTGGAGCCATGGAAATTGCCATGTGAAATGGTTGACATTTATGTATATTTTTAAATGTATTTTTATTTTATTTGACATTTATTAATATACAAATTTGTTACACAAATAAGATTCGCAGAACAGCTTGTGGTGAGTTACTGATGAGTAATGACACTGCGGTTACCGAGTGCTCCCGAGAGCCAATCAGGGTATTGGTGGCTTAACCGTTCGGAGTGGAAACCCAAGAAGGCCCACGGAACTGTCACTTCTGGCTTGCCTTGATTGGCCGCCCGAAGAAGAGTCGATAGAGCAACATCACGTGTGGAAGTGTTAAAGGGCATAACACCGCTAGTAAATTTAGAGAAAATGAGCACACCTCTCGATATCTGAGTCGCTCGTGAGCGGTGTTGCCCCTGGCCATCTTTTCTGGTCATGCGTCCATTCTCCTTCTGTAATCGCCCAGTACCAAAAATCACCTCTGCTCATGGGTATACTGATCCATTGGGTATATGGGTATTTGACGAGCTCGGTGGCGCAGTGGTGAAACGCGCTGTTACGCTACTTTGACACCAACGCTCGTGGGTTCGATTCCCACACAGTACAAACATTTGTGTGCATGAACATGTCTGTTTGTATTGGTCTGGGTATTTTCTATGTATAATAAGTATGTATTTACAAAAAAAAATGTATTTACGAATGTTTATCAGTTGTCTAGTACCCATAACACAAGCTTCGCTTACTTTGGGGCTAGGTGGCGCTGTGTAATTTGTCCGACAATATTTATTTATTTATTTATTGAGTCATGACCAGTGTACTACATTACACCAATCTTCTCGCCGGGGCCTCTACGCACGTCAAATTCTATAACTAATTCTATCATTAGCTTTCATGATTTCTGGAAATACATCTATGTATGTACTAGCTACATCTCGCGACTTCATCCGTGCATATCACGGTAGATATAATATAATAGATTGTTTTTATACTACGTCGGGAGGCATAAAAGCGTACGGCCCACCTGATGTAAAGCGGGTACCGTAGCCTCTTAACGCTTGAGATATATTAAGTGTCACTCGCGCAATGCCTCCTCTGCTGCTTACACAGCAACCCCTTGGGAGTTTACTGGTGACCTCACTCCCACGCAGGAACACAAATCCCTCTAGGGAGTTGTTATTTGGCTGCGATTTTCTGTGAGGTGGAGGTACTTCCCCAGACGGGCTGCTTTGATGCGCCCTACCTCTCTTAAAACATCCAGACCAAGACAAACAGACATATTCATGCACACAAATGTTTGCCTTGTGTGGGAATCGAACCCACGAGCGTTGGTGTCAAATCGCGTCATTCACGACTGAGACACCGAGCTCGTTGAATATAGTCGAATAGATATATATAATAGATCAAGATTTGATCTTTCAAATGCAAGAAGATTTTTCAAATCAGATTGATATTTGTACGGGCCCCTTCGATACGACCCGTACACTTTCGTAAATGAATATAAAAATAATAGAATGTAGGCACTGGCGGGCTTCGTTCTTCGACCTCCGGTTGTAAGTCGCAGGTCTGTGGGTTGGTGCAGAATGGAACGCCTGTTGCTGTCTTCAGAAGTATGGAGCCGTAGATACTTGCTGCTAGGTCTGGACTGGCTTGGCTTCGGAGTGACTTGGCTGGCTATTTCACTGTAGTGTGAGCGCTGAGTGTAGCGGACGACTGGTCCCGATCACCGTTGTATGGCCCATATTTATACCCCCGCTGTGCGAGCGAGAGGTACATGTGTGGGAAAGAGATAGCAATAGCCAAAATCGCCCAGACCTAGAGGCAATACCTGATCGTGCTCGCTTTATTTGTGTCTAAAATGTTTGTAAGTTGTACTATTATTTCATACATTTGACCCCTTTTCATATAAAACCATAAAAACTTTTGCTAAAGTTATTGTCAAAACTTGTGGGTCAGATAAGTTTTACGTATAAATGTTTTCATTACAAACTTAAAACTACGTTAATAGGTACATCTATGCACTATTGAGCTGTTGCAGCCAGTAATTCGCCGTTATAACTTTATTATATACCTGGCTTGCAACAGCTCGTACCTATACTAAACATGTAAAACTTATCTCTAACAAAGTATGTATGTAAACTGTGTAAACCTATTCTAATTCTTACATAAACAACTAATACAAACTATACATAAACAACTATAACTATATAAAATGTGCATCACTTATACTACGCGCGACGGTTATCTATTTATTTACATAGTTGTCGCGAACATATACTCCCGCCGCAGCTATCTCAGCTGGAGCCATTTTCCGTGTTCGCGCCGTCGACCGTCGCTGTAGGCAGGATCACCAGCTTCTTGGTGGGCCTTCGCAGCACGCCCTTGTTGGTCCGCACGTCCACCGCTCGTGTCTCTCCGTCCGGTCCGGGGTAGGTAGCGACGACTACACCTCGTGGCCACAAGTTACGAGGTAGAGTGCCATCTGCTATCAAGACGAGGTCATTGACCCGGATAGCGCCATGTGAAGCGCGTGGGTCCCGCCGGTGTCGGAGTTCTGGCAGGTACTCCTTCACCCAGCGACTCCAGAAATGGTTGGCGAGCTGTTGACTCGCACGCCACTCCCGTCGCCCTGTTGCGTCGGCGTCGGTGAATGACCCCGGCAGTGGCACTCGTGATGGCCCTCCCATCAAAAAATGGTTAGGTGTGAGTGCGTCGTCGTCGTCGGCCTCCGTTGACACGTGAGTGAGTGGTCGGCTGTTGAGTGTATGTTCGACCTCGATGAGCAGAGTGGTGAGAACTTCTTCCTTCGGGGCTCGTTCATGCAGTGTGGCAGCCAGTGCGGTCTTCACGCTCCGTACAAGGCGCTCCCAAGCGCCGCCCATGAATGGAGCGCTCGGCGGGATGTAACGCCATTGTATGAAGCGCACCGAAGATTCCTCCTTCATGGCTTCCTCCGCGGCTCTGCGCAGCTCCACGTCTGCGCCCTTCAGGTTGGTACCCTGGTCTGACCACAGCTCAGTTGGACATCCACGACGGCCGATGAAGCGTCGCAATGCCATCACTGCTGAGTCGGTGCTGAGAGTGCCGGCGACTTCTAAGTGTACTGCTCGCGTTGTTAGACACGTAAACAGTACGCCGTATCTCTTCTGATGAGCACGTCCAACAGTGACTGTCATCGGGCCGAAGTAGTCGAGGCCGGTGTAGGTGAAAGGG
This sequence comes from Pyralis farinalis, assembly GCA_947507595.1. Classification (NCBI taxonomy): domain Eukaryota; kingdom Metazoa; phylum Arthropoda; class Insecta; order Lepidoptera; family Pyralidae; genus Pyralis; species Pyralis farinalis. The sequence continues at coordinate 39,152,239 of OX382261.1, read as the reverse complement.
CGCTGATGATGCGCCAGTCTGCTCCGTGGATGGTCACCCGTAGACGGTTGAGCGGGCACGGCCCGCCTGATGCGACACTGTTGACATCTTTTCAACACACTTCTAACTGTATTGCGCAGTCGTAGTACCCATAAGTGTTGTCGAACTTCGTTGGTCGTGGTCTCGAAGCCCCCGTGATGGAGTCTTCGATGTACCCATGAGATGTACAGTTGCACATATGTATGTTTGCCATCCATAATCGGCGGAGCTTTTTGTTCGTCCGTGATGTCGACAGCGGCTGCTATTCGTGACCGTAGCCGTATGACGTCATCGCTGTCTATAATGACGGACAGCTGACTTAGTCGGCTATTAGCAGGCAACTGTTTTTTACACTTTAAAGCTGCGACATCTTCACTGAACGCATCATCTTGCACTGAGCGTATCCACAGCTGTTGGGCACGATGTAAGTGATGTGTTTCAAGTTGAATGAAACAGCTGTTTTCACTTTCACACGTAGCACTGATTTTCTTGTTTTTTCCCTTCGCTGCTTTCTTTATTTTCGTCCAAGTAGCGTCGTCAACTTCGTTTTTCTTATTGCGTTTGTAGGCCGCGTTGCACAGTTGTTTCTTGATGCGCAGAAGTTCGATGAATTGTAGTACACGCGCCGTAGTACGCACTAACTTTAACCAACTTGAAAAACGAGTTGCGTCGGGCAGTGCTTCCTTTAGTGATGTAGTGTTTCGAACAAAGTTGACTCTTTCCTCGCCGGTCAGACCCATATGGTCGGGTTCATTGACCTCTCGCGGCCAGTTTGCTTCCGACTCGCGTAGAAACGCGGGCCCGTGGAACCACCAGTGTTGGGAGTTGAAGTCGTGTGGAGTGTCGCGCGTTGCGTCGTCTGCAACATTTTCCTTGGTAGGCACCCATCTCCACTCGCTGGTCTTCGTTTCCTCGGCGATCTCCGCGATCCGGTGGGCCACAAACGGCTTGTACGCTCGCGGGCCAGTGCGTAGCCACGAGAGTACCGTACGTGAATCCGACCAATATACTCGGCGGGTCGGCTTTATGTCGTGTTCGTCTATGGCTGTGCGCGCAAGACGACACCCAAGTACAGCTGACTGGAGTTCGAGTCTCGGTATTGACGTCACTTTGTTCAACGGTGCAACTTTGCCTTTTGCAGCTATCAATGACACATGTATATTCCCGCATGCATCCTGTGCCCTCCAATACACAGCGCAGGCGTATTGCGCCGAACTTGCATCGACGAAAGTATGTATCTCGTTCGTATGTGCGGTCGATACGCCGGGATAGCACCTTGGTATAGCTAGGCTCGGTAGTCTTCTCACGTGAGAGAGCCAGTATGACCAACTTTCGGCTTCACTGACTTGCAACTTGACATCCCAGTCGATTCCAGTACGCCAAGTATCTTGTAAAATCTTCTTCGCTTGTATTGTAACAGGTGTAACTAAGCCCAGCGGGTCGAACAAAGACATCACTGTACGTAGGGCTTCTCGCTTCGTCGGTGTTTTCGTGCCTTCCAATATTGAAGGCGGAAGCTTGTGTTGATTGATGTTGAAGCCCAGATTGTCTTCATTCGGGTCCCACACCATGCCCAATATCTTCTCTGCATCGAGTTGCACTAAATTCCCCTTAGGTGTAGTGGAGAATTCGGCGCGCACCTTGTTTGAGTTCGATGCCCAGCGTTGAAGATGATAATTCGCTCGTTTGTGTATATTAGCGACTTGTGTTGATACTTGTATGGCGACCTCCTCCGTGTCAAAGCTGGCAAGATAGTCGTCGACGTAGTGGTTTGCTATCACTGCCTGCGCTGCCTCGGGAAACTGTTCTTTGAATTCCTCGGCGTTTTTGTTTTTGATGTATATCGCCGTGCATGGTGACGACGTGGCGCCGAAGATCACGCTTCTCATGCGGTACTCTGTGGGTGGACCGATTCTTCTGTCTTCTCTCCACAGGAACCTCTGCATGTCTCGGTCTTCCTCCCGTATGTTGATGCGCAGGAACATGTCCTTGATATCGGCTGCGACCGCTACTGGGCGTTGACGAAACCTCATCAACACTCCGGGTAGAGACTGTATGAGGTCGGGCCCAGACAGCAGCATGTCGTTGAGGCTGATACCACGGGTCCTGGCTGCCGCGTCGTGCACGATGCGTAGTTTCTCGGGCTTTTGCGGGTTGATAACTGCAAAATGTGGCAGATACCAAGTTCTGTCGCTTTTCACTGCTGGAGCCTTCACTGCATAGCCGCTCTGTATCAGAGTGTTCATTTGTGTCTCGTAGCGCCGCTTCAATTCAACATTTTTGTCGAGTTTCTTCTCGACTAACTCGAGGCGACGCATCGCTGTGTTGTAGTTATCCGTTGTTAATGTTGTAGTTACTGTAGTCAGATGGCTAACTCGATGGACTTGCTGCTTCTTCTTATTTCCCGTCGCGCCGTGCAATACCCATCCCAAGTCGGTTAATGAAGCGACTGGTTGGGCTGTGGTCCCTCTTCGCACGTCGTGTGTGAGCAGCAACGACCAATTATCTTGACCCAGCAACACGGTTGGATGGCCTTCCTCATAAATCAGCTGATCTTCGATGTCTTCCAAATGACGACAGTGTTTCACGACACTACGTGGCACACCTTGAGTCGTCAACATCAGCTTGTCCATTGTACGCGCCGACACATCGTGCTTCACTGAGTTTCTTCCTTGTATAGTGAAGTGTACACGTTCCGATGTATCGGCCGTAATACGTGCGCCGGCCACACCCTCTATGTAAAAAGGCGCGGGCGGCCCGTGTACTCCGATTTTGTTCGCCACTGCCGACTCGATGAGTGTGCACGTAGAGCCGTCGTCCAAAAGGGCGTAAGTGTCGTATGTACCCTTCGGACCGGTCACTTGTACAGGCAGAATCTTGAGATAGGCAGCAGTGAAGTTTTCCCTTGTCGACGTAACTATGGCTGTTGAATTTTCAACTTCATTTTCTTTCCTTTTCGTGTCGTGTAGAAGAGGGTGATGCGTGTACTTGCATCCGTCGACTTCACACTGCTTCACACTTCACACTGAAATTTGCGGACTCGCAAACAACGGAAGCATAGCCTGTGAGTTCTGGCTAGCTCCCATCTCGCAAATTGGTCGGCTTTCTTGAACACGTTGCAGTCGTACGGATGGTGACCCTCTTTCTTGCAAACTTGACACTTTAGTTGCACCGCAGTAGACTTCTGATCTTGAGTGTGGTAAGCACGTAGTCCTTTTCGTACGGCAGGCTCCCGCCGGTCTTCAACCGCAGTGAGCTCGGCCGGTGCGTAGCTTCCACATCGATCGGCGGTGACTTCCAGAAACTTGGACAGCGTGAGAAGGTCTGGATGATCTTCCGGCTGTTCGGCGGCGAAGTCGTAATACCTGTAGCGCAGCGCTGGCGGCAGTTTTTCAATGACGCTGCGTACCACTTCGGCGTTGTGTAGATAGTGATGCTTCTTCAGTGCTTTAACTGTGGCTGTGACGTTAAGCACCTTTGAAGCGAAGATGCAGATGTCTCTTGGGTTCTCGGCCAGTCGTGGTAGCGCACGGAGCTTGTTCAGTTCGGTCATTGCCAGTGCATCTGGACGACCGAACCTCGCGGCTAACATCTTCATAACTTCTTCTGAAGTCGTTGACCCGACGAAGAGACATAGTGTTGCATCTCTGGCGGCTCCCTTCAGGCTGTGACGTAACTTGGACAGCCTTTCTTGTTCGGAGAGGTGACTTGCAGCTTCATCATAGGCGGCCTTGAATGGCAGCCACTCGTTCGATGACCCGTGAAAAGACGGTAACTCGACGGTCCTCGGTGCAATGGCGGGTTGAACGGCTCTCGCTGCAAGTGTGATGGCAGTTGCTAGCTGATTATAGTCAAACTCCCGTTGCGGTCGTCTCTCTTCACAATAGCGTGCTGGCTCTATATCTTCTCTCACTGGAACCGGTACTTGTTGCTCGGCGTGCCGCGTGACCTCGCTGTGGCCCCGATGAAGTTCGTCGCTGCACGTCTGCGGCGGCGGCGCTGCTATAACCTCCTCTTTATCGGTCCTGCGATGGTCCGGGCCTGGGACGTCGGGCTTCGGTACGTAGGGCTCCATGGTGAGTGCCAGCGTGCTTCTGTTGACCCAGTCGGTTGTTCGCTCGTTCCTAGTTGCCAAGTCCTCGTCTGCTTCGATCTCGTCTTCAGAGTCCGCCTCCAACGCGGCGACACGTGCAGCTGCCAGCTCCACTTCCTTCTGTAGAAGGAATTCTCGCGCCTTGGCCAGCGCTCTCCGCTTGATTGTCGACGTAGTGCGGGGCGCGCTGGGCGGGCGGCGAGAGGCATCCTTCTGTGGGCTGGCTGTCCGGTGTGTGGCTGCAGTCTTGCCGGTTGTCGTTTCGCCGGTCGCCGTCGTCTCGCCGGTCGTTGCAGTGGCCGTAGTGTTCGTCGTCGTCGATGTTTCGGCTGTAGACGTCTCTGGCGTCGCTACGGCGGGTGCGGCGGCGGTGGCGGGCGTCACTGTGGCGGCGGCGGCGGCTCCGTCGACTTGAGCAGGCGTTGTCCTCCTTTCCGACTCCATACTTCTTGTAACAGGCATTTTTCTTCGTCGTCTGAAGAACTATTCCCAGTATCCGGCTGCTGAAGGACCAAAATGTACGGGCCCCTTCGATACGACCCGTACACTTTCGTAAATGAATATAAAAATAATAGAATGTAGGCACTGGCGGGCTTCGTTCTTCGACCTCCGGTTGTAAGTCGCAGGTCTGTGGGTTGGTGCAGAATGAAACGCCTGTTGCTGTCTTCAGAAGTATGGAGCCGTAGATACTTGCTGCTAGGTCTGGACTGGCTTGGCTTCGGAGTGACTTGGCTGGCTATTTCACTGTAGTGTGAGCGCTGAGTGTAGCGGACGACTGGTCCCGATCACCGTTGTATGGCCCATATTTATACCCCCGCTGTGCGAGCGAGAGGTACATGTGTGGGAAAGAGATAGCAATAGCCAAAATCGCCCAGACCTAGAGGCAATACCTGATTGTGCTCGCTTTATTTGTGTCTAAAATGTTTGTAAGTTGTACTATTATTTCATACATTTGACCCCTTTTCATATAAAACCATAAAAACTTTTGCTAAAGTTATTGTCAAAACTTGTGGGTCAGATAAGTTTTACGTATAAATGTTTTCATTACAAACTTAAAACTACGTTAATAGGTACATCTATGCACTATTGAGCTGTTGCAGCCAGTAATTCGCCGTTATAACTTTATTATATACCTGGCTTGCAACAGCTCGTACCTATACTAAACATGTAAAACTTATCTCTAACAAAGTATGTATGTAAACTGTGTAAACCTATTCTAATCCTTACATAAACAACTAATACAAACTATACATAAACAACTATAACTATATAAAATGTGCATCACTTATACTACGCGCGACGGTTATCTATTTATTTACATAGTTGTCGCGAACAATATTTTCAAAAATTTGCGCGTTCAAACAAACCCTTCCGCCTTATATATTAATGTAGATAGGCAAAGAGACAACTGTTTTTTTCCTCCACTATTTGTTAGCCATTTAACTTTTGTTTAGTAGCTATTGACTATATTTAGAAATTAGTATTCACTCCAATTGCCGATATTCAATAAAGTATATCGAAAAAATAAAAAGGAAAACGGAACATGCAAACACAGAGGTCTACGGTGGAACAGCACAAGACCTGATATCTAGGTAGCTATTTAATATATGTAAAATAAATGTTGTACTATTGTTCAAAACTCATAAATTTGTGTGAAATGTTACAAAAACAATGATCATTTTTTATTCCCTGTTTTTATAACCTTTTAGATGAAATATTGAGTTTTTGATGTATCTTCTGCTAGCACAGTTTAGTTTATGAACCTGTGGGAGGAGAGATTGATTCTCACACAAGTTTAGATGAAGTTAAAACGATACATTCCCACACACTTTGCAACTAAACTTGTTTAACAATAAATTATTTATATTTGCATAAAGGTACCAATGTATTTTTGGGCCCTTGATTTTTAATCTCTTTTTATATCACTCAGATGTCAAACAGACGTAAGAAGTTATAATGGTAAGAATGGTAAGAAGATATCGTCAGCTATAGACATAGCTCGTATGTAGCCGACTCTGTAAAAGTATTTCTTGACGAATCTCATGTTTTCTTTTAAACAACGACGGGCGGCATAAAAACATACGCCCCACCTGATGAAAAGTGGCTATAGTACCCATAAACGCTAGCATTATATAACTCGCGTGTTGCCTCCCTCGCTGCTTACACTGCTTCACTAACTCCTAGAAAACTACCTCCAAGGGAGTTTTCCGGTAGTGAGTAAACTGCAGTTTTCAGAGCATACTTTATTAATTAGCAGTGCGCATTACATACATGCGATGTTAGCTTTAATTCGTAATTAAAAATAAACGTCTTCCATCCTTATCATCACTTCAGATCCACCGTAACCATGGCCGTACCTTTGGTGGTGCTGTACCTTTTTAAACGTTAAAACAGTGTTGCACCACTAATTAAAAACACTTCAAACACTTCAAACAATTAGAATAATTTAACTAGCAACTAAAAAGTAGCAAAAACATTGAATCAAAGGTAAATATGGCCATAAATTTACAAAAGTCAAGCGAAACCCAGTTGCAAATAAAACTTTTCATTTAATGTCTTCTACCTAGTCCGGCCATAAGTTCTATAGAACTTGTAATAACAAATGAATATGCATTTTTATTTTTATGATGTAATGTAATCTTAATAAAACTTAAATGTACACACATATTCATGGAAGTTTCAGCAAAATAAAGAAAAATGATTATATTCCAAATGCCCACCATTGTCTTTGATACAGACCTTTAATTTGTCTGACCACGAATCTATGGATTTACGAACTATTTCCATGGGAAATTATGCCACTTGCTGTTTCAAAGATTTCTTGAGAGATACGATGTCAGCGTGTCGTTTCGAGTGGGACATGTTCTCTAAAACTGACCATAAATTGTAGTCTAAAGAGTTCAGATCTGGTCTAGACGAGGGTCCGTCTTCAGCTCTTATGAAGTCCGGAACGTTGTTTCGTCGTCGTCGTATATGCCTTGGGTAGTTCGTGCTTTGTTGTCTGATTCAGAGCCCTGCTGGAAAGTCCACGGTACATTTTTAAAAAGTGTATTGCCTTCACAATATGATCCAAGACAGTCTCTTAACACACTTTGACTGAAGTCTTCACTCCTTTTTCACAAAAATGAAACTTTGTGACTCCTGGATAAGACACACCTCACCAAACCATTACAGACGCAGGATGATGACCACGTTGGACCTTTCCGAACGCTTGAGTGGCTTCTTTAGAACGGTGTACGTACACTTTATAATTTTGCTTGTTGTAGTGATCTTCAATCGTGAAATTTTTTTCACCAGTAAAGAGGATATTTCTGTGTCTTTCACCTGCGTAACGGGACAGACGGCGTTTTGATCGATCCACTCTCTTCAACTCCAATTCCAATCCAATATTGTCTCGCGATTCGATTTTTTGTTTTCTAATAGGGTTTCGGCGAATTCTGGCTTTAATAATATTAACAGCCTTTGTAGTTCTAACAGCAAGCCGTCGCCCCGATCTTTTATGGTCTTCAACAGAGGAACTGTTGGTATACCTGTCGATAGTACGATATGCGAAAATACCGCTGATACCAAGCTTTAGAAGTGTCTTGACTATGACCGATGCCGCGACGGCTCCATACCCACTTTGTGAAAGGCAATCACTGCAATCCTATTTTCTTTAACACCCCATTCCATATTGTAACTTGATAATAAACAAGAAAAAAATATGTAAAACGGCGGAAAATCGAAAGAAACTTTTAACGTAATAAACGCGTTCCAAATTCAAAATAATTAAAGAGTTGATAAAAAGAGTTGGCCAGACTAGTTATTTTAATTTAAAGTAAACAGATTGGGCCGTTAATGATAAGTAAAAAACAGTGATAGGCCAGTGGATAAAGATCCACCATATTGTCAAACCGGTCCTCGGTTCGAATCTTGGACATGTGGGGTAAATTCGTGTTTTCGGATTTAAGTAGATATCTTCAAAAGTCCAAGAAATTTTGTTTCTAAAGACGAGTGACCTTAACTAAGAAAGGTCTGATTTTCTCTTGATTTTCCCATAGGATTGTTGAGGTCTGACGGCAGTCGCTCCGAGTAAAAACCAGTTGAGAATGCGCAAGCTTGCATTGCCAGAGGAACACCTGGCTTGTCAATTATATAACAATTCAATTTTTTTATTTTATTTTTTTGTCGGCCATTTTGACCATGTTCCTTAAGAGATAGGAACGGTGTTTCTGAACATTCCTATTCTACTTTTTTATGCTGAATCCGAATCGGAAGTCAAAATTCGAATATTCTAAAAAAACGCACACACAGGCTAATCCACAGACAAACAGTAGCAGGGCATATTATAAAGTATCTGACTATATTAATGATAAAAATGCCTGGGATTGAGTCGATCCAATTATAATATAATTAATAAATTATGTAAATTTGTTTGGATACCAAACGAGGGATGCCTGAGTTTTTTGGCAGTATTTTTATCAGTGCTCACCTAGTCATGAACTGCACGGTAGGGAAAAAAATTGTGACGATTCCAAACAAATGTAGCCATTTTTACGGAATAAAAAGATTTTGACTTTAAAACGCACACACAGACAAACATATCGATTTCATATAGGAACGGTGTTCCTGACCAGTATCTTCGCTAAATTCTTAGTCTTAGATAGCAGATTTCACCAATCCTAATGTATTAGGAAGCGTCATAACGCTAGGAAGAAAAAGTTTAACGAAAAGTAACATTTTCGTTGACATCACATGGAGCGTACATCACTCGGCCCTTGCACATTTGTTTTTATACGACATCGGGAGGCATACAAGCATAAAGCCCGCCTGGTGTAAAGCGATTACAACAGCTTATTAACGCACGCAATACATTAAATATCACTCACGCGATGCCACCTCTACTACAAACACAGTAACTCCTCAGGAGCCTACTGGAGACTTCACTCACACGCAGGAACACAACTAACTTCTAGGGAGTTATTTATTATTTACTCAATAGTCCAAACAGTGTTTATTTCATAAGTTAAACATCATTGTTGTACAATTAAATTCAAATAAATCTTAAGATACTCGTAAGTAAGGTTTCAAGAAACTCAATCAAGAGACAGATAAAAGTTCTTCAGAGCAGATTTACTTCTTTTGAAATTCATGTTACTATTATCTAACAGTGTATTACTTATTTTTGGAGGCAGTTGATTTAGTAATTTCGGTAACATAAATTCCCAAACTCTCATCCCATATAAATTATTATATTTAGTTAGTACAAATTTAGGCAAATATATTCGCAGGTTATTTGAAAGCGTTCTGTTTCTTACATTATTTATACGAGTATGTTCGTAATGTTCACAAATCATGGCTATTTTAAATTTATTTTGAACACTTATAACTTTGCAAATTGTAGTTGTAGGAGTACCTCCACCTGATAGAAAACCGCAGCCAAATAACAACTCCCTAGAGGGTTGTTGTGTTCCTGCATGTAAGTGAGGTCACCAGTAAGCTCCCAAGGACTTGCTGCGTAGCAGAGGAGGCATCGCGCGAGTGATACTTAATATATCGCTAGCGTTAATAGGCTACAGTACCCGCTTTACATCAGGTGGGCCGTTAGCTTGTATGCCTTCTATGCTTGGCAAAAAGAGAGAGTCTTGCTGCCCGAGCGCTTGTGCGTTATTTTTGAACGTTACGTTATGAAAAATTTAAGTACCACAAATCCAAACTCTAGATATTAAATCCACTATAAAGCTATCAGCTTTGACAAATGTATCCACTCTCACTCAAATTGCTGAGTGATCACTATACACAGTGATGGCAAATTTAGTTCTTAAAGTATAGTTCTGCGCGCGATTACAGTATCATTTACGCCAGCGATATATACGCTACCAAGTAACGGTTTCTTTTCTCTAAATAATGGTAATAAAATAAAGCAGATAGATGCTGTAGCTGAGAAGAATCCAGAACTAATGTAAGGATTACGGTTGATGATGAAGTGTTGGAACAAGTGGATGAGTTTGTACATCTTGGATGCGCTTTCAGCAGGGATGGAAGGTACACCGCAGATGTGGAAAGACGAGTGAGTGCTGGGAATGGTGTGAATGGAGCGTTGGGAAAACTTCTTGGCAGTAAAATCCTGAGCCAGAAGGCACAACTCGCTATACACAATGCAGTGTTGGTCCCAACGCTAACTTATGGAAGTGAGAGCTGGGTATGGCAGAAAGAGCATGAAAGTAGAATACACGCCGGCGAAATGCGAGCGCTGCGCAAAATTTGTGGCGTAAGGGTTGTAGACCGTATTCGCAATGATGATGTTAGAAACAGAGTTGGTCTGAAAGAGAGCGTCGGTGTTAAAATAAGAAGAGGCATGCTCCGTTGGTTCGGACATGTAGAAAGAATGCAAGATGAAAGAATGACGAAGCAGATATACAATGCAAAAGTGAAGGATGTAGGAGCCGGGAAGGCCGAGACTTACCTACCACGATCAAATTGGTCGTGTTCTATCAGAAGGTGATGTCATGAGCCCTAGAAACTTGCGAGCGTGCATGAGAAGAGCAATGAATGTTAAAGAAGCGAGTGGGATATGTAAGGATCGAGTCACGTGGGCCTCGGTTCTCTCTGCCTACCCCGCAAGGGATTTGGCGTGAAGTTATAGATAGATAGACAGGTAGATGCTATAGTTATAAAGTTATTAGCGATTTTGTAATAACATATTTCGTTACATTTGGTTTTTGGAAGCGACTCCCTACTGACCGAAATGAAAGATGTTTTAGTTTCACTCTACAAAGGCGTTAGTACGTAGGTCTGTCGCCCAATTATGACAATATATTTCCCATTACAAAAGCCTTGCGTTCAAAATTGCGGGAGTATTACGAAATTCTTTTGTCGAAAAACACCCGACACCCAGTTTGACATAAACATTTGGAAAGTCAACAAAATAAACATCCCACTATTTGCTTTACCATCAACGAGTTAAAAGCCATATTTGCATGTTTTTGTAGGATACGGTAAAGACAAAAGGGGAAATCGTCGCACGAATTCAAGAGAATAAAAACGGTCGTGAAGAAGGTTTGTTTAACGCGGCACATTGTTTCAGACTGTGCTGTGTGCTCGGAGATAAGATTCCAATCGGGTGTCATGTGCTCGAATGAATCTTGGACTGTTTTTAGGTATAGTTAATAGATTCTGACGTTATTTCGCTGAAGTCAAAACAGGGAATTTTATCTAAAACTAGCTCTGCCCGCGACTATATACGCGCGGAATAGGTATTTTTTTTATTATTTATTTATATAAATAAAAATAAATAAAATTTCTAAAATAAAAGTAGCCTAAGTTACTCCTTATTACATCAGCTATCTGTCGGTGAAAGTCATATTATATATATACAGTATAGTCATCATAGTATAGCGATTAGAACAAACAGACAGACAAAAATTGTAAAAAAAATCATTTTGGTATATGTACCCGTGTATACATCGATATGCATTTAGTAGAAAGCGGTTATTTTAATATTACAAACAGACACTCCAATTTTATTTATCTGTATAGACATAGTGTGCTATTTAAAACGACTATTTGATCGCGGGGTAGATTGTGGGGAGTTTGTTGATGCAAGCAGTAAGGAGCGATAGCTCTGGAAGTCTAAACGGGAGACCTACAATCGGTATACGCCTTTCAGATAAAATATTGATGATCATCCTACTCGTCTTGTGGGGAGAAGAAACTTACGACCCATGCAGCTGCGGCGCCGGGTGTGTGCGGTTCCTGATGTATACGACAGGCAATCAGAGAGGCACCTCAACAGGCGAAGCAGAGAGTAGTGAGTGGGTGCCGGCCCCCATGAGATCGCATGAAGAAACTGGTGTCGGAAGTACACAAAGTAGTTTAGATCTACATGCCAGTTTTTTTGGAATTTCGTGTCGAGGTGATACAAGAATCCTACTCGCATCAAAATATTCTGAATTGATTTATGTGGATGAAACGTCTTATTTTATTGCTTTAAACGAGCAATTCTTGTATATATACATACATTGTATATATAGATAGTGTCATGAATTAGGGTAGGCTAAGAATTACTAACTGTTATCCACGGTTCGCCCGCGTGGTCAAAGGGAAACAAAGAGTGTTTTCCTGTGAGAGTAAGTTATTTTGCCGCGGTAAAAAGTAGTCTACGTTACTGTCATATACCATACAAAATCAATCTCCATACAAAAAAAAATCACATCAATCTGTCGCTACGTTTTAATTCGAAAAACGGACAAACCGACAAATAAGTACATTTTTACATTCATAATAGTACGAACCCCTTTAAGACATTTGGACTCTATGACTCTATGAAGTCTATAATTCTTTAAATATTACATCGTAAACCTTTGTATTAAGTATCAAGTAGCCTATGTGTTATCCCAGTAACTCATCTATCTATATACCAAATTTCAACCAAATCCGTTCAGCTGTTAAGGCGTGAAAACGACAGAACCATCCAAATATCCATACTTTCACATTTATAATATAAGTAGGGTATATATTTATTTTTTGTATTTCGTGTATCTTGGAAATGGATCTAACGATTTAATTTTGTGTTTATATAACAATGTAACAACTTCTTTGAACTAAATTAAGAAACACTATTTTTAAAGCAATCATTTAAGGAAGCGCCCTGGAACTTGGCACCAGTTCAGATAAAACCCTTTTATCGGTCTCCCGTCTATCCTCAAGGTTGTTGGTATAGAACTATTATAGTCATAACTTTACTTCAAATATTGTAAATTGTACTCTAGGGAGTTCTTATGGCTGTTGTTTTCTTTAAGGTGGAGGTACTTCCCCAGACGGGCTGCTTTGATGCGCCTCTCTTAAAAACATCCATACCAAGACAAACAGACACGTTGATCCACAAAAATGTTAGCCCTGTGTGTGAATCGAACCCACGAGCGTTGGCGTCAAAGTCGTGTCATTCACGACTGCGCCACCGAGCTCGTCAAAGTGGTGTAACTTCTACAAAATTCAACTTCAATAAAAAAAACTTTTAAATTGTCATAGGACATTGAAAAAAGGTAAATTGGCGAAATATGCCCTTGGTGTTTACGAATAATAATACAGTCATAGTTTCACTCCTATCATGGTAAGACGGTAAATGGCGAACTTTGCCTACACATTTTTTTTTATACAACGAGATTGGCAAACAACGGCCCGAATTAGATGGTAAGAGGTCGACCGCAGCCTGTCTATGGATGGGTTTATCTATCTCGAGTTTCTCCGAACTTCGGAGGGCACGTTATGGCGTCGGTCCCTGTTGGCGATAGATGACAGTCGTTAAGCTAAGTCAGTGGCCCTCGGGCAACTTGAAAACACTGGCCTCCGCCAATCCGCATTTGAGCAGCGCGGCGGAGCATGCTCTAAACCCCTTCCGTTGAAGGGAGACCCGTATCCCTGCAGTGGGATGAGTAAGGGTTGATGTGACATGTGTGGCATTTGTTCATTGCATATTATCAATTTAATATTAACACTTCAAAGAGACCTTCTAATTTTATTTACCCATTTTAAACGGTCGGAATTCTAAGATATAAAATGTATTTTGATTCAATTTTTAAGCTAAATAAGGTACGATATCTCAAAGGCGCAGATAAGATGTTCACAAAAGAAGAATTAGAAAAAAAATATTTCTAAAAGACTGCTTCAAATTTTCTAGTAATTGCTTCACGTCTAAGGAGATACTAAAAAAATATACAGATAAAAAGAATACTGCAAAGAAGCATTTACAAAGGAGCTAGGCAAAATATATTTTTTTTTTTATAGAAATAAGATGGATAAACAAGGGTACGCCTTTCTACGATGAGAAACAGTTACTGTAGACGATGGACTTACTCGTACGTTGCTGACCAGTAAAATCGATATATATTATACTAGTAAGGGGTCAGAACCCTGAAACACTTGTGGTGCATGTTTCTACGGGCCGCGAGCGAGAGCTCTTTACCCGACAGTCTACAGGCGAGTACAGCGACGACGTTTTCCATCACCCCCGCAAGTACTACAAATACGATTTTTGAAGTGATAACTTCTTATGGGAGGGTAAACCGCTTCGTTACGTAACGAGTTACGGCGCCAGTCTGTCTGGCTTCCCTTTTCTCACGCATACGGCAGCTTTAATTATATATAGATTAGTTTAAGTTATCACTTCTGTCGGGCGTCCCGAGACGCACACGTTTTTTTTATATAAGCTAAGCATAGTGGCCCCGCTTCGCCTGATAGTGAGCGACAAAGGAGCCCAAATCGCAGTGGGAACTGATAGAAGACTACAGTGTCCTGTAAGTTGACCGGCCTTATCTACTGGGCTATCACCGCTTATTACATGTTTAGTATATTTCAACAACATTTTATAAATATTTAATAGACTCATTATAATAATAATAATAATAATATACGTTTATTTCAGATATCTAGATCCATACAGTGTTAGTAACAATGATCTTATCCAACTATTGTTAGTAACTTTGATTATATATGTACACATTTTCTTTTATATAATAATGTCGGTCCACTGTCTTATAATGTGACAATCGACACAAGAGACAACAGTACCCAGGACACTGTTGGTGCTTTCCCGCGTGCGATGCAATAATGAGGCTATCCGTTTTCGCAGAATCGCATGGAAACCATCAGTCTGTGCATTTGCAAACATTTGTGAAGCGCTACAGCTACGCGGTAAACCCAACAGTGCCCTAAAACCATTGTTGTACTGTATCCGTAGGGCGTTGTATGCTCTCTGCGTGTAGCTGACCCATAGGTTGCAGGTGTACAACGACTGACAATATGCTTTAAAAAGAGATATTTTTACTTCCTTCGTACACCCTGCAAACCTGCGCGCCAGCATATTGCATCTTACAGACAACGCCCTACGCTCCCTTTCCATATCCAAGTCATCACTAAGTGACTCATCGACCCAGTGCCCCAGGTATTTAAATTGAGAAACCTGTTCCAGAGCAGTACCATCTAACATTACTGGAAGAGTCGAGTATGTCTTATTACCTGCCTTAAACACCAGTAACTTGCTTTTACTCGCATTGTACCTGAGGCCATGTGTGACTGCATACCGCTCACAGATAGCAAGGAGCTTACGGAGGGCACTTATCGAGGGGCTCAACAGCACCATATCATCGGCGTAACTAATGTTGTTAACAAATGTTCCATGCACTGAGCAGCCAACTTGAGCGCTGTTGAGCTCCTCGAGCAGCTTGTTCATGTACAGGTTGAAGAGTGTAGGCGAAGTCAGACCGCCCTGCCTCACCCCACAATCCAAACCGTATACACTTGATAGTGAGCCCGCCCACCTAACATAATTGCTTTGGTTGTTATACCAGTATCTAAGCATAGATATCAGTTCATCAGCTAGGTCCGTCTCGCCAGCCAGTTTATCCCACAGTTTCTCATATGACACCGTGTCAAACGCTTTAGATAGGTCCAAAAAACATGCGTACACTGGGGTGTTCCTAGCTGTATAGTACTGAACAGTATGCTTGAGACTAAGAATTGCAGTTTCAGTTGATAACCCTGACCGGAAACCAAACTGGCCATCATGCAGTTGAACATGTTGACTTAAATGTTTTTCAAGCAAACTGTCCAGTACCTTCGCTATAATAGTGGCCAGCGAGATAGGCCTATAGTTATCAATGCTTGAAACATCGCCTGTCTTATTTTTTACAACCGGGACCACCAGCGTTTTCATTAAGTCACCAGGTAGATAAGAGTGCCCTACACACAATGAATAAAACAAGGCCAATACACGAGGCAAATGTACACCTGCATATTCTAAATGCTCTATGCTAAGGAAGTCATGACCTGGAGATTTCCCGCGTTTCATGTTCTTAATTACAGAACCTACCTCCCTAGCTGTAAATAGTACATGCTTCTGATCCATTGCCAAGCGAGCAGATCTCACTATTTCTGGTTTCAGAGACGTTTTCACCTGAAAGTTATTTTTAAATAATTCTGCAATATGTGCGGGCCCACTGACACCCTCCACACTTACAGGTAGGCCAGGTCTGGGATTTAACTTACTAGTTTCTTTCCAAAACTGTTTAAAATTTTTAGAAGTATGGTGAGAAGCAATCAAATCCATTTTAATTTTTTTTTGATTGATCTGACACCATTTAAGCTTTGATTTAAATTTTTTTCTCTTTTCACACATTAAATTATACAAAGCTCCATATCTTGGTTTACCGCAGAGGTTCCAGTTTTTAAATGCAGATCTGGCCTCCCCGTGAGCGCCTCTCACATACTTATTCCAGCCTTTAACATATCCCTTCCTGTTACCAGTTTTTGGCTCCCTATTACTATGTATAGCGGCTTCAGATAATGTAGTAACTATCTCATTATACATTCGATCGAGCACATGCCGGTGTTCTATATTATTGCATGGTTTGTCACTACAATTTCTAAATTCTACAGGTAGGTCTATATCTATTACACTTCTGTGACAATATTGAGTATACATATCTATTTGGTTTATGTTCCTTTCTCCCCATATCACTTTGTTTGGTTCGGTAACATTACTTAAGATTTTACGTTGTAAAATGTTTAAGTTACACTTTATCACTATTGGGAAATGATCTGACCACGATATATTATAATCGATGCTCACACCACCCACAGAATGCCAGGCTGCTTCAGAAACCAAACAATGATCAAGCCAACTATGAGTGCCATGAGCATCACTTACATATGTGTAGGAATCTGAGTTCGTTCCTAACAACTCAACGTCTGCGACACGCCACTTTTGATCTAAACAGAAGCTGTTTAGCTCTGCTCCAAAGCGCTCACTTGGGTGCGCATTAAAGTCTCCTAGAATGTAAGCAGATTCTACTGTGCTTTCGTCAATTATAGCACTAATCTCGCCTAAGCACTCTGTGAACTCCGGCATATTTTCAGACGCATCCGTAGGCATGTACACCGAAAACACCAAAAAGGATCGTTCTAGTAACATTACTTTTATCGCTGCTATACGCACACTTTTACACGGAATTACTGACACTGTGTGAAACGAACTCTTACGCCACAGAATCGCAACACCTCCATATGGTCTTCCCCTTAGTATTCCCGCTGCCGTGTCCACCGCTGATTTTCCCGTATATGCGAAATCACTATCAATACTACCAAGATATGATATGTCATGCGGCAGAAGCCAAGTTTCTTGTAAACAGATTATATCCGACTTCCTGCACAATGATTTAACGCTATCTACTGAGCGGACAACAGATCTGCAATTAAAACTTGCAAAAGTTTGATATCGAGATACATTATTTATCGATTCATCCATTATTATTATTAATTCTTACATTTCTATCCATATCCTTAATTTCATTATTATAATTCTTTGATTTATTAAGATAAATAAACCGCCGAAATGATATCCCTTCTGGCCACAGACTGTCATTTAGAAATAATGATAGTTTGTTTCGTGGTACAAAGATTTTATATGCGTTATAATTTCTTTGACTTTGCATATTTATTTTATATTATATAACAGAATAAAAATTTACAGGTGAATTGGATCTACTATTCAGGCGAACTACAGATGGCCGACATTACTCATGACTATTAGTAGATGCATCACATCGCTGCTATGGCTGCTTTGATCGTCTCTGCCCGGTCTGCTGCATTCGTCTTTGCGATTGTCCGCCATGTGTAAAAGAAACCGCATGCACCCGCCGCTACTGCTGCCTTGGCTGCTGTGGTCGCTTTATCTTCCACTGGCGCTAATAGATATTTACTAATTAGTAGGGAACAAACAATATATCGAATTCAAGGATACAGACCCCTAAAAGGCATTATGTATGTTCTTCCACGTGATTCCAACGATTGTTCGATTTAAAACGAAAAGTGTAAGCTAATAATTAAACACAGTCCTTTCATTTACCCTCGTTCTTCATGTATATAGAGTAAAGAATGTTTTATCTATCAAAAGTTAAATTCTGAATCCCTAATTACATACGTTCCCTATATTAAATATGTTATTTATTTTAATTACATTTCATATTTAATGATTTCTATTGGAATGTATATAAATAGGAAATTGAAACAGATACCTAGATTATGAAAATATTACACTAGTTTTCTGCACACTTATGTAATTAAAGAAAGTTAGGAACTTAATTTATTTTCCTAAAAATAAAGAACATATATACTGACCTCGAATTTATGTAGGTATAAGATGTTACTACCTGTTTTAAAGTTATATTTATATATGTAATTTTTGTAGAAATCATTAAAGAAAACCCCTTCGTATAACTTATCTACGAAGTCAGTAAAGCTAATAAAAGTTATCTTTATATGTATATATATAATTCTACTGTACGTGTGTATGTGACTAAACTCCTCCTAAACGACTGGACCGATTTTGATGAATTTTTTTGTGTGTGTTCAAGGGGATTCGAGAATAGTTTAGATTCACAATTGGACCCAATAGGTGGCACTGCAGTCGGGTTCTGGGAAACTTTATATTATGGGACAGGACAACGTCTGTCGGATCCGCTAGTAGTACATAAAAATTAAAATTGTAAACGAAACTAATATTAAAATTTAGTGTAGAAAAACAGATTTATTTTTACAAAGCAAGAACGACAACAAGGACCGTTACGATATTCATTTACATTATTCAACAAGAATGGAATGATGCGACTATGGACTTATCCCATCCCATCCCATTAGTCCCATATCACATTAGAAAACTCTTCCACTCAACCATACAGAACTTGAAAGATTCTGCTGAACTGCCTCACTCGCAGGAATACAACTACTCTCCACAGATTTGTTATTTGGCTGTCTTTTTGTAAGGGGAAAGTTCTTCTTTCGTTGAGTTGCTTTGTTGCGTCCTAACTCTATACTGAAAATAAACATTGAAGGATATATTGCAGGTGTCTTTGAAAATTTTAATTTCGGGAACGACCCCGAGCCCTGGGCACCAGTGAAGTTAATTTCCGGACAGGCGACGATTTTTCCCCGGATCTTTTCATACGAGGAAAGGGTATGCAAATTTATTATATGTGTATGCAGAGTGGGTACTCTCAGGTTTTAATGAAAGTTTTGTTTTGGAATATAATGAAACATTAAGTAGAAATGTAACATATGTAATGTGATAGAGCTGAGAATGAGCTAGTGGATGTGCCGACTGATGCGAATGGACAAAACACGGAATACGTATAACAAGAAATATGAAAGTGACACTTGTGAGCGAAAGGATGAAAGGAAACCGTCTATCTGGAAATGGTTATATGAGGTGAGGGATGAAGGCATACGGAAAAAAAAAATATAAGTGCGAATATTGGCGGACGACGGGGAAGACGATGACCACAGAAAAGATGGATGGATTATATAGATGGAAAGGACGTGGAAAACTTAATAACGACTGGCCGGACGTACGAGCCACCTAGTTTGATCATCTCAGCTGTGATCATATCAAGTCCCGCTGACTTTCCATTTTAAGCTTCGTATCAAACATTTGATCTCAAACATAGTTATACCTTCGTCTGACACCGTCACCGTGGAGTAAGCATCAGACTCACTCACAGAGCCAGCGTCCGAGGCATATTTATACATTTCTTCAAAATATTCACTCCACCATTCTAACACTTCCTGAGTATTAGCAAGAATGACGCCAGCTTTAGACTTTATCTTGTCCGTTCTGGATGCCGACGAACCACACCGAGACTTCTTTACAACTCTTCAAAAGAGTTTGGTATTTACCTCGAAACTTTTCGCCAGCATCTCGTCCTCATTCATAATTTGTATTTCACGCTTCTCCTTCACTAAAGCCTTGGTTTCATTCTTCCATAGAAGGTACATTTCTTTCTTTTTCTCTCTCATACTTTCATTTAAGGGCAAAGATTCTTTCTTGCTACGGAGGATTTAACCTCCGCATCCCACCAGGCATCTCCTTTCACTGCTTTATGCCTCTTTGCACATCCACATGCTTCTTTTGCACTATCCACCATACTTTATTTCAAAATTTTCCAGTAATCATCCACATCTGAGTCAAAGGCTTGCATTCGAAAGTCGTGCGCTTACTAGAACTACATACGTTCTCCTTCCACTTTCATCTTGGAATTTTTATCTTCTTATCCGTGGCTGGCGGCCCCCACTGCCGCATGCAGCTATATTCGCACCGACGTGTGCGGACCGGTGCGTGTCGCCTCAGTGGGACGAACTAGGCCACTTTTTGGCCAGAATTGCAATATAATTGATTATATTGAATAGAAATAGAAATCATTAAATATGAAATGTAATTAAAATAAATAACATATTTAATATAGGGAACATATGTAATTAGGGATTCAGAATTTAACTTTTGATAGATAAAACATTCTTTACTCTATATACTTGAAGAACGAGGGTAAATGAAAGGACTGTGTTTAATTATTAGCTTACACTTTTCGTTTTAAATCGAACAATCGTTGGAATCACGTGGAAGAACATACATAATGCCTTTTAGGGGTCTGTATCCTTGAATTCGATATATTGTTTGTTCCCTACTAATTAGTAAATATCTATTAGCGCCAGTGGAAGATAAAGCGACCACAGCAGCCAAGGCAGCAGTAGCGGCGGGTGCATGCGGTTTCTTTTACACATGGCGGACAATCGCAAAGACGAATGCAGCAGACCGGGCAGAGACGATCAAAGCAGCCATAGCAGCGATGTGATGCATCTACTAATAGTCATGAGTAATGTCGGCCATCTGTAGTTCGCCTGAATAGTAGATCCAATTCACCTGTAAATTTTTATTCTGTTATATAATGAGTCTATTAAATATTTATAAAATGTTGTTGAAATATACTAAACATGTAATAAGCGGTGATAGCCCAGTAGATAAGGCCGGTCAACTTACAGGACACTGTAGTCTTCTATCAGTTCCCACTGCGATTTGGGCTCCTTTGTCGCTCACTATCAGGCGAAGCGGGGCCACTATGCTTAGCTTATATAAAAAAAACGTGTGCGTCTCGGGACGCCCGACAGAAGTGATAACTTAAACTAATCTATATATAATTAAAGCTGCCGTATGCGTGAGAAAAGGGAAGCCAGACAGACTGGCGCCGTAACTCGTTACGTAACGAAGCGGTTTACCCTCCCATAAGAAGTTATCACTTCAAAAATCGTATTTGTAGTACTTGCGGGGGTGATGGAAAACGTCGTCGCTGTACTCGCCTGGAGACTGTCGGGTAAAGAGCTCTCGCTCGCGGCCCGTACGCACCCGTGAATGCAAGAACCACTGACTGCTGGTAGCCCCGGGAACCTAGATGGGACTGTGGCGGACTTTGCCTCGCGATTACCATCTACGGGTTGAGGGTAATGAGCGAGTACCTGCGTACAACGCGTGGGCATAATATAATCCAATATCAATATAGCATTATACGTATTTAAATATTTACAGCGTGGGCATATGTCAATATTGTTCGGAAGGCGTGGGTAGCAGTTTTTGCTACTTTTTTAGCAAAATTAGTTATTCTATATTGCTATTTATGAATAATTAGTGTAGGAAGTTCAAAAAGAAATTACATCAATTTCTTTTGTATACCAAAAGATTTCAATATTCATTATAAAAGAATACACTAACATTTAGGTATTCTGTAGTGTATATCAAAATAATATGCATTAAAATGTACGATGTTATTTATCTCAAATTCATTTCTAAATTATTAAGATGGTTAGCAGAGAGAAAAAAAGTAATGTTAATTGAAATAAATCGCTTATTACGGTCCATTATTCAATGTACCAGTGAATAACTGTAATATATGTATGCTATATTTCTTACTTAAGAGATTCAGGTATTATTTTGCGAAAGTCGAATTTACAGGCAATTGATCTAAAGTACTTTGTGTGTTTCAGCTACCGATTAGGTCATGTGAACTAGTGCCAGTTGGCACCCACCCACTACCGCTAGTAGATGCATACCGCCGCTGCCACGGCTGTTCCGGTCGTTTCTGCCTCAGCTGCTGCGGTCGTCTCTGCGAGTATCCGTCATTTGAAATATGAACCGCATGCACCCGCCACCGTTGCTGCCCTGGCTGCTCCAGTGTCTCAACGACAAGTGTTTCGCCTCTCCTCAGGCGCTGTAGATGTTAATCATTACAAAAACATACTACGAATAACAAATCCATCGACGTGCCGTGCTTTATATAGAGATGAAGGATAGCGAGTTGCTTACGTCAGTCTGTTTATTCATAAGAGAGATATTAAGATTGCATTCCAAACACAACTCTCTCAAATCTCTTTGTAACAATAAAGATAAAATTCCGCCGAATAAAAAATCCGGCGTCCATAAGTTGTTTTGCGATGAATGTGACCATGTTTATATCGGTGAAACTGATCGTAATTTTCAAAAACGCTTTCTTGACCACATATCGGCAAATAAAAACAATCACCCAGAAAGGTCACACTTCGCCGAACAATAAAAAGGAAAAACTAGACTTTCTTAGGTTAGGTCAAACATTTTTTGAAATATAATTTCTTGAACGTGCGGTTTTCTTCACGATGTATTCCTTCACCGTCGAGCAAGTGATAATTACAAATATGTACGTAAATGCAAAAACACGAATTTAGTGGTACACGCCCACACCAGAAGTCGAACCTGAAACATCTGTTACTAGGCTAGTTTTTTATTCACTAGGCTATCGGTGTTCTACCTCATATGTCTACTGTATTTCTCTATGATTAATTCAGCAGATGAGTCGATCACAAGTAACTAGGATAAGCAAACAAAGCAAGCAAAGACATACAAAGTTGTTTTCGCATAAATAATAGCGTACAATTTAGTGTAAATTATGTGATTAGTGTAGTGTGTAGTGGGGCGAGTGTTTATGTAGACAGAACAGGTAATATTGTTTCAGGAGACGTCGTGTTTCAGAACATGACATGTGTCGCGGTTACATGCTTACAATATGTTCAAATACATCTTAATTTGACTTATCATAACTAGAGCCCGTTATCTCGGTGAACTGACGTCACGATTGAGTCCTATGGGGACCAAGTGGCACACTTTGGCAATTATTGTAAATGTCATTTTATTCAATAACAATTAAAAAAAAATTTTGAACTGTTTTTTTAAATATTTACAGTAAACTACTGATATAAATAATATACAAAAATGAAATTGTGTCGTATTTTAATTTATTTATTTAAACACTCGACCCTTTTACGCCACCGGGATTTACATCGCTGTTAACGATAATTTGTGACAAATATAACAATAAAAACCGGTTTTGAATTCCGCGAAACCCATGAGAAATTATCAGTGCGAAGCGTTACAATTGCCACATCTGTCTTTCACACTAATCTCATTTTCAGCATTTAAATAAATTAAATATTTTAATAAATTAAAAATTAAATATGTAACTGTATCATTGGAATCACATCGTAAAATATTTGACGTCATTGGTAGCGGCAGCGACAAAATATTAATATTTATAACTACTTTTCATTTCTTTCGCATTAGTATTGCGATTTAGCGCGGAAATGCTGCCGGCATCGTTGGAACAATGCCGCGGGGGGCACACTTTTTAGATTTATTTTAGGTTATTATTAATATTTTAGATTTATTAATGTTGTTATTTATTAATTTATTCATGAATGGTGATGTCGGGAGGGGCCGCCCTAGACGCACACATATAGATCAAATTGGTGATGTGTTGAAAAAGGGCCAAATCAAAAGTACCCAAACCGAAGAGCATGCATGAACAGATTGATGAGTATGGAAGAAGCGAGACGGGTATGTTTGGATCGGTGCACCTGGCGTTCTATAGTCTCTGCCTACCCCAATGGGAGATAGGCGTGATGATATGTATGTATTTATTAAATTTTAAATGTATTTTAGTTAAGTAATTTATATATTGTATTGTTCTAAAATAAAATAAACGAAACTTCTTTATATCATATTTCAGGAATATAAAGAGATTACACTTCTCAACTACTATCTTGAATATCACGTTCCTGTTGTTTTCAATGCAAGTTTTCTTCTCCTTCTTAGGCATTAGCGGGGTCCGCTACCTAAACCCAAGGATTTGGCAAAGACTCTGATCTTTACATAGAGCGACTGCCGTCAAACCTCTACAGCCCAGAGGGAAAACCGGATCTTTCCTAGGTTAGATCACACTTCTCTCTTCGGTCTTTAGAAATATAATTTCTTGGACGTATTTTTAGGTTTTAGAAAACACGAATTCAGCGGTACATGTCTCCGTCAGGATTCGAATCGGATACCAGAAGGTCAGCAGACCGGTTCCTTATTTACTGGGCTATCACTGTTGTTTTAATGGAAGTGGGGGATATTAATGATAAGAAGATGTCTGACTGATAGTAAAGTCATGTAAGGTAGATAATATTACCTCTATATCTATCTCTACATGTACAGACATCTTTCCTACGGCCCTAGAAACCAGCGAGCGCGAAAAGGAACTATGTTAATGAAGCGATCGTGTTGTGTAAGGATCGCGTCTTATAGCTCTCGATTATCTCTGCCTACCCCGCAACAGATGTCGGTCTAGCATGAAGATAGATATATTACCAATTGTGTCAGATTGAAAGTAATCATTTTTTATGCTATTAAAAATAAAAACAATTGAGAATGCGCAAGCTTGCATTGCCAGAGGAACACCTGGGTCATCAATTATATAACAATTATTATTTTTTTAATTTGTCGGCCGTTTTGACCATGTTCCTTAAGGGATAGGAACGGTGTTCCTGAACATTCTTATTCTGTTTTTTTATGCTGAATCCGAATCTGAAGTCAAAATTCGAATATTCGAAAAAAAAAACGACAGACAAACACACAGACAAACATATAGATTTCATATAGGAACGGTGTTCCTGAAAACGGTAATTTGTAAATATGTTTCAAAAACACACTTCTCGTACGTGGAAATTGGCCAAGTGCTCACGTGCGCATGAACGGCTAACCCCATTTAACTTGGATTATGAATATAATTTATATGGAGGATGTACTCTTGAGTACGTTTTAAGGATACACATATATAATTATACCCATGTTGAGTTTCCGCAATTAATTAAAATTAATATAATTAACTTAAATTACTGTGCACACGAAATTACGTTAACATCTTCATACGGGTTCAACAAGGTGCTCCTTCAGGCCCGGCTCTATTCAGCTCAGGTATTTATATATAGATCCAACGCGTAGGTGCCGCTTTCAGAAGATTAATGTTTATTATAATTTCAACTTCGGGGGATGTCGAAATGATATCTGGAGGAATTTATGATATCCCAATTACAGAAGAGCGACTGAAGTTTGCCACATCTAACATATTTGATTGTTACTTTCGGGGGGCAGTGGATCGTCACTCACTGGATGGACCTCCGAATTGATTTGATAATTTGACATCAGGAGTTGCTGGGTTTATTTTTATTTATTTATTTATTTGGTCAACAAAACAAATTACAATCAATGAATTACAGAGATAGAATACAATAATAAAGTTTTGTCCTAGATCGCAATTCTAAGTATGCTAACACATAAAAATACATTTTATACCATTTACATATTATTTATTACAATTACAATTTATTACAATTATATTAGATAAATTAAATGTTAAAAATTAAAAAGAAAAAATATATATACGTCAAATCAAATCATGTTATGATTTGATTTGACGTATATATATTTTTTCATTATTACCATTATTTGTTACGTAATATTTCTTACTAGAATTAATAAATTTATACAAATTATGTCACAGTACATGCAAAGTGGGGTTGCCATTAAATACTCGCTTTATTCCAGCACGAAAAGAGTTCAGCTTCGAGGTGTATATATCGAGATCAGGGAAATTAGGTACGATATGATCAAATAGACGACACATTCTCGTTAAAGGGTTATAGTAGGATGTATTGTTTTTATATACTCGCAAGCTAAACGTTTTAGTTTTTGTTTTACGAGGATTGCGAGGTATATTAAAATTAATTAGCCCTAATAAATATGAGGAGTCTAGTTTATAATGGACCAGTTTGTATAAATGCATTAGATCCTGCTGCTTTTTTTTTTTTTTTATTTCTTCATAAAACTTACTATAACATTACATGATGATTGATCCGCACCACAAAAGCCGCGTAGGGCTTATCTGAGTGACGGTTGGTCGTTCACATACAGTTTTTTTAATTTATGTATAAATATATGTTTTTTGCCATTTATGTATACATCGATTAATTCAGTTGGTAATTCATTTAAATAGTACGGTATGACGTAATCCGTTTTTCTAGATCCATATACATTAACATAATTGGGTAAATTGTATGTTTTCATCTGATCTAAAGACCTCAAGTGACTTGGCCTTGTTTTTAAATGAAATAATTCTTTTTCATTATATTCTTTTAACAATAAAAACTTGATTTTATCAAAAATATTAATAACCTTGCAGAATTTAAAAATTTCGGCATCATTATTTTTTAATTTATTTTTAATATAATTTGGAATAATTGTTTTTAAGATTCTCAACTGTAGGTTATATATAACCTCTATATAAGTTTTATACGTCCTGCCATAACTGCTCAAGCCATAGCTAATCACGGAGTCCGCTAGCGCCATGTACAGTAGTCGGAGAGTATGATAAGGAAGTTTGTGTTTTAATATTACTAGTTTGCTTAGTATCGATCTGAGTTTATTACACACATAGTCTTTGTGTGATCCTGAGTCCCACGTACATGTGTTGATCGACCAATTCCAGGCTCGGACACAAACAGTCCACAGCAGACGTGTGTAGGCACTCGTGGCTATGAGCAATTATAGCAGAATGTGCATGAGTTTTGTTATTTAAATGGATATGGATTAATTTTGTTTTTGACGGATTGATGACCAATTTTATATCGTGTGACCATTTGCATATACGATTGTAGTTTTCTTGCAAGGTTATTTGAGCCTCAGAGACGTCTTTATGAGCCACCAACAGGCATGTGTCATCGGCGAACTGGTATACAGAACCCTTTGTGATGACGTTGCACATGTCATTCACGTAAAGCAAATATTCACTCGGGCCTATTATGGAACCTTGTGCGGTACCTTTGGTGGTTAATATCTTATCACTGTATTTGTTTGATATTTTGACAGTTGTATGCCGATTCTCGTGATAGTTTTGCAAGAGGTTTTGCTTGCGACGTGTCTCCAACGAAGTAACTCTAAATTTTGCACGTCTTTTAGGTTAGCACCAGGGATGGCATCGTACGAGCGTTACTTAATTTATAGCATATGTTCTATACGCTACGATAACCATTTTATGTAAGGTGGGCCGTATGCTTGTATGACTCTCAACCAGTGGCGGCTGTACCTTAAGTGCGCCCGTGCGCTGAACCACCACTCTCGTTATCAGTATAGTTTCGCTGTATCTGTGATGCGTTAATTATTGTTTGTTTATAGTAATAGTTTTTTTTTTATTAACATATTTTATGTAAATTGTAGTTTTGTTGCAATTTCTAATCTTAATACTTAGTGAGCAAGTAAATTGCACCACCAGTTCGATAAGCTACCAGCCGCCACTACTCCCAACGTTGTATAAAAACAAGATTGCCGGAGCAGCGATAGCCTAGTGGATAAAGAGCCAGTCTGTTACCTGTTAACCGACAGGTCCCTGGTTCGATTCTGTAGGCTTGTACCACTAAGTTCAGGTTTACAGATTTATGCACATATTCGTTATCACTTGCTCGACGATGAAGGAAAACAATGTGAGTTAAACGCATTCGTCCAAAAAAAAATTGTACCCTGCATTTGTCTTTCTCCCTACCGTGAGATGGGTTAGAGTTCGCGTGGCGTAGTTAGTACACGTGTAACCGAACTGAAGGAACGTATGAAGTTCCCTATGAATTGTCGAATGACGTTTTCCTTTTTAAGGCTCCGTGCTCTACGGGTAACACGGAACCCTATTACTGAGGCTCCGCTGTCCGTCCGTCCGTCTGTCCGTCTGTCACCAGGCTGTATCTCATGAACCGTGACAGTCAGACAGTTGAAATTTTCACAGATGATGTATTTCTGTAGCCGTTATAACAACAAATACTAAAAAATAGAATAAAATAAATATTTAAGGGGGCTCCTATACAATAAACGTGTTTTTTTTGCTTATTTTTGCTCGATATTGATAACGGCAACAGGTAGACGCTTGAAATATTCACAGAATATTCAGTTATATATTCACTTTAAGAATAAATAATTAAATTAAAATAAAACAAATATTTAAGGGGGGCTCCCATACAATAAACGTGTTTTTTTTTTTTGCTGTTTTTATAGATAATGGTACGGAACCCTTAGTGCGCGAGTCCGACTCGCACTTGGCCGATTTTTTTTAAATCACTTAGGTGACAAACATGCGTACGGCCTGCCTGATGGTAAACAGTTACCGTAGCCTATGGACATTTGCGACACCAGGGGTGTCACTCTTTC
The DNA here is from genome assembly GCA_947507595.1 of Pyralis farinalis. NCBI lineage: Eukaryota > Metazoa > Arthropoda > Insecta > Lepidoptera > Pyralidae > Pyralis > Pyralis farinalis. Next base: position 39,123,734 of record OX382261.1, on the reverse strand, counting down.
GTTGCCGACCCTAAAACAAGCGTTTGCGTTGCCGGTAATCGGCACGCCTCAAAATCAAATCAGTTTGTATCTCCGCCAAACACTTAGACATCGATTAGGAAACAGAAAAGACTTCGAAGATGACAGTTAAATGAACCGGCCGGAAAAAAAAATCACCCGGTAGAAATTACGTCCATTGTTATATCCTAGATCTAACTCACACTTTTGGATTCATCATCATTTCAGCCCGCAACAACAATTCCTTGGGAGCTTACTGGTGACCTCACTCACACGCAGGAACACAACAACCCTCTAGGGAGTTGTTATTTGGCTGCGGTTTTATGTGAGGTGGAGGTACTCCCCCAGACGGGCTGCTTTGATGTGCCCTACCTCTCTTAAAACATCCAGACCAGGACAAACAGACATTTTCATGTACACAAATGTTTGCCTTGTGTGGGAATCGAACTCACGAGCGTTGGTGTCAAAGTCGCGTCATTCACGACTGAGCCACCGAGCTCGTCGAAATACTAATTAATACTACTCAGTACATTCTGGTGATATAATAATATTCAGATCATAACCTTCGTGTTGTCACCTGGCTTCCGTTCCACGACGTGTTGGCAGAGCTAATGAAGCCGTTAAACCGGCTGAATTTTCATAAGTCGACAGTGAACTTGTGTCCACTAAATTTGTACTTCACTTAGTAAGTAGATAGCACTAGTGTGGCTTTACAGCGAATGTTGAAATGGAATATTTCAATTACCTACTCAGCTCAGTTTGAAGAGCACTCGACAGACAATCTCGTCGAATCCTGCAAAGACCGGGAGGTGATATTTTTCCTTTGTAAAATATTTAGACAGTGGACTGTTCAGAAGGCTGTTTTAAATCCCGTCAATATGTAAATTTTATGTCAACATCATGATCACATCAACCCTTACTCATCCCCCTGCAGGGATACCGGTCTCCCCTCAACCGATTTAGAGCATACTTCACCACGCTACTTAAACGCGGATTGGCGGAGGCCAGTGGTTTCAAGCCGCCCGAGGGCCACTGACTTACCGACTGTCATCTATCGACAACGGCTTAACGTGCCCTCTGAGCACGGAGAACCTCGAGATAGATAAACCCATTCACAGACAGGCTGCGGTCGACGTTACTTAACCTGCGTGTTCGGTTAGAATGATACGCGCAACGACGCCGAAAAGTTGATCTTCTTTTTACAAAACGTCGAGAGCATTACAAGCATGCGGCCCACCTGATGTAAAGCAGTTACAGTAGCCTATTAACGCTTGTAATACATTAAGTTTAAATTTTTTTTAGTTGATCTAAATATAAACTTCACAATACTAAAGAAGTACGAACAAATCCTTTCAGCGGATTCTTTTTAATCTCAAATCTTGAGAGACATCCTAGAATCATATGTAAGTTGATTGAGAATTCACTGACGAAAGAAATTTAAGTTTGAAAGACTATATGAAAAACCAGTTGAGAATGCGTTAGCTTGCGTTGCCAGAGGAATACCTGGCTCGTCAATTATATAACAATTCAATATTTTTTTTTAATTTGTAGGCCATTTGACCATGTTCCTTAAGAGATAGGAACGGTGTTCCTGAACATTCCTATTCTACTTATTTATGCTGAATCCGAATCTGAAGTCAAAATTCGAATATTCGAAAAAAGCGACAGACAAATACACAGACAAACGCACAAAAAACGCACAGACAAACATATAGATTTCATATAGGAACGGTGTTCCTGAAAACAACCTAATCACATGTTAATGATCCGTTGGTTCGTACATGTAGAAAGAATGCAGGAAGATAGAATTACGAAACAGATATACAACTCGACGAGCTCGGCGGCGCAGTCGTGAATGACGCGACTTTGTCACCGACACTCGTGGGTTCGATTCCCACACAAGGCAAACATTTGTGTGCATGAACAAAAAAAAAAATGCATTTACGTATGTTTATCAGTTGTCTAGTACCCATAACACTTCGCTTACTTTGGGGCTAGGTGGCGCTGTGTAATTTGTCCGACAAAAAAAAAACCTCGAAAGAGGAGAGACGTAGGAGCCGTGGAAGACCAAGATTTACCCACCATGACCAAATCGTGATCGTGTTTTATCAGAAGGTGATATCAGGTCAGCCCCAGGAACAGGCGAGCCTGCATGAGAAGAGCACGGTTGTTATAGAAGCGAGTGAGGTTGTAAGAACCGAGTCATGTGGTGCTCGGTTCTCTCAGCCGACCCTGCAAGGATTTATGTGAAATTACAGATAGATGTATAGATTTTTTTTTATACTACGTCTGGAAGCATACAAGCATACGGCCCACCTGATGTAAAGCGGATACCGTAGCCTTTTAACGCTTGCGATATATTATTTATCACTCGCGCTGTAATGATACAACGTAGATTATATTTTGAAGAGTTATATTGTGGAATTGATAGCGAACTTAGCTGTGTATACATGTACTTCGAGGGGTCGTATGTCTCCACGCGACAGCGCGTGGTGGACATTTCATACGTGTAATTTTCGGGCATTTATAACCGCATGTCGTACGTATGTCATAAAATTGGGGAAATACTATGCATGGTAACAGGAATTTGTAAATTGCATGTTGAGCATTGAAAATAAACAATTAGTTAGACCGCTCCGGATGTCGTAAAGTTGGTAGGACCGGGCGGACGCGCCGGGGGTCTGCCATTAAGCACAAAAGCAATTTTAAAAGCTATCGATAACAAAAGCCAGGCGAAGACAAAGGAAGGCGGCCTATCTAATTTGTATTATTCTAAGAACGGGCGGCTTTCTTTGAGTACACATGTGCACGCTGGTAATGGGAGAAAATGCTTGTCGCTAGGCGATGGGTTTATGGCCAATCGGTGTGCGCGTCACCCCAGCGCATGGGACGGGTGCGCGGTGGAGCGGGGTATGCGGGCGCGCGGCTGGACGGGTCATTCGGTTTCGGGAGTGCTGGCGGTCGGACGTTCGACATCGTGGCGCGTACCATAATAATTATTGTCCATTCGATTCCGGAGTTCTCGCGGTTCGGTCGTGCGACGTCGTGGCTTTTATCATAATAATTAATTCGGCTCTGTAATAAATTCGTATCGGAAAACGAAAAGCCTACAAGGGTCGAGTACTCGAAAACTCCCCACGAAAAACGCGAAGGCGCCGAGATCAGCGTAGCAACACCGCCGGGGACAGCCTACGGTCGCCGACTCCACGCTGCACAGTACGGGGCCACGAGTTCTTCGCGGGACCGCAGCTCAGCCCAATTAAGTTGACCTGCAGAAAGCTAAGTTTAGCCTTAAGACTATGGTTTATGTTATCCTGAAATTCCACGTTATGTTATACTATATATGAAGTGTGTAAGGACCGCGTCTTATGGCGCTCAGTTCTCTCTGCCTACCCCGCAAGGGACCTGGCGTGAAGATATACAATACAATACAATGTTATACTAAATTTTCAGTGTTGTGTCTTTTCCACAGAATACGCGTCCGCGAGTAACGTAAAATATATACGCCTATGCCTAAATCTGTGGCATAGTGGCTAAGTTAAATTTTGTCTTGAAAGGTACCTCTGTGTAGGTGAGACTGGATGACGCATTCATACAGTTTCGCTGAGGCTAAGGGCATGTTTATTTGTTGGCGTTTATGAATGGCGCACCTGTGATAGCCAGGGACACCATTTATATGCGCTTTTTAATTTTAGTGGCGGCAGAGTACCTTTAGCTTATATTATTATTCTAGCATAGCTCGCGGGTTTGATAAGTGCATGCTATTAGTACATCTGGAGACCGCTCTCCAGGTGAGCCGATTTGCGGCAAAAATTACGCACAGCCCGATTTCTGTAGACTCAACTGGATTCGCTAGCGGCTCTGAATTGTTTACTCAGACCATTTAAACTCACATGTGAAATTGCCCAGCCTATAAACATGCCACGATAATCCTGTAAGGATAATTAATGATAGTGTACACTATACTCAAAATAAGTATAATTATTTGCGCAGCGATCAAAAAATATGCAAAATTCTACGAGACTGGTATAATGACAGAAGTCACTATATTAATCGCGTAAGCTGATTATAGCAAAAGTCAGAGGAAATTTTCCTGACCTCCAATTAAAAGACTGCGCAGACGCTGAGGCTAGCTAAAGGTTTAAGACCTAAAGCATTATCCTGGTCAGTAAAGGATTCAGGCGCTCCTATCAAGTACCCCACAAAGAACCGTTATACACGCCATAATAGCGTGCCTACAACCGACTAACTATCAATTCCCTGAACCGCTCTTAATGTTTATAGATTCATGCTAATAATTGAAATTCTAAACAAATGAAGCAAACTAGACGATCGTTTTAAAGCCACTTCAGGCTGCATTCCAGCAGTATCAAGGCCACGTCATCTTGGGTTACCTTACAGAGCGATGCCTCCTCTGCTGCTTACACAGCAACTCCTTGGGAGCTTACTGGTGACATCACTCACACGCAGGAACACAACAACCCTCTAGGGAGTTGTTATTTGGCTGCGGTTTTCTGTGAGGTGGAGGTACATCCCCAGACGGGCTGCTTTGATGCGCCCTACCTCCCTTAAAAATCTTTTATGTGCTCTGTGCAGCCCGTCATCTAACTCGAATTAAGAACTCGTTCTTTATATAAAACACTTTTTCTTACTTTCATTATTTTTCTCTACTTCTAAGGGTAGTAGTATCATGATGTTAGATGACTTATAACCTTCCTCACGAATTGGACTATCAAATGCAAAAAGAATTTTACAAATCCGCCCCGCAGTTTTAGAGATTAGCGCGTACAAACAAACAAACCCTTCGGCTTTATATATTAGTACAGATATTTGTAAATAATTATAGATAATCACTAAGCCACCTTGCTCATCGTCAATTTGTATTATAAAAGGCAATTCGTCAGCCAATACGCACACGACGAGTTTCCAATCAATATATCAACTCCGCCCTTCAATTTGCAAATTGCCTAATATTAAAACACACGAGTTTGGAGTTAAAATAAAATTTGTTTCGCGTTCTGTAAACGACTGAGTCGTGTGATGAATTAAGTAGAAGTTTGTTCTTTATGCAGTCGATACGAATGACCCCTGCACCAGCGACATCATAAATTGTAAAAGAACAGTGCTTACGAACTGGTCTGGTTGAACTAATCTAACTGCTCTGCTCCTAATCTTGGTGTGTAATTTACTACTAAATTCGTGAAAACACTAAATAAATTCGCGCGTCCAAATAAATGTATTTCAAAAGATGTATGATCTAAGAAAAGTCTGGTCTGTCGTCAGGGTCGTGGATGTCTCACGACAGTCGCTTCGTGTGAAAATCTTCATAAAATCCTTAGGCTTAGGTAGCGAACATGTCAATCACAATCGGTTGGGAAACGGAAGGAAGCAACATAACATCATATCTTTATAGGCAGGTCATATGTTTAAGATAGTGTATCGGGTTTAGATGTATCAGGATCTTTGACACATGAATATTGCTGGGAAATAAAAATATTAGATAACATAAATATTTGGGCATAGACAAATGTCTATATAATTCTACGAATTTTACTGTAACAACACTCAAAGTGGCTATGGTGTGTATCCGTTTCCACGTTTTACCTTACTAATTTTGCTCTGTAACAATAACGGTGAAAATCTTATACAATTATAAGAAATAGCACATATCAGGTGTTTTAATTCAACAATCAAGCCTCTGCTTCAATTCGAAGCGCAAACAATAAATTAGTTGCCCAGTTAGACGAAATTCAATGTAAAACGTGAAATCGACAAACGATTTACCACCAATATTAAAAAAACAAGATTTCGTATTATAAGTTATGAATAAGTTGAAGCATAAAACTTTCAGTAGTCCCGTGTGACATTTGATCAATAATCAAATTACATAGACACACATCAGAGTTTCTGATGAATCGCAACATTCTATGAAAAGATGTATTTTGAAGAGCAAAGTCTTCAAATAGTTTGTTTCTAGTGATGACATACAGAACTGACATGTGGCTCTTCACTGCGGGCCGTATGGGGAAAACAATCTGCGGTCGACGTTACTTAACCTGCGAGTTCTATTAAAGTTCCTCAATAACGGTATCGGGCTTTTCATTTCTGTGCTGTAAAGATTAAATAAATAAACAATAATACCATTTCACCGGCGGCCAGCACTGCGGATGTCACGGCGTCGCAGATTCCGTGCTATCTCTCTTATTATCGGAATTAATGAAAGTTTACGAATTCAAGCTGCAAACAAATGTCGACCTATTAACTCTAATGATGTAATTTTCAGTTAGCGAGCCTCTTTGGTGTATGGCACAAGGTGTGAGATGTAGATTTTTATACAACTTCGGGAGGCATACAAGCAACTCTGCTGCTAACACAGCAACTCCATAGAGTTAAATATATAATATAGTTTGATGGGAGCGATCAAGCAAACACAGAGGCCGAGTTACAACTGGTTTATTGCTAGGTACCCTCGTACCGATATGATAACAAATAATTAACATACCCAACACCTCCCCCTTTAAATTACAAGTTAAAAGTATTGTTAAAGAAACAAAAATTGCGATCCCATACAACAGACATATTTCAATGATTAAAATATGTTGTAATACGTATTCATCTGATAGTATACTACACATCCCTCACTAATACACTAAGTGCCATTTACTTAAACATGTTTCCATGAATACAAAGAAATAACACTTTCTAAGTAAATGGAAATAATAATCCCCCTGACTGTTACCGCTTACACAATAATGAAACATCTACAACACAGTACCTAACACGCATTAGAAATACAATGGTTTGATTACTTAACTAAAATATTTTCCCTTAAAAGCACAAGCACGCGTCGTTTTCTTTCTAATCGGTGCTTCTAGGACTGGGGCTGGCGCTGCTGTATTCTGCAGCGAGGAATCGGAAGCGTTCGAGTTACTGGGGATAGGTTGACTTAGCTCATGATCGGCAGCCGCGGTCGCCGTGGACGTGGTATTATTATCGGCCGTCGTCACATCCCATTCAAAAATTGTTTTTCTGTCTAAAGACTTTCGAACACTGTATTGAGGTTTTTGTATCGGCAATAACTGATCGATATTACGTTTCCACTCGTGTCCATCGGATAAGCGTACTTTGTAAGTGAGCGGGGCTTCCCGCGAGACTACCGTGGCCGGAGCCCACTTCTCAGTGTGAGCGCGGTAGTCCCGGGCCAGCACCTGGTCGCCAACATCAACGTAGCGCTCCGCGCCGGGTCGAGACCGGCCCGCGCGCTCGGCTACCGTCTCCACCGCGCGCTCCGTACACGGCTTTAGCATGTCTAGCCTACCACGTAGCCGTCGGCCGAACATAGCTATAGCGGGTGCCACTCCCGTCGTGGCGTGTTCGCAGTTACGATACTGAAACAAAAATTGTGCGATAGCCGTATCGATGTCGCGGCCCTCGTGTACTGCTTTTTTCATAGCTCGTTTAACTAATTTTACTGCATTCTCGGCAGCTCCGTTACCGGCCGGCCTATAAGGGCTTGTAATCGTGTGGTTTATCAAGTTTTTTTTATTATAATCGGAGAATTCGGAAGAACCGAACGGTGGGCCACCATCGCTGATGATGTGGGATGGCAATCCAAATCGTGCGAATAGCTCGCGTAGCTTCACAATTGTAGACCTAGCATTAGTACCAGACATTTTTTGTACTTCAATCCATTTAGTGTGGGCGTCAACGGTGACTAAATAATGCTTGCCTTGGAATTCAGCGAAATCAATATTCAACCTCTGCCAGGGACGTGTGGGAAACGCATAAGGGTGCAGCTGGGAACGCGGCGGAGCATCGCGTTGCTGCTGGCAAGCGGTGCACTCGCGGCACAGAGTTTCGATTTCAACATCCAGCTGCGGCCAATACACATAATTACGTGACAGATTTTTTAATTTAACTACGCCTAAATGTCCTTGATGTAACTCACTGAGCACCCGTTGTCTCAATATTTTCGGAACCACTACCCGGTGATTGTACAGAATACAACTCCTATCTATAGTTAGACAGTCTTTTCTATAAAAGTAAGGCTTTTCCTCGTCGTTCGTAATAGCCACCGGCCAGCCATTCATGAGGTAACCGTAAATTTTCTTTAAAATTTCATCCTGTTGCGTTTTTATCGCTATATCTGTGGCACTGATGGGAAAGGATTCTTCTACATAATTAATATAAGACACCGGACCCAGCCCCGGTTCCATTTTTCGTTCGTACGGCAACGGTAGGCGCGACAAGGCGTCCACATTACCGTTATCTTTGGATTTGACAAATTCAATTTCAAAATCATACGCCGCTAGTTTAGTGGCGTACCTTTGCAAGCGGCTCGCGACCGTTTGTGGGAGACCCATTTTGGATCCGAAAATAAACGTCAACGGTTTATGATCGGTCTTAATGATAAAACGGCGGCCGTACAGGTACTGATGATGTTTAGTAACGCCACTCACGATGGCGAGCGCTTCCTTGTCTAACTGACTGTACGCGCGCTCCGCCGAGTTCAAGGTGCGCGATGCGAAGCATATAGGACGCTCGTCGCCGTTTGGATATCGGTGTGACAGTACACTACCGATGCCGTACGAACTACTGTCAACCGAAAGTACCAAAGGCAGCGCTGGCTCGTAATGAACTAACAATTTGCTACTAGACATAGCTTTTTTAACGTTTAGAAAACTTTTATTACAATCGTCCGTCCACGCCCAAACTGCATTTTTGCGTAACAACTTATGCAACGGATAAAGCGTATTACTCAAATTAGAAATAAACTTCGCATAGTAGTTGACCATGCCTAGAAATGATTTAAGTTGTGTTACGTCTTTCGGTTCAGGCGCGTCGACTATTGCCTTAATTTTGCGGGTGTCCGGGTGCAACCCGTGTTTGTCGATAACAAACCCAACATAAGTAATACTATCTTTCATAAATTCACACTTTTCTAATTTAATTCTCAAACCGACCTCACTCAGTCGCCGAAATAAAGCCTTTAAATTCGTTATGTGTTCCGATCGCGTCCCTCCCGTGCACGCGATATCGTCGAGAAAAACAGCCACTCCCTTTAAACCCTTGAGTGTCTCTTCCATGAACTTTTGGAATTTTTCCGGTATACAGCTTAAACCGAAAGGAGTACGCCGATAGATAAATGTTCCAACGTGCGTCGTGATAGCGGTGCATGCCTGAGATTCATTGTCCAAAAATAATTGTTGATAAGCGTTCGTGAGATCGATTTTAGAAAACTGCTCGCCGCCGCTTAGAGCCGCGAACAACTCCTCGATTCGGGGCAGAGGGTACGGTTCACGCATTAACTTCGGATTGACCGTGATTTTATAGTCACCGCAAATTCTGATTTCGCCGGTTTTCTTGATAACCGGCACTATCGGCGTACCGTAGTCTGAATAGTCTACCTTCTGTATGGTACCCTCGGCCTCGAGACGAGCCAGCTCGCTCTCGACGGGATCTCGCAATGCAAGAGGCAGCGGCCTCGCCTTAACAAACAATGGGGTCTTATCGAGCAATTTCAATGTCATTTTCTTGGTACAAGTTCCCAGCCCGGGGGAGAACACGGTCGGAAATTCATTTCGTAATGATTCTACTAAATCGCTTTCATACATGTTACATAACAAATCGTTCATTTGAATACTGCTGATATTCAATTTCTTAAGCCAAGAACGCCCCAACAGCGGCGGGCCTCCGTTCTTGATAACAAATAATTTGAGGTTGCCGGCCGTGTGCTCCCCGATCGCAACATCCACATAAATAAACCCCGC